>CM060915.1:483877576-485127576 GCA_030737875.1 Allium sativum
GCGACAGTACAAAATTTGCAATGCTTTGTGACCATTGCAAATGAATAGATGTTGCGTTTCAAAATTGAAACGGAAATGATCGTTCAAACAGTCACGACTGTTCATGAACAGACGTATCCCTCCGCTGGCTGTAAATACCAATGTCAGAAAACTATTTTGATTATTCGAAATCATCTTCTCACTACTAAAAATAGAAGTGGTAAGGGCATTTATAGCTACCCCCTCATGTTTTAATTAGGGATGAAAAAGTTCCTAGAACCGCCCTCATTATTATGAGAGGCAAAATTAGTTTTGCCCCAAAATATGTTGTCGCTACAGAATTTTAAGGGCAAATAATTTATTTAATCCGCATCCAGTTCATTGCATACCACGCAAGCAAGAAACAACCTATCACCCAATTAAAGGCAAGTACATACTCCCCTAAACTTGCAGTACAGCTGGACATATGCAAACTCTCTTGCTTCTTTGTAGCTTTATATATTATATATGTTCATGTTAGTCCTAGTAATCTAGCGCATGTTATATAATCAAATAACAATATTAAACTAAGATGTCATAATAAAATGCCGTGGACTTTCATACAGCAAATGGGTAATGCTACAACAATTTTAATACAAAGCAAAATGGCTAACCAATAACATACTTTTAAAAGCATCCCTAATTTATTAAACATAACTTATATTCTGATTCAAACCAAATACAAAACTAAGGTATGAATCAACTAATCTCAAACCTAATCTAATTTCCTATAAATTTGCATACCAGTGTTCCACATTCAATTCCGGCCAACAATGGTCCTTCAGCTTATCCCATAGTTTGTGTTAAAACTAAGCTTTCTTTTTCTTCATGTCCTACTTCGATTTAATGCTTCTTTTGAGTTGGTGTCTTGCTAAAACGGATGAGCTTGGCTTTCTCTACAAGAATTCAACAGTTCAGTGGTTCCAACATATTATATGTGAAGTAACACTAGTTCCTTTTGGTGGATCATAGTTCTTAGTTGAGCCATTTCCTTATGGCCGATGTTTGATTCCCAGCATTCCCTTACTAAAAAAAAGACAAAAAAAAAGATATTACTAATTTGATATAGGTTTACAATCATAACATCTTGAAAAATCTAAATAATATCTCACATATATACCATAATCCATGTCTAGATTATAGTTACACCTAAGAAGGTTTATAAAATTTCATCCATCATATTGTAAAAGAAAATGTTGACCAAATAATTTGTACGAACATTGATTTACTCAAATCAACAAATGTATATTTTTGGTACATATGAAAATTAAAATCATGTCATATTTTTTTTCCAAATGAACTAATGGTTTGAAAGTTGAGAACATCAATTTATATTTACATGTCATTATCCCAAGAAAAGAGAATTGCAAAGGGATCTCAAGTTTCCACTCACTTTAATCCTTTTATGTATTAAATACTGCACAAAAGATCAGCCTATTTATTATGTTCACTTCATATGAGTCAACAAACTTCATTATTTCAGTTCTGCTTTATTAGACTCTAGTATTTATTGAAACATATGTACATTTAACTTTTAGATAGTCATGTAATTTGATAAATGAGTAAATTGGGTATTCAGATCTAACCGTACAACATAAATTAGAGGCATCAAATTGAACTAAAAGTTAATGTAAGTCATAGTACAGAGTTTTACAGAATCATTCTATATTCATCCTTAATGGATTTTGTTAAATAACTCCAATAACTTACTTCATACTTGTTAGTGGTTACACATATGAAGCTTTTTTGTGAACTATATATTGTTAATTAGGCAAGGAAACATATGCTGTAGTAAAAACTGCAAGATTGTTAGAAAAAGATGAATTCTATTAGTGGAACGAAGTTGAATAAACATTTGAGATTCAATAAAATTATTTAGGAAAACATAAACAAATATACAACAATAGTAAATGTTTTATTCAGATGTGATAAGGTAACCTATGAACAGGAAGTTTCATATCAAAACTCAATAAAGACACACGTAGTAATAAAAATGTGCTTGTAACAAAGAACATGAAAATGAAATCACCAATTGTAATCATCAATAAAACCTGAATGTACCTGCATGGTATGGAGATAGCTCAAGCCATGAATTGGAAATCGCCGAATACGCTTTATTGGCTTCAACATTTCTAAAACGAAAGTATTTTGGTAGTCTCACCGTATTCAACCTAGAATAAAATCAAACCAATATGTAAAAATGATTTCTTATCAGAATCAGACACTACATGTAGTTTATTGTCAAACTTAAGATAAAAAAGACAACTTAATCTTTATCAACATTTAATAATAATCCACCTAGCTACAAATAATTTATGATTCTCACTTCATGCACCTTGATTTATATTGAAGAAATATTAATTATGTTGCGTACAGAAACTACATTTTAACTTCTTCAAAAGAAAATAAATAAAGTATCCAAAACTGGCACATTATACAGACCAATAAACAAATTGTTTGTTATCCTTCTTTTCCATATAAAACGTGCATGCAGTATCATAATTTCATTAGGCATTTCAAATAGAGCTTTGCTATGGACAAATGAGCTTCTAACCAGAGGCGAGGGTTTATTTGGTTATTACATTTTTTACGCCTCAGGAATTTGAAGCTCGGGTATCTTATGTAAACCCCGATCCATTTTTACTGGTACATTCACGCTGTTTCATTACTCTTTTTTTTTATATAAAAAAATAGCACTATGAATACACAATGGAGATGAGCTTATATTTATTTGTTCTTTTAATTTGAACCATGATCCTCAAAATCAATCAAGAATTTTATCGATACGGGGAATCTATGGGATTCCATCAACTTGGAATTAATAAGAATTTCCTTGATTTTGAGCCTAATACTTGATGGATACTTTGCCACAACCAAATCAATTCTCTTTATGTTTGCAATTATGTTTCGAATGCATTATGTTTGAAAAAATGCATTATGTTTCAAAAAAATGAGTTATGTTTCGAATGCTTTATACTTGCAATTTATTCGGAATTAATATTTAAATGTTAATGGCTGATTGTATTTGGTTTAAATTACTTTGAATGCTTTATATATCATATTTAATGTTAGATATTAGCATTGTTCTATGTTCATTGTATAAAACTTTTTATATGTTATGCATTTATTATTTTTACATGAAAAACCATTTTCCTCAGAACAACACATTTAAACCCCGTATATTTGCAATTCATGTGTTTTAACAAAAAAAACAATTATTTCCTGAAATTTCTTTTCGAGGAGCAACTATACATTTTGAAACTTAAAAAGAGCATTTTACGAAAGTTCCTGCAATTCAAAAGCCATTCCTGTAAATTTCATGATAGCTGAAATGATAAACAACGGCGAATCCAATATAATCAATTAGCATCATGAATGGTGCCTGATTTGAGCTGATTAAGGATAAAATATTGTGAGTCCACCAACAAACCAAACTGTCAAGAATGGGTATATTATGAGAATGAGTGAGATGACTTCTTTCTTCACTAATTTTAAAAGAGAGTATTGATGCTTTCTCCTTTCTTAGTATATTCAACAAAGCTAACGTGATGACATAACGCAAAGCATGGTGGAAGTCAAAATAAACAAGAACAAGAAACTGTAGTTTCTCTGTAGTAAAATCAAATGAATAATTTTAGTTGTGTAACAACATTTTGAAGTTTAAAAAGTTAATTGACCATAAGGAACTTGAATCAGGTAAATTTATCAGCATAATTATTTGAGTTGTAGGAAGGAAGAGTAAGCCATTTGCCAATAAAGCCCAATAGGTTTAGTATATACAAATACAAATGTCAAAAATGCTATTCATATTCAAATACTAACCATTGAGTTAAATAAATATATGCTAGATGATACCATAAAACCACACTGATAAAATTTTATATAAAAAATACATGACGATCGAGGTTATGACCCTTTAGAATAACAAGAATATACAATTTGGATAAATATCTTGTTGGTCTGATAGATTTTTAAATAAATTACTAACTAAGAGTGCCAAATAATTGTAATCAACATCAACTAGGTACCAAGTGAATGAATGTCTCAAACATATAACAAGATATTGTTTTAGGAAGCAGATGTACTAAATATGTGCATGTCAGTATAAAGTACATCACACATAATAAAAAGGATCGAACGATTATTTCAAGTATAATAATAAGATAGCGGTAGTTGTTTATATAAATTTCTCTAAATTGATTCAAGAAAACGCTCATGTCACAGAGCTTACATCTTGCCTTATAAGCACCAAAATGCCTTGCGTACGCTTTTTGTATTTAAAACAGTTATCATGACCATATACTTCTTTTAAGTAGTTGGTAGAAAATTTACAACTATACTAAATGAATGATTACCAAAACAGAATCTAGTAAACAAATTGAGGAGAACTTCAACCAATTAAACATGCACATACATGACGAATGAAATTTAATTTTGGTCAACATCGTTAATGTGTACAAGAACAATGAGAGTTATCTTTAACAACTAACTAGTGAGTAATATATCCTATAAATTCCATACCATTTCCATGCCAATAAATCATTCTTTGGGTCAGTAATAATCATACTAAAGGATAATCCTATTTGATCCTGATCCAAGTCCAGTTGCAACATTCTACTCAATTTACACATACACAACTTGCTTTATCCTTAACTAATCTTAACTCCATAATCCAAAAACATCAAATCATGCTAGGCATGTTATTGACAAAATGTCCCTAAAAGGAACAAAATTAACAAAATAGCTTGTTGTGCTCACCGTCATGCTACATAATTAAGGTGTTGTGAACTTGTATTACATAACACATAATACTTGCACATGTAAAATAAATGCAACTACACATGTAATTTAAAAGGTAATTCTAATAACATAAGCATAGATGTTTCGCTATGAAAAAAAAATAGTTTTATTATACAATATTAACAATATCTATTTCGGCAGCCACCACATATATTACTCATGAAATTTTTATTTCAAAAAACAAGTAAAAATTAAAACAATGGTAGCATAGCCCATCCAAAGTAGAAAATCTAGTCAGATAACTTGACTTAAAACATTTTAGAATTTAAAATTTTACTTCGATGCCGACATCTCAAATTTGAACTAATTAAAATTTTCTATCAGTGTTATTATGACGCTCAACTAGTCAGCGACTAGTCGATTAGTTGACATCGGAGCATCAACTGGAAGAGTCGACTTACCATTAGTCAAGCTCAAACCCTAAATCACGAAGTCGCACTCGAAATGGAACCCTAAATCACGAAGTCGAAGTCAAATCACGAATTTGAACCCTAAATCACGAAGTTGAAGACGAAATTGAGAAGAATTCACCTAAAATCAAGAAGTCAAAATCGAGAAGAATTCATCTGAAATGACGAAGTCGAATACGAGTTGGAGAAGAATTAACTCGAAGTCGATTTATTTATACATAGGATAACTTGAAATCGACCGCATATCACAAAGTGGAATACGACCTGGAGAAGAAGTTATCCGAAGTGGAATAAGAACTGCAATTATCATGTATTAATATATACGTACATGTTTATTTAATTATCAACTAGTCTATGACTAGTCCGACTAGTTGGACCTCTATCGACTCGGCTCGACTTGCCACCGTAATAACCTTGCTTTCTATATGCATAATTCATGTCTGTATAGAATCCCGACCTATTATATCCCACATTAAAACTTGAAGAAATATTTGAAGCTTTTGGTGGTGCATGCGTTACTGGTATAATTTAAAACATACTTCTCCAAAACTTATTATTACAAAAACCGGTTTGCTCACTTATTCTTTTTTTCAATTGTTTGCTTCTTAAAATCTAGCATTTAGCATACTGATGTGATTTAGTTGGATATATTTGCAAAAGTGCTTCAACCAAATTGCTAACCTGGCACTTGTGAATGTAAGATACTCTATATTTTACTAATTCATGTTTAAAATAATCAAATGCAAGCTACCTTGATATCAACTAAAAATAATATAGCAAATAAAACATGACACATGGAAAATCGTTGATTTTAAAACGCAAGAAAATAATGCAACCACTTCCTCGATAATGTGCTACGTTGGGTAACATGATATTATGGTCATGTACATGTACATGCATCCAGGAATTTAACGCAAAGAGTTCAAGCACATTAAAAGTGCGATAATATTAAAATAAAGCATGTACCTTTGTAGGCTTTTGTGTAGAATAGCACACCACTTGCTTCTACCTTTATATTGTTTAAATTTGTCTAGAGTAAAAGTTTGACAAAACATGGATAAATCAGTGGCCACAAGTAACAAAAGAGTATCATAACAAATATTTTCCTTTTTAACTTCTTAGAAGGTTGATAAATATTGTAGCCACGACCAATAAAAGAAACAACAAAAATTCGTAGCATAACAACAACGTATCAAACTACTATTATTATTAGACTACACAACATTCTATATCTTCGCATTGACTACTGAAAGGAGCTAAAGGTAAAGGCATTATTGTGTGATCATATGGTAGAAAAAATAGAAAAAGGGTAACATGATTCGTATTATTATTAGTCAGGGTAATGCATGAAGAACAACATGGGGGCACCTCAAAGACTCTAAGTGTAAGCACCTTTATTCATACTCTTGAGCTCATAAACACAATCAAATTAAATATGAACACTGCAATAAAGATTAAATGAATAAGAATAAATTGTTCACTGCATTATTTTGCTTCAAGCCCAAATGGAGAAGCATTCTCATTATTTTACATGTTTTCATTAAGATACTTCATGCTTTAAGATATGAAACTCTTGCAAAGAAGGTATGTTGCCCAAAATAAGAAATATTTATTTACGGATATAACAACAAATTTTTAAGGATATATGTAGTCGTTTTCATATATTCTATGATCATTCAAACATATTTCATGATAAATAAACAATTGATAACTACTTTAAACAAATACAATACAATACCATAACATGGAAATAGTGAATCAATCAAAACAGAAAATAATTTAGATGAATACGAAAGAAAACCATATGCAAGTTGGTGACAACAAGCAAACAATGAAAGGTGGCCTCATTTAGTTATCATAGCCATTTCTTATACCTTGAGTCAACTCTTTAGTATCTACCCCAGTCAGAATCCATGAAATGTCTATGTTTACATTAAATGAAAATGCAGATATTTTAAAATAACTAACATGCCTCATTTCAGAAGTTTAAAAGAATTGCATGTTTCATCCAATGGAGCATATATATAACATCTAGAGCTTCATTAAAATGAAATAGTATAACAGAGTTAGCATTATGATGTTTCATTTTTCTTTAGTTATGTGCTATATTGCAGTTTCCTATATATTGTACTAGTTATCCTAATATAGATTGACAGTGATAAATGACACTGAAACAAAAATGTCTGACGCGAACCAGATCTGGTAGTCAGATAGCTTATAATCATGATCAACATCAAGCAAACAAAGATACATGGTAATTATAGCATGGTTTAACTAGTTTCACCCTCATTTAAAATACAACCTAATAATGACACTTCTAAATTTAACAATGGGAAATGCCGAAATAATGAAGTGACCTATGCCTACTTGATCAAATAAAAAGGCTATAACATCTTTTGATTTAGATTGCAATATTTTTTGTAAGTTACAAATAAACATATCATTCTTAGAGTAGCATTAATGAACATTTGTATGTGAAACAAAGATATGTTTTAGGATGCAATGATGATATCTTTTCCCCTTTGGTTAACTGGGCTGGTTATAAGTCATTTCATCAAAAATCCACAAAACAGATATTATCATGAGAGAGAATTTGAATACTCAAACAAACAATTCCGAAAACAGTAATATTACAACCTAACAAAATTTCTAGCATATAGATAAACAGAGTCAACTCGAAATCGCAAATTCATGTTTGCAGTCTCGCCCAAAATTCTCAAATTGAATCGCTAAATAAAAACACTAATAGCAGAAAGGAACCCTAATAGTAGACAGGAGAAGGCAATTTGTAAATATTATCTAACTGAATAAATATGATTGATGAGAAGAATTGATACCTTTACAAATTTGAAAGGAGTTTCGTAGTGCAGCAGGCGAGACTTTCATTTTCCGTCAGAAGTACGAAAGAGCGCTAGGAGAAAATTGTTATTGAGGTAAATTATGGCGGTAGTTTTACCTCCAACCTCAAAAGAATAGAAAATTTTTCAGAGGCTCTTTTTTACGCCTCGATTAACTTAATTAGACGCCGATACCTATTTTGTCCTCTACTTAATTATTAATAGAGGCGGACCTTTAATTTTGCCCCTAGTCTAATGCCCCCGATACTACAAAATTTGGTAGTGTCTTCCTCCACTCAATTTGCAACGCTACTACGCTATTTAAAACACTACAGTTTTATAACACCTCTAGGGTGTTGCAAATTCAGAAGCGTTGCAAGTTGTTCTTCTTCTTTTCGTGCATCATTAGAATTAATTTTAGAGTGTTCTTGGTCGGATCAAACCCATACAAACTTTGAATCTGATTACGCTGTTCTAAGGCTTTATTGAATTCTGAAAGTCGATAGCTCGATAACCCGTTTGTACCTGTTCGGTTGAACTATTGTCTGAAAGAATCTATTATGTAGATCATTAAAGCTAAACTACGACAATCATCTTTCTCCAATAGTCTCAAACCATAAAACATCCTAATAAAAATAATGAGATGAACAACATAAGTAAATTATTTTAACAATTTCATACTAGGAGTTAATGAGCTAACGTAGTATTAACGAATATACATATAAATCAATATTTTTGTGACTCCGTTGATGGTATAGAAAGTCATAATTCAGTACGTTCCGAATATCATATAGCTTTCTAATTCACGTATCAAATTTTATGTGTGGTTCACTTCTTAAAATGACAATTTTCTTAAAAGTGAGATGCGTGTAATGCTTTCTCTTAAGAAAACAAATATTAATTATTTGCCAAGTAACAAACATGGATCCAATTATTATGTGCTAAGTGGTGAATATGCGAACGCTCTAATGTGGTAAATGTCACACAATAAACAATGTAGTTTATTTGAATAACATAGTTAATGATAATTTGTATGATATATGTGATAACCTACAAGTCAAGGGCTCAGTTTTCTTTAATAAATTATTTAAGTCTGGAAATTAATGGCATTGGATACAAGTTGATAATGATGGTTAATTACGAATGAATTTATTATCTTTGTTGGTGATTAATTTCTAAGGGTGCAAGCTGTCACATTAGTAAAAATGACATCTTAATAAATGTAAGCGCATGGACGATTGCAAGTAAAATTGTTTTCACTTAAGTTTGTTAACCTCCACTGCATGTCAAGATTAAAAGACGGATGAACCTTCACTTTGACTCACTATCACTCCTTCCGCTATCAATAGAAATTTGATCTCAGAGAAACTCGGTACTTATTCTTTTAATATAATTTTATCTTCTCAACTAAATTAAACTATATATCATTTGTATCAGCAGTGAAATTCTGTTGCGAAGTTGTTAATTAGTTCTTTTTCTTAATTCCAGATTAACTTTTATTGTTCGATCTTTTTCAAATTTTTTTTTTTTTTTTAATTACCAACTAGAGATTCTGATAATTTTGTTTTTCTTATTCTCCAATTACAAAGAAGAAGAAGAAGAAGAAGAAGAAGAAGAAGGAACATTGTAAAATTTTAAACTGGTTAAAATTTCTGTTTCTTTACCTGATCTTTTCTGAGATATTTATAGCTTTTGCATATCTCTTAATTTCTTGAATACGTATGACTTAGTTAGGGCTGTGAGAATAACTTTTGCATGGCTTGACTAGAGACGAAGTAGATTAATTTTCGAAATTTCGGTTGTTAATTATATCATAATTCAGAAACTAACAACCAGCTTTCAATAACAGTTAGTAATGGCAAACAGCAAGAGTGTGAGCAGAAGGACAAATATATTGACGAAGGAACTGAAACTTGACCTGTTCCTAATGAACAAAAAGGAAATCCGCCAATTCACAAACAATGATCCCAACTTCGTTGCAACAGTGAATATGTTCATTTCTGGATGCAACAAATTTATATTCATGTTTGATAATTTCAGGGAAGATGCACTTCAAATTCTACTCAACCACCTTCTTCCTAGGGGCATTTCTCGGCCTGACTGGTGGCCAAGTACAAATTCAAAATGGTGGGCGCAGCTTGGCAGACCCGGTCCTTGGGCCAGACTAATCAGACATCCGCCTCGGGCAACCCCCCTAGCGGGGGCAACGAAGTGGAGAGGAGGGGAAGGTATGAGAGCTTAATTTTGTAGAATGTAAAATGGTTTGTTTTACTTGTAGTTTGAAGGAAATCTTGGCAAATTGGTAGCAAGACAAACTTGGATGATCGAAGCTCCCGAGTTCAATTCCTGGCCTGATAGTATTTTTTTGTCACCACTCTTCCCACCTTCAAATCCTTAGAGGGCAACATTTTACCTCTACTTTCCTGTTTATGGCCCAACTTGTCTTGGGCAACCCAGAGAGAATGATCGGCCCTGCAGCTTGGGTTTCCTACACACAAGGGAGACCCGCCTTTCGAACTCGTTGCATCCAAGCTTTCCAAGGTCTGGAAAGTGGCAGTGCTTGTAGGCATCATCCAAGACCACCGTCCCAGGGTTATCTGTAATGCCCTTAGACTGGACGAGAAAATGAAAGCAGTGACGTCGGAGAAACATTTCTAACCTATCTGTAATATGCTTATATAGTATAGTGCTTATGAGGCTACGTTGATGTATATAACTAACCTATATGGACACAGGTAGCTGATGTCAACCGCCCACATGATGTTGCCGAACTGAGAAACATTTCTGGTCGATCGAGAAAGCGCAAGAGAGCGAAGACAGTGGAAAAAGAACCTTTTCCTATTGCTGCTGCTATACACGCAATTCCAATTTCCTGTCAGGTGTGTGTAACATTTTCCATGAGGGCTTGTAATTTTATGTCAAGAGTAATTTAATATTTTTAATTTAATCAATGGACAGATCAGTTCATATGTTCTTTAGAAATTTGTATGTTGGCATTCTGAAAATGCACCTGTGCAAAAACGGAAAACTGTTTTGTTTTCATAATAAGTGACATTTCACTGGAACAAATTTTCCGGCAGCCTATTTTTCTAACTGTCACTTAGTTTAATTGTATAGGATATACAAAATGTGGTTAAGTTTGGCGGAATTGTGAAGCAAGAAAAACTAAAGGAAATATGTTTATATAATATAGTGCTAATGAAGCTATAGCCTACATCCATGTATATAAGCATAACTAACCATAAATACGGATACAAGCACCTGTAGCTGGTGTAATCTAATGATAATGCTGATCTGAGAAACATACCTGATTCTAGCAAAATTTTGTCAGAGTTACTCATCATTGCTGCAGAAGAGGTAGACAAATATGCACCCTTTCAAATTCGTTTTCTAACACAAATATGAGAAGCAATATAGAACCTCTATCTTCATTCATGTGTGTCATGTTAAATCACAGTTATGCATCTGAATTATTTAATTTATATGTGAAGCCCACCATAGAAGAATAGAAGCTGATGATGTTGAAGTCAATGATTGAGATTTAATAGCTAGATAGACAATGATAGTCAAAAATGTCAAAAATGGGACTGAAGTAAACAAATTAACCATCAGTATCCTTTTAGCATGAAATAACAGTTCATGCATGTGCATACTAAACATAGACAAAAAACATTATTACCGATATGTTGTTATCGAACGACTTAAGTGTTACAATGGATTCTTGGAGTATGGTAACTATCCCAGCTCATGCCATATTTTAAGTAGCTAATATCGGTATAGATTTTTGGTTGATAAGCACGGAGAAATTAAAAAATAAATGAAGTTCTATAGGTGAATGTCCAATTATGAATAATACATAAAAGAAAGACGAATAGAGATAATACAAATACTTGCACAATATTGTTTGTAACCATTTCATACATAAACAATTTAGCATGTCTACATTATGTAGTGCTAATGCAGCTACATTGATGTACATTATTATGTATGAAAATGGACACAGGCACATGCAGGTCATGTAGACCAGCCAGATGATGTTGCTGATCAGAAAAACATTTCGGATTCGGGCAAAGGCTCTTCTGAGTTCCACAATACAGGAGAAAATGCAGCAGAAGAGGTAAATTATTTTTGCGCCATTAGAAATTCAATTTCTAGCACAAATATGCAGCAGAAAATCCTTCTGGAATGAAATAACAGTTCAACACTAAACATGGCAAATATATCACGCACCTCTTCAACTTCCATATACTGTGTTGGAATAGGTATTGAACAGTCTAAAAATCTAAATTGTTTGAATAAGCGCATTTATTGCTTGAGTCGCACACCATACGGAATTTTAAGAGGAACCAATGTTCCTTTTGTATGGAGAGGCTTGTAGCATGACTCTGTTGATGAGTGGTTTTCGCGAGCTGTGGAGAAATGGCGTTGTGGGGATATACTCTAATATGTGGAGATGCTACAAGGCATATCGATTAATCGATATCCTTAAAACGTTATTTGTCATCGCCAAACGATGAATCAGACAAACGGTTGTTGTGAGTTAAAATACCTTTTAAGCAAGGTTCGAAATTCCAATTTTTAATCACATAGAAAAAATAAAAATTCGTTGATGTAGAAAATTTAAAAATTCGGTCTCATTTCGTAAATTCCGATTTGATTCTGATCTGATAATTTCGGTACGGTTTTTTTTTTATAAATACGCAAATAAATATGCATTACTAATCAAGGTTTAAAATTCCGTTTTATGTTTTCGTTTTCGATCATTAAGAAAATTTGATATTTCAATTTCATTCTGCATGTCTCGTAAACTTCACATCGATTCGAGCAATTTTTTCTTTTTAAGTTACCTCAAATTATTTAGAAAATATACATTTTGATACAAAGTCGGATTTTAGAACCATGGCATATACATAGCGTATAGAATTATAGATAAAAGAATCCAAGAGAACACATTACTTTTGAATGAACCAAGAGATTGCACAATGGCCCAATGTCCAATAATTTTGTGAATTATATAGCACTAGCTAATTAAATTACCCCTCGTATACGAACAGACCGTAAACACTAAATGAGGAATCAGTTATTAATTGCTCCTCGCTTACTGAGTGATACATTATCATAAAATTCCATTACTACTTTTTTATTACTATGTCGACTAATATAACTCGACTTATATAATTTCTACATACAAATAATTGGACTTTTACACAAATTGCACAGAAGTAAACTTTGTATAATTTTTACACGATTATTTATAATAATTTAGTATCAATTATTTAAGTCTACATCCATTTTAATTAGCAGCCCATAGTCCTTACCCAATGATAATAGCCCAGAGCTTTATTATTAATAATAGCCTATAATGCTTACCTAATAATAAGAGCTCAAAGTTTTAGTGCTAATACACAAATTTGATTAGCAACCCGCAATCAATAGTCATTCCAGACCTTTTAATACTTCTTCTTCTACCCTAAATTTAGCTTGTTTAACTTAAAACTTTAAATGTAATTTTTGATCATACGATGCTTAGAAAGAAGTAATCTCTTTCTCCTTCCAGCTATGCTCTATTTCCCCATTTCTTCTTTCTTCTCATGGATATTTACTGAAATGAATTGCATTTTTTGTGTTTTATTCACTTACAGTGTTCGAACTGGGTTTCTGAATGAGTTCCAGCCCGGTCGTCGCCGGAGCCGGACCAAATGGTCGGGCTGTTCTCAAGTATAATTCACAAAATTATTGGACATAGTGGAATAAGATCATCTTGTAACGTAATTTTTAGATCAATTAATCTTTCTTATAAAATTTGTGTTACTCGGAACCGGGTTTTGGCTTCATCTTCTCTTTCTTTCGAAAGACAAATCACGAACATAAATTTTATAAAGTTTTCAGTAACAGGCTCAACCAACAGACCCGAATACTTTTTTAACATAGTCGAATAAGATTATCTTGTAACGTAGAAAATCACAATGCAACTTACATCATCACAATAATTTTACATAAAACGTCTTTATTATTACCTATTGATGATGGAGAAGACAACTAGACCACACACCACTTTATTTTTAGGTCTCAAATGAAATAAGAGTAGGCAACCATGACATTTATCCCAATATATGTCAACATCAAAATAAAAAATATTAGTATTGATCAAGGTTTTAAATCTCGGATATCGATCGCTTTTCATCTCGGAGATTTTAGAGACTTGATTTCGTATTGGAAAGATCTCGGATGAGATGAGTCTAACTCGGGGGTTTGTCTCGGATTTTCATCTCGGGTCTAAAAGCTTATATTGGAGCAATCTTGGGTTATATGATATGTTATAAAATGAAATTCTTACACAATAATTTTTAGGAATAATATTATAAAAATAGTAACTTAAACTATAATTGCAAGATCGCTTCATTGTTCTTAATCTATGAAAATCATATTCATGAATCACAATATGCTTAAAATAAAATAAAAAAATAGTGCTTACAACTTATGGTCCATGAACATAGTCTATAGTTAAACATAGAACATAAAAAAGATCAAACATTAAATAGTTCAACATAAGTAGAATATAAAATACATAGTTTCACAGGTAATACACATATAAAAAATGACAAATATGATAGTAATAATAAGCATTGTAGAATATATATGAATATGCAATATGTTCATTTAACACGCAAAATATAGAACAGCAGGAGATTATCATGGCCGAATATGAGTTTTTTAATTCTTGTTTTGGTTCGGACACGGGTTTAAATTTTAACCAGAAAAACCAAAATCTCAGTTGATATTTCAGTATCTCGTCTCGGACGATATATCACTCGATATTGCAATATCTCGGACGATACATGTAACACCCCACACCCGCTAAGGTCACTCACTAAGGGAATGCCTTAACTTCGGTGGAGTATTTTAAGTGAATATAGAACAGAAAAATTACAACAAGACAGATATAAATAATACTTGAAATTTAAAACATCATTTCATTGCAGCAGAAGGTAAACATATTTGGTTACATACCAAAAACAAACAAGAGTCAAGTACAAAATATCCATCTCGATAAAAACATAAGTACATAATCCCACTACATACTAATAGCCATAATAGAAAAGATAAGCTGAGCTTTACATCAACGGTCCAAGCTCCAAAAGATAGATAAAGCAATCTAATCAAAGCCCACTAGTGTTAGGCCCAACCTGAGGAGGTGAGGGGGAAAAAAAGATAAAAACAACGGGGTCAGACATAAGTCTGAGCGAGTCCTATAACTTTAACAATACAATCACTAAAGTAATTAGGGTATGATATAAACTTGGTATGGTAACGCCTGGGGATAAATGACTACACTAAGCAGCCAACTAGACATAGGAAGAACTAAGATATCGGTAAAGACACATCTACCCACCCAAGGGTAATTACTACACTGCACCACACCAGTCATTCCTAACTTAAAGGTTGATCCCACCCAAGGACTTAGAAAATCTAACTAGTAGTTTCGTGTACCCCTAGCTGACCACATAGGTGTCGTCTGCCCCTATCTCCACTAAGTGTACCCACTACTCCCCAAGCGATCGGCTCCCTAAGGTAGATACCCGTGCTGGCCCCACAGTGGGGTGTATCACTCCTCAAAGTGGCAACCCGATACAACCAACGGTGCACGGCTTATACTTACACGATGCAACAACGTCTTACCTACCAGCCCGGGTCCACACACGCATATGAAACCCGTTGGACTTGCGTTGCCACCGCTAACCCGTTTTGGCCTCTTATAGTCAAGCCCAGTACGCGTGTCCCGTCCTCGACATGGGTCGAGCCCACAAAGGTACATATGGGTTACTGGTTGAAATGGGCCCCCACAAGCTACCCACCAAAGCTTGCTCCCTCTAGTGTATCCCACTTAACCCTTTAATCATGTTTAATTACATGTTTCCACTTTGGTTAAGTATTCTAATCGTATTTTCTATTGCCACCCAAGGCAACCACTAGATTTCCACATGCCACCCAAGGCACCCACTTAACCCCTCATGCCCCACTACATGCTTATCTGGTTAAGTGTTTCTTAATTGATTAAGACCGTAACCTTTGTAAAGACCTCTCACATTAGACTGTCTTTTATGGCAGCTGGATTTGCCGGTCGGGTCCGGGCAGCCTTACGCCATAACAGAGTCTAACCTCGTGTCTTTACACTTGTCACGTATTTAGTTTATGCCTAAGACCTCTCACATTGGGCCAATCATTTGTAGCCGCTGGATTTGCCGGTCGGGTCCGGGCAGTCTTATGCTACAAAAGGGTCCAACCTCGTGTCTTAGTCGATTAATTACACCTAATTAATCACCCCCATATTTTGAATTAATTTTCCCTAATTAATTCCAATTTAATGATGTACATAATTGACTCAATTATGTCCATCCACTTATGGTATGCAACATCATACCAATTTCACCACAATTTTGTTAACATGAATATTAACCCCATCGTTCCCCACGTAATACGCTAACATGACATACTTAAAAGGGAAGATTCATCACAAATACAATGGGTTCAACTTAGCATAACATTAGCATCAACATGGGTTTTAAAGCTGTCAACTTGCATATATGACCATAGCATCAAACCCAACTAGCATAAATAATCAACCCAAACTTGCATGAATCACATATGTCATAAAGAGGGTAACTTGCATAGATGTTCATGTCATAGACCTATCATAAAGGGATAAACTTGCATACATGTCATAGGTCTAAAAAGGGATGAACTTGCATATGTTACTCATATCATAAAAAGGGGTAAACATGCATATATATGCATGACATACAAAGGGGTAAACTTGCATATGTATGCATATCATACAAAGGTGTAAACTTGCACATGTTACTTGCATATAATCAAACACCAAACTTGCATAACATGTCATATATGAACTTGCATATAATCAAACACCAAACTTGCATAACATGTCATATATGAACTTGCATATAATCAAACACCAAACTTGCATAACATGGTGTCATAATGGATCAATGTTTATGTAACACCCCGTGTATTTTATAACAGTGAAATTCACAAATTAAAGTATAATAAATTTCAAATCAAAGTATTAAGGGAAACGGGATATGCCATTGCGTTCGTCTCGGAAAAATACGCGAAATAGAGTCCGAGTTTTCGAAAAACGGAGCCCGTATGACCAAATTATGGCCCGATGAAGTTTCAGAAAATTCAAATTTCGAAAACAGATTTAAATTTCAGCCCAATCAGAGTAGGCGGGAAAATTCCCGCCCAAACCCACCAGGTCGACCTGGGGGTCGACCCTAGGGTGGACCTGCCAGGCCAGGTCGACCTGGGAGTCGACCTAGGTGTCGACCTGCCCTAGGCAGGTCGACTTTAGAGTCGACCTGGGGGTCGACTGGGGAGTCGACCTGGCCCCTGAGCCAGGTCGAACCCAGCCCCCCCTGGCTGGCCTAGTCTGTGTTTAGTCGATTTTCTGAGCCTTGCCTTGTCACTAGGGCTAGGTGTCAGCTCCTGATTGGCCTCTCCTTTGAACGAACGGCTATTATTAAACCAAGCTCCATCGACGGTCTAAATTAACTCAAAAACTCTATAAAAAGGACCTAAGACTAACCCTAATTCACACAAACTAAAACGGAGATGAGACCGTCATGTTGCTGAGGAGAGACTAAGGATAGCCGTTAGAAATAGAGAGACAATTAGGAGATAAATCAAAAGCTTAAAGCAACGTCAAATCAATCAGAACAACGCCTACAACAAAGGATAGCATCTCCAAATTCAGAATTCAGATTCCTGAATTGAAGATTCGTCATACGTTGTAAGTAGAGTGCTATTTCGATATGAATTAAATAATTGTGTTGATTTGTGTAAAGTAATGTAACACCCCGAATTTCGGTTAATGCTAAAATTCACTAATTACAGAATAACTAATCCCAGATGTGGGAATCAAGGGTAACGGGTTGCGTCATTGCGTTCGTCTCGGAAAAATACGTGAAATAGAGTCCGAGTTTTCGAGAATCGGAGTCCGTATGAAAGAGATATGGACGAACGAAGTTAGGCAGAAGAACCCGGAACAGGCCAGAAATGCACTGGCGCACTTGTGAAGTGCGCCAGAACAAAAATGCACTGGCGCACTTGTGAAGTGCGCCAGTACAAAAATAGACTGGCGCACTTGGGAAGTGCGCCCGTGCCGAGCCAAGAAACCTGCACAGTTTCTAGAGAGTTCTGTGGTTGGGTGCACCAGTTTGGGGTTTGGGCTTGGTCTTAGGGCTGATTTCTGGAGAGTTCCGAGATCTAAGGGTCCTAATCTAATCTAGGGTTAATCTAAGGGTCTAAAATGCAACCTAATCCTATAAATAAGACCACAACCCTACCCTAATTCATTCATAATTAAACCTAGTAACTAAACTATGGCAAAATGAAACTTGGTCATGGCCTCCACAAATCAATGAAGAGGAAAGCAAGCTAATCAACCTCTCTAATCAACTTCTAATCCATTCTAAGCATCTTAATCTTCTTCATTTGGAGTGCAAAATTGCTAGTGGTGAGTTTCTATCACTTTGATGATCAATTGTTAAGATAAGTAGATTAGGTGTAATGAGACTTATGGTCTTGAATGCGGATTTGTGAGTTTGAATCATTTGTAATGATATGCTAATCTATGTATAATATTAATCCTATGTTGAATATGTAAGTTTATGCAAGTTGAATATGTGAGCTTATGCATGTTGAATATGTAAGTTTATATGAGAGTTTATGCAAGTTGGATATGTGGGTTTATGCATAATAAGTAATTGATTTCATGCAAGTTAAGTATGTGGTTTATGCATGATGAGTATGTGATTCTATGCATGCTAAGTAGGTGATATTATGCATAATGAGTATGTGATTCTATGCATGCTAAGTAGGTGATATTATGCATAATGAGTATGTGATTCTATGCATGCTAAGTATATGATATTATGCAAGTTTAGTATGTGATTCTATGCATGCTAAGTATGTGATAATATGCATGATTAATAAGTTGTTTTATGCATATTTAACAAGTGGGTTTATGCATGTTTAACAAGTTCATATGCAAGTTACATGTATGATAATATATGCTATGCAAGTTACATGTATGTTAATATGCAAGATATGCTATGCAAGTTACATGTTTGTTAATATGCAAGTTACATGTATGTTAATATGCAAGATATGCTATGCAAGTTACATGTTTGTTAATATGCAAGTTACATGTATGTTAATATGCAAGATATGCTATGCAAGTTGCATGTTTGTTAATATGCAAGTATGTGAATGCTTATATGCAAGTTCAACATGTTATGCAAGATATGTGTGCTTATGTAAGTTATGTGAATGCTTATATGCAAGTTCAACATGTTATGCAAGATATGTGTATAATAATATGCCAGTTCATATGCGATATGTTATGCAAGTCATGTGCGATAATATGCAAGTTTGGGTTAAATGTAGTTGGGTTAATATATGCTCATATATGCAAGTTGACATCCTCTTAACCCATGACAAAGTTATATACTAAGATTTGGTTAAACCCATGATATTTGCGATGGATCTTCCCTTTATTTATGTCGTGAAATGAGAACGATTTGCGTGGGGAACGATGGGGTTAATAAATATGTTAATTAAAGTATGATTGGGTATGATTAAGCATACCATAAAAATAAATAAATTAACATAAGTGGGAATTTACCTATTGAGTTAGGTCTACCCCATGGGAATTTACCTATTGGGTTAGGTCTACCCATGTTATGAAAAACTTGATATTAATTAGGGATAATTAATATAAATTATGAGGGTGATTAATTAGGTGTAATTAATCGACTAAGACACGAGGTTGGACTCAGTTGTAGCGTAAAACTGCCCGGACCCAACCGGCTTAACCAGTTGCTACAAATGTTAGCCCAATGTGAGAGGTCTTAGGCACAAACTAAATACGTGATTAATGTAAAGACACGAGGTTAGACTCGGTTATGACATAAGGCTGCCCGGACCCAACCGGCTTAACCAGCGGTCATAAAAGATAGTCTAATGTGAGAGGTCTTTATGAGGATCACGGTCTTAATTAATTAAGAAACACTTAACCATATAAGCATGTAGTGGGGCTTGAGGGTTAAGTGGGTGCCTTGGGTGGCATGAGAAAACTAGTGGGTTGCCTTGGGTGGCAATAGAAAACACGATTAGAATACTTAACCAAAGTGGAACATGTAATTAAACATGATTAAGGGGTTAAGTAAGTGCCTCGGGTGGCATGTGGGAATTAAGTAAAGGACTTGGGTGTCATGTGGAAATCTAGTGGGTGCCTTAAAAGGTAATTAAAATATGATTAATGACTTAACCAAAAGTATTTATAACATGTAAGTGGACATGGTTAAAGGGGTTAAGTGGGATACACTAGATAAAATTAACAAGCTTAAGTGGTAGCTTGTGGGGGCCCATCTCAACCAATATCCCAAACGTATCTTTGTGGGCTCGACCCAAGTCGAGTGACGGGACACGCATATTGGGCTTGACTATAAGAGGCCAAAAACGGGTTAGCGGTGGCAACGTAGGACCAACGGGTTTCATATGCGTGTGTGGACCCGGGCTGGTTAGTAAATCGTTGTTGCATCGTGTAGGTATAAAGCCGTGCACCGTTGATATTATCAGGTTGCCACTTGGGGAAATGATACACCCCATTGTGGGACCAGCACGGGTATCTACGTTAGGGAGCCGATCGCTTGGGAGTAGTGGGTACACCTAGTAATGATAGGGGCAGACGGCACCTATGTAGGGGTACTAGAAACTACTGGGTAAAAATTACTAAATACATTTAGTGGGATCAACCTTTAAGTAGGAATTAATCTTAGGTAGGTAAAACTGGTGTGGTGCAGTGTAGGAATTACTTTTGGGTGGATAAGTCTGGGGCGGTGTAATCTAGTAATTATCCTTGGGTGGATAAATGCGTCTTTACGGTGATCTTAGTTTATCCTAAGTTTACCAAGCTGCTTAGTGTAGCCATTCATCCCCAGTCGTTACCGTATATCAACTTATGTCTTCTCTGGTTATTTTAATGATTGTATTGTTAGGGTTATAGGACTCACTCAGACTTATGTCTGACCCCGTTGTTTTTATCGTTTTCCCCCAAACCCAGGTTATTAGAGTGGGCCTGGTGCTAGTGGGCTTTGATCTGATTGCTGTATCTATCCTATGGAGCTTGGACCTCTGAAGTGAAGCCGAGCTTATCTTTCCTTTTATGGCTATTAGTTATGTAGTGGGATTATGTACTTCTATTTTATCAAGATGGATATTATGTACTTGACTCTGGTTTATGGTTTTGTGATGTAACCAAACATGTATTACTTTCCGTTGCAATGAAATGATGATTTAAATTTTCAAGTATTATTTATATCTGTCTTGCTGTAATTTTACTGTTCTATATTCACTTAAAATACTTCACCGAAACTAAGGCATTCCCCTTTTATGAGTGACCTTAGCGGGCGTGGGGTGTTACAAGTAAGAAATGGAATTGTGGCGATAATAATCTATATTTGTACGTTGCTTTGATGCTAAACGATTTGGGAATATTATGGTATACGATTGGATATTTGCAAGTATGCGATTTGCGTTGGAAGTTAACAACGAAATGGAATTGTGGCAATAATAACCTATATTTGTATGTTATTTTGATTCTAAACGATTTGGCAATGCTATGGTGTACGATTGGATTCATACAAGTATATGGTTTATGTTGACAACCACATGTTGTGGAATTTTAATTGGGATTCATGCAAGCATATGATTCATATTGAAAACTACATGTTTGTGGTAGTTATTTACAACACCCATTTGATAATTGCAAGTATATGATTCATGTTGAAAATAACAACTATATGTTGTAATAGTTTATTTGAAATTCATGCAAGTATATGATTTATTGTTATGCCAACATGATGTATAATTCTATGGTCATCTTCAGTGTAATTTGGTCCATTTGAGTATTATGATTCATATGAAGTTATGTTGGAATTGGCATTATAGTTCAAGTATAAAAATCATGCTTTTGTGATAGTGACAAAAGCAAGCATCTTTGTAAGCTTGTATTAATTTGACTAAACTATGTTTGTTATTATGCCTAGTTGAAAACATGTTTTTAGGCTTAAGTTGTTATCATAATCATATGATAATATATGTAAGTTACATTAGAATTACACTAGAATTACATCCCACTTGCAAGTTACATAGATAGAATAAAAACCATGATTTAAGTTTGGGTATGTTTATGCTATAATCCTATAAATGGATTAAAAACCATGATTCATATAAGAATTGGGTTGGGATAATTCTAGTTGAACCATACTTTTGTATTAGTGACAAAAGTAAGTACCCTTTTGTTAGCATGTAGTGATTTTATGAACATGATTAGTTTATATTATGCCTAAATAAAGATATAGGCTTGTATTTCTAGTCAAGACCATGTGCCAATAATAATGATATCTAATTTAGTTAGATTCTTAATTTCAAGTTTACATGTTTAGTTGAACCTATAATTCATGTTTAAGTATTTTCTATGCCATAATCATATGAATAGAATAATTCATGTTTAAGTATTGTTTATGCCATAATTATATGAATAGGATGATTCATGTTTAAGTATTGTTTATGTCATAATCATTTGAATAGAATAATTCATGTTTAAGTATTGTTTATGCCATAATTATATGAATAGAATGATTCATGTTTAAGTATTGTTTATGCCATAATCGTATGAATAGAATAATTCATGTTTAAGTATTGTTTATGCCATAATCATATGAATAGAATAATTCATGTTTAAGTATTGTTTATGCCATAATCATATGAATAGAATGATTCATGTTTAAGTATTGTTTATGCCATAATCATATGAATAGAATAATTCATGTTTAAGTATTGTTTATGCCATAATCATATGAATAGAATGATTCATGTTTAAGTATTGTTTATGCCATGATTATATGAATAAAACGATTCATGTTTAAGTATTGTTATGCCATGATGTTACAATTGCAAGTTCACATTTGCCTACTTTATGTTAATTGAATCGTTCGTTGCAAGTTCATGCGTTCACACTCCCCTTTTTCATGTTATCTTATAAACACCATGTTATAAGCCTCTCCTTTTCATATGGCTAAATTGGTTTTAAGTGTTAAACCCAACACACCTTACATTGGAGCGAACATATAAAACGGGGGTAATGACGTTTGGGCTAAAATATAGAACATATGTGTTGGCATGTTTGACGCATGCCAACAACCTTGAAAAACAATTAAGTGGCATAAATAACTCTTAATCAATAAAAATGAATTTGAATAATGGGCCGCAAATATTTACATATAAAAAGAAAAGAGACAAAATATGTAAATGTAGAAAATACGATGTGTTTAACCCGAGGTTGGATTGAGTTGTGATGTAAACCTGCCCGGAACCGCCCGGCTGTCCAGTAGTCACAACAATACCTATCCAATGTGGGTGGTTAAACACGGAGCCCAATAAGGACCCGAGGTTAGACTGAGTTGTGGCGTAAGACTGCCCGGACCCAACCGGCAACAGGCAGCCACAACAATACCTGTCTAATGTGAGAGGTCAAGGCTTTAATAAGACAATTAAGGTTGAGTCAGGATTGATAGGATTAAGTGAATTAAGACTTAATCAAAATAGAACATGCTAAACTAAACAGACTGATTGGGGGTTAGGTTTATAAAACACTTAACCAACTTAGCATGTTGGCTAGAAATAGAAAACCTAGTAGCGGGGGACCCTTTTCAGCAGTAACCCTACAAGGTATCATGATACCCTGAAACTAGGCAGGTTGGGGCACGATTACTGGGCTGATTGTAATAGGTCAAATCGACGGCGGTGGTGCAGCAGTGTAGGTTCTAACGGGGTGCGGGCGTGCACACACTCCGGCGCAGAAAAATAAGGCACTGGGCACCAGTAGCATACCTGTGCATTCTAGGATTGTGTCGGGCCGCCACCATGGGACTTGATACACCCCATGGTGGGACCAGCATAGGTAACTACAACATCGGGGGCCGTAAGACACATGTAACTATGCGAGTAGGAGCCGATCATCATAAAATGGATCACTTCACCCTGATTATGGGGTGCCTGTTGGGAACTAGTTTATATGGGGTCAGAGATTAATATGGGGTACGATAGTATATTCGACCCTAGACAACTTAACTTAGTTTATGGTGCTTTCCCATTTCTAGTTTATACTTATCATACCCAGTTCTTTGTTCATAGACTGAATAGTCCTAGACTTACTCAGGCTTTATGTCTGACTCTACTTTTCTTTCGTCTTCTTTTCTTCCGTCCCCCCCCCCCCCAGGTCCACGGGGAGGGAATATCGCAGCTTGACCAGTCCTCTTATCCAGCTTGAAGAGAAAGAATGTATTGCTTGGATCCTTTCCATTTTGGACTATGGCTTTGGACAACAATTATGAGACTTTTGCAGTTTATTTATGTTTTCTTTATGCTTCTTTAAATAATGTAATCAAGACAGTTATGAAGATGTTATGTTTTTGAAAGTATTGTAAGACAATTATGGCATGGCTTGTGTAAAACGTATTTTAATGAAATAAAAGTTGTTGTTGGTTTCCGCTGTTCAAAAATATGTGTTCTTATATCTGTCTTGTGTATCTGTGACTCATACTTATAAACCTCCACCAAAATTAGGGCATTCCCTTTGAGAGTGACCCTAACGGAGGTGGGGTGTTTCACTTGGTATCATAGCATAGGTTTACCAGATAAGATAAAAAGTTTTGAAAATTTATTTTTCAAAAAGAAATTTAAAGAAGCATTTTTAAAAAGATAAAATATTATTTTATTTTAAAAGGCAAAGTCCCCTCCCCAAAGCCATAGGTACTATCCCTTATCCTTCGTTTTGAACCTATCCTTTCTGTTTCAGCATGTCTGGAGACCTTACTCCCCAGCTGCTGACGCTTTCACTCCTCCTCCTCCACGTGAACCAGCAAGCGGAAGAGTCCCAGAGTAGGAAGACGAATAATAGTCAAACAAGAAAGGATTGTAACAGTAATAACAAGAAACGAGAAAAAAGGAAATGCAATTTTTGCGGTACGGAAGGGCACATAGCCAAGGATTGTAGGAAGAGGAAAAGAAAGCAAGGAGAATATTTTCATTGTGGGGAGACTGGACACATCAGCAAAGATTGCCCTGAGAAGACAGACTTCAAGAAGGTCGGAAAAGACAACAAGTCCCAAGAGAAGAGGAAGTGTAAATTCTGTGGCAAAGTGGGGCACTTAGTAAAAGATTGCCGGAAGAAGAAGGCCAAGATGAATGGTGGGTGTTTTTCTTGCGGTGAGATAGGCCACATGGCTAAGGACTGCCCAAAGAAATGAGGACAGGGGCAGAGGGCTGGATCCACCTCAGGGGCACAAGTTCATGTACTAGAGGCGCCACCTCTGCAACAGCGAGGTATAAATACTTCTGTAGAAAGTGTAGTTTATCTTTATGATCACCCCATTCGCACTTTATTTGATTCTGGCGCATCAAACTCCTTTATCTCGTCTGCTTTAGTAGAATCTCTGCACCTAAAAACTAGTATGGTAGAGGACCCCTTAATTGTTTCAAACCCAATTGGGGGCCCAGCTCATTTGTCTATGATCTGTTTGGGATTGAAAATTTCTATTCTAAGCGTAGAATTTAAGTGTAGTGCCTTTGTTTTGGGCTTTTCGGGATATGGTTTGATTTTGGGCATGGATTGGCTATCCAGTAATGGGGCCATCCTTGATTGTGAGAAAAGGGTTGTTAGGCTCCTAACCCAGCTCGGTAATACTTTGGAAATTTCTTGTAATCCCTCGTATGCGGTTATGCTTAGTTACCTTGAATCGCTAGATGCCTCCGTTGAAAATTTGCAATCGGATAGAGTGGTCCGGGAATATCCGGATGTCTTCGAAGAGGTGAAGGGCTTGCCTCCGAAGCGAGAGATAGACTTCCGCATATACCTTGTAGATAATGCAAAGCCCGTTGCGTTGCCCGTTAGACACATGGCTCCACGGGAAAGGAAAGAGCTCAGTAAACAGATTAAAGAGCTTCTAGAAAAGGGGTTCATTAGGAGGAGCATTTCAGAATGGGGCGCTCCAGTGGTGTTCGCCACTAAGGCAGAAGGTTCATTTCTCTTATGCATGAGTTGTGGAGAATCACCTTAGTAAGTACATTTGGCAACATGGTTGGCATTTATTTCCGAGAGATAGTTCTTCTACGTGGAATACCTGATAGTAAGTGGACGAGATCCAAGATTCACTAGTGAATTTTGGAGAGCTTGCGTGAAACCATGAGTACGCCATTATGTTTGAGCCGAGTATACTAGAAGTAGAGTAAGTGAAAGAGGAACGAGAGGCAACAGTGACATAGGTTCCAACTCATATTTTGGAAACAAGAATTAAGAAGCTACGAAATTGTGAAGTTAAAGACGGACAAAGCATAATGGAGTTAAGCTCAAGGAAATGCGACTTAGAAGATTGAAGACTAGATTCGTGCATCATATCTCTTCTTAAGAGTATATCTTTGATCCCTCTCTTCCTGTAGAGCTTACTTGCATGCTATCTTTTGTGTATATCCTCTCAGTCCCATTCTCAATCCAATTTCTGTTGCAAACCCCATAGGGAGTATGACTCATCTGTTGGTAACATATGTTGGGGCTTGAGGGTGTTCGTTGGTTTGACTAAACTTTTTGGGTTTTATAGGTTGGTCTTAGGAAGGGACTCCCTTGTGACCTAAAAGGAGTCCATCATGCTTAGTTTCCTAGAATCTAGTGGTTGGGTTGAGTAATTCTTTGGGTGTCAGTCTGATGTTGATTTCGGTCTTCGGGGCTGATGGTTAGAGAGTTCTTCTCCTAATCAATATATATGTGGCATAGATTTCCAGTTTTGACATTGCCTAATGGGCACAAAGTTTTTACTTGCTTCTATCATTCGACTATACCTTTAGGTAGGACCATCTCCTATTATTGAGAAAATTGGGAAAATGGCTTATAGATTAGAGCTACCCGAAAAATTGGCCGGAGTTCACAACGTCTTTCACGTTTCACATCTCCGAAAATGTCTACATGAGTCTGCTGAAGTGGTAGGGCCAAATATCCTAGAAGAAGCTGAAGTGGAACGCGAAGCAACCGTAAGGAAAGTTCCAACCCACATATTAGGAACGGAAGTTGAGAAACTACGCAACCGCGAAGTCAAGCTCGTCAAAGTGCAGTGGAGCGACGCCGAAGAAGATGCAACCTGGGAAACTGAAGCTAGAATACGTGCGGCCTACCCTTTTCTTTTCAAGGGTACATCTTTGGTCTTTTCTTTTTCCTTAAGTTGCGCTTTTATCTATCTTTTAGGTATATCTCCTCGACCCTATCTTTTAGGTAGAAACCCTTTGGATGAAAACATGTAATTGAAACATGTTATGGATGATGGTTGCAAGTGGTTGCAAGTGATTGCTAGTGGTTGCTCGTGGTTGCATATACACACACAGTCTAGGTTTTAGATCGGCTCAATCACTTCATATTGCATATGCATAAATGTTTGCATTCTTATATGGTTGAACTTTAATATGTGTCATATGGATGTTGCATTTGTATGAATGATTGTGCACTCATGTAGAATCATGAATAGGAGGATTTGCATACATAATGGATTCATAGCACTTACATAATTCGCATTAAGGAGGTCAACTGAATCAGTAGACCGCCTGATTTTGCATTAGATAAGTACATGTACACACACACTTCGCATATTATCATGAAGCATTAGAAGTCTTTTAAGGACAATGGATGCTCGTGTTTTATGGATGAGTAGATGGATGTTTGGATGTACATTCTTCCTGAACTTGAAGATTTCGGGACGAAATCCTTTTAAGTGGGGGAGAATGTAACACCTCGTGTATTTTATAACAGTGAAATTCCCAAATTAAAGTATAATAAATTTCAAATCAAAGTATTAAGGGAAACGGGATATGCCATTGCGTTCGTCTCAGAAAAATACGCGAAATAGAGTCCGAGTTTTCGAAAAACGGAGCCTGTATGACAAAATTATGGCCCGATGAAGTTTCAGAAAATTCAAATTTCGAAAACAGATTTAAATTTCAACCCAATCAGAGTAGGCGGGAAAATTCCCGCCCAAACCCACCAGGTCGACCTGGGGGGTCGACCCTAGGGTCGACCTGCCAGGCCAAGTCGACCTGGGAGTCGACCTAGGTGTCGACCTGCCCTAGGCAGGTCGACTCTAGAGTCGACCTGGGGGTCGACTGGGGAGTCGACCTGGCCCCTGAGCCAGGTCGAACCCAGCCCCCCCTGGCTGACCTAGTCTGTGTTTAGTCGATTTTCTGAGCCTTGCCTTGTCACTAGGGCTAGGTGTCAGCTCCTGATTGGCCTCTCCTTTGAACGAACGGCTATTATTAAACCAAGCTCCATCGACGGTCTAAATTAACTCAAAAACTCTATAAAAAGGACCTAAGACTAACCCTAATTCACACAAACTAAAATGGAGATGAGACCGTCATGTTGCTGAGGAGAGACTAAGGATAGCCGTCAGAAATAGAGAGACAATTAGGAGATAAATCAAAAGCTTAAAGCAACGTCAAATCAATCAGAACAACGCCTACAACAAAGGATAGCGTGTCTAAATTCAGAATTCAGATTCCTGAATTGAAGATTCGTCATACGTTGTAAGTAGAGTGCTATTTCGACATGAATTAAATAATTGTGTTGATTTGTGTAAAGTAAGAAATGGAATTGTGGCGATAATAATCTATATTTGTACGTTGCTTTGATGCTAAACGATTTGGGAATATTATGGTATACGATTGGATATTTGCAAGTATGCGATTTGCGTTGGAAGTTAACAACGAAATGGAATTGTGGCAATAATAACCTATATTTGTATGTTATTTTGATTCTAAACGATTTGGCAATGCTATGGTGTACGATTGGATTCATACAAATATATGGTTTATGTTGACAACCACATGTTGTGGAATTTTAATTGGGATTCAGGCAAGCATATGATTCATATTGAAAACTACGTGTTTTTGGTAGTTATTTACAACACCCATTTGATAATTGCAAGTATATGATTCATGTTGAAAATAACAACTATATGTTGTAATAGTTTATTTGAAATTCATGCAAGTATATGATTTATTGTTATGCCAACATGATGTATAATTCTATGGTCATCTTTAGTGTAATTTGGTCCATTTGAGTATTATGATTCATATGAAGTTATGTTGGAATTGGCATTATAGTTCAAGTATAAAAATCATGCTTTTGTGATAGTGACAAAAGCAAGCATCTTTGTAAGCTTGTATTAATTTGACTAAACTATGTTTGTTATTATGCCTAGTTGAAAACATGTTTTTAGGCTTATGTTGTTATCATAATCATATGATAATATATGTAAATTACATTAGAATTACACTAGAATTACATCCCACTTGCAAGTTACATAGATAGAATAAAAACCATGATTTAAGTTTGGGTATGTTTATGCTATAATCCAATAAATGGATTAAAAACCATGATTCATAT
The DNA here is from genome assembly GCA_030737875.1 of Allium sativum. NCBI lineage: Eukaryota > Viridiplantae > Streptophyta > Magnoliopsida > Asparagales > Amaryllidaceae > Allium > Allium sativum. The sequence goes on from CM060915.1 coordinate 483,907,213, forward strand.
AAGAATTGGGTTGGGATAATTCTAGTTGAACCATACTTTTGTATTAGTGACAAAAGTAAGTACCCTTTTGTTAGCATGTAGTGAATTTATGAACATGATTAGTTTATATTATGCCTAAATAAAGATATAGGCTTATATTTCTAGTCAAGACCATGTGCCAATAATAATGATATCTAATTTAGTTAGATTCTTAATTTCAAGTTTACATGGTTAGTTGAACCTATAATTCATGTTTAAGTATTTTCTATGCCATAATCATATGAATAGAATAATTCATGTTTAAGTATTGTTTATGCCATAACTATATGAATAGGATGATTCATGTTTAAGTATTGTTTATGCCATAATCATATGAATAGAATAATTCATGTTTAAGTATTGTTTATGCCATAATTATATGAATAGAATGATTCATGTTTAAGTATTGTTTATGCCATAATCATATGAATAGAATAATTCATGTTTAAGTATTGTTTATGCCATAATCACATGAATAGAATAATTCATGTTTAAGTATTGTTTATGCCATAATCATATGAATAGAATGATTCATGTTTAAGTATTGTTTATGCCATAATCATATGAATAGAATAATTCATGTTTAAGTATTGCTTATGCCATAATCATATGAATAGAATGATTCATGTTTAAGTATTGTTTATGCCATGATTATATGAATAAAACGATTCATGTTTATGTATTGTTATGCCATGATGTTACAATTGTAAGTTCACATTTGCCTACTTTATGTTAATTGAATCGTTCGTTGCAAGTTCATGCGTTCACACTCCCCTTTTTCATGTTATCTTATAAACACCATGTTATAAGCCTCCCCTTTTTCATATGGCTAAATTGGATTTAAGTGTTAAACCCAACACACCTTACATTGGAGCGAACATATAAAACGGGGGTAATGACGTTTGGGCTAAAATATAGAACATATGTATTGGCATGTTTGACGCATGCCAACAACCTTGAAAAACAATTAAGTGGCATAAATAAATCTTAATCAATAAAGATGAATTTGAATAATGGGCCGCAAATATTTACATATAAAAAGAAAAGAGACAAAATATGTAAATGTAGAAAATACGATGTGTTTAACCCGAGGTTGGATTGAGTTGTACGATGTGTTTAACCCGAGGTTGGATTGAGTTGTGATGTAAACCTGCCCGGAACCGCCCGGCTGTCCAGTAGTCACAACAATACCTATCCAATGTGGGTGGTTAAACACGGAGCCCAATAAGGACCCGAGGTTAGACTGAGTTGTGGCGTAAGACTGCCCGGACCCAACCGGCAACAGGAAGCCACAACAATACCTGTCTAATGTGAGAGGTCAAGGCTTTAATAAGACAATTAAGGCTGACTCAGGATTGATAGGATTAAGTGAATTAAGACTTAATCAAAATAGAACATGCTAAACTAAACAGACTGATTGGGGGTTAGGTTTATAAAACACTTAACCAACTTAGCATGTTGGCTAGAAATAGAAAACCTAGTAGCGGGGGACCCTTTTCAGCAGTAACCCTACAAGGTATCATGATACCCTGAAACTAGGCAGGGTGGGGCACGATTACTGGGCTGACTGTAATAGGTCAAATCGACGGCGGTGGTGCAGCAGTGTAGGTTCTAACGGGGTGCGGGCATGCACACACTCCGGCGCAGAAAAATAAGGCACTGGGCACCAGTAGCATACCTGTGCATTCTAGGATTGTGTCGGGCCGCCACCATGGGACTTGATACACCCCATGGTGGGACCAGCATAGGTAACTACAACATCGGGGGCCGTAAGACACATGTAACTATGCGAGTAGGAGCCGATCATCATAAAATGGATCACTTCACCCTGATTATGGGGTGCCTGTTGGGAACTAGTTTATATGGGGTCAGAGATTAATATGGGGTACGATAGTATATTCGACCCTAGACAACTTAACTTAGTTTATGGTGCTTTCCTATTTCTAGTTTATACTTATCATACCCAGTTCTTTGTTCATAGACTGAATAGTCCTAGACTTACTCAGGCTTTATGACTGACTCTACTTTTCTTTCGTCTTCTTTTCTTCCGTTCCCCCCCTCCAGGTCCACAGGGAGGGAATACCGCAGCTTGACCAGACCTCTTATCCAGCTTGAAGAGAAAGAATGTATTGCTTGGATCCTTTCCATTTTGGACTATGGCTTTGGACAGCAATTATGGGACTTTTGCAGTTTATTTATGTTTTCTTTATGCTTCTTTAAATAATGTAATCAAGACAGTTATGAAGATGTTATGTTTTTGAAAGTATTGTAAGACAATTATGGCATGGCTTGTGTAACACGTATTTTAATGAAATAAAAGTTGTTGTTGGTTTCCGCTGTTCAAAAATATGTGTTCTTATATCTGTCTTGTATATCTGTGACTCATACTTATAAACCTCCACCAAAATTAGGGCATTCCCTTTGAGAGTGACCCTAACGGAGGTGGGGTGTTTCAGTTTATCATAGTGATTTGCATAACTAGCATCATGAACACATAGCATAAAACTTACATAACTAACATCATGGACATATAGCATAAAACTTACATAACTAACATCATGAGCACATAGCATATGATAACATAACTTGCATTGATCCACATTCATAACCATAACCTCATTACATCCTATCATAATTAGTTTAGCAATTGCTTGCTAAAGGCATAGAAACTCACAACTTGTTGATTAGCACTCCTATGAAGAAGATTAAGTTGCTAGAGTTGATTAGAAGTTGATTTGAGAAGCTATCTTCTTCTAAATTGTGATGGAGGCTCCTTCTAATTGCATTTTGACGGCATGACGGCCTTGTATCTATTTTTAGTATGAATTAGGGTAGTCTTAGGGTGTATTTATAGATTTAGGATGTAGTTTAGGCCATAGGATTAACCCTAGTTTAGATCTAAACCATCAAAAATCGTCACAGGTCAACAGAACAGACCAGAGAACCAAAACAGGTGCACCAGGCCAGCCAGGGTCAAACCAGAAAGCTGTGCAGGTTTTTGGCTCGACACGGGCGCACTTCCCAAGTGCGCCAGTGTATTTTTGTGCTGGCGCACTTCACAAGTGCGCCAGTGCATTCTGGCTTGTTTTTTGTTTTTCTGCCTAACTTCGTTCGTCCATATCTTCTTCATACGGACTCCGATTTTCGAAAACTCGGACTCTATTTCGCGTATTTTTCAAGACGAACGCAATGGCGCAACCCGTTTCCCCTAATTCCCACATCTGGGATTAGTTATTCTTTAATTTGTGAATGTTAATATTAACTGAAATTCGGGGTGTTACATTCTCCCCTACTTAAAGGATTTCGTCCCCGAAATCTCTAAGTCCAGAAGAACGTATCCTACCATCCAAACAACCATCTACTAAACCATCAAACACTGGCATCCATTGTCCTTAAAGTTTCTAATGTTGTATGAACATATGCAAAAAGTGTGTGTATATGTTCCCTGTCTAATGCAAAATCAGGCGGTCTACTGATTCAGTTGACCTCCTTAATGCAAACCATGATAGTGCCATGCATCCAATATGTATGCGAAAGAACCCTATCTACACATACTATTTCTACATGTGTGCACAACCATACACCAAAATGCATCATCCATATGATAACACAACCATTATACATCCATTAATATAGCTACCTACACACAATTATATGCAATATGCAATATGAAGTGACTGAGCCGATCTAGTGTCTAAAGTGTGTGTATATGCATCCACGAGCAAACACTTGCATCCACACGCATCCATCAATCATAACATGTCTCAAACACATGTTTCAACCATAGGTTCACCCTATCTAAAGGTCAAAGGTACAAATGAGAGGACATACTAAAGATAAGATAAGAACTAGACAAACGATAAAGGAGAAATTAAAAGACATACCCTCAAAAAGGAATCGGTACAGTGAACGCATCTTCGCTTCTGTCTCCCAAGTAGCGTTGCTCTCATCATCTCCCCATTGCACTTTGACTAGTTGAACCTCTCTGTTTCTCAACTTCCTAGTCTCTGACCCAAGGATGCGAGTAGGAGCTCGTCGCATCATGCTCTACCTCCACTTCTCTAAGCAAGCTCGGCTCTACCACCTCTACGGTCTCATGTAGGCACTTCCTCAAATGTGACACATGGAATACGTCATGTACACCACTAAGTCTCTCGGGCAAATCCACTCTATATGCCATCTGTCCAATCCTTTCCTTAATAGGAAACGGTCCTACAAACCTTGGTGCTAATTTTCCAATGGACCCAAAGCGAACAACATTCCGTAATGGAGATACTTTGACAAAGACCATGTCCCCAACATCAAACTCAAGATCCGTCCTCCTCTTATCCACATAAGATTTCTGCCTACCTTGCGCTGCTTTCATCCTTCTTCGAATCAAATCAATCTTTTCCGAAGTCTCTCTAACCATATCGGGCCCAAGCAAGATCTTATCCGTAGATTCCCACCAATATGTAGGTGACCGACAAGGCCTTCCATAAAGAGCTTCGAAAGGAGCCATGCCAATACTAGACTGAAAGCTGTTATTATACGCGAACTCCACCAATGGAAGATGCTCTTCCCATGTACCTCCAAAATCTAAGATACATAGCCTCAAAAGGTCTTCTAGAACACGATTCACCCTCTCGGTCTGGCCGTCTGTCTGAGGATGATATGCGGTGCTCAAACACAACTGAGTCCCTACCGCCTCTTGCAAACTCTTCCAAAACTCGCTAGTGAAGATGGGATCTCGATCACTCACTATGCTAGAAGGTACACCATGCAACCGAACTATCTCTCGAAGGTAAACTGAAGCTAGCCATGGAGCAGTCCTCTTACTCTTCACGGGTATAAAATGGGCGCTCTTAGTAAGCCTGTCTACCACAACCCAAATTCCCGTATTACCCTTCCTCGATCTCGGTAACCCATCAATAAAATCCATTGAGACGCTATCCCACTTCCATTGCGGAACTTCCAATGGGTGAAGCAACCCACCAGGTTTCTTTTGCTCTGCTTTCACTTGTTGGCACACCAAGCATCTAGCGACATACTCGGCCACATCTTTCTTCATACCGGCCCAAAAGAAAACTCGCTTCATGTCTTGGTACATCTTGTCCCCACCGGGATGAATGGTCATCTTCGAACGATGCGCATCATCAAGAATAGCCTTCCTCAAACCCTCGTCTTGCGGTACACAAAGTCTACCGTCTCTACGCAACCACCCCCTATCGTCTAGGGTGTACCTACTCAAATGGCTGGACGACTCCCTCCTTATGAGCCTCTCTACCAACTCAACCAACTGTGGGTCGTCCCGCTGTGCCTCGCCAATCCGTCCCAAAAGAGTAGGTCTGGCCTCTAAGGATGCTAGCAAACCGGGTACAAAGTCAACGGAAGGTCTGAAATCAAACATCGAGATAAATTCCAAGCTTCGTCGTTCCACGAACAATGGACTCAAGGACAACCTTTTTCTGCTTAAGGCGTCTGCCACCACGTTACCCTTGCCAGGGGTATATGCTATCTCAAAATCATAGGATGCTAAGAACTCCATCCACCTTTGTTGCCTTAAGTTCAAATCCTTTTGAGAAAACAAGTACTTCAATGATTTGTGGTCAGTGAACAATTCGAACCTCTCGCCCAGAAGATAATGGCGCCAAGACTTAAGCGCAAAAACAATAGCGGCCAACTCTAGATCATGTGTAGGGTAATTTTTCTCATGCACTCTCAATTGCCTTCCACCATAGGCTATTACCCTTCCCTCTTGCATTAAGACTGTGCCTAGTGATGTCCCGCAAGCATCGGTATAAACAACAAATGGCTTACTCCCATCTGGCAACACTAAGACTGGAGTTGTGGTTAAAGCTCTCTTTAACCGTTGGAACGCATCATCACAATCTACGTCCCATGTGAAGACTAGATTCTTCTTTGTCAAGCGAGTTAATGGGGCTGATATCTTCGCGAAGTCCTTGATAAACTTCCTATAGTAGCCAGCAAACCCCAAGAAACTCCTCACCTCGGTAGCATTCTTCGGAACCTTCCAATCTTGGATGGACACTATCTTTGCGGGATCCACAGCTATCCCTTCTTTGGAGACCACGTGCCCTAAGAACCGCACCTCCTTCCTCCAAAAGTGACATTTAGAGAATTTAGCCTTAAGGCTATGCACTCGAAGAGTCTCCAACACTTCCTTAAGATGTAGGGCATGCTCTTCTTCACTCTTAGAAAAGACCAAGATGTAATCCACAAAGACCACCACGAACTTATTAAGGTACTCCCTGAACACCCTACTCATCAAATCAACAAAGTATGCAGGGGCGTTCGTCAAACCCAAGGGCATCACCAGCCACTCATAGAAACCATCCGGAGTCCTAAAGGCAGTCTTCTCTATACTATCCTCAGCCACTCTCAACTGATGAAACCCCGTGGCTAAGTCCAACTGCGAAAACACTGAGGCGCCAACCAACTGATCAAAGAGATCATCAATCCTCGGCAATGGGTGTCTATTCTTCTTTGTAAGCTTGTTGAGTTCTCTATAGTCTACACAAAGTCTGAGGGACCCATCCGCCTTCGTGGCAAAAACTACTGGAGCACCCCACTCCGATATACTTCATCTTATGAAACCCTTCTCAAGCAACTCCCCTACTTGCTTATTGAGTTCCCTCCTCTCACGAGGAGCCATGTGGCGCACTGGCAAAGATACTGGTTTAGCATTGTCTACCAGATATATTCGGAAGTCTATCTCCCGCTTCAGAGGTAAGCCCTTCACCTCCTCAAATACATCCGAGTATTCCCGGACCACTCTAACAGATCGCAAACTCTCAACCGAAGCGTCAAGCGATTCAAGATAACTTAGCATAACAGAATTCATGGGATTACAAGAGATCTCGAGAGTGTTCCCCAAGCGGGTCATGAGCCTAACAACTCTCCTTTCACAATCAAGAACGGCACCATTACTGGATAACCAGTCCATGCCCAAAATCAACCCATAGCCCGTGAAGCCCAAAACAAAAGCATCACATCTAAACTTAACGCTAAGTATGGAAATCTTCAAACCCAAACATATCATGGACAAATAAGTGGAGCCCCCAATTGGGTTTGAAACAACCAAGGGATCATCTACTAGACTGGTGTCTAAGTGCAGTGACTCAACTAATAATGATGAGATAAACGAATGCAATGCGCCAGAGTCGAATAAAGTATGGACAGGATGATCAAACAGAAAAACCAGACTTTCAACGGAAATAGTTCTACCTCTTTCCTGAATCGGTGGAACTGCGAGAGCCTGAACTTGCCCCCTTGCCTGACCTGGTGCCATAAGAGCTTGCACCTGTCCTCCTGAGGTAGATTTCGTCCTCTGCCCCTTCTTAGGGCAGTCCTTCACTAGATGCCCTGCTTCGCCACAGTGGAAGCAGCCAGTCTTCTTCTTCTTCCGACAATCTTTGCTTAGGTGGCCTGGTGTCCCGCAATTGAAGCACTTCTTCTTTCCCTTGCCACCGTTGCCTTTCCCACCCTTGTTTTGCTGTTGCTGTTGAAGCCTCTTATGATCTCCTTTCTTCTCGGGTGCCTTATTAGCATTGGGACCCTTCTCTTCCTCATGCATAAGTGCCATGTCTACTAGCTTCTCAAAGGTGGCCCCCATAGGGATGTGAGTCATAGCCAATCCATGCATCAGTTCATTCAAGCCTTTAACGAACCTCAGAGCCCTCTTCTCCGGTGTATTCACCATGTCCATGCCAAACCTTGCTAACTGATTAAACTTGTTGACATATTCCTTCACTGATAAGTTTCCTTGCTTTAATGTCAAGAACCTTTCCATATAAAGATTTTCTTCCGCACGTGAGAGAAACTTTGCCTCAAACCTTTGCCTGAAATCCGCCCAAGAGTCAACATGGCGCTCTCCATTAGTGACCTCCCACCAGAACGAGGCCTCTCCCTTCATTAACCAAGCAGCTAACTTGACTTTCTTTCCTTCTTCCATCTCAAAGATATCTATCAACTCTTCCACATCCTTAAGCCAATCCCTAGCTTCCACAAAAGTTTCTGATCCTTGAAAAGGTTTCCCTCCCATAGCCTTAAATTCCTTGCAAGTCTTAGCAAAAGTATCCGCGCGAGGAGGAGGATGATCGGGTGCAACTGGTGGTGGAGGAACATTTGCTGGACCCGCAGCGGCGGCCCTAGCCTCCATCATTCTCCTATACCATACTGGTATCGTCACACCCTCTGGAAAGTTAAGATCTTCAGCCATGCTGAAACGAAAAAGGAAAGATTCAAAATGGAGAATTCGAAAGATAAAGATACGGCTATTGGGGATTATGCTTTTCTTTCAAAAACTTTTCTCTTAAAAGACATGTTTTTGAAAATACTTCTTCCAAAAATGTTTTTAGAAAAATAGTTTTTCTAAAAAAATTATCTGTTCTGTTAACCTTTAGCTCTGATACCACGTGTAACACCCCACACCCGCCAAGGTCACTCACTAAGGGAATGCCTTAACTTCGGTGGAGTATTTTAAGTGAATATAGAACAGAAAAATTACAACAAGACAAATATAAGTAATACTTGAAATTTAAAACATCATTTCATTGCAGCAGAAGGTAAACATATTTGGTTACATACCAAAAACCAACAAGAGTCAAGTACAAAATATCCATCTCGATAAAAACATAAGTACATAATCCCACTACATACTAATAGCCATAATAGAAAAGATAAGCTGAGCTTTACATCAACGGTCCAAGCTCCAAAAGATAGATAAAGCAATCTGATCAAAGCCCACTAGTGCTAGGCCCAACCTGAGGACCTGAGGGGGGAAAAAAGATAAAAACAACGGGGTCAGACATAAGTCTGAGCGAGTCCTATAACTTTAACAATACAATCATTAAAGTAATTAGGGTATGATATAAACTTGGTACGGTAACGCCATGGGATAAATGACTACACTAAGCAGCCAATTAGACATAGGAAGAACTAAGATATCGGTAAAGACGCATCTACCCACCCAAGGGTAATTACTACACTGCACCATACCAGTCATTCCTAACTTAAAGGTTGATCCCACCCAAGGACTTAGAAAATTTAACTAGTAGTTTCGTGTACCCCTAGCTGACCACATAGGTGCCGTCTGCCCCTATCTCCACTAGGTGTACCCACTACTTCCCAAGCGATCGGCTCCCTAACGTAGATACCCGTGCTGGCCCCACAGTGGGGTGTATCACTCCCCAAAGTGGCAACCCGATACAACCAACAGTGCACGACTTATACTTACACGATGCAATAACGTCTTACCTACCAGCCCGGGGCCACACACGCATATGAAACCCGTTGGACTTGCGTTGCCACCGCTAACCCGTTTTGGCCTCTTATAGTCAAGCCCAGTACGCGTGTCTCGTCCTCGACATGGGTCGAGCCCACAAAGATACATATGGGTTACTGGTTGAAATGGGCCCCCACAAGCTACCCACCTAAGCTTGCTCCCTCTAGTGTATCCCACTTAACCCTTTAATCATGTTTAATTACATGTTTCCACTTTGGTTAAGTATTCTAATCGTATTTTCTATTGCCACCCAAGGCAACCACTAGATTTCCACATGCCACCCAAGGCACCCACTTAACCCCTCATGCCCCACTACATGCTTATCTGGTTAAGTGTTTCTTAATTGATTAAGACCGTAACCTTTGTAAAGACCTCTCACATTAGACTGTCTTTTATGGCAGCTGGATTTGTCGGTCGGGTCCGGGCAGCCTTACGCCATAACAGAGTCTAACCTCGTGTCTTTACACTTGTCACGTATTTAGTTTATGCCTAAGACCTCTCACATTGGGCCAATCATTTGTAGCCGCTGGATTTGCCGGTCGGGTCTGGGCAGTCTTATGCTACAAAAGGGTCCAACCTCGTGTCTTAGTCGATTAATTACACCTAATTAATCACCCCCATATTTTGAATTAATTTTCCCTAATTAATTCCAATTTAATGATGTACATAATTGACTCAATTATGTCCATCCACTTATGGTATGCAACATCATACCAATTTCACCACAATTTTGTTAACATAAATATTAACCCCATCGTTCCCCACGTAATACGCTAACATGACATACTTAAAAGGGAAGATTCATCAAAAATACAATGGGTTCAACTTAGCATAACATTAGCATCAACATGGGTTTTAAAGGTGTCAACTTGCATATATGACCATAGCATCAAACCCAACTAGCATAAATAATCAACCCAAACTTGCATGAATCACATATGTCATAAAGATGGTAACTTGCATAGATGTTCATGTCATAGACCTATCATAAAGGGATAAACTTGCATACATGTCATAGGTCTAAAAAGGGATGAACTTGCATATGTTACTCATATCATAAAAAGGGGTAAACATGCATATATATGCATGACATACAAAGGGGTAAACTTGCATATGTATGCATATCATACAAAGGTGTAAACTTGCACATGTTACTTGCATATAATCAAACACCAAACTTGCATAACATGTCATATATGAACTTGCATATAATCAAACACCAAACTTGCATAACATGTCATATATGAACTTGCATATAATCAAACACCAAACTTGCATAACATGGTGTCATAATGGATCAATGTTTATCATAGTGATTTGCATAACTAGCATCATGAACACATAGCATAAAACTTACATAGCTAACATCATGGACATATAGCATAAAACTTGCATAACTAACATCATGAGCACATAGCATATGATAACATAACTTGCATTGATCCACATTCATAACCATAACCTCATTACATCCTATCATAATTAGTTTAGCAATTGCTTGCTAAAGGCATAGAAACTCACAACTTGTTGATTAGCACTCCTATGAAGAAGATTAAGTTGCTAGAGTTGATTAGAAGTTGATTTGAGAAGCTATCTTCTTCTAAATTGTGATGGAGGCTCCTTCTAATTGCATTTTGACGGCATGACGGCCTTGTATCTATTTTTAGTATGAATTAGGGTAGTTTTAGGGTGTATTTATAGATTTAGGATGTAGTTTAGGCCATAGGATTAACCCTAGTTTAGATCTAAACCATCAAAAATCGTCACATGTCAGTAGAACAGACCAGAGAACCAAAACAGGTGCACCAGGCCAGCCAGGGCCAAACCAGAAAGCTGTGCAGGTTTCTGGCTCGACACGGGCGCACTTCCCAAGTGTGCCAGTGTATTTTTGTGCTGGCGCACTTCATAAGTGCGCCAGTGCATTTTGGCTTGTTTTCGGTTTTTCTGCCTAACTTCGTTCGTCCATATCTTCTTCATACGGACTCCGATTTTCGAAAACTCGGACTCTATTTCGCGTATTTTTCCGAGACGAACGCAACAGCGCAACCCTTTTCCCCTAATTCGCACATCTGGGATGAGTTATTCTTTAATTTGTGAATGTTAATATTAACTGAAATTCGGGGTGTTACAATACATCTGAAAGGAGATTTACAGTGAGATTTGTCGTTTCGTTTCGGAAGGAGCCTAAAGCAAGATCTCGGTGAGAGCTTGGGCGTTATTTTATAGATTTGAAACAGTGGTATTAACTATGTATCGCTCAAGCACCGGTATGAGATTTTTTTGAAATATTACAATAACATCGGCAAAGATCGAACATGGCAGGCAATAGCAAGTTTAAATATTGTTAAATCACGTATTAACAACATAAATGTATTACCTAGTCTATATTTTGATCTATATTATCAAATTGCTATTGAATACCATCAATACGACTCCATATTGATTCTAAATTATGATTTATGATACTAAGGAATTATGTTAAGCAAGTTCTCAATCGGTGTTAAAAACATCTAAGACTATTAGTAGTCTACTTTATCATTCTATTTATCGTCCTTATCATATTTCTCATTTATTCGATCCTTCAAAGCATCATTAAAATTTTCCAGACTTGTTCATATTCTCATTTATTCCATCTTTTATTCAACAAAATGATTAGGAAAGAAATCAAGATTTAAACTTTGAAATTTTCTTTTTGATCGTCTTTTAATATGTTAAATATATAACTTTACAATTTTCCTTTTTTATTCTTGATGCATGAAATTAATAATAGGAAAAATGATAAATTTCACAGGCTCATTACCATTATAAATAATGCATTATGAAAGGATTATAAAAATAACACTAAAACATGCATAAGTTGTTTGAAACCATAATGTTTTCATGCAAAATCAAATAAAACAGAAAACAAAGAAGTCTAATTAATATTATTAAAATGTTTAACAAAGAAGAACAAGGAAAATAATAGGATAAAAACTAAACAATTTATATGTTTGGGTAACTAACTAGTGTGGACCATATATCATCACTTACTATATACAAAAGGCATATTTCAAGAACGTGAATGGAACTTTTGTCATTTTCTTTATTTTTCGTCGTTTAAAACAATGGTTAATATTTATTTAAAATATTACTTCAACTAGATACCCACGGGTTACACTGAAAATTGTTGGGTAATATATCGCTAATGATATTTTTAATGATGTTTTAAGAGAAAACCAAATAAGAAGCAATGTGAGATACATAATTTTTCATGTTAGCACACATGTGCACTCTTCATCTATCCCCAAATCACATGTTCTCATATGCCAAACTAATCGCAACGTTAATTAAAAAATCATCCACTATTCCTATAATTCAATAAGTCCCACATGCTAATAAAATTATGACCGTCTGCAAGGTATTGCCAGAACATATATAATTTGATGCAACTTTAAATGTTCATTATTATGTGACAAAATCATCAATTTTAACGCCCCCCCCCACACACACAGATATATATATATATATATATATATATATATATATATATATATATATATATATATATATATATATATATAAGTGTGTGTGTGTGTGCAAGCGTTCAATGACACCCCAGAAATGGAGCGCCCCTTTGACCTCTCTGTTTTCCACCTTTCATTTATATTAATTAAAGTTAGTGGGAGCTGAGAGAGTAAGTGGAAGGAGAAAGGGAGGAAATGTGTGGTGGATAAGTGGTAGGCTAAAGGGGTGCTCCATTTTGGGGTGCCATTGAACCTGCCTCATATATATATGTATATTTATATGTGTGTGTGTATATATATATGTATATGTGTATATATATGTGTGTGTGTGTGTGTGTGTGTGTGTGTATATATATATAGTCCTATATTGTAGGGAAGTTGAAAATATACTTGTATATGTATATGGATTTTTTGTCAAAGGTTGGGCCATTTGAACGCCCAAATGTCTTCATCTCTATTTAAGAGATAGGCTATGCATGTCAACACCCATTTTCGTCCGAGATAGGCTTGGGTTTGGGTACATATCAAACAGCAGCGCAACATGGTTTGTATCCCAAAATGAAGACCACCACATTGTACCCTGAAGAAATTATCGCAATGAAACCAGTGTATCCAAAGTCTAAAAATTGTATGTCAGAACAATGGCTCTGCATAGTCTCATAGAATTTGCATATGCTCTATCTACGACAAAACCAGCGGAATCTAATGATGAAATCATTGCAAAGATTTGAGAATGATCAAAATGTGTTGAATACTTATATTTGCAAGGGTCACATCTGTAACTTCATGATTGTGCTTTACTTGACATATACTATAGTAAACCCACCACAAAAGGCATCTGGGATGCACTAGAAGAAAAATTTCTTATAGAGGATGTAAGCAGTAAGAAATTTATATTGGTCAAAATTTTCAATTATAAAACGACTGATGGTAGGCCTATCATGGAACACTTTAATGGTATCATGCACATTCTCAATCAATTCAATCAATAAAATCTAAAATTGGATGGTGAGATCAAAGTCCCATATATAATAGACAAATTACCCATCTTGGAAGGATTATAAAAAATTACTACAACAGAAGAGTGAAGATAGGAATTTGGAAAATCTTGCACGGTATCCGCAAGTTGAACAACAGCTGAGATAGACGCTTGGGATGATCTAGTAATAAATACATCAAAGGTCCATGTATTGGAGTATAAGCAAGTAGACAACGCTTCTCAAGATTCTTTCTACAAAAAATGAAAAGGGAAGAACAATAAAAACTTCCAAAACAAGAAGGCAGAAACTGCAAATGGCTATTACCATTATGGCAAACCAGAGCATTTAAAATGGTATTGCTGCATTTGGAAAAAGAAGCAACAATCTGAAAAAGAAATGTTTGCAGTAGTAGTCTCTGAAGTCAATATGATTGAAGCCATAAATTCTTGGTGGATTGTTTCTACTGTAGCTAAGCACATCAGCAATGACAAGAATCAATTCAAAAAGCTTAAACTGAATGAAGAAGACAACTGTCTCTATGCAGGAAATTCCGCAAAAGCAACGGTCAAGGGAAAAGGAACAATGGATTTGAAATTCACTTCCAGAAAGTTTCTTACAATACAATGTAACCGAAGTTAGGAAGAAACTTGTATCATGAGCTCTTCTGAATAAGTTTTATAAAATAAACCTTTGAGCCAGGCAAGTATGTGTTGACCAAAGGCAGTATGTTTGTAGGAAAAGTGTATATGTGATGGTATGTTTAAACCCAATAGACATGAATAAAACCGATAATTCTTCCTATATTATTTACTCATTTTCAGTATGACGCAATAGAATGTGACATGTTCATCGTAGATGCATGCTTGATACGATTTATTCACATATGATCCTTAAACATTAAAATGATATGCCATATAAGTATATAGTGTGTTCATAGACCAAAATTACATGAAAGTCATTTCTTTTAAATCGTAAAATAGCACTAAAATATTACAGCCTATACACAGTGATGTATGTGATTTATATGGTACTTCTACTAAATGAGGAAAGAAATATTGTCCACCTTTTATAGGTGGTTACTTCAAATTTTGTAATGTTTACCTTATGCATGCTAAAAGTGAGGTTTTAACATCATTTATGACACATAAATACGAGTAGAAAACTAATGTGATATTAAGATAAAAATACTAAGATTCGACAGAGGTGGTGAACATAATTTTTTTAAATTTTATGGATTAGTAGGATTTGTAACTGAAACGTCTATCGCCAATACTCCACAACTAAATGGAACAGTCAAGAGGGGAAATAGAGCTATTACGGAAATGGTAAATGCAATATTGTGTAATTCAAGTTTCAATATTAATTTTTGGACGAGGGTCCACTTACCGCATGTTAACGATAAGATTCTATATGCTTTATAATTGACAAATCATGAAACACTAAATCTGAATGGATGACCCATATTATGTCAATTGTGAAGAAACCAGAGAAAGTAACTGAATTAGCAGAAGTCATACCCGAATCCGTAGATGTTTATTGAAAATAGATTTACCTGGTTAAGATTTGGTGTTGATCTTCAAAATTGACACGAGCTTTGGATCTTAGTAGATGGTTACTGCTATTATGAACTACTGAAGAGAAAACACAGATCTAAAGTATAAAAATTGGATATGATCTTCCAAACTGAAATAAACCTAGATCTGAATTATTTCCATAGAAGAGATTTGAAAAATAACTAGAACTTATATAATTTAAGGACCCTAACCCCTTATTTACAATAGCATGATATTTTTAAATTGGTCTTTCAAGAAATTGAAAATCACTCTGGTCTCTACACATTCTTTCAATGATAGTTACATCTTTAAGCCTCATTTACTTTATTTGGCTTTATTTAGGCTATTATACCAATATAGCATAGCACATTCTATTTTACATGTGTGACTCGCATGTTAAGATTTCCCAATAATCTCCCCCTTAGGCCGCATATATGATAACCTCAAAAAAACATGTTTAACTTTATGAGATCCAAAATTTGTTATTTATAACATATATTATATCTAAAACCATCACGTCCATTAACTATGTTGACAGAGGTTCGAAGCCGTCTTTGTCACATTTTCCATGACTAAACTCATCAACGGTCATATATTTCGGTACAATCAAATGATATAGGTCGATCATGGATGCATATAGAAATGTGATTTATAAATGTCCATTTTCAACCGGTCCTTCCTTAGTAAGATAAAAAAAGTTCAATATTTGAACAATCTAGAGTGCAAGGAGAACTTATTACTTAATTTATGATCACAAAGGAACTAGACCTATAAATATATGTAATCTAAGTATAGAGCAAAGTGTCATGTGAAAGTACCATACACATAATCCTCTTACACCAAAATATTCTTGTTAAAAGTTATATCAATTGAGTAATATTCTCATGAAAGGTCTTAGGTGATAATCCTTTTGTGAGCAAATCCGCCACAATGGAGTTTTTCATAGTATGCTCTATTAATTACAATAAATTTTGCACTCTCTCCTTATTGGAAAATGATATGTGCTTTACTGTCACAATATTACTTTTATGGTCTTCCAATTCTTTACATCAAAGCATGTAGTCTTGTTGTAACAACCCGCCGGAAGTGGGCATAAATTTTGACCTAGAAAAGGCACATCGAAACTTAGAGCCACTCTAAACAGGTCGTTGGTTACTGTAAGGAATTACATTTGCACAAAATACAGAATAATATAACAAGATGTAATCTCACACAACGGGACGAGAAAATATAGTAATCAAAATAAGATTACCATTTTATTCAAAAACAATAGATTCAAATACCAAATGCCAAATTCATATGTTTACAATGGTACGTCATTATTATTCACCATCAAGGTAATATAACGAGATGTAATCTCACATAGCGGGACGAGAAAATATAGTAATCAAAATAAGATTACCATTTTATTCAAAAACAATAAATTCAAATACCAAATGCCAAATTCATATGTTTACAATGGTACGTCATTATTATTCACCATCAAGGACTTCTAACAATAAAAAAGCAATAACAGCTAACATCATAATTATAGTCTCATTGCCTTCTTTAGGCTCTATCATCGCCTTGTCCATCAAGTCTACGCCCCACCTACTAACCTGTTGGATATGCTAAGGAGAGGGGTTAGACATAGATCTGGTCAGAACATAAAGTTCTAGTGACTAGAAATAACATATGCTTAAAGACTTTACTCAATTTTTGGCAGGTTATGTACTTCAAAGTATGTCTATGAAATACATAAGCATACACACACAAAGGCATATTTAATTAATGTGGTGTATATCCGAGTCAATTGCTTATGACCTTAAGGCCAATTCTAGTATATTTATTAAGGGTGGATTCTAATGATCTCTTATGACCCTAAGGCAGACCCTATCCCTTAAGACCCCGTCCTAACACATCAACGTCCTAATTAGATATATATTCTCACAATAATATGAGAAGTAGTACATCGCCGCTTAGTACCGGTTTAGGGTAGGCCCGCACATAACCATTTAAGACCCCTTCGGTGGACGCCTCATGGTAGTACTTAACTGATATTATGGTAGTAGTCCTATACCGCTTAAGACTTCCCTTAGAAGGTGGTTAATTAATTTGCATGCTACGTCTCACGTAAACCAAACCCGTCCCTAAGTTGGCCATCACCAAGCTTCTAGAGGAAGAGGACATTCCGGTAAACTACCCAACCCCATTATCGCCATGTCTAGACCACTTTAGGGAAGGAGGACCAATGGACCACTCCAAATCTAATAATGGAGGGTCCCATGACTTTGGCCCAAATCCAAGAAATAAACCTTCGGAACGGGCCTAGTCCTAACCACTTAAGCCCAAACTATATAAGAAGAAAGTCAGCCACTTAAGACCTTCTCAAGGCGGGTAGTAAGCCTACATATTCACACACATAATAGGTGTATATACATATACACACACACATTAGACCTCTCGCATTAAACTGACCACTTGTAGATGCTGGATATATCGGGCAGTTCCGGGCAGACTTCTACTCCAAGTGGGCTTAACCTCGTGTCATAGTGTACTAAGTTTAATGGCCCATGGCACCCAGACCTCTCACATTAGCCAGGCTCACTTGTGGTTGTTGGATTCGCTGGTTGGTTTTGGGCAGATTAATACCATAAATGACGACTAACCTCGTGTCTATGTGTCATTATTATATATATAAGTCATTTATGCACACACAGAAGCAACAATTCATATGAGGATATTTCGAATTTCTAACCTTATTCTAACGTATTTATTACGCCATTATTACGTTTGATTACATTGATTATGCTATTAATATATAATTTAATATGTACTATAAACGCTAATTTCAATTCGTATTAAGAAACGTTTTAACGATGTTAATTGTCAATCCTCTTCAAATAAAAGGTATATGAGCTTAATTATCATATTAAACTACTCAATTCTTGACATAATTAATAACAAGAAACAAATGAGAAAATAACGACATAACTATTCAAAATTGTATCCTAGGATTGTTAGAATAATTTAGATAATGGAAGCGAAACAAGGTGTTAACTACATATATGCATACATATTCAACATATATATGTATACATACATATACATAAACTTCTGTTTGAATCGAATTCACCTTTTTATTTGTTGCACATAAAAACATTAACATTTGATTATTTCAAATCTGAATACGTTCAAATTCTCCAATTTAGAATGGGAATCTAAACATATCCAAATAATAAAACCAAACCAAATCTTAATCATTTTACATCACAAATACTTTTTAAATAAAAAGAGGCAAATCCACTTAAACAAAAGTAAAATCACCAAAACCTCAAACATAGCCCAAATAATTCACAAACCCAAAATATTGATTGAATGCTTTGCGACAAATGAATATAAGTGATTTGGGTGGTTTTATTTTGATGTTACCATAAAATCTCAAACCTCCATAGGCAGAGAAATCAGTATGAAATTTACAAAACATAGAATTTGGTTTAAACAATATTGTTTCCACTCACGGTGATTGAGGCAAAGGAAATAACACTGATTTGAATGCTGTAAACATTTTTCTTCGATCCTACTACAGATCTATATAAGAGAATCATATAGATTTGAGTCTCATATATATAGATAATAGAAATTCTAGAATATAATCTAAACAAAAGTATATTAGAAAAGAAATAGGTTAAGGGAAGAAGAAGAAACCTATTTCAACCTAATTCTTGTAATATTAGAAGCAAAATGGAGGCATGGAGATTGAGAGGGTTTAGAGAATTGTGAGGCGAGTTAAGTTGTATTTACCGTTAGATTAACATGGTTTAATCTAAGCTATCCATTATCTATAAAACCAGCCTAAACACCAACCCAAACCACTCCCACCAGACCTGGGCTGCACCAGACGGTCGACAATCCCTGGAGGGCGGTTGACCCCTGGGTGTCGACCTTAGGGGCTAAAATTCCTAGTAAACCTAGTGGCATGTGTTTTTAATTAATTATATTATTAATTTCCTTCTATTACAAATTGTTTTCCTTGTATGATATATTCTTTGTCCCCTGGTTCTTATCTATTAGTTTGAATTTCAAATTCACCTAAGGGAATGTTTAATTATTTCAATTATGTCGTTGTATCCCTTAGATATATATATATATATACACACACACATAAATATTATTAATTCAAACTCTTATATGTACATATTTACCATATGATTTCAAATTATTATTATTCCTTTATGCAGACTCCGTTTTCAACATATTATGTATGAAAACGTATCAGAATTTCGTCATGAATCCAAATATAATAGTTTCGTGGCCAAATTCCTATTTGTACAAAATTCCCGTTTTTCCATTGTTCTATATTTATTGTTTATTTAGTCGATTAAATACCTTGTTTTATTTTGTATATTTTTATGGGGTGTCAAATTCTCATACCCCCCTTAAAATAGATTTCATCATGAAATCTGTCTGAAGAGGCTAAAAAAACAACTCATTTTAAACATCCATATTATTCACCCATGTTATTTTTAATTCATCCTTAAACATCCATGACTCGTAATGATTATGAACTGTAGACTTACCAAAGTGAGCTAATCCTAGTGTGTCTGTGAAATAAGTGATGCAGTATGTATGCAAAACGACCTAATATGCATATATTTCTATATGAGTGCGGTATGCAATTGTGTTGTATCCATTTTTCTAGCATCCAATCTAGCATTCACAATGCAACCATAAATGTAACTTAGAGGGAAAATTATCCAAGAAAATCTCTGGGTGGATCTGTCTCATTTTATCATCAGTCTCCCAAGTGCTTTTCGCAGGGTCATCTCCTCATTGTACTCGGACAAGGAGAATGGTCTTACTGTGGAGTATCCTGATTTCGTGCTCTACAATCTTTATAGTGGCATGGGGCACCCTGGACTCCAACTCGAGGCTTCCGATGTCCCTAATTTCGTCAAGCTCGAGTCTAATAACATAATCATGATGGCATTTCCTCATACGAGATACATGAAAAACGTATGGGTTCTCGATAGGTGCTCGGAGAGATCCACTCGGTTAGCCAAAGACCCTATCCTCTTGATAATTCGAATAGGCTCAATAAATCTGGGAGACAACTTCCCAGTTTTCCCAAATCAGACAGTCTTCTTGAGAGTCGAAACCTTTACAAATTTTAAGTCTCCTACACTAAACTCAATTTCCCTCCTCTTATGTGCATGTGATTTGTGGCGGTCTCGAGCTGCCTTCATTCTCTGCCTAATCAACGAAATCTTCTTCGTGGAATCATGGACGAAGTCTAGTCCAAGTAGAACCTTGTCGGTAGTTTCCCACCAACAAGTTGGCGATTTTCGTGGCCGCCCATAAAGTGCTTTAAAAGAGGTCATACCATCGTCGCTTGAAAACTGTTGTTATATGAAAACTCCACCAGCGGCAAGTGCTGCTCCCATAGTCCTCCAAGGTCAATAATGCAGACTCTAAGCAAATCTTGAAGGATGCGATTGGTTTTTTCTGTCTGGCCATCAGTCTATTGGTGATAGGTTGTACTTAGGTTAAACGTTGTCCCTGACCCTGGTTGTAAATTTCTCCAAATCTCACTTGTGGATATGGGGTCTGGATCGCTAACTATACTTAATGGCATGTCGTGCAACCTAACTATTTCTATGACATACAACTGGGCTAATGAAGTCGGGTCCTATTCTTCTTGACTGTATAAAGTGAGCACTCTTGGTCAGATGGTCCACTATGACCCAAATAGCCTAATTTCCTCTCTGACTTCTTGGAGGCCCATCAACAAAATCCATGGAAATATGCTCATATTTCCACATGTGAACTTCTAAAGGTAGTAGTATCCCTTTCATGCCTTCCTTGCTCTACTTTAACTTTTTTGGCATGTTAGACACTTGGCCACAAACTCAACTATCTCCCTTTTCATCCCTTCCCAGTTATAATTTCTCTTTATTTCCTTATACGTTTTGTCTTCATCTGGGTGTATGGTCATCCTCGACCTATGAAACTCCTCTAAAATTTCCTTTCTCAACTCCTCATCCTTAGTGACACAAATTCGCCCTTCCCTAAGAAAACTCCCATCGTCACTAAGCAAATGTCTAAGTGAATGAAGAAAGATCTCCTTCTTCTCCACTTGCTCCTTCAAGTTTCTTATCACCTTGTCTAGATCTTGCATACTTCTTATCCTTTCCTTTAGATAGGGTATAATTACCATAACTCCAAGAAAACTATTTGATGCTACCAGTGGCGGTTGCAAGTTAAAGTTAGAGAGAAACTCCAACTGTTTCCATTCCACAATTGTATTCAGAGATGCATGCCTTCTACTTAACGCATCCGCTACGACGTTCCCCTTCCCTAGGGTATATTGGATCATGAAATCAAAAGAGGCAATATACTCCATCCGTCTTTGTTGTCTTAAATTCAAATCACGTTGAGAGAATAAATACTTAAGGGGTTTATGGCTAGTGAAAAGCTCGAATTTCTCCCTTAGAAGATAATGCCTCCACATCTTCAAAGAGAATACAACTGTACCCAACTCTAGGTCATGAACCAGGTAACTTTTCTCGTGGTCCTTGAGTTGTCTACTAGCATAAGGAACTACCATTCCTTCTTATATGAGGACCGCTCCTAAACCGGTTCTGCATGCATCAGTGTAAATCGTAAACAATTTTAAACCATCAGGTATAATGATAACTGGTGCACTTGTCAACGCTACCTTTAATTTCCTAAAAGTTACATCACACTTATCACCCCAAGAAAATACTAAGTTCTTTTTCGTTAGTTGAGTTAAAGGGGTAGTGACCTTTGCGAAGTCCTTAATAAAATTCCAGTAGTATCCGGCTAATCCAAGAAAGCTTCATACCTCCGTAGCGTTTCGAGGTATTTTCCATTCCTTAACTGCCTCAATCTTCGTGGGGTCTACTTCCAAACCTTTACACGACACAATATGCCTCAAAATTTTAATTTCTTCTCTCCAGAAATGAAACTTTGAAAACCTGTCCTTCAACTGGTTCTCTCTTAGTATTCTTAGGACCTATCTTAAGAGATTCTCATGGTCTTTATGGTCCTTGGAAAATATAAGATTATCGTTTACAAAAACCACTACTATCTTGTTTAGAATACCCCTAATCACTCCACTCATGAGATCAACAAAGAAGGTGGGTGCATTCATTAGTCCAAAGGGAATAACTTCCCATTGGAATAATCCACCTAGTGTTCTAAATGCAGTTTTATCCTTACTATTTTCTGCAATCCTCAATTGGTGAAATCCACTTGCAAGGTCTAATTGGGAAAAATACTCGGGCTCCTCCCAAGTGGTCAAACAATTCATCAATTCTAGGTAAGGGGTACTCATTCTTCTTAGCCAGTTTATTTAGTTCCCTATAATCCACACAAAGTCTTAAGGATCCATCAGCTTTGGTGGTAAACACAACAGGTGCACCCCCACTCAAATGTACTTCGTCAAATGAAGCCTTTCTGTAGTAACTCTAAAATATGTTTACCTGACTCTCTCCTTTCTTTAGGTGCCATATGCCTCAAGGGTAAAGCTACCTGTCTGGCGTCCTTATCTAGGTCAATACGAAAAGAGATCTCCCTATGAGATGGAAGTCCCGTGACTTCCTCAAAGATATCCAAGAACTCGCATACTATAGGGACCGAAGATGGTACTTCTGATCTAGGAGACAAGGCACACAATAGGGTTTTATCCTTATTTCTAATATCATAAGGGATTCTCAGACTACGTCCTCCTCGGCTCCTAAGACGAATAATTCTCTTGTCGCAATCTAGGATGACACCATAAAATGATAGCCAATCCATTCCTAGAATAAGGTCACACCCACACAAAATTCAATGCATACTCATTGCATAGGAACTCGACATCGTCGATCTCCAATACTAGGTCTTTACAGATCAACTCAAGGTACTTAGTTCCTCCGATAGGGTTAGCTACCTCTATCGGATTACTAGTGATGGATAAGGAAAGGTTTAATGAATCAACTAGCCTCTTATAAATAAAAGAATGGGTCACACTCGAATCAAACAAGGTATATGCGAAAATTCCTAAAATAGAAGTTATACCTTCAAGTGCGGGTTGTCCTTGATCTTTCGGAGGTCTGCTCTGCATCGGTGTTGCTTCCAATGCAAAATTTTGACTGTTCTGAACAACCCTGGGCTTTGGGCAATCCCTAGGTAAGTGTCCTTCTTCATGACAATTGAAACACCTCCTCTTAAACTCCTTCTTTGCTAAACTAGTCCAACATTCGTTTAGCTCATGGCCTTAATGATGACACCTCTTACAAGTCTTAGCTTCTTTCTTAAACTTACCCCCTTTCTTCTTGTTCTTCCACCATTCTTTCTTCGTAGAACAAAACCGCCTTCTCCCTTCTCACCACTCTTGTTCTCTTTATATCCCTCAACTATGCATAAGATGGCAGTCTCTACTAATGCCTCGAATGTTGCTCTGAATGTTACTTGGGCCATCAAAGTGTCTTTTAATAGGGAGTTCGATCCCTTGAAAAATCTTAAAGCCTTGTTCATCGGGGTATCCACCAAACCTCTACCAAACTTGCATAGCTTGGTGAATTTAGCTACATACTCCTACAGACTCAAATTTCCTTGCTTGAGACGGATAAACTTCTCTAACTGGATTGCCATCTCCGCATTGGGTAGAAACTTTGCATTAAAATAGGTCTTTAATTCGACCCAGGTAAATACTCGGACGACGTCCTCTCCAGATACCAAGTTCCACCATTTGAGTTTTTGTCTCTTTAAGTGCCAGGCCGCAAATAACCTCATCTGACCATCCTGTGGCCTCAAAAATCCCTTAACGGTCCATTATCCAACATTGATCCCCAACAAAACCCTATGTCCCTAAGATTGGTTTTCCACCAAGGTTTGAAAAATCCTTACAGAGTCGAGGAAAATCGAAAGCTACCTTAGTGGCACGAGCTGCATGCTCTGCTGGGGCCGGAATGACGACATGGACTTGTTCCACATTCCGAAGATACCACTGGAACCATTCTGGAAAATACCGAGGTCTTGCCTGGTTTCCCTATTTGGAAGGATTATCAGTCATTCTACTATCTAAGAAAGAAAGGAAGAATCCTTCAACGGATACTCCTGAGATAGTATTTAAGCCGAAAAGGAAAGAAAATGATAAAGCTGCCTAGTATAGTTGCGTGTTCTTATTTGGATGTAATAATATAAGTACATATATAGTTTGAAAACATTTTTCAAAATATAAATATGCCTTTCATACATATATTTCCCCTAAAATTGGGTAACCTATGCTCTGATACCAAATGTAACAACCCGCCCGGAGTGAGCCTAAATTTCGACCGAGAAAAGGCCAAACGAAACTTAGAGCCACTATAAACAGGTCATTGGTTCCTATAAAGGATTACATTTGCATAGAAAACAGAATAATATAATTAGATGGAATCTCACACAGTGGGACGAGAAAATATAGTAATCAAAATAAGATGCATCATTTTATTCAAAAACCATAGATTCAAATACCAAATGCAAATTCATATTTTACAACGATACATCATTATTATTCACCATCAAAGGGATTCTAACAATAAAAGAGAAATAACAGCTAATAGCATAATAATAGTCTCATTGCCTTCTTCAGGCTCCAACATCGTCTCGTCCATCAAGTCTACGCCTCACCTACTAACCTGTCGGATATGTTAAGGAGAGAGGTTAGAACATAATGTTCTAGTGACTCGAAATAACATATGCTTAAAGACTATACTCAATTTTTGGCAGGCTATATGCTTCAAAGTATGTCTATGAAATAAATAAGTATACACACACAAAGGCATATTTAATTTGTGAGGTGGATGTCTGAGTCAATCGCTTAAGACCTTTTCTAATGCATTTAGAGTGCTTAAGACCCAACGGGTTGGACATTCTTGGTCACTAATGAATTTAGTATGCCTAAATTCGACGGACGCCTCTTGGTACTGCTTAACTGATATTATGGTAGTAGACCGATGCTGCTTAAGACTTCCCTTAAATGGTGGTTAACTAAATTCCATGCTATGTCTCGCGTAAACTAAACTCGCCGCTAGGTTGGTCATCACCAAGCTCGTAGAGGAAGAGGACATTCCGGTAAACTACCCTACTCCGTTATCGCCATGTACAAACCACTTTAGAGAAGGAGGACCTGTAGACCACCCCAAATCTAATAAGTGAAGGTACCATGACTTTGGCCCAAAACTAAGGAATAAACCTTCAGAACGAGCCTAGTCCTAACCAATTAAGACCCAAACTAAATAAGAAAAAGCCAGCCACTTAAGACCTCCTCAAGGTGGGTAGCAAGCCTACCTATTTACATACATAATAGGTATATATACACACACTAGACCTCTCACAATAAACCAACCACTTGTAGATGTTGGATATGTCGGGCGATTCCAGGCAGACTTCTATTACAAGCGGGCTTAACCTAATGTCATAGTGTACTAAGTTTAATGGCCCATGACACCCAGACCTCTCACATTTTCCAGGCTCACTTGTGGCTGCTGGATTTGCCAATTGGTTACGGGTAGACCTAAACCACAAATGACGACTAATCTCGTATCCATGTGTCATTATTTAATATATATATTTATAAGTCATGTATGCACACAAAAAAGCAACAATTCATATAGGGACATTTCAAATTTCTAACCTTATTCTAACGTACTTATTACGTTTGATAATGTCGATTACGCTGTATAAATATATAATTTAATATGTACTATAAATGCTAATTTCTATTCGAATTAAGAAACGTTTTAACGATGTAAATTGTCAATCTTCTTCAAATAAAAGGTATACAAGCTAATTCCCATATTAAACTACTCAAATCATGGCATAATTAATAAGAATCAACAAATGGGAAAATAACAACATAATTATTCAAAGTTGTATCCTAGGCTTGTTTAAATAATGGAAGAGAAACAACGTGTTAAATACATACATGCGTCCACATTCAACATATATACATTTGCATACATATATATTCATATGTACAAAAATATTTGTTTGAATCGAAATCACCCTTTTTCTATGTTGCAAATAAAGACATTAAATTAATTCAAATCTGAATACGTTCGCATTCTCCAATTTAGAATGGGAATCTAAGCCTATCCAAATAATGAAACCAAACCAAATCTTAATTTTTTTACGTCACAAACACTTTTTAAATAAAAAGAGGCAAATCCAATTAAACAAAAGTAAAATCTCCAAACCATTCCTCAGACATAACCCAAATAATTCACAGACCCAAAATATTGATTGACAACTTTGCGATAAATAAAGATAGGAGATTTGGGGGTTTAATTATAATGTTATCGTGAAAATCCAAACCTCCATAGGCATACAAATCAGTATGAAATCTACAAAACATTGAATTTAGTTTAAACAATATTGTTTCCACTCACGGTGATTGAGGAAAAGGAAATAACACTGATTTGAATGTTGTAAATGTTGTTCTTCGATCCTACTACATATCTATATAAGAGAATCATATAGATTTGAGTCTCATATATATAGATAATAGAAATTATAGAATATAATCTAAATAAAAATAGATTAGAAAAGAAATAGATTAAGGGAAGAAGAAAAAAACCTATTTCAACCAAATCCCTGGAATATCAGGAGCAGAATGGAGGCATAGAGAATGAGAGGGTTTAGAGAATTGTGAGGTGAGTAAGGTGGCATTTATAGGTGTGTAAACGAATAGTAACTGTTAGACTAATCTAAGCTATTCATTTTCTATAAAACCAGGCTAAACACCTATCCAAACCACCCTGTAATGACCCGTATTCCACACATCATAGATTTGTAGAATATTTATTTCTTTCCCACGTGAAGTCGTATGGTCATGTAACTTTGGGAAACATCTATTAGAGTCATTTCCCATGTTCATGATTTTTGTTGATTTTTGAATGACCATTTTGCCCCTAGTCGGTACTGTTTTGGCCATAACTTTTGATTGGAAAGGAATTTTGACCTGAAACAACTTCCATTTGATTCGTTTGATGGTTTCTCTTTCCGTAGAGTGGTCATAATAGTCAAACGGACTTACCGTTTGGGAGATATGGCTGAAACAAGGTTTGGAGGGTGAAAAACTGCTTAACCGGGCCAAATCGGGTGATTAGTGAGTAGACCCATAACCCATTTCGGGATTAGGGTTATGGGAGGGCTGAAATGAGATGGAGAATCATTCCATTTCAGTTTTCTAGCCTCCACTTATCACCAAGGATCCCTAAAAATGGCCTTCAACCTCTAAATCACCTCCAAATCATCTTTTGGTCAAGGATTTGGCTTAGCAACCCCTAATCAAGGAAGATCTTCACTAAAGCAACTTAGGAGCTGCAGTTTGGCATTGAGATTCACATCAAATCAGAGATTTATTTCAGATCTTAGTTTATTTTGTGGCTAAGGTGAGTGATTTGCATAGTTTTGCACTAATTATGGCTAATTAGGGTTGATTAGTGTTAATTAGCGAATTTAAACATGATAAAATTCTGGAAAAATGTTTATAAAATTCGG
This sequence comes from Allium sativum, assembly GCA_030737875.1. Taxonomy (NCBI): domain Eukaryota; kingdom Viridiplantae; phylum Streptophyta; class Magnoliopsida; order Asparagales; family Amaryllidaceae; genus Allium; species Allium sativum. Next base: position 483,935,084 of record CM060915.1, read on the forward strand.
AATGATGTTTTTGACCTTTGTTAGAAATTTGGTTTCATTTGGTTAAGTTTTGCTAATCATATCATTAGTTTTGCTTAAACATGCTTAAGGGAAAAATATGGGGTTTTGGCCATGTTTGATCCATTTTGATATGTCATATTGTTGTTTTGGTATTTGTGGTTGATTCCCTATGTTCCTATGATTGCATGGTATGCTTTGTGATTGATTAGAAGTGTTAGATTGGTCGAAAACGCCGTCGAGAGGCGAAAATAGCTTGATGGAATGATGCAGGTTTTGGGATCGGTATAAACGACCAGGAGGAAAAACCGACCAGGCTCCGACCGACCGTGGGGAACAGAACGACCGACCAGGGTTGACGAGTCTTCGACCGATCAGGTTTTGGACCAGCCAGAGGGGTTTCGACCGACCAGGGGAGTTTCGAGCGACCGAGTTTGGACGACCAGGGGAGTTTCGAACGACCAGATTTTGGACCGACCAGGAGGGGCTTCTGACCGACCGTCCCCGTATGAACTTCAGACCGACCAGGAATGATGGAAACCGATCCACTCGTGCTCCATATCACGATCTGAACCAGGAGGGAGCCACGAGCTGGAGGAGCGCGATCCGATCCGATTCGATGGCGATGACCAATAACCCGAGATGCAAAGGTAGTCCAAATGGAAGTTAGAGCTCAGGATCCCGGAACCAGTTGGGAACCAAGGAGTTCACTTCATGGTTGGACTTTGCTGCGGGACGTGTGCTAAGGAGTTGTCGACGTTCATAACTTCAATTCACCACTAAGAATGAATGATGGGCTACTTATCAGTGCAGTAGGGTCATTATGACCTAAGGGGCAAGGTGATGGTAGCAAGACTACGTTATCAGTGCAGTAGGGTCATTATGACCTGAGGGGCAAGGTGATGCGTAGTAAGACTATGAGCCAACGCAGATTGGGTGAATAACTCCATGGGGCAAGTGGACATAGTAAGGATTAGTAAGGCTATGAGCCAGTGCAGTGGGGTTCTTGTGACTCCATGGGGCAAAGTGGACATAGCAAATGATTAGTGGCTACGTTATCAGTGCAATGAAGCCATTCATGACTTCATGGGGCAGAGTGATCGTAGCAAGGTATGTTGGGCGATCGAAGTGGTGAATATCGTATACTTTACGCACTGAGTGAGAGATGTGAGGATGGATGCTATGCTTGATTTTTGCCATCATTATGACATGCACACCTCCCCCACCTCCGTATCTTTATATTGATTGATATGATACCTTAGAGTGTTGTACAGTATGTAGTGCTAACTCTTTGGTTGCAGGTCCAGGTTCAGGTATGTTTTAGTCTACCTGTTATTGTTCACTTTAGATGCTTATCGCTCATACCAGGCTTTATGTCTGACCCAGAGTTTTATGTCTCCTCTTATTACTCTGGGTGCTCACACGAGCAAACTAGAGACAGGTTAGCTGGTGATGCGCGAGTAGCTGGTTCGGAGGCGGGCAGGAGGCTTCCACGTATTATATATATATACGCATTCTCCCTGTGTCGTTGGTGGTCGCTACTTGGGCATTAGTAGTGTACCTCATGTATCTTGCTTTTGCTTTGAGACAGTTTGAAAGTTGTAATAAGCTGTATTTTTTTTGGATTTCCGCTGCTATGATGTTTAGTTCTGATTTTCAACTTATGCACTGTCTCTCCTGTTTTATGTCAAGTATGTTATTATTATATTTTGTCCTATGCGCTGTGAGACATTCTACAGGTTCTTTGTATGTTCATTTCCTTCTTCCTTTTCCTTCTCACGACCCGTTCCGTGCTAACTGGATATGTGTACAGTGCACTTTTGGAGTAAATGTCGGTTGGTGCGGAGGCGGGCCGTCACACTTGGTATCAGAGCTCTAGGTTGCGTAGTTAACCTAGGGAAAGACACTAGGGAGAGTTAGTACGTATATGAGAGCGCGTATTTGTGATTACTTTGATTTTCAAAAGCTATGTATATATATACTATTAGTAGTATAAGAATGAAGTTGCACTGCACTAGTACCACTATGGGGTCGTTAATCGTTTCCCTTTTACAGATTGACGATGAGCCGATATGTTAGAGGTACCGGTAGAGGGGCCAATAATGGGAATGCCGCTGACATGAGGGCGATGTTTACCAACCTCATGAGAGACATGCTTAGAGAAGTGCAAGGTGCAGTTCCCAATCCCGGAGCAGGTGTTGGCCCAGTAGTGCAGGCGCCTAGGGTCGATTTCGCCAAGTTGTGCAAAGATTACACTAATCTTGGTGGGAAGCCGTTCCACGGAACGGAGTCGGCCACAGATGTTCAAGATTGGATGGATAGCTGCGACCGTATCTTCGATGACTTGGGTCTTGAGGATGCGATGAAGAGAAGGCTAGCGTCTCGTCAGCTGCAAGGGCGAGCGATGAATTGGTGGAATGCTATTAGAACAGCTACTCCAGAGGACCAGGTTACTTGGGTTCAGTTCAAGGCTCGCTTTAGCGAGAAGTTCATTCCAGTTGCCCAGAAGTGAGTGTTGTTCAAGAGGTTCTTGGAACTCAAGCAGAATGGGAGGGAAGTTTCTGATTATATTGCTGAGTTCGACACTTTGTCGAAGTATGGACTGTCTCTTATTGATACTCCTAATAAGAAGAATGAGAAGTTCATTATTGGTTTGGATGGGTACTTGGGAGAAAGGCTTATCAACCACATCGATGAGACTTTTGAATCGATCGTGGGGAAAGCTTTGAGATCAGAGAGTCTTTACCCTAAGTCAAAGACTGAGGCTGCATCTGCAGAAGGGCCAAAGTCGCAAGCAGGCGGTGGGGGCAAGAATAACTCTCAGAATAAGAGGAAGCAGGACCAATCTAAGAGTGGCCAGAAAAAGAGCAAGAAGGATGTTGAGTACTTCAGCTGTGGAAAGAAAGGCCATTATGCTAAAGAATGTCGGGCCAAGCCAGCGGAAAGGAAGTGCTACAACTATGGTCAAGTGGGACATCAGAAGGACAAGTGTCCGCAACCTCTTAAGGAGAAGCAGATTGTGAAAGCATATGCTCTTGATGTTATTCCCTCTTCGTCGAATGCCCCAACTGCGGCGGAGAAAGGAAAGAATGTTGTTATTCAAGGTATGCTTTCTATTTATGATGTACCAGTTCGAGTTTTGTTTGATACTGGGGCTTCCCGTTCCTTCATATCTAGTGACCTGGCGGATAGGTTGGGACTGGAACCCGAGATAGTCGATAGACCATTGGTTGTGACGAACCCGATTGGTGGTTCGACTAGCCTTAGTATGATTTGCAGGAATTTGGTCTTATCGAGTCATGGATGTATGTTTGTATGTGATTGCTTTGTTTTGGGCTTTACTGGGTATGGCATTATATTGGGAGTCGATTGGCTCCAAAGATACGGGGTGGTGGTAGACTGTGAGGGCTTTTTGGTGACAGTGAGGGCGGATGATGGGCGGAGGGTAGTGTTTGGTAGTCTACCTTGTGATGGGGTTATGGCTAGTTTTGTAAATTCCCTCGACATCACGCAGGATGAGTTGTCAGATGTGCCCATGGTTGGCCAGTATCCGGACGTCTTCGAGGAGGTGACCGGGCTTCCACCACACCAAGAGATTGAGTTCCGTATTGATTTACTGAAAGATGCCAGACCTATAGTGATGCCACTTCGTCGTATGGCACCAAAGGAGCAGCGAGAGCTCGGGGTGCAAGTCAGCAATCTTTTGAAGAAGGGATTGATTAGAAGGAGTGTCTCCGAGTGGGGAGTACCAGTTGTGTTTGCCACTAAGGCAGATGGTTCCCTTCGTTTGTGTGTGGACTATCGCGAGTTGAATAAGGCGACGAGGAAGAATAAGTATCCTCTACCGCGTATAGATGATTTGTTTGATCAGCTGGAAGGAGCAAGAGTGTTCTCCCAGTTGGACCTCGCGACAGGATTTCATCATCTTCGAGTAGCAGATGAGAGTGTTTCGAAAACGGCATTTAGGACGCCGTCTGGATTATATGAATGGTTGGTTATGCCATTTGGGTTGACCAATGCACCAGCCTATTTTGTGGATCTTATGAATCGAGTATTCAGAGATCAGTTGAATAAGTCTGTTCTTGTGTTCGTGGATGATATCCTTGTTTATTCAAGGACAGAGGAGGAACACAAGGGGCACTTGAGGATAGTGATGGAGGTGTTGAGGAAACACCAATTGAAAGCGAAATTCTCTAAGTGTCATTTTTGGAGAAGGGAAGTAAGATTCTTGGGTCATGTTGTTTCAGAGTGTGGTATTGCCGTGGACCCTGCGAAGGTGGCTACGGTACAGGATTGGCCTACGCCCAAGAATGCTACAGATGTAAGAAGTTTCTTGGGATTAGCCAGATATTATCGTAAGTTTATCCAGGACTTCTCCAAGATAGCAGCACCGTTGACTCAGTTGACTAAGAAGAATCAGTCCTTCGTCTGGGACGGAGTGTGTGAGGATGCCTTCAAAAGTCTAAAGGAGAGGTTGACGCATGCGCCAGTGTTAGTCATTCCTAAAGGGAATGAAGAGATGACGGTATACACGGATGCTTGTGGTACCGGACTGGGTGCAGTATTGATGCAAGGAGGTAGGGTTGTAGCTTATGCTAGTCGACAGCTAAAGCCGCATGAGAAGAAGTATCCTACCCATGATTTGGAATTGGCAGCGATTGTATTTGCGCTGAAGATGTGGAGACACTATCTCTTGGGAGAAAGATTTGAGCTGTTTACCGATCATAAATCGTTAAAGTATCTCTTCTCTCAGAAAGATCTGAATCTCCGTCAGCAGAGATGGTTAGAGTTCTTGGCTTCGTATGATTTTGATATCGCGTATACACCTGGGAAGGGTAATGCGGTAGCCGATGCCTTGAGTAGGAGACATGCCAGCTTAGGGGCAATGTTTCTTGAATGGAAGCAACTGGAGTTTATCGCGGGGTTTGATTTCAGACCAAGGTGCGAATTGGATCCAGTTATGCTAGCTAGTTTGACGATCAGACCCACTTTGATAGAGCGGATTGGTTCTAGCCAGAGGGACGATCCTAATTTATTAGAAATCATCTCCAAGTTAGAGATGGGTATCGATGAGGAGATGAATGTGTATGGGCTTGATCGAGATGGATGGCTTCGGAAGAATGGAAGACTAGTTGTGCCCAACGTGAATGGTTTGAGAGATGAAGTGCTTAGAGAATGTCATCACTCAAAATTGACTATACATCCCGGTGGTAATAAGATGTATCGAGACATGAGACAGACTTACTACTGGGAAGGGATGAAAAGAGACATTGGGAAGTTTATATCCAAATGCATGAATTGCCATCTAGTTAAAGCCGAACAAAAGAAGCCTAGTGAGTTGTTGCAACCATTAGAAATTCCCGAATGGAAATGGGAGCAAGTCTCGATGGATTTCATCGATGGTTTACCAAGGACTAGATCGGGACATGATAGCATTTGGGTAATTGTGGATCGATTGACTAAGAGTGCAAGATTTATACCAGTCAAATCGACCAGAACAGCAGCCAAGTTGGCAGAATTATATATGAAGTGGATAGTGAGATTTCATGGAGTACCCAAAAGCATTGTGAGTGACCGAGACCCGTTGTTCACTAGTGGGTTTTGGAAGAGCTTACAAGAGGCTCTAGGGTCAGGATTACATCTCAGTACCGCATATCATCCTCAGACCGACGGTCAGACGGAGAGGGTGAATCGTATATTGGAAGATCTCTTGAGAGCTTGTATATTGGATTTTGGTGGATCATGGGATGACCATTTGCATCTAGTAGAGTTTGCATATAATAATAGCTACCAATCCAGTATCGGTATGGCTCCATATGAAGCTTTGTACGGAAGACCGTGCAACTCACCATCATGTTGGATAGAAATTGGCGAGAAGTTTGTGCTTGGACCAGATGTGGTGAGAGAAACTTCAGATAAGATTAAGATCATTCAGCAACGAATGAAAGCTGCCCAAGATAGGCAGAAGAGTTATGCTGATAAGAGGAGAAGAGATTTGAAATTCTCCGTAGGTGACTTGGTGTTTGTTAAGATCTCTCCGTTGAAGAGCGTGATACGATTTGGCAGGAGAGGCAAGTTGGCACCAAGATTTGTTGGCCCGTTCCCCGTTCTTGAATTAGTCGGGAATGTGGCGTATAGAGTTGGCTTACCAGAGAAAATGGCGGGATTTCACGATGTATTTCATGTTTCCCAAATAAGGAAGTTCGTTCACGACTCAGATGTGACTATTTCACCTGATCAGTTAGAGGACTTCGAAGTAGAACCCGAGGCGGTTGGGAACCGCAAGCCGATTCGTATTGTGGGGCACGATACAAAGCAACTTCGAAGGAAGTCGGTGAAGCTAGTCAAGGTTCAGTGGGGCGAGGACGAGAATGATTGTACTTAGGAGACAGAAGAAAGCATTAGGAAGGCATATCCAGAACTCTTTATCTGGTAAGATTTACTTTGCGATTTAGTTATTCCGCATGCTAGGATAAACTTATTTTACTTGTTTTGTATGTTTGATGGTTGTTTTATGGTTAATAGGCATGCGGGACCTTTTTGTGTGTTTGATTAGGGAATTTCGGGGGCGAAATTTCTTAAGGGGGGAAGAGTGTAATGACCCGTATTCCACACATCATAGATTTGTAGAATATTTATTTCTTTCCCACGTGAAGTCGTATGGTCATGTAACTTTGGGAAACATCTATTAGAGTCATTTCCCATGTTCATGATTTTTGTTGATTTTTGAATGACCATTTTGCCCCTAGTCGGTACTGTTTTGGCCATAACTTTTGATTGGAAAGGAATTTTGACCTGAAACCACTTCCATTTGATTCGTTTGATGGTTTCTCTTTCCGTAGAGTGGTCATAATAGTCAAACGGACTTACCGTTTGGGAGATATGGCTGAAACAAGGTTTGGAGGGTGAAAAACTGCTTAACCGGGCCAAATCGGGTGATTAGTGAGTAGGCCCATAACCCATTTCGGGATTAGGGTTATGGGAGGGCTGAAATGAGATGGAGAATCATTCCATTTCAGTTTTCTAGCCTCCACTTATCACCAAGGATCCCTAAAAATGGCATTCAACCTCTAAATCACCTCCAAATCATCTTTTGGTCAAGGATTTGGCTTAGCAACCCCTAATCAAGGAAGATCTTCACTAAAGCAACTTAGGAGCTGCTGTTTGGCATTGAGATTCACATCAAATCAGAGATTTATTTCAGATCTTAGTTTATTTTGTAGCTAAGGTGAGTGATTTGCATAGTTTTGCACTAATTATGGCTAATTAGGGTTGATTAGTGTTAATTAGCGAATTTAAACATGATAAAATTCTGGAAAAATGTTTATAAAATTCGGAATGATGTTTTTGACCTTTGTTAGAAATTTGGTTTCATTTGGTTAAGTTTTGCTAATCATATCATTAGTTTTGCTTAAACATGCTTAAGGGAAAAATATGGGGTTTTGGCCATGTTTGATCCATTTTGATATGTCATATTGTTGTTTTGGTGTTTGTGGTTGATTCCCTATGTTCCTATGATTGCATGGTATGCTTTTTGATTGATTAGAAGTGTTAGATTGGTCGAAAACGCCGTCGAGAGGCGAAAATAGCTTGCTGGAATGATGCAGGTTTTGGGATCGGTATAAACGACCAGGAGGAAAAACCGACCAGGCTCCGACCGACCGTGGGGAACAGAACGACTGACCAGGGTTGACGAGTCTTCGACCGATCAGGTTTTGGACCGGCCAGAGGGTTTTCGACCGACCAGCTTTTCAACCGACCAGGGGAGTTTCGAGCGACCGAGTTTGGACGACCAGGGGAGTTTCGAACGACCAGATTTTGGACCGACCAGGAGGGGCTTCTGACCGACCGACCCCGTATGAACTTCAGACCGACCAGGAATGAAGGAAACCGATTCACTCGTGCTCCATATCACGATCCGAACCAGGAGGGAGCCACGAGCTGGAGGAGCGCGATCCGATCCGATTCGATGGCGATGACCAATAACCCGAGATGCAAAGGTAGTCCAAATGGAAGTTAGAGCTCAGGATCCCGGAACCAGTTGGGAACCAAGGAGTTCACTTCATGGTTGGACTTTGCTGCGGGACGTGTGCTAAGGAGTTGTCGACGTTCATAACTTCGATTCACCACTAAGAATGAATGATGGGCTACTTATCAGTGCAGTAGGGTTATTATGACCTAAGGGGCAAGGTGATGGTAGCAAGACTACGTTATCAGTGCAGTAGGGTCATTATGACCTGAGGGGCAAGGTGATGCGTAGTAAGACTATGAGTCAGCGCAGATGGGGTGAATAACTCCATGGGGCAAGTGGACATAGTAAGGATTAGTAAGGCTATGAGCCAGTGCAGTGGGGTTCTTGTGACTCCATGGGGCAAAGTGGACATAGCAAATGATTAGTGGCTACGTTATCAGTGCAATGAAGCCATTCATGACTTCATGGGGCAGAGTGATCGTAGCAAGGTATGTTGGGCGATCGAAGTGGTGAATATCGTATACTTTACGCACTGAGTGAGAGATGTGAGGATGGATGCTATGCTTGATTTTTGCCATCATTATGACATGCACACCTCCCCCACCTCCGTATCTTTATATTGATTGATATGATACCTTAGAGTGTTGTACAGTATGTAGTGCTAACTCTTTGGTTGCAGGTCCAGGTTCAGGTATGTTTTAGTCTACCTGTTATTGTTCACTTTAGATGCTTATCGCTCATACCAGGCTTTATGTCTGACCCAGAGTTTTATGTCTCCTCTTATTACTCTGGGTGCTCACACGAGCAGACAAGAGACAGGTTAGCTGGTGATGCGCGAGTAGCTGGTTCGGAGGCGGGCAGGAGGCTTCCACGTATTATATATATATACGCATTCTCCCTGTGTCGTTGGTGGTCGCTACTTGGGCATTAGTAGTGTACCTCATGTATCTTGCTTTTGCTTTGAGACAGTTTGAAAGTTGTAATAAGCTGTATTTTTTTTGGAATTCCGCTGCTATGATGTTTAGTTCTGATTTTCAACTTATGCATTGTCTCTCCTGTTTTATGTCAAGTATGTTATTATTATATTTTGTCCTATGCGCTGTGAGACATTCTACAGGTTCTTTGTATGTTCATTTCCTTCTTCCTTTTCCTTCTCACGACCCATTCCGTGCTAACTGGACATGTGTACAGCGCACTTTTGGAGTAAATGTCGGTTGGTGCGGAGGCGGGCCGTCACACACCCCCAGCAGACTTAGGCCACACCAGGTGGTCGACTCCCTCCTGAAGGGCGTTCGACCCTTGGGTGTCGACCACTTATGGGATAAAATTTCCAATAAATCTGATGGCATTTGTTTTTAATTATTTATATTATTAATTTCCTTCTATTACAAATTGTTTTCCTTATATGATATTTTTTTTTGTCCCCTGGTTCTTATCTATTAGTTTGAATTTGAAATTCACCTAAGGGAATGTTTAATTATTTCAATTATGTCGTTGTATCCCTTATATATATATATATAAACTCTTATATGTACAAATTTACCGTATAATTTCAAATTATTATTATTCCTTCACACGGACTCTGTTTTCAACATATTATATATGAAAACGTATAATAATTTCATCATGAATCCAAATATAATAGTTTCGTGGCCAAATTCCTATTTGTTCAAAATTTTCATTTCTCCACTGTAACCATGCTTTTTGGGTGAATATGTAATCCCCGCTCCTTTTATCTTATGCTAACCGAAACATGAAATTGAAACATATTTTCCACATAGGTCATACATATAAAATACATCTATCTACTAAACATAAATACATCAAATAATAAACTATATGTCTTTTTTTTATTTCTAATACAAACAAGCTGAATTATTTAAATTCCATAATCGAAGCAATTATTGCATTTATTATAGTACTATAACAAATGTATTCAACGCATTTATAAAAAAGGATTGTGTGGTCTAAAATGTAAATCAGTATTGCAACAAGTTGATTTAATTACAAATATTTAAATCAATCTAACAATATCATTTCACCTCGGATCTAGGTACGATATTACATAATAATAAGATCAACACAAATATATAAAGGGAGCATACTTGATTCAAAATTTCTAAAATGTCTTATATATTGTATAACTATATATCTATATTACTTAAATAAGGGTGCTAGATTCATATTTTGTTGGATCAACCGTCTAGATTATTTAAATCGTTCTATACCATTAATAAACATTAAAGGAAAATAATTGTACAAAACAAATCCAGAATGTTAAATATGTGGATATTATAATTAACGTGAGTTGATTTCCAAATTTAGAGGGATTAGTATTATTTTACAAAATTCATTTATCTCAAAATCTTAACTTGTTTCTAAAAAACTTGCATGTCATTTATATCTATCTTCGTACGCCAAAATAATTTCTCGAAATAGCTTTTCAATTTACAATATTAAATAAATATGTTAAACAAAATCCATAACATCACTAGAAGATCATTTATATGTAGATCAAAAAGATCAAAAACTTGAATAAGAAATTACATGAATTCGATAGCTTTTAAACAAAGTCCATTTCAAAACTTTAAAAACACAGTTTTCCTAATAAAATCAATATTGTGTGGCTCTGACACCACTTATTATTACTTCTTTATATGCTTATGATTGACAAATCATCAAAGCTAAATTAGATTAGATGAACCATTTTGATTTGACTAAGAAAAAATCAGAGCTATATCTGAATCAGTATATGTTTATTCAAAGGAGATTTACCTGTTTAGGATCTGATTTTGATCTACGTAAGCTTTGGATCCTAATATGTGGTTGCTGCTTTTATGAACCGATTAAAAGGAAATACAAGCCTAAAATATAATAGTTGGATATGATCTTCCAAATTGATAAAAACCTGATGTAAATTATTTCCATAGAAGAGACTGAGAATATCTAGAGCTTGTGTAATTTGAGGATCATAATCCCTTGTTTACAATAGAATGATATTTTTAGTTTAGCTCTTTAGTGAATTGAAAATCACTTTGGTCTCTACTTATTCTTTTCATCATAGTTACATCATTAAGCCTTATTTACTTTATCATTTTATTTACGTGTTACACCAAAATAGCAAAATACATTCTATATGCCCCACATATTAAAACATTCCAACTGATACACCTTAAATGGAATTTACCTCATAAGAAAATAAGAGTTACTCCTTATGAACTTTGGAAGAAAAAAAGCTAAATCTTAATTATTATTGAGTTTGGATGGCTATTGTTTGATTACTTGAACCTAAAATTTGAGAAGTAGGACAAAAGGTTATCGAGTGTCTATTCTTAGGATATGCACAGCATAGAAAAGGATATACGTTTCTTATAATAGAACCTATTAGTTTTATTGTGGTAAATATCGTAAAAGAATCAGGGGATGTTGTGTTACACGAGAATAGATTCACATTTGTTCAAATTAAGTCATCTTTTCTTGAAACAATGAAGGTTTTTGTACTTGCTGATGACATGGTAAAGGTTAATGAACCGATAAAGAATACCTAGGTAAAGATCATAATTTTGAAAGATCATAATTTCAAAGCATGATTTTAATTTTGCACACTGGTAAACTTAAAAGCAAACATAAGTTTCTTACCTCAGCGCCACCACCTAACACAAAAACTTAATCATGCTCAAATGATGATATAGCTCCATTATCAGTATTTAGCTATGAATCTACCCACACAAATTATTGATCGATACATAATTTGCATATAACTGCTTTTTTCTTTTTTCTTTTAACCAAATAAAGGTCAGTATATTATTATAATAAGAACCATGACAACAAAACTTAATTATTACTAAGATAACCAGCACATATTGGTTTACCACCTACCTATCCAATTCAAATTATTAAAAAATTGAAAAAGAAGGGTATAAGGTTTTTCATTCCACCAAGTTCATTCATGATAGCTCAGAATATTCTTTCTATGTCATATGGATACCAATATGTGTCTCTTATCAGTTCACACAACCTTATATGAGAAAATATATATTTTTTAAATTGACATGTAATAATTCTATGTAAAAATATATACAATTTTAACTTGAAGGAGATATGCATTAGAGAACGAACAAGTATTAGATATTTAAATAAGAAAAACTCCGGGAAATGTCAAATAATATCATAACGTAATGAACCCCAAAAAAATAGAGGTAGAGAAATCATCCAATATTGATCATCATATCCTAAAGCATGGGAAAAATAGCGATCCAACCCTCTTACTTTTGCACATTCCAACTTTATGTTTACATTAATCACAACAGTATGCCCAACCGATAAATTATAGCATAAGAATGGGTTGTGAGCATCAATTAATAATAAACAACAGTGGCATGCAGATAATGATCATATTTCAAATCCTGAGCATATTTCAAGAATTTATTCAGAATGCATGTGTACAAAAAAATTGCAAAAGAATTAAAAATGGTATTGTATACCTCATTCTAAATTAAGGAGCACTAATGAGAAGGGTCAGTTGAGCAAAATAATTAATTATCCTATAAGTTGTTGGACATTATAAGCGGAATCAAAATTTCCAACAATAGAAAGCGGCTTTTTGGAATAGGCATATACACAAACACCTCTTGTGCAACTGACATCAACAAACCAAGCCAAAAGAAATTCAACAGCTTCATTACGCTATCACAACATTTGCTATTATAATTCAGTATATCCAAATGATCACCAAGATGTATTCTCACAAAAAAAGGAAACAACGTAATGTAATTCTGAAAAGAACAAAAAAAACAACGGTAATTTAATTCTGAAAGGAAGATGGGAGATGGAAGGAAGCAGCGGTAATGAAATGACTCGATTCAATTTAAAAAAACAGGAACAAAACTCTAAAAGGAAGCAGCAGTAACAGTATGGTCTATATCTAAATAAAACTTCAACTTTTATACCAGAAGTAGAAAACATATTTCAAGCATTAATTAATAAAATAGATAAGAAATTGGAATCCAAGCATCAATCAAAAAAGGGAAAATAAGATTCATAAAGGTTCGAGTGTTTAAAGTATTGAACCTATGAATCTTATACCTATTCAAATATTAATCCAAATTTTGAAGACCTACCTTTGTTGCTTCAATGTAGTGTTTTAGATCCCATATATTTATGCCTTCGTTTTCTGCATCTCATCACGCGTTGTTATTCAAAACAATCTCCCTCTAATGATGGCATATCGATCGCAATTCACTTTGTGAGTTCTAGTCGGAGAAGAACGTCATATCTACTGAAGGATTTATTCAGGTCGTTCTGCTTTTCCATGGGATCTAGATGTGAAGGTGTACAACACTAGATTTCTAGTGAAAGATAACTCTAAATCAGATTAGCAGTTAATTTGCGAACATAAATCATGTTGTTGCATAGGGAAACTAAGAGATTTAGTGAAACCCTAGGTTGAATAGAGAGATGAAGGACTTGGGAACGGGGAAGCGGTAGGGAAAACTTTAATTCATTGTAAAACGGGCGGGCATGTGAAATATAATGGTTAGCCGCCAAAAAATTCAGCTCGTACGTCTTTTTCACGGATTTAACTTTCGACTCTTTTGTTTAATTGATACCAACGAATATAAATACAACTCACCATATTTCGGTGTTTTTCTACACTCTGTATAATATAATTTCTTTTACTAATCGGTTAACCAATCTGGACAATCTAATCGATTATGTTATTATAGGTTGCGTTGGTTAAGTCATTTAAATATTCTTTTAGACTTTGAAGTTCAATCACCGTAAGAAGTAAAATAAAATATAATGCTAAAATTTTGCAAAAGAGGAAACAAACAAGTTTTTGAAATTTTGAATATTTTATAAAGTATTAAATTTATTTAACTTTTTATTAATTTATAAAAATTTCAATATTCTATAAATATTTTAAAATTTATTATAAAAAAAATCAAAACTTTGGACTTTTTGAAATGTTAGACATTAAATATATTATTAACCATAACTTTAAAATGTAAAGTACAAATACCAAATATTACTTTCTGATTATTAAAAACTAGTTATTAATCATTAGTTATTAGTAATTAATTATTAAATAGTAATGATTAAATATGGTCTTAATTATTAATTATTGCTTCTTAATTATTCATAGCAATCATTAGTTATTTATGATCAACATTAATTATGAAATATTAGTTATTATATTCTAATTATTAATTATTTAATAATAATTAATATTAAATATGCGTCTATTACAACTAACAAAAAAGAAAAGCTTGTAATAGGCATCTATTACAAGTGGTAGAAAATGCAAGTTATTAAATAGGGTCACTTATTGCAACTGCTAGAAAATAAAAGTTGTAATAGACAACTATTAAGGCTGTAAATTCTGTACAAATGTCCAACGTCCGTTCGTGTCCATGACCGAAATACGTACATCTGAGTCCGTTCGATTTTCATTTAGGACACGAGTTAGGACAACAAAATTTGTATGAGAAAAAATCACGTTCGGTCCTTTTTCGTTCGAACTCGTCTGATTTCCTTGAATTCAATATATAGTTAAGAGAAAACCTAATAAAAAAATATAGAATATGATAAAAATAACCATGTCCAATCAGGTCTGCTCGTGTCCGTGTCCAAAAACGTATGTCCGTGTCCGATCGATTTTATTTAAGACACAAACTAGGACAAGAAGAATTTTTTGAGAAAAATATTCGTCCGGTCCGTAGTTTTTAGGATAGAAACTGAACATACCTCCGTTCGTTCCGATCCGGCCAATTTACACACCTAACAACTATTACAACTGTCAAAATAACGTAGTAGTTGAAAATAAGTTTATTACAACTTTTTTGAAAAAGGAGTTGTAAAAAACCTTTATTACAACTGGCATTAAGTGACAGTTGTAAAAAGGCAATTTTGTTGCAGTGCTCTCGCCCATAAAGAGAGGATTAAACATAAAAAGGCCCCCACATCAAATTTCTCGATCAAATACTCAACCAATAAGGGCAAACAATAAAAACAAAATTATGTGATAAGTGGTCAATTTAGCAATTCTCAAAGAGCAGATAGTCAAATAGGGCACGAGAAAGAAGAGGCAGAAACAACAACAAAAACATAATTAGGTGTCAAATCTACGAAAAATATGGACATATTTCTAACAAAAACTACTTTAGGTCAATGCTAACTACTCACCCACTTTGCAAAACAATAAATCCAGTGCAAACATGATCATGTTCAGAAAGACAGTACGAGTCAATCTGAAGTTCTGAATATTGACATAGCAAAGGAATGAAGACATAATTGATGCTAGCTAGTATCCAAACTCTGAAGTTACAAATTATGTGATGAACTACGTGTATTTTGGTAACAAAGAATACAACTGTACACAAAATTTACTTACTGATAATGAGAAATCAGTGCATATAACACACAATGGAAATGCAAAGATTAAAGAATTCGAACAACTATATCTTAGAAATTAATTAAATGTAACTTCAATCAAGAAAATCTTTTCCAAAGATAACAATGTATTCTTTGAATTTTTCTAAATGTTTTCTTAGTAAAAGATATAATAACATAATGAATTATTTTGCAGGGTAGAGAAAGTAAGGCCTTGTACAAATTTGATGTTACAAATCTAGAAGCTCTGGATTTAAGAAAAATAATTGTGTTTTGATTGTTGTTATTGATTCTGAATATTGTAAAGCATTTGATTTATGGTATAGTAAACTAGGGCATCCTAGTTTAAAGACCGTTAGACATACGGTTGATAATAACATGATCAAAATTGATAAAATTCCCACTTCATATGTATGTACTTTTTATCAAATGGGAAAGGGTTATAAGATTGCATTTTCATATTCTAAAACCATTTACTCCAAACCATTAGAATTAATTGCTACTTATTTGTGGGGGCCTACACCAATTTATTTTGACTATGGATACAAGTACTATATATCTTTTACTGATTCTTTTTCAAGGCATGTATGGATTTACTTACAAAAGTCAAAGCCTAAAACATGTAATGCTACTATGCAGTCCATTGCCAAAGCTGAAAACTTGATTGGCATTCAAGTAAAAACTGTTCAAACTGATGGTGGTAAAGAATTTTAACCACTCAAAATATTTTCAAAAAGGAGGCATTGTTCATAGAACAACATGCCCCTACACATCTGTGCAAAACTACATAATAGATAGAAAACATCGGCATATTGTTGAAAATAGTTTAACCCTTCTTGCATAAGCTTCTGTTCCACTAAGATTTTGGCCAAAATCTTTTACCACTATTGTCCATTTGATTAACCGGTTACCTATCAAATACTTAAATTCAAATGCCCACAGGAGATTTTGACTAAAGTCAAACCAGATTACAAGCACTTAAAGGTGTTTATGTCAATGTTTTCCTTGTTTGAGA
Source organism: Allium sativum (assembly GCA_030737875.1). Lineage (NCBI taxonomy): Eukaryota > Viridiplantae > Streptophyta > Magnoliopsida > Asparagales > Amaryllidaceae > Allium > Allium sativum. Next base: position 483,951,460 of record CM060915.1, read on the forward strand.
GCTTACAATATACAAAAACTAAATTTTAGATGATCATTATTATGCAACTTTTGGGATATCCTACCAATCAAAAGGGCTACAAACGTTTCAATGGTAAGGGTATGATATATATTTCTGGACATGTAGTAATCAATGAAGAAGTATTTCCATTCAGCAAGGCAAAAATTAAGACCACAAAAAAGGTTCAAAACCGAAACCAATTTAGCTTAGACATACCCGTTGAGCTGGAGGTGGCTGGGCCAATGCGACATAACCAAGCTGACAACAACAATGGCCCTTAACACATAGTGCCCATCTTGAACCGGGTCAAGGGCATTAAAGTCCATTTGCTGGCACTGACAACAACTCAAAGCAACACTAAGGTACCATTAATAATGATGAAAATCAAAATTCAATTGATAATGCAACAAACAATACTAATCAAGACACACCAGCAAGGGATAATACAAACGAGCATCCTACAATGCCAAGAGGAAAGCATGGCATATTCAAGACAAAAGTGTACAACACTATTGTTGATCAAAAGGAACCAACAAACTTTTAAGATGTCATTCACTCTAATGAGTGAAAAATAGCAATGGAAGAAGGGTACATAACTTTAAATTAAATTTAAACTTGGACTCTTACTAAATTGCCAAGACACAAAAACTTAACTAAGTGCAAATAAAATTTCAAACTTAAAAAATTGTCGATGGTTTCAATTTCTATGCATAAGGCAAGATTTGCATCAAAGAGGCATTCACAAGAGTGTGGCTTTGATTTCTTAGAAACTTTTTTACCTCTTGTGACAATGTCGATAAAAAGTCAAAGCTTATAGGGATTTCAGCTATTCAGACCATGAGAGCTGCACTGATTATTATTTTTGAATTTAAATGTAAAACTATTTTAGTTAACATTAGAATTCAACCACTTAGAATTATTATATTTACTTTGAAATAATTACTTCTGAACAATTAACAACTAATATTGATTGAAATCATTATATAACAAATTCTTCGCGTAAAAATGTAAATTTCTTATTTTTTATTGATAAAGTTGCTTATCTTAGTAATCGTTTGTAAAATGTATATTTAGATCAAATAATTTGATGGCTTGGGTTATGAAATTACTTGTTAGTTGACTATGTGGAGTAAAGATTACCGTATGAAAAAAAATTAAAGAATGGAGTGATGAGTTTTCTAACGAAATTTAAAAAGTCGTGTGGTTTAATTAAAAAGGTTGGTCGATAGGTTTTTTTATTAAGGTTTTACATAGAAATGACAATGGGGCGGGTTGGGCCGGGTTTCTCATGACCCAGACCCGACCCGGACTTTTTAAACCCCGCCCTAGATCCGCCACGTAGACCCGGTGCGGGTTTGGAATTTTGCACCGTACCCGGAACCCATACGGGTCAGGGTAGACCCGACCCGCCCCACGACCCGGTGCTATTGTGTTCTAATGCACACAAATTTATATACTTATATTTTTTATCACTAAATGGTAATTATATACATATTATAATGTGTTCACAATGATAAGAGAATATAATAAAATGAGTTGTAAGATAATAGTTTAAGATGTATGCATTTGTTATTATATTATTATCATTGATGCAACTTAATACTATGAAAAAATTATAGTTTTTCTATTGAAAGAAAATAATATTCAAGCTATAATCATGTTTGCCTAAGAAGATTATCAAATAATCATTATATTTATAAAACATTTTAATGACATTTCAGTCATGCGGATCAGGTTGGGGCGGGTCAGGCATGCCCCATACCCGACCCTAGACCCGGACCTCCAAAAGCGGGTGGCGGGTCTATCCGTCCTAAAGACCCTATTGGACGAATCTAAATGGGTCAAAACATGGGTAGGTCAGGCGGACTTGGGCCCTAGACTCGCCCTATTGTCATCCCTAGTTTTACGGCTAGACTATGAGTGTATGCACGTGCAATGTTATATCATTTTTAAAATTGTATAACACTACAAGATGGAATGTTAAACATGGATGAACCTGTTGAATTTGTTGATTCAAATATTTTTTGAAGAGGAAAATAATCAATTAATTGATTTGATCAATCAGTTGATTTGATTTGATCAATCAATTAATTGATTTGATCAATCAATTAATTTGATTTGTATGGAAGGAAGGATGTTAAGTACATAGTTAATCAATCAATTAATTAGTTATGTATAAAAGATGAAAGATATCCATCTTTGAATTGATTAATTTCACAACGGAAAGAAATAAAAGATTATATTTTGAAGATATTTTGAAGGGACAATTTTAATATTTTCTTAGGTCTTTGAATGTGTGCCAACAAGGCTTACACCCAGGAGCGGAAAATGAAAGAGTTAGGGTTGAGAGAAACTATTACTATTTACTTTTGATAGACGCGGTTGGTACCTCCAGGTTGATTCAAAGGTTTGCTGTCATTTAGTATTGTTTTTCTTCTCCAACAATATTATAGTAATATAGATTTTTTTTTTTTTTCACCATAGAACTGTGATAAACTGTCTATATAATCCTACCAAGCTAAACTACAAGGAAACGGATCTTGTTTATAGTCCTAACCATTTAATGGAACATAATGAATAATTCGGTGCATAACATATCTCTTTACAAATGTAATTAAACAGATCGTTGGAGTTCCGGATGAGCCAGCACTTATACCTGGTGATGCACCTGGTAACAACAATGAGTTTTCAGAATGGGAAGCACAGCGAAATCTGCAGAAGAGGTAAATTTATATATCTATTTACTGAAGTACGGACATGTAGCTTAGTTTATATCAATGCAAGAACTGATTGTGTTGCTGTAAACAATATTCAGGCTTAATTATGAGATGAAACAACACTACTTATTATATCATAAGGACTATATGTAGACCAAGTGCTTCTTCGTCATTACCCGAATTAAACGTATACCTACCAAGCTACATACATGGCTGAATATAGGAACGGTTTTCACGTATGCTAATCCTGTAAAGCTGAGTAATTTGGAAGGAAACAGATCTTGTTTACAATCCTGTAAAGCTACGTACCGAGGATGTTTGTAAGTTTATGTCAGAGCAAGTACATAACATAACTGTATTGCCGTAAACAAAATTCAGGCTTGTGAGATGAAGCAACACTAATTATTACCAAAGGACTATGTATATGAATGCGTAATTGGATTCATATCTTCATATACCCTGTGTTAAAGAATGTGTTCAAAATTAAACAGATGGACATCCAGCGCAAAATGAAAGGCACTGACAAGGGTGAGAGCAGTAACAGCACAGCTCCTAATAATGGAATTCCTCCCTTTGGCATTGATGAATGATGAACTGCACATTAGTCATGAAGCACTGCATCGGAATGAAGAATTTCTTAACGATTGGTTTAGCTTCGAGCATCAACCTAAATTATAACTTTCATGCTTTAATTAGTAAGCTCTTAGCGATCATGAATGTTAAGGCTCCATGTATATCTCAAGGCAGACAATTCAACTATTGAATATTAGAACATGTTAGTTTCGTTTTATTGTGACAATTCAACTTAAGGATTATACCATGCTTTATATCTGTTGTGAAAATTATTCTGTAAATCCTTTTTTTTATATTTCTTTTGGTTACTCACTATTTCAATATGGATCCGTTTTCCGGAACTACCACTTGACTATTGGACAGAAGATGAAATTAGCTGTATTGTTTCTGTTCAGTGGTAATCCTCTTAAATTGGACAAACATATGAAAGAAAATAGAAAGAAAATCAGCTGGTATGGCGGAATATGAGTGATTTCCTTACTGCATGTTCGAACTATTATAGTTTTGGACAATTAAAAAACCTCTACAAATTTACTAAAGTTTGGAATTGTAAGCAAGTGTCTACTAATAGTTTCGCTTCTAATTCGATGGAGATTGATCCGAGTTTACAGTCTTTTGGAATTCGTTCTTCTGATTGTCCTCAATCTCTAGTTGTTCTACTTTTACTTAGCACATAATCAATCAAAATCGGCAACATATAAACTGTCTTAGGATTTGGTGTCAAAGATCTATCTCATATAGATAGAGGAAATTTGCAGCATAATGGCAGTAATGAGTCTTAGAAACCACTTCACTTTCATAATGAATGTTTCATGCCTATTCATGTTTCATACCAAAAGCATTCGGAAGCTGAGGATAAAGCTATGGAGATCCTTGAAGGCACCACTTTGGAAAGCAAAGCTTCATGCTAGTTAGTTTCCAAACCAAAAGCAGTTTGTAATGTCAGAACTTATGAGATACCTTGTGATTTTCAAGCTGTCACTTGTCTAGGAGTGATTGAGAACTCTGCTTGAAATTCAATGATCAATCATGTAAAGAAGAATAATAATAAAAAAAGGACAATCTTTTTAAAACTTATAACATGTTTAGTCATCTTTCGAAAGTTATTACAAAAAATGAAGAAGTTTAAGAAGTTATGATCTATTACTTTCCTAGATCTGGATGTTTCTTCTGACTGTGCATCAAGTTTCCCTATGAAGTACTTCAACTATATACTAGATTTATAGTTTTAGCCTTTTGTATGATTAGGTTGGTCTTCAGTCAACTTATTGTCAATTTATACCATTGGTTTGCATGTTTTGTTTCAATATGAATGAGCTTTCGGGCTGAGTCGTGCATTTCTTATTTTGAATTTGTATAACTAACAGTGTAAAATCTTTTTTATATAATGTCAGCAAAGTTCCAATTTTCTAAAAGAACCAAATTTCAAGTTTATAGGCGATTCTTCATAATACGCTATTGGCACCCTTGTTCTTTCTTTTAGCCAACCTTGTAATTTTAATAGAAATGACTTTTTGTTTGTGCTTTTGGTCACGTCTCTTCACTCAGTTGTTCACATCTGTAACTCCTCTTCTCAAAATAATGTGTATTTCTCTAAAATTTCAAAACTCTAAACCTTGCAAACAATCTCTTTTTCGCCTCTTGGACGGTATAAAGTGAAGATAAAATGGATGATAGTTTCATTTTATGTTGTTTAGGGTTTTTCTATTGTGTTTTAGAAATTGTTGTTTAGTGTTTTCTATCGTTAAGGTTAACTATACTTCTTTTTTTTCTTGTGATCCTAGGCTAATGCAAATTTGAAGGATATTAAATCTGATGGTGTTGTAATATAGAATGTTAATGTTACTTATTAATTTTAGCGATGTTATTGTACAACTTATAAGCCTTTGATTCATAAATAAATATATGTTTGGCCAAGTTGAGAAAAATAACCTGATTTTTTCATGTAGATGAAAGATAATGAAATAAATTTCAAATAGAAAGTGGTGATAAATACGTAACACCACACATTTTTAATAATAAAAATAATCAAAATAATTACAAAAATAATTAATAATGAAAAACATATACTTTTGGAATTGTCAGAATTTGACTATGAAATGTGTACCATTGCGTTCGTAGCAATTTTTCGATTAATTTACATATAATATGTTTCGAACGGAGTTTGTACGAAAAAATTATTTACTTACGAAGTCTCGTGTCGAAAAAATATTTATAAGTGTAAATATCGTAGATATATTTATTTCGAAAATATATTCATGTATTAATTCAAAAAACAATATGCGTTTGAATTTGACATTAAGCATGTGTCAAAAACGGAAGAAAATAAATAAAATAGGAAACTAAAATAAACATTAAAAATAACTTGGGTTAACCACACACAATAATATTTGCAGAATGCGAGAAAAAAATAAATGAACACAGGTATAGTGGTTCGGCTTAAGCCAAGCCTACGTCCACTTTATAATCTCTGTTTATACCGTCAATTACAATTTACAGTTGTTTTTCAGTGGAAGAAAGTAGGGAAAATGGTGGTTTATACACAAAATCCTTGTGTTGTACTTGAAGTATACGACATGCTATTTTTGGGATGCCAAACAGAAGCTTTTTGTGTAGCCGATTCAGAATTGTTTCAGATGGTTCAAGATGGCTTTCCATTTCTGGAAACGGTTGTATTTATAGGCGAGAACGTGGGCCGAGTTTGTATGCAACGTGACATACATCTTTTTCGGGGTTGGACATGTGTATCTCAATCCTATAAAGCAGTTATAGGAGAAGGGACCCGGTCTACTACTGATGAATAGTTCTTCTCGGAAGTTGCGGCATACGTGGAGCTTGGGACTTGGCGCATGAAAAGCTGTGCTGGTTAAAGCTGAACGGTTCTGTAGCCTTAGGAGTAGGACTTCGTCTTGTAGTAAATAATTTTGGTTTGGTATTCTCGATCCGATATTCTAGGGTTGATCCGATCTTTCAGGAACAACTCGATCGATCGGTTTGGTTTTGACTTCGGAAGAATGGCAATTTTGATGGGGAGCCTTTACTTGCTATGAGGCCAGCTCGGATTGAATTATAATCGATCGACCTATGATGGAAGTCGAGCATAGAACCAGACCGATATCTGGCAATGAGCTTTGATCTTGAGTTGTGACGGCTTTTACCAAAAAGTTGGTCAACACTTTCCCCTTAGAACATAATTTTTTGATAAAGAAAGATACGTTCTGGATCTTTTGGAGGATGTTGGATAGAAGTACTCCAATATATTGTGAACCGGGAAGCCATGGTTACGCCGAACCATACTGTGAGAAAGGCTAGAAAACTGACGATCACTGATAATTGAATTAAGGCCAGAAAACCAACGACTGTTGGAGATTGTATTAAGGCCGGAAAACTGACAACCACCACTTATTGTATTAAGGCCGGGTCTTCGAGAATGCCATAAAACTAATCAACCATCCCAAGTCGACTTTAGAGAAGAGCAGTAGAACAAGGACCTTGCTGAGTAAAGTTGTTCATGTAAATGGCTTTAAGGTAGACATGTCAGATCCTGACGATGTCGTTCGGGTTGTCAGGTATAAGCCATACCTAGAAATCCAAAGAGGGGCATAAACCATGCCTAAAAGTCTGAAGCGGGGTATTAGTCATACCCAGAGTTCAAGGAGGATGAGCATAAACCCTGCTCGGTTTTAGTGAAGGGGTATAAGCCATACCCAGAATACGAGCATAAACCATACTCGGTTTTGTGGAGTGGGATATAAACCATACCCGGAGAACGAGCGTAAACCATACTCGGGTCTACGGTCGAGCATCAGCCATGCTCGGGGTGTGATTTAATGAGGTTGAGTATAGGCCCTACTCTTATTGAGAAGAAGCTAGGTTTGTCGTATCCTAACAAGTAGGTTTTTAGGAGAGGTATCAAACATACATTGAAGGCGAGCATAAACCATGCTTGGTTTAGAAGAAGGGGTATAAACCATACTCTAGTGACGAGCATAAACCGTACTCGGTTTATAAGAAGGGGTATAAGCCGTACCCTGGTGACGAACAAAAACCATACTCGGTTTTGTTATGTGGGCGAGCATTAACCATACCCAGCTTAATTAGGTTGGCAAGCATTAACCATATTCGGCTTTGAAGTACTTGCCGTATCCTAACAAGATGCTTGAATCGATCAAACATAATCCATGTTTGAGAAAGGAAAGTTTATTGCTGCTAAGAAACTATTACATAAATTAAAAAAATCCTAATGGATTTATAATTGAATCAAGAGCACGCCTAGTAATTAAATCCAAACCCCATACGTATGTACTTCAACATAACCACATTATTAAAAAAATAAAAGTACATTTCTTATATCCTAAGAAATGGGGGTGTATCCACAATGACCTAAACCAGATCAGTTGATGATGATGCCGCGATTGTTAGGCTCGGGGTCCTTCCTGTTTCGAGGAGCTCGTGGACCGACCTGAGGAGCTTGGGTAGGTAACAGTGGCAGTGCGGTTGGTGCAGATTTTTTGACATACTCGGTTATCTCTCCACATCTAACCTGTTCCTCGATGAGATCGCGCTAATGCCTGCAGTCATTTGTGTTGTCACCTGCCATATCATGATACATGCAGTGCTTTCCTGATTCACGTTCTCTTTGGGTCGGTTCCCTCCTAGGAGGCTTTGGAAAAGGTAGAGATCCTTGAACATCGAGGTATATATTAAGTAGGGAGGAATTAAGCTCGATGTAATGATCGTATTTGTTTTCTCTCTCGAAGCGCACGTTCCAGTTGTTCTTTTCCGAGGTTTTCCCTTTTCCTTTATTATGGCCAGTGGTATTGGATGGACCTCCGTCCTTTTTAGCAAGTACTACGGGATTTTCCATCTCAATGTTAGCATCCTCTTACTGGAGGAATTTATCTGCTTCAGAGTAGAAGTCTTCGATATCCTTGAGAGGATCTCTAGTTAGAGAGATCTTGAAATCAGTTCGGCACAGAACACCGGCTATGGTAGCCATAAGCACCATCGATGGCTCGGGTCGATCGACCTATGCTACGGTTGCATTGAATCTTTCTAAGGAGCATAGGGTCTCGCCGGATCGCTGCTTAAATGATGTGAGGAACATAATGCTCTTCGGTCGGGAGATATAAACTCTGAACTGCTCGATGAAGCGGGTGATCAACATATTCCAACTGTTGATCGATTCAATTGTTAGCTACCGAAACCACATGTCGGCTATGTTGGTGATGTTGTATCTAACAATTCTATGATTTTTTTTTTGATGATAACAAACATATATTTATTATTATAAATGTATTACTAATTGTGCTGTTATACTACATCACAGACAAAAATAAATATTTACATATAAATAGAATAATACTGCACAAGAATTTAAATATTCAAACAATATTTTATTTAAATATAATATTTTATTTCAACATCTCAACAGTACAAATTTATAACTCCACTATTTGTACAACTCCTTGTAATTCAGTACATTGAACATTCAGTTTCGTTTGTTACATTGCTCCTCACTACAGTACACTTAGTTACATTTCACTCAAGTTGTACATATACATTCATACACTCGTATACAGTCACACTCATTTGTCTTCTGTCTACCTCACTGTCAGTCCAGTTTTCTGCTTACCTGTCATAGAGGAAAAACACACAGTAAACTGGAACAAAAATATTTTATATTCTTGCAGATATAATTTTTATTTGCCTCAGAATTTTGGTATGTTTCTCATCATTTTTCATGACTTGATCTGTTAATAATGGACATCCATCTGTGTTTAGATAGTTTGTGATATTCACAGTGATACACTGTAAATACCACAAGGTAGACAAATCCTCTAGTGCTCACATTTATATACTGCAAGTGCACTATACATGTATACCTACATGTGTATGTATATACACATATTTATATGCAGGGACAATATGGTCAAACATCGTGAATGGACACGAACCAAGAAATCAAGTACATATGCAGATACAAACACACACACATACATACATATATATATATATATGCACACACATTTATGCATATTTATACATATGTATGTATGTATGTATGTATGTATCCACACAGTAGGAACAGTGGTTCAGCAAACTCAAAATATTCGAGTCTGCTACAATGCAACAAGCCAGCACAAATGCAAGTAGCATAAGTGACAAAAAAAACAAAGCTCAACACATGAACATGCAAGTATGACAAATACAAGCCACACAGCAATATTCATGCACCAAAAGGTCACAAATACAAGCTGTTTCAAGTCAAGGCCAAGAAATAGGCAAGTGGCACATATACGGTATGATATGGGTATATATATATATATATATATATATATATATATATATATATATATATACACACATAAATATGTGTATATATATTTTTTCATACATAATTGTATAATCAAGCATTGGAGTGAATCGAGCCAAAGCAAGTTATGTATGCATGATATCTCGCCAGACTAAAATGACAAGAGAGCACATATACAAGGGACGAATACATACGACAGTGAGCAATTAATTGTCGAACAAGTAGCACTTAATTTTAGATATAGCATGTCAAAGGACAAAATCAAAACTGTTCAATGCAGTAAAAGGCAAGTTATGAAAACTAGCATACAAGAATTTAATAACCATTCATTAGCAAAAGGAACGGTGTACCGATAGGTCATATGTGCATATATTTAAAACACTGAAGGACCACTGCCAGTTGAGAGTGCATTGGGGCGTTCGATGTACACGTGAAGGTTAGAAAATCAATGTCATGCATGACGCTAATGGTCCATGATCATATTTAAAACATGGTCAGGAGTGTACACAATTAAAACTTCTTGTATGATTGCTCTTTATAATATAGCATGCATAAGAAGAAGTATGGAAAAACAAAGCGAGAATATTGCATAAGAAGAAGGTTGGCAAGTTAAAAATGGACAGGGGGACTGGTTAATTAATTGAGTGCCGATGAAGCAGGAATTACAGAGGAGAGTAGTTGCGAGGAACAAAACAATCAATTCATGGAATTCTGGAAAATATTCAGATACAAAAGATAATGTTTCTAGTAATTCATAAGCTCATTTTTCGGACACAAAATCAATTCAAAAGTTTTCTAGATGGATATATAATAATGAAGCATGCAAGATAATATTTCCAGATTTTGAATAAGCAAAATTAGCTAGCCTTTTGAATTGATTCCAAATTGGCCAGAAAACATTCCAATCTTTCCCAAAATTCACAAGTCTTTTTGTGTTGGAAAGAATATTCCATATTTCTAAATGTATGGCAAGAATCTATCTTCATGATTAATGGAAAATTGCAATCACAATTTTTTTGGCAAGAAAAACATTCCATGTTTTTCTCAAAATTCTATCACAAACTCCTGGCCAATTTAATCACAGATCAATCGCGCATTTCAAACCAAGGCAACAGTCACGACAAGTATTCATGAAAATGCAAGGGGAAATTTCACAAAATTCTTTTTACAAAGAAACAACTCAAATCAATTAAAGAAATCAACCAAGGACCCACAACAAATAGTTTGATTTCAGAAAATCATGGCAATTTACAAAGCAACAACACGCAAGCAATCGGCCATGTCATTTAACGAAACCAGAGTTAATTTAGGATGTTATAATCCTATTTATACACCTTCAACATCACAGGAAAATCTGATCGAAACCACAATGAATTGAAGAGCAAAAAGAAATCAAAATAAAAAATACTCATGTTTTCGATCGCGTTCTCCAAATCATGGACAAGAAAGAACAGCGACATCCGAAGATAATCCAAGAACAATTTTCAGCAATTCAAAGTGACGATTTGGGATTCAAGAAACCCTAATTTTCTTTTTGGAGCGGTCGACATGATTTTGGGGACAAAACATTTTAAAGAATAATGAACGGGGCCGGCTATTTTTTATTGTGGACTTAGGGTTTTAAATTTCATTTTATAATGTTTTGTTTTTTCTTTTGAAAATCGACGATCAATTTTCTAGTGTCTGTAATAACTAGGGATACTATCTACGGGTTTGTAGCTAAGGGAAAATATGGTTTCGGGGATAGAAATCATTGCAGGGTTTTGAGCGTAGAGTGTACAAAAGTGTATAGGCGGTTAGTGAGGGATTTGCGAGTTTATAGGTTTATGTATGCACATGTCTGTTTAATTCTTGTAACCTTAGGGAATGCAGTAGTAGGAAGAGTTTGCCGAAGCTGGTTAAAATCTTTGTGTCATTTACTTTCCGCACTTATTTACTCTTGTGTTATTTGTGCTATGATTATTATTCTGTGTTGTGATATTTTTTTAATATCTCAAATTAATTCAGTAAAACCTATTAACCCCCTCTAGGGTTAGTCTAGATCCAACAGGTGAGAAATAGAGGGAAGCACTTGGCCATGACATTGGTCGATGCTGATAGTACTTCCATGTGACACAAGTATCGCATGTGATGAATGGTCGGGTCGTTCCTGCCATTGTAGGGCTCCAGGACCGGAAGCTTAAAGTCCGGTGGATTTCGGGAGTTTCTGATTTCTCGTGTGAATGGACTGCGATGGACGTTATCCACATCATGTTGAGAAGAGGTGCCTCTGGTGAAGCGTTTGACGATGCTTTCAATCCGACTTCCGTTCCTAAGAAGTTGTTGCCATGAATAAATTCTGCATTGGGGACATTGGTGAGAACCCCGGGACAGGGAGGTATCATGGTTTGAGTTCTTAGGGTTAGTTGGGTTCGGCCCACGAGAGTTGAGAGAAGGTGGCCCCCTGCCTTAGGCCTTGATTCGGAAGTAACTGGAGCCACTTGGGTGGAATGTGGATTGGGCCGAACCATATCTTCCCCAGTAGGATTGGACCGGTCTGGGATAACTTTATCTACTTGAGGCTCGGTATTGCCCCCACCCAAGGCGACATCGGAGTGATTTACCATAGCTTTTTCCACCGCCACATTGGGGACCAGTATGGTAGAGTGGTCTTAGTGACACGGAAGATCGTTGACTTCAGACCTTCTCAGATGGACATTCTAGGAAGGCTGTGTTGGGGGTTGCATAGAACAGGTTTGCAGTAAGATGTTGGGTCGGACCGGAAGCTGCGTCAATCCATATTCTGGTCGACCCAGAAGTTGGACTAGTTCAAGAACTGTTTGTCCAGGGAGTTGAGTCGAACCCTGGACTAAAGGCAAAATGGTCGGCCAATCCGGAACTTGACTATGGCCGACCTGAGAATCTGCAGTTACTCCAGTTTCGATGGTTGCCAAAAGTGATGACACTAGATCTGGCCGATCGGGAAATGAAGTTGTGCCAGGAAGAACTGTAGAGTGATCAAGGGCTTAGATTACATCAGATCGTATATTAACTATTTCTCCAACTTCGTTTCGTGCAGGAAGTGATGCTTCGTTGCTCGGTCTCTCTTCCATCCGAGTGAGGAAATCTCTCATCATTTCTTGCTGCTTTGTGAAAAGTCCATCCTGGTGTGCCACCTGAGCTTTGAGTTCGGCCAAAAATTTATCCATCTCATCCCTAGTTAGATATTGGGACAGTTCTTAATGGGAGGAAGCCTTCTGGCTGGCCCTCATTGTTGTTGCGTCTTCTGCACTAGTGGATCGAGATTGAGCATGAGAAGGTGCTGAGTCCTTCCATTTTACCATTGCTTCTTCTATAGTTGTCGATGGTTCAACCCCTTCCTGGCGGGCCAAAGTGTTGATGTCAAAAGTTAGTCTAATGATGATCAACCCCCAATGTGTGTTAACCACATATGATAATATTCGCGGATTACGAGAAAAAAGTAAATGAACACAGGAAACACAATATTTTTATAGTGGTTTGGCTTAATCCAAGCCTATGTCCACTTTATAATATCTGTTTATACCGTCGATTACAAGTTACAGTTGTTTTTCAGTGGAAGAAAGTAGAGAAAGAGTTGGTTTATACACATAATCCTTGTGATGTTCTTAAAATATACGACATTCTACTTTTGGGATGCCGAATAAGAGCTTTTTGTGTGGCCGATTCAAAATTGTTTTTGGTGGTTCAAGATGCCTTTCAATTTCTGGAAACGGTTGTATTTATAGGTGAGAATGTGGGTCGAGTTTGTATGCAGCGTGGCACACATCTTTTTCGGGCTTGGACACGTGTATCTCGATCCTATAAAGTAGTTATAGGAGGAGGGACCCGGTCTATTGCTGATGAATAGTTCTTCTCAGAAGTTGCGGCATACGTGGAGCTTAGAACTTGGCGCATGAAAAGTTGTGCTAGTTAAAGTTGATCGTTTTGTAGCCTTGGGAGTAGGATTTCTTATTGTAGTAAATAATTTTCGTTTGGTATTCTCCATCCAATATTCTACTAGGTTTGTGTAACGACCCAGGTTTTTTGCGATCCTGGTTATCGACATAAAATCAATGTCGACTACCCAAGCATCGGAAACACCGGATAGTCCATGAAAGAAATTAGAGGGTGAGAATAGATAAGATAAAAACTTAGAAATAGAAGAAGAAGAAGAACATACAACATCAGAGTAAACACGAATCTCACAGCGGAACGAACAATATATAATAGATACATAACTTTGAAATAAAATCAGTATATGTATACAGTAACGTTATCAGAGTATAAGACTTACAACACAGTGGAAATAAACAATAGTTATATATTCCTGAAGCCTCCTGCTCCGAGCGCTCCATGTATATCTGTAAAATCCTAACTACTTGACTTCCCTTACAAAATTGGGCACCTAAGAGTTTAGGGAAAACAAAACAAAACAACTATGGGTCAGTCATGGGACTGGTGTGAGTAAAACAGTTTGAACGATTAAACGATATCTCATAAGAGCACGCCGTATAACGGAACAGGTTTTTCCCTTATGAGAATCCAAATCAATTTGATTTAACTTTCAAATCATTTTGAAAGAAAAGATAATCTTTATATCAAAACCCTTTTGGATTCTCATAAGGGAAAAACCTGTTTCGTTATACGACATGGTCTTATGAGATATCGTTTAATCGTTCAAACCATTTTAAATTGTTTTACTTACACCAGTCCCATGACTGACCCAGAGTTGTTTTGTTTTGTTTTCCCTAAACTCTTGGGTGCCCAATTTTGTACGGGCAGTCAAGTAGTCAGGGTTTTACAGATATACTTGGAGAGCTTGGAGCAGGAGGATTCAGGAATATATAGCTATTGTTTATTTCCGCTGTGTCGTAAGTGTTATACTCTGATAACGTTATTGTATACATATACTGATTTTATTTCAAAGTTATGTATCAATTATATATTGTTCGTTTCGCTGTGAGATTCTTGTTTACTCTGATGTTGTATGTTCTTCTTCTATTTCTAAATTTTTATCTTATCTATTCTCACCCTCTAATTTCTTTCGTGGACTATCCGGTGTTTCCGATGCTTGGGTAGTCGACATTGAGTTTTTGTCGATAACCGGGATCGCAAAAACCTCGGGTCGTTACAGTTTGATCCGATCTTTCAGGAATAGATCGATCGATCGATTGATGACACAATCGATCGGTATGGCTTTGACTTCGGAAGAATGCCAGTTTTGAGGGGGATCCCTTACTTGATGTAAGGCCGACTAAGCTGGTCAACAATAATTAATAATGAAAAACATATATTTTTGGAATTGTCAGAATTTGGCTATGAAACATGTACCATTGCGTTTGTTGAAATTTTTCGATTAATTTACATATATACTATGTTTCGAACGGGGTTCATACAAAAAAAATATTAACTTACGAAGTCTCGTGTCGAAAAAATATTTATAAGTGTTAATATGCCTAGATATATTTATTTTGAAAATATCTTCACATATTAATTTAAAAAACAATACGCGTTTGAATTTGACATTAAGCAAGTGTCAAAAATAGAAGAAAATAAAATAAAATAGGAAACTAAAATAAACATTAAAAACAACGTTCAAAAATTAACCACGCACAAGACCAAAATCAGAATGATATTGGGCCAAACACACTAATAACATCTAGCGCGACCCAAACTTGGGTTGGGTCGATCAGGGGTCGACCCATACACTACATGATATACAGTATGCAGCAACAGAAGGGGACAACGGCTGCCAACGGCTATTGGAAACGGCTTCCAACAGAGGCTTATTTCTGGATTTTTCTTTACGTTATAAAATAACGTTGGAAGCCATTGGAAACTAATGGTTTTAATGCCGTTGACGACCGTTGATAGCTGTTTGAAGGGTTTCTACATCGAACTGGTAACCCTATTTTATAAATCTAAGCAACTTATAACATGATCCATGCAATAAAACCAGTAAATCGAATTAAAATCATACTTTCCTTTATGGATCTACGAATCTGAAGATATTGATGCAATGAATCAAATCGAGCTCCCCAAATGTACAGCCTATATAGATATCCACGCGAACCACCTTCAATCGACCATCATACGAATCGAATGAGAAAAAGGGAAAATAACGGCGCTAGCCGCCATTGTTATTAGGTTTTTTCTTCATTGGAAAAGGATTCGTTGTTCTATAATCTTTTTTTTGATCCGATAAATCATATATATTAAGTAAGTTGGTTTCGACGTGTTCAATTTAAAAGTAAAGGAATACCTTGATTTTAAAACCAAACGCGAACCACTAAAATAGTATATCAACCGAATACATATTCCAAGAAAAAAATAAAATATCAATAGTTTGATATTTTATTTATCCACATAACTGTTTTTCCCATTAGAACGTTCTAAGAGTATGACCCCATAAGTTACCATAACGTTTGCAATAATTTAAATCGCATTTAAATTATAAACAGTGAGCGGTACCTAGCAACACATCGTTGTTACCCAAGTTACAAAAATATTGACGATTCAATACAACCTTTTCGTGACCAATGTATCAATGTAATATAATCCTTTTAGCCAAGATATCCAGGGCTAAACTCAAGGCATGGAACGTATCACCCTCTTTATAATTTAATCTGTTTATCTTGATCGATGAGTAGACTATTTAAAACAAATCAATATTTGAGCACATCCACGCATTTCACATACGTTCCAATAATGATTTGTTTTAAACAGTCTACTCATCGATCAATATTTTGTTTAGGCCTAAAACCTTAAACTCAAGGCATGGACATATCTTGCTCCATATATATTACTATGTACGAGACCAATACTTATCACTCATTCACTGTATCAAACGAAAGGTGATTCAATTATTTTGCCTAATAAACAAGATTTGCATTCTCCATATGATTCAAAATCAAATGATCTCAAAATTCCATCGTTATAGAGTTTTGACATACTTTATTGCTTATATGGGCTAACCGACAATGCTAAAGGTATGTTGGATTTAAATCACTAAATCTAATCCACTCATTATTTATGTCATGTACATTATAGTAAAGGATTTACAAAGATCATTAACTATTTGTGAAATTCCATACAATATTTCATTTAAATAAAATGAATAACAATTGGTCCTTTTATTACAAATGAAATTCAAACTTGTCTAAACAAGATCTATTATAACATTTATTTTAAGTGGAATTTCTTAATAACAATTATTTTATTTATTTAATTAAGCCAGTATATACAATAAGAATCAACTTCCCATGGATAATCCAACAACATTTGCTTTATTTCCAATCGTATGTCCACTTGTCCTTTTATCATATTTCTACTTATTTTATAATTTCTATAAATTTACATACATTTATGTGATTTATATCTAGTATCTAATACTAGAAATGTATAAGTAGATTGTTATAACATTTATATCTTATTCGGTTGAAGTCACACTTCAATTTTATTTTAGATCTTCTATATTTGTAAAAGAATTACATTTAATTTGTTTGAGGACAATTTTCAAATTTCAATGTTAGTCAAGAAATTCGATTTAATTCAATTTATCCTTCTTAAGGATTAATTTAAATTATCGGAGTTATTTAATATCTATAGTAGATAATAAACAATAACTGATTCTTTAATATTTATTTAATATAAATACAAATTTTGATAATCAAAATTTGTATTAATATAAATGTATAATTTAAACTAAAATACGCTCCAACTCAAATCAACATCCCCTTGTATATATATATATATATATATATATATATTAGTTTTGAAATTGGGTTTAAACTTTATTAAAGGCATTGAAGACCAAATGAAAGCCTTCAACCCATAATCAAAAGCGACTTGTACAGTAAAAGTAGGAATAAACTTTACAACACTGACTAAATTCCAAAACCCTACGTTTAATATCAGATCTAAAACTAAGCTTCATCGAACTTCATGGCGGCTAGAACTGGAAGTGGAAGTAAGAGCATGAGCTGCCTCTATCTCAGTGCCCTTTCATGCCGCGACTGATCCATGTTTGGATTATCATCTGCTTCAGGTTCCTTTCGTGTGGCAAGCTTTCTAATCCTCCTTGTTGCAATTGCCATGTCTTTGATCGCAAATTTAGTAACAAACTCCGCTGATTTCTTCTTTTGTTTGTGAATTCTGGTGTTCCTCTCCTTCTAAATCATCCAAACAGCAATTGTCAGAGCGATGCACTTCATTTCGGTTTCCATACTTATGCTCTGCCCGATCAATTCCAGGTCTGTAATTATTTTTTGTAATTCATACCCATTTGATTGAAATTTGCTTACTGTGCTGCAATTTCTCCATATGTCCTTCGGAAAAGGTCTTCAAAGAAAAGATACTTGTGGCTTTCTTCATGTTGTTCACACAAAACACATACGTTTGCACTTACCACCCCCCATTTTAGTAATCTATCTTTAGTGGGTAACCTGCTCATCACAACTTTTGTAACAACCCGGATAATCAGAACCAATTTAAAAAAATTATTTCAGCAATTTTAATGGATTTTGAATATTTAAAATGATTTATTTTAAATAATAACAACGAAAAAAATTATTTAGATTGAAATTAGAACGTATAAATTTATTTTAATTATAAAACGAGCCTGAAATGGCGCGGTAGTTCGAAAATTCGATTTTAAATTTCAAATGATTGTACAGGATTCAAAATAAATCAGATGTCAGTAAAACCAGAAGTATTTGAATCTGTTTAATTATATCTTTCTAACGAATGTGAAAAATCCAGATTTCATAACGAGAATCGAAAGTTATGCCCGTTTAAAATTCAGAATAGTCACTATGGAATATATATATATTATATAATATATAGACATTTTGCAAACGACCTCCGTTTTCGATGAAACTACTTTTGTTGGATCTAGAAGGTCAAATTATTTGTAGATTCCAATTTTCATAATTTTTGGAATTAATATGTTAGCATGGTGAATTTAAATGTGTTTTGTCAATTTTAGTTTGAATTGGATCGACCAGAAAATGACCATTTTTCAAAGGGTCTCCAAATTAAAAGAAATTAGTTTTTTTAGGACCGTATCATCAAAACATAGCTAGATTTATTTTTCTGTAATTTTCGGAGTTAGTATGTGGCCCGGTAAATTAAAATGTGCATTCAAATTGAATATAGATTGATTTATATTTTAATTTTGATAAAAACTTGTCAAAACAATCGAATTGGCTTACTGGAAATATTTCATTGTGTTCGAAATGGGGATAATTAGCTAGGGGCAACAGTCGTTGGGTTCGATTTGGGGTTCGAATTGAAAAGTAACTTTTTTTGAATTTAATTAAATTATATATATAATAATAACCTAAACCTACCCTCTCTCTCTCATAACCCGTCGTTCAAAATACCTAGCCCCCAAATCAAACCCGCCGCCCTCCCCATCATAGCCGCGCACCCCCAGCCGCCTCCGCCGGACCGCCACCACCGCGCGCCGCCCTCCCTGGTTAGGCCGCACCCCCTTCTTTTCTCTCCTCTCTCCTTTCTTCCCATTTGGAGCTCCAATCCCCAAATTGACACCCACCGCCTGACCGCGACCCCTAGCGCCGCAACCGCTGATGCTACACCACCCCCTCAGCCTTGCGCCGCCCCTCAGGCCGCCCCATTCCGGTTGTGGGCCCCTCCACCTTCGAAAACCCTAAAAATATGTGAGTTTTCTGATTTTATTCTTTGATTTAACGTTGTTAGCAAGTTAAAAATGTGATTTTTAACTAGTTCATGATATACAAATATTTTTAGTAAGTTAAAAATACGTTTTTTAATTAGTGTATGATATGAAATTATTTTCAGAAAGATAAATATATGATATATATATATATAATAGCGAGATAAAAATATGATTTTTATATATATAATAGCGAGATAAAAATATGATTTTTATATATATAATAGCGATATAAAAATATGATTTACATATATATATATATAATATCGAGATAAAAATATGATTTATATATATAATAGCGAGATAAAAATATGCTTTTTATGTATTTAACAGCGAGATAAAAATATGATTTTTATATATATAATAGCGATGAAAAAATATGATTTTTTTATATATAATAGCGTTATAAGAATGTGATCTCTATATATGTAGTAGAATTATAAAAATGTGATTTTTAATATGTATACCGCGTGAAGAAGATTATGATGGAACTGATTGGAAGCAGAACAGAATCCAAATCGTCCATTGAAAAATGATGGAGTGGAAACCAAAGGTGAGAACTCCTTCTCACTCTATTTATTTTACAATTAAAAATATTTTAGGATGAAGATGGGGATTAGAAGCCCCCGACACTATTTATTGTACAAACCATGTTGTTTGATTTGAATTATATGGAGTTCAA
Organism: Allium sativum; assembly: GCA_030737875.1. Classification (NCBI taxonomy): domain Eukaryota; kingdom Viridiplantae; phylum Streptophyta; class Magnoliopsida; order Asparagales; family Amaryllidaceae; genus Allium; species Allium sativum. The sequence goes on from CM060915.1 coordinate 483,971,445, forward strand.
CACTCGAATTTGAACAATCACATAAATTGAAAGCGATGTATGGATATTACCGATATATGGATTTCATACTCCGCGAACAACCACTTATGGCACCGTAAATGGCATTGGGGTTGTTTAGTATTTATTTATTTGGATGTTCTGCGTGGTTTGATTATGGTTGTGAAAATTGATTTATTTATTTGGATTTGATTTGGATGTGAATTGGATTGAAATTGGTTTGTGTATGGCACGAGCCAGTATTAGGCGAGGGATAAGGTCAGACCTTATTCCGGTTCTTGTATCGTGCCGTCATGCTACCAAAATTTTCTAAAAAGTGTTAAAAAATTTAATTAGTTTAAAATATTATTTTTAGCTTATAACTGCGATAAATAATATATTTATTGGATAGTTAAAAATAAGTTTACATAGCCATGTACAAGTCGGACGGCTTGTTTATGGTCGCCTATTTTTGTGATATCGATTGGGTCGATAAATTTTACACATCGCCCAACTACACAAATAATATTCAGTATTTATTAGTTGAAACCCCATTCGTGTATTGGGATGATATTTGACGTACAATAATCCCAATTGTTTAGTTGTATGTCAATCGATTGGTTGACAGACTGTTGTATGCATTAATTATTTATATTTGATGCTTATGCAGTTGAGTAGTGCACTCTGGATAATGGTTGACTGTGTATAATTATTGTTGTGTACATGTGTATATGAAATCCATATAAATAACATTATATGGTAATTGACTGTGTCTGATTCCAATTCAGAAATAACGAATATTTTAAAATAACAAATATCTTAAAGTAATGAATATTTTAAAATAATATTCCATAAAGGATTAAAATGTGAAGCCGTGTTGATTAGATTTGCGCCATTTTGACGCGAACGATATTTATATCGGTTTTATTCATTTTTATATTGAATACCGAAAAGGAAATGATTTCAAATCTGATATTTTGAAAAAAATATCATTTAAATATTACAATGATATGGAATATTCAATTTTGATTTAAAATTGAAAATGAAGTTAGAATCGTTTTAAAATGAATTTATAAACGATTTATAAAATATGTTTTAAATGGAAATCGATGAAATATATATATATTATATATGTAATGGCCTGAATAGAATGCGTTGTGCCGCGACCGTTCGCGAATTAACTTATATGCCTTTAATGTAGACCGAATTGACTATTTACCCTGTTAAAATGTTTCTTCATTCGAATGGAAATTAGCGCTTATTATACATATTATATATTTTATTTATATAACGCAGTTAACGTAATAATGACGAAATAAATGCGTTAAAATAAGTTTAGAAAATTGGAAATGTTCCCAAATAAATTGTTGTTTGTGTGTGCGTATAAAATGGCTTATTCATATGTTAAATAGTGACATACATACACGAGGTTAGTCGTCATTTGTGGCAGAAGTCTGCCCGGAACCAACTGACAAATCCAGCAACCACAAGTAGGTTCGTTAATGTGAGTGGTTTTCATGCTATGGGCCATTTAATTTATGACACTATGACATGAGTTTAAGCCCACTTGTAGTAGAAGTCTTCCTGGAAACGCCCAACATATCCAGCATCTATAGGTAGACTGTTTAATGTGAGAGGTCTAGTGTATATATATATATATACCTATTATGTGAGTAAATAGGTAGGCTTACTGTGCCTTGAGAAGGTCTTAAGCAGTTGACTTTCTTCTTATCTAGTTTGGGTCTTAAGTGGTTAGGACTAGGACCATTCCGAAGGTTTATTCCTTGCATATGGACCAAAGTCATGAGACCCTCCCTTATTAGATTCGAAGTAGGTCTATGGGTCCTCCTTCTCTAAAAGTGGTTCCGTCATGGGAATAATGGAGTATGGTAGTTTATCAGAATGTCCACTTCCTCTAGGAGCTTTGTGACGACCAACATAGGAGCAAGATTAGTATACGTGGAACGCAAGATGTTATTTAATTCACTAACTTTCTAAGGGAAGTCTTAAGTGGAATAGGTGTTCTACTGTAATATCAAGTAAGTAGTAACATGAGGCGTCCGCCGGAGAGGTCTGAAATGGCTATATACGGGCCTACCCTAAACTGGTAAATATGTTAGAATGGGCTTTAAGTGATCGAGAAAGTCCACCTCATTGGATCTTCACTCTAAATGCATCAATAGAGGCCATCCTAAGTGATTGAGTCAGATATCCACCTCATTGATTAAAATATTTCTTTGTACGTGTGCGTTTATGTGTTTCGTAGACATATCTTGACATATATAACCTACCAAATCTAGGGTATAGTCTTTAAGCATATATTATTTTCAATCACACAGGACTTTATGTTTGACCCCTCTCCTTAACATATCTAACAAGTCAATAAGTGGGGTAGCAACTCAATGGATGAAACGATGATGGAGCCCGAAGAAGGCGATGAGACTATTACGTTATTATTAACTATTATTGCTATATTTCTTAAGGAAACTCTAGATTATGGACAATGATGATGTACCATTTTGAATAATTGTATTTGACAGTTTGTATCTGAATCATTGGCTTTAATATATGGTGCATTTTATTTTGGTATTATACTTTTTCGTTCTGTTGTGTCAGAATCCATAACGTTATGTTTTATGTTATTCTATGCAAATGTGATTCCTTATTAGAACCACATATCCATTTAAAGTGGCTCTATGTTTCGATGGGCCTTTTATAGGTCGAAATTTAGGCCCACTATGGGTGGGTTGTTACATATTTTCCCTTTATTTGTTATGTAGCACCATCTATAACGCTAAGGGAAGTATCCATAGACTTTCCCTTCTCCCCCACTCAGCCATGTAGCAAGCCCTACTGCTACCTTGTCTCCTCGCAAAACCTTGGCTCCATTCTCAGTCAAGAACATCAGGAGTAGGAAATAAGCAGCATTGCATGCTGTAAATTTGGCATGGGTTGGTCGGCCTAGGAATGCATTATATGGAGAGTTAATGTCCAACACAAGAAATAAATGGATCTACACTCTCCTACGGTCTCCCTCACAAGCTCTACTGTTATTTCAACCACACCTATCAGTTCATTAAAACATCCACTGAAACCATGTATTCTAGCATTACACGACTTCAAATCCTTAGCCTCCAGCATCATATGTTCATAGGCTTTTTATGCAAAATATTTAAGGAACTTCTGTAGTCTACAAGGATTTTTTGTACCAAAGCAGGGACAATTAAGGCCAAAATCACCAAAGGGTCGATACTTTTGGCCCTACCCTATCTGCATCTCTGATTTAGAAGACGATATCTTTTGTCATCGTCCTTCGCTGCTTTATTGGAACAACATCTTCTGTAGTGTTTCATTCCACAACTTCAATATTCTTCACTACATTGACAAACTGCTCCATAGTCTACAGACTAAAACTAGCCGAATGTGGTCTTCTGACTATGGTATTGATAACAACACCATTCTTTTTTGATGGACGACAACTCTAGGAGCCTCCTGACCTTGTCGATTGAAGTCTGAAGTACCTTGCCTCATGTCCTTTTGGGCAACTCTATGCTTTTCCAGTTATTCATCTCGTATCAACTTTTCCATAATGCCCCGGAGATATTGAAACTCATTTTTCATGTGGTCGTATATCTCATGAAATAGACAAAACTTCTCAGTCTGCTTCTCTTCCTCTATAGACTCTCTTGGTGCAAGCTTTCTATACTGCATTATGTTACAAGTATCAAAATATACATTCTCCAATGAATCATTCAATGATGTATAAATACCGAAAGTATGAAATCTTGGTTGCTTCTTAGCATCCATTTTCTGATCACGACCTCCTCAGTTGCCGCCTTTATTCTAATTGCCACTTCTCTTGTTCGGGTTCTGAACATTAGCCTAAATTTCTCAGAATTGTCCCCAAACGGCTTCTTTTCAACATTGCCTTATATACCCCCATTCATATATTATTGATTCTCCTTTTTTGGGTTCTCTCTACTTCTTTAATGCATATAAATTGGTTGGCCTTCTCATAGAACTGATCCAAAGTAGATGAGGGTTTCCCGTTAGCCATCTCCCGAATTCTGTATTAGTGTCGATGATATCAATCAGTGGCAACAAAATAGTTTTATCGTTGGGGTAACTAACTTCGATGATGGCAATGTTGAAGCACCTGAGGTAATCCTTGAGTAACTCCCTATAAGCTTGGTTTACGCAAGAGAGAGTCATGACGTGCTTTGACATGGCAGCATGCAAGCAGAACTGACTCATGAATTTCCTACTCAAGTCATCAAACGGGGGTACTGATTTTGGTGGCAGTCTCGTAGACCTTATAAAAGCTACGCCGTCCAGATATATTGGGAAGGCCTTGTACTTCACAATGTCAAATGCCTGGGTTGATTCCATATACCATCTGTATCGCATAAAATATTGATGAGGATCAGTTTTTACTAAATAATGAGATATCTGTGGCAAGTTAAATTTTTATGGGAACTCGGTGTTCAAGATATCGTCCACGAAAGGGGTAAGACTATGGTTGGTCCCCCAATCTTCATTACTGTAGCCTTAACTATCATTCATTATCTGCTTAACCATGGAAGTTAAGCCCTTAGTGATAATGAATGGTCCATATTATGAATCATCACGGTGCCTGGACCTCCTTATCTCCCTCGCAGGCAAGGTCACTTGCGCCGCCATTTGGGCAGCACTTCGTTGACTCCAGTTGTCTTGGTCAATCAAAGGACGCGGGGGAGGAATGTGGATGCTCGAGACTGTTTTGGTGCTTTGCAGTAGCATGACAAAGTAGGAGCATTATGTCTTGGAGAAGTGGTCACCCCCGATTTGGCATTTTTTGGTTCTACATGGCCAAATAAATTAGGTTGGTTGTATATGCAGTCCCGGTTCGGCATGCCGAGCCGAGAGTGTACCGAACCGGATGGGTTGAGTTGCCTAGAATGCATTTCCAGTTTTGCCTACCTATTCCCTGCTTTGGTCTGATGATGATTCCTCTGTATGGTAAAGCGGTGGAGTAGGAGATCTTTGACTCTTGAAGTCTCTTCATTGTGCTATCATCCTATTACTATCTTGCCTCAACGTAATGTTCTTATGCATCTGGTCATTTTGTGTGCTGGTAGTCTCATTTAGTTTGGTCGTAATTACTATGAGGTCGTCATGCATCATGGGTGTAGAAGGAACCGAGGGAGTAGTAGGCACGATGGTGGCAATAACATTCCCAACATTAAAAGGCTGTTGGTTTATGTTCTCCTGAGATCAGTTGCATAAAGGCTTCGAGGATGCTCTTTTGGATACCATAATGATAGAAAAAGATTGTTGACGGATCTTCTTAACGAATTTGGGATTTTGTTAGTAGATAAAGAGATCCTAAATCTTGAGAATTCAAAGTTTCTCAATGAAAGCACCAAAAATATTGGCATTAAAAATGGTTCAAAACCCCAAAATATATAAGTAGAGAACAAAAAATCAAGAAAATAATGAAAAATGAATAAGGGGGAAAGGGGCTTCAACCCCCAGGCAAAGTCAGGCCTCTCCTCGAGCCTCTACACAAGATAAGGGGAAAGGAATGGTTGCCAATACCATAATTGGGGGCCACACCCCGCTGGTTTCAGTATCAAGGCTACGGAGCAATATGTGAATTCCGTGAAACACCTTTATGTTGTCGAAGCTAATTTCCCCGAAAGGGTGAACCCCATGAAGCAAAGGAAGACCGAGACAGAAGATGTTGTCTTCCGCGGAAGATAAGCGATAGGCGTCGAGGCTTCGACAGTCGTTCCCATGGTAATCACCGCAACTATAGGACCGGCAATAGTAAGAAAGGTGTCGATCAACAATGGAAGTTTGGTCAATATATTGTCTAAACAAACCTATGAGCAGATAAAGCTAGAGTTGCAAGACTTGGAGCCTTGTTCTGGTGAGATACAGGGTTTTAACGGATCTTCCACCGAGCCCATTGGAGTAATCAAATTGCCCGTGGAATTAGGAGATGGGGATCGAAGGAGAGTAAGGCCCCTACTATTTGCCGTAATGGATATCAACTCCCGATATAATGCGTTCTTAGGATGACCAGCACTAATGGTGTTTAGGACATATATCGCCCTATGGCGCCTGCTATTGAAATTCCCAGCTGATAGAGGAATTGGTCGGTACAAGGAGACCAAGTAGATGGGAGAGCTTGTTACTTGAAAGAATGGAAGGATCTCCAGAATAAGGGAAGCAAAAAGTCAACAGTCGAGTTCCCTCCTATGAAAGATATGAGAGCATAACAACTACAGAAAACGTCCTGGTCGGGACCGTTCATCTGTGGAGTCGAAGATATCGACCCTAGAGAGGACGAAGAACCAGGATGTAGAAAGACCGCCCCGATTAAGGCAAAAGTGGAAATTCCGGTTGATAAAAATGACTCCACCAGGGTCCTAAAAATCGGATCCCATCTAGGCTCCTTCCAGGCGAAGGAATTGACTGACTTCCTTCGGGCAAACCTAGACGTGTTTGCCTGGACCCACGCTAACATGTGTGGGATCTCACCCTCCATTATCACTCACTCCCTCAGCATTGACCCAAAGTATACTTTGGTTAAACAAAAAAGACGGATGCTCGGTCCTGAAAGGTCGATGGCCTTGAAAGAGAAGATTGGTAAATTACAAGCTAATGGGTTCATTCGAGACTCGATCTATCCCGACTGGATAGCCAACCCAGTACTTATAAAAATGGTTAATGGGAAGTGGATAAATTGCATTGATTTCTCTGATTTAAACAAGGCATGTCCTAAGGATAGCTTCCCACTACCTAGGATTGATTAATTGGTCGACTCAACCACAGGGCATGAGCTGCTCTCGTTTATGGATGCGTACTCAGGGTACAACCAGATCGCTATGCATATACCGGACCAAGAGCATATTAGATTCATCACTGACCTTGGACTGTATTGTTATGTGGTAATGCCCTTTGGCCTGAAAAATGCTAGAGTGACCTATCAACGACTGGTCAACCAAATGTTCCACGACCAGATAGCGAAAACGATGGAGGTATATGTGGATGATATGTTAGTAAAATCGAGACAATCATCCGAGCATGTGAATGATCTCTCAAGGATGTTTAACATCCTCCGGAAGTATGGTATGAAACTAAATCCTTTGAAGTGTTCCTTTGGAGTAGCTTTGGGCAAGTTCCTGGGTTTTATTGTGAGTTCTTGAGGAATCGAGATTAATCCCAACCAAATTTCGGCCTTTAAAAGAATTCAAGATCCTAAACGGATCAAGGATGTCCCAAGCTTGGCGGGTAAGATTGCAGCTATGGGTCGATTCATTTTAAAGGCGACTGATAAATTTATACCCTTCTTCGAGTTAATTAAAATAGGGAAGCGAAACTTTGCTTGGACGCCCGACTGTGTCGAAGCTTTCCAAGGTTTACTCGATCACTTAGAGAAATCACCCATCCTCTCTAAGCCCATCGATCATGAAGACCTATTCGTTTATTTAGCGGTATCTGCACATGCGATAAGCTCGGTCCTGATTCGAGAAGAAGAGCGGGCACAACAACCGGTCTATTATGTAAGCAAAAAATTGACAGGTGTCGAGCGCAATTATCCAAAGATTGAGAAGCTTGCTTATAGTTTATTGATTGCGTCAAGGAAACTCTGACATTATTTTCAAGCCTATCCAATTAATATATTTACCGACCAACCCCTTCGGCAAGTTTTGCAGCGACCGGAAGCCAGTGGGAAATTGCTAAAATGGAACATCGAATTAAGTCAGTTCGACTTAACTTTTGTGCCCCGAAAGTCCATCCGAGGGTAGGCCTTGGCTGACTTTATAGCAAAATTCACTGCTCTAGAGGATGAAGACCGGAATGATAATCCCGAGCCTTTAAGCGTCAAACCTGAACCGATCACTTGGAAGCTATATACAGACGGAGTTTGAAATGAGCGTTGGTCGGGGGCCGGTATAGTACTACTTTCCCCTGAAGGACGATCGGTTTACTATGCCTTGAGGCTTGAGTTTCTGGCGACAAACAATGATTCCGAGTACGAAGCCCTAATTGCTGGACTAAGGCTCGTGAAGGACCTAAAGATAGCGTCGCTCGATATTTTTTGTGATTCACAACTTGTGGTATGACAAGTTTGTAAGGAATATCTTACCAAGGGAGAGCGGCTAAGTTCTTATCTTAAACAAGTTGAGAAATTATTGCAAAATTTTGGCCAATACAGCATTTCAAACATTCCTCGAAAAGAGAATCAGCAGGCGGACAGGTTGGCTAAATTCGCAAGCTCGGACCACCCTAGCGAAATGGAGTTAGTCCCCATAGAAACCCTAAGCATGCCGAGCATCGAGCAAAAGGAGATAGATCAGTTCGACACTGAACCCGAGAAAGAGTCATGGATGACCCCCATCAAGAATTTCCTCCTCCGTGGCACATTACCTGAAAGAAAGAATGAAAGACGAGCTTTGGTGCAGCAATCTTCCATATATGTGATCCAGCAAGGCCAACTATACAGAAGGGGGTTCTCTGTTCCTATGTTTCGGTGTGTGGCCAAAGAAGATATCAAGAAGATACTAAAGGAAGTGCATGAAGGAGATTGGGGGGCACACACCGGGGGAAAACTTTGGCTAGGAAGATAATGTGTTATGGATACTTTTGGCTGACTGTTAACAAAGATGCTGCAAATTACTCTAAAAGATGTGACGAATGTCAGAGGTTCGCACAGATTCCGCGAGCCCCCCCGACGGAGATCACCCAAATGGCTGGCCCCTGGCAATTCACTGTTTGGGGAATAGACATTATTGGAACCTTGCCCATTTAGAAGGGAGGTGCTAGATATTCAATAGTAGTGGTGGATTACTTCACAAAATGGGCAAAAGCCGAGCAGGTGACCATGATAACGACTAAGAAGGTTATCAACTTTATTGTTAGAAACGTTATATGCCGGTATGGGGTCCCTTAAACCATCATCACTAACAACGGGACTTAGTTCGATAGCTCAGAGTTCAGGGATTTTTGTGAGAAATATATTATTGAGAAAAAATATACTGCGGTTGCACATCCCCAGACCAATGGACAGGTCGAGGCGGTTAACAAAATCATCAAGACCATTCTAAAAAAGCAGCTTGAACGAGCATAAGGAAAATGGGTTGATGAATTGCCACTGGCCTTATAGGCCTATCGAACCACCCATAAAACCGCAACAGGTCATACCCCTTTCTCCCTATCCTATGGTTTGGAGGTTGTTCTCCCGATATAGCTTGAAGTCCCATCACATCGAACGACTTACTATGACCCTTTATCTAATAAAGCATTTCTCTTATTGTCGTTGGACACGATTGGTGAAAAAAGGGAAGAGGAAAACCTTCATGCAATGGTTCGTAGGCAGAGGGTCGCACGATATTACAACAAAAAGGTCCGGCCGAAGACTTTTGAAATAGGCGACCTTGTTTTGAAGCAGATCTTCCTGGTTCCCATTCATATGGGTCCTCGATAGGAAGGACCCTTCGTCATTCAACGAAAACTAGACAATGGGAGTTTTAGATTATCGACCGTTGATGGTGAGATTTTCCCAAGAGCATGGAACGCAGAGCATTTACGACTTTATCTTTCTTAGATTTTCCAAATATTTTTATTTTCCTATTTGTTTTAGCATTATAATAAGCAATAATTTGTCGTTTGAAGTAGTTTATAAATAAAAAGCTCCGTTCTTGCCCTAATTATTTGTTGTAAACTTGGACTGATCGATTAGTTTCTGGCCTCTTCTTTGGAGACTATAAGTAAGGGTGACGCCAACTGAACACTATAACTAATCATATGGACGCAACTCTAATCTTCACCACTTGAGGACGAGTATAAACGACGAAAGAGCGTGAAAGGTGCACCCCGACTAAGGACCGCTCGAATCTTGACAGAACTCACCTCTCTTACCGACTAAGGGGGTGAGTACAAAGGACTGAAATTATAACTCGCTCAATGACACTCAACCCCTGATTAGGGTTGGATCTGCATGAGCACAACTAAATGGTTCGCTGTTCCAAATGGCTCTCCTGACACCAGGGACGAGAAAGCCGACAAACAACTTCGGCTAGGGTAACATCTAAATAACCCTCAGAACTAAGATAAGACGAAAAATTTGAATGATATTTTTGCACATAAGTGACACGAATACTTGCCGAACATATGAAATATCATTCGTGTTATCATGATTACAAAATGTTGTTGCATGACAGGTACATTTCAAGCATTGACTTCAAGATACGAAGTTCAATAATTACAAAGACACAAGGACCGCATTTCGCATAAAACTTCCCGAAAGACTTAAAAAAAAATATTACAACTAAAGCTCAAGATGAGGGTGACATCTCCCCGCGCTCGAGTGTCTCAGCTGGCCCTTTCTGCTTATCAATCTTCATTGCCTTCCTGGAACTCAGCGAGCATTGAATTCCCCCAAGCGTGCTCCCAAAGGAACGAGAGATTAAAGTCGGGGCCTGTGTGTTAATAAAATCTGGAAATAGAGGAACTTGAACCAAAGAAAGGATAGTTGGGGGAATAACTCGAACAAGCTGAATGTTTATAACATCTTCGAACAGTTCAGGTTTTATGGTAGAAATTTGCTTCTCCATTCGAGCTTGAATATCTGCCATAGGAGGGCGATCACCTTTTCTCAATTCTGAGACTATTTCGATATCGTCGTCCTCTGATGGCCCTATGTTAATTTTCCCTGCCTTCGGTCCTCTAACTGTATCCCTATCGCCTTCTCTCTCATTAGTGGCGGCATCCACTTCTAAACTTTCGTTTTCTATGGCGATGCCTAAAAGAAGGAAGGGGAGAAGGTAACGTATAGATCAAGGTGGGATAGATAGCCTTAAAATCAATAAGTAACCCTACCTTTGACATCAGGTTCGGTTGGTTTCTCTTTAGCAACTTTGATTGGGTCAAGCGGAAGAGTAGATGGAGGGCCTCTCTTAATGTTAGCGGTAGAGGACGTCTCGACCTGGCTGCTATACATTTCCTCTATAGGGACCGACTTCCCTTTTAACCTATAATGCTCTGCCGCCATTGCAACCTCTTCCTGCCTTCTCCGTTCGACCAGCACTGCCCATTCTTTCTCGTTCACAATTTGAGTCATTAAAAGTTCTTCATCTACTAGTTGTCCTCGTGCTTTTCTCTTTTCCTCACCCAGAATTGTTCCCTATACATCAGCTAAAACCAAGGAATACTTCGGCATTCTGGATAGATCCCTATGATGAAGGAACTTAGCGAAGAACTCGAGAACCTGACGAGCGTGCCCGTTCTTTAACTCGGTTTTTTCTTGAGCATGCTTTGATTCGATCACTTGGATGTCAATGTTGTGTTGGAGTTTTAGGTTGCTTGCTGACTCGATCACTACAGCAGCATTATGTTCGGCCAGTCCTTTGGCCAATTCGGACGAATGAAGTGTGGCCTTGAGATTCTGCCTTTCCAAATTCAGTGGAACCTTGTCAACCCTTAAAGAGTCGATTTCACCTTTCATGGAGTCGCACTCCCAACTCCTCTGCTTGACCTGGGCATCCAAGTCCTTTATTATCTTGTCGTGCTCTGCTTTGTCAGCAGCTGCCTGTAGTTCCAGGCCCTTAACCTTCTTCTCAAGAGAATCGAAAGCCTTCCTGTCCTTTGCCACATCCCTTTTCAAACTAGTAATCTCAGTTATTTTTTCTTTCAGTACTCCACTTACTTTCCAGGCGTACTCACGCAATATGTCATATTGAGAAAGGACATGATCAAGGTTGTTGCGAATACGGCGATAGAAACCACCCAACAGTGGCTGTTACTTGGGGGCAGATTCAACCCCCGCAAATACGAAATCAGGAAAATCCCTTTCCAGTTCTCTGATTAGATCGACGGAAGAAGGCACGACCAAAGACCCAGGTCGATTTAGTGCAGCCCGAGAATGTTCGGATTTCGACTCTTCTTCGAGGCCCTTTTTATGAAGACATGTGGGAACTCGAAGGTTAGAGAATACATTCTCTTTTTTCCTTTTTGAGCGTATCTCCCAACTCTTTTGTATCTTCCGATATTCTAACATGTTTCTCTAAGCTTGTCTTCTTCTATCTGCTTCGATCTCGGGCCGACTCTTTCTTTTTCTTCACTTTCCCATCATCTTTTTCCTACTTGTTGCTCTCACTTTTCTCCCTTCCTCCCACTTTTCCTTTTTCCATATTTTCATCTTTCTCCTCTTTCTCCCTCCAGCTGTTTTCAACTGCCATGTCGTCGCCCTTTCCGAAGTGTTCTAAAATGGGCTCATCTGAATTGACATCTGTTGGAAGGGAGGTGAAATGATTGCCATAAAATTCCTCGTCAATGTCTGCTGAAAAAGAAAGGATGAATAATAGTTAAAACAATCCACATTTGAGTTGAATGTGAATAACATAATGTTGTGACATGCAACTTGAGCGTTATATGACAAATCGTTCAAAATGATCCTAAAGCTGAAAGCGAAGTCATATCTCCGATATTTCCTTGCCTGATTGACATCCCTTTAGACTGGTTGTCAAAAAATCGATTTGGATCTAAACTCCATAGTGAAAGGATGACACATGACATCTACGGTGTCTTTAACCCTGGCGGAGGTGACGCGACATGCTCTCCTTGCAAACTACAGGCCGGAGGGGAATCCTTATCGACTATAGGACCCCTCAAGTAGTTTTTAATGGGGATTTCCCGGGTTGGCTCTTCTTTTTCCTTCGGAGATATGTCAACAGTAACTCCCTTCCTCGGCATTCGAGCTTCTGGCGTTTAGCTTCTCGACTATCGGCCTCTCTAACCCGTGTCTTAGACGCAGATTTCTTCGACTCAAAATTCTTATTTTCCTTGAGTAAAGGGCGGGGGGAGGGTTCCTCGACTAAGGAAGTTGACTTGTCATCCTCTGAATTTCTTCCTGATGGAGTCGTTTCATTCTGACTAGGGGCAATCGACCCAAATCCTTCCTTGTGAGGCCCGATGGATCTGTTTTCGTCTAGAAGAGCATATTGATGAAGGTATTGGTCGGACAAACAATCCCAAAAAGGCCAATGTTTGATATTTAAACTGATGAGTTGCCTGTATCTTTTCTCGAACACCTCCCCCTCGGACCTTGCGGGATAATCTCCTATTAAAAAAGAAGGAATTGAACGTATAAGAAAAAGGGGAATGAGTGAGGAATCCTAAGGAGAAGAAGAGAAATAAAGGATCATCGCAAACGTTAATGGACTTATTACATTGAAGCCAATATCGAGCGCGTCCCGGTTGTTCTTTGACCCAGAACCACTCCCGCTTCGGATCACCCGCTTTGCTGCGAATATCCTCAATAATCTTCCAAACCCGAGCAGACTCAAAATAAAGAAGAGAAGGAGATTGTTTCTCATTATGCTTGAGACGGAAAAAGAAAGTCAGGTCCTCAAAGGTTGCGGGGTAACCCAAATACCACATGGACAAGAAGTACATAGATAGCAGGCTACCGTAGGCCACCGGATGAAGTTGCATCGGGGCTAAGTTTATGCATTACAAGAAGTTGACGACGAATGGATGAAAAGGGGGAATGGCTACTACATTACATATCGGAAGAGACATATCCATGTAGCCTGCCAGTGGATTGTGAGGTCAACCAGTGTCTTGTGGAAGAAGAATGTCTGTAAAGGGAATCTTGTGTTTAGCCGTCATGTTCTCTAACCGTGTATGAGTTATTTCAGACTCTAAGGCATCTAGAGGGTTCTTCAAAATTTCAGCTTCTGGATGCATGTCAGGCTCCATCAGAATTCGGTCTGCCACATTCAATTCGACCGCCACTTCCGCAAGACTCAGGTCCTCTGTCGTTCGATTCTGGGAATTGTTGTTTAGTTTGGACCCGAATCGACTGAGAATCCGGAAAAGCTATCAACCTGGGTAGAAGAAGACAAGTTCTTAACTGATTCCTATTTAGGGTCGCCCCGTAACTCGACCATGGCTGATCAAGACGCTGTTGATTTGAAATAAAAGAAGAGTTAGAGTCAATAAGGAATTAACCTCGCCCAAACCACAGGAAAGTGGAAAACTTCATCCCCCATATGGACTAATTGAATAGCCAGGACCAAATCGAACCCACGATCAGATTCGCCAGAAGCTATTGTAATGCCTTTGATAAGGAGAGCCAGCATCGGTGACCCTGACCATGGATCTCATAGGATCCAGGTTAAGGCGAAGTAAGAAAAAAGGAATCTAATGCCAAAACGACATTGATATGATGAAAATGACGTAAAGAAGAGATCTTTTACCTGAGAATGATGGGTTAATGCGAAGGCGATGAACAATCTCCAATCTTTCACTTTTAGCAGTAAAGTAATGTTCTACAGCAAAAGAGAAGAGGGGAATGGGATAAGAAAGATTTTCCCTTGTTATATAGTGTGGTAAAAAGACTATTCAAACTCGGTTGATATAACCCTCAGATTAGACATAATTGACATGTGAAGTGGTCGGTAACTCAAGGGTCAGCCAATGAGGTGAATACCAAGTAAAACGTCATCATTGTTTGAGCCCTTTGAGGTCCCCGAAGCAATTTGCGGATCTGTTGTAGATTTCAAGGTCCATCGGATGTACTACTTGGCCCGGCTTGTCTACATTGCAAGCTTTAACGGTTGGTTTGTTGTATTTGGATTTTGGCTTATACTTTTGGGATTTCTCGTTCTTCAACTGTTGGCGAGTACGTACTAAGCTTATGTGCATATCCTTATCCTTTTGTTGTGAAAACAATATCAACAAACACAACAAAATTAGATGAGCGCTCAACAAAATTAGATGACCGCTTTGAAACTCATCACAATGGCTATGATCTATCATCAATCACAAACAATAAAAGTGAATATCAGAAGATACAACAAACTACAAAATTCAACCGAGAGACCTTGGACTACCTTATAAACAAAGCCAATATAAACAGTATATACGAGAAATTTAATAGTAACAATCGAAAGAAGGATATTGCTACAACCAGAGAGCTTGTGTGTAAAAGTCAGAAATCAATGTAAAATAGATCATGGACAACCTTGATAGGAATTACAAGCAACTACAGTAATAATATTGAGTGGAACAACATATGTTGAAGAAGATAATTTTATGTCTTAACCAAATTTGAATTATGATGTGGGAAATAAACATAACCTGCTTGATTATCAACTTTTTTAGTCGATTTTCGATAAAAGTAGATGTTGGTGTTGATGTTGCATTAATTTTCACAATTAAGAAGGAAAATTTTGCAAAAAGGGAAGGACTTTAGTGATAAATAACTTGGTAAAGTCACGATTAATTAGAGCAAAAATGAACGTGTGATGGTGTATTTCTGTTAACTTAATGGCAAAAACAGAAGAGCCATGCTGATGCAGTATTCTAAAATAGAATTCAACAGTGAGGACATACGTATGTTATAACATCCTTGATTTATCACAAGTTCCTATGAATACCACAATTACTATTCTATATGAAATTAATGAAAAAACAGAAATTTACCTGGACATGAATCATGCAGTACAGTTGTGCATAGATTATAAACTAACATATCAAATAGGGAAGGATGATTATTAAAACAACATGTGTAAACGAGTTTTTTTTTTATGTATCTATGTATAGGGGAGGCTATTTGGATACAAAAATTTAACATAAACTGAATGACACAAAATAATCTAGAAGAATGCATCATCATTCATAAATTAAACTGGAAATTTGAAAGGTGAAATTAAGAATTATGCTTAGGAAACGACTAGAGATTCAATGCTATTATATGATAAACAAACTTGACATATTTCACCGTGACAAAAGCGATTTAAAGCTAACTTCATTCATACCTTCATGATCAAGATTATGAGCGTCTTCAAATATGAAAAACTCTATGATAATCAATAACTCGATGCCTGCATATATAAAATAACAAATTTTACGAGATATATAACTCAATAACTCTTCTAGTGATCACCAACTATTCATAATTAAATGTATCTTATTGATTTAAATATCGAAATGGAAAAGATGATGTCAAAATCATTTATATAAATCAACACATATCAAACACAATAATTATTGCATAAAAAATAAAATAGTCAAATATAACTAAACAAAAAATGCCTTGCGTGAAGGGTACCTATACCTCTTTTAATTAATGCATGTAACAATTTTTATTGACTATCCATAGGGTAACAAATTCAGCAATATTGAGTTATTCGAGTATGCCTTCACAGTCCTCTCTAACATAGCTAACATTGTCAACTTCCATATCAGTTACATCGAGATCTTCTGGAATATTGATAGTTTCTTCTACATAATCATTTGTTTCCGAATCAAGAAAACCTCTAGGCGGTGCTTTCATTACAACGTACCAACTTGAAGAATCGTTTTCTCTTGAATAAAATACTTGTTTCGCTTGAGATGCAAGGATTTATGGATCTTTTGAAAATGATGCTTGGTTTTGATATAAATTGACAAGAGTAAAACCATCTTCATCATCTTTTACTCCATTTCCAACATGCGCCCAATGACACTTAAAAATAGGAATATAAAACACGTGATAATCTAATAAAATTATATCGGTCAATATTCCATAATAAGTGACCACATCAGCTACTTGAGAATTATCTTTTGCACTTGCTCTACACAAAGTAGTCGCATCGTAAATCACTCCACTATTCTGAGTTTGTCTCGCTACATCTTTTATGTGAAACCGTTGTCCATTGATGATATATCCTTTGTAAGACAAAGCATCATTCTTCGGACCATATGCAATCCACTTCAGCATCTCATCGTGATCATTGGAGTTAATAGGTATCTATAAAAAAGTTTGATTTACATTGGTTATTTTAGAATAATATTCTTTAAAAAAATGAGTGTATTTAAAAAAAAATGTTTAACCTTTTTTTCAATCCAATCAGCAAAAATTTTTGTATGCGTTTGCCAAAGCAAAGCTGAATTTCTCTCCATGCGCTTGTCTGAATTTTGTAATTCCTCTAAGTGCAAACTAGTATAAAACAAGGAACTTAAAGTTATATTTACTAGCAGAAACACAGTAAAATAATTGAAATATAATATAATATATACTTACTCTAAAAATGGTTCAACCACGGCCATATTCATTAATACGGCTAAATGAGCACTTTCTTTCTCATTTGGGGATAACGTAATTGTCTTAGACGCTGAAATTGGGCGTCCCTCGAGTATTACATTGCTTTCGTAATCTTCATTTCGAGCATCTGTCTCCTCAATGTGCCCTGATTTTTTCAAGAATTCACTAAAAAAATTCATGCATTCCTCCGCAAGATAAGATTCAGCAATACATCCCTCGGGTCGTGAGTAGTTTCTTACATAATCTTTGAGTGTTTTCATATATCTTTCAAAAGGATACATCCAGCGAAATTGAACCAGTCCACATATAAGTGCTTCTTTACCAAGATGAATTGACAAATGGACCATTATGTCAAAAATGAGGGTGGAAAATATTTTTCAAGCTCACATAAAATTTCTATAATCTCAATGTTCATTTGTTGCAATTTTTCTCTGTCAAGGACACGTTGACATAATTTGTTGAAAAATAAACATAAGCGAATTATTACTTTTCTTGCCTTTTTTGACAATAACCCTCTTACTGCTACAGGTAATAAGTGTTGCATTAAAACATGATAATCATGTGATTTCAAGCCACCAATTTTACAATTCTCCAACGATATACGATTTTTCAAATTTGAGCAGTAACCATCGGGTCGTTTGAAATCATACAGTCTTTTGCAAAATATTTTTTTCTCGGAACTTGACAACGTATAAGGAGCCGGCGGAAGATATGTTTTCTTCCCACGAGGTTGTGCATAAAGCTCATGTCTAATTCCCCAATCCTCTAAATCCTTTCTGGAGTTCGTTCCATCTTTTGATTTGTTATCATGCAACATTGATCCTAAGATGCTTTCACCAATGTTTTTCTCCACATGCATTACATCTAAATTATGTCGTAACGGAAGTTTCCTATAAAAATAAATAATGTAACTCATAATTATATTATATTATAATTTTAAATTATTAAAAAAAACTACCACCAACCTTCCAATATGGCAAATCAAAGAAAATCGATCTCTTTTTCCACCTTGTTAACTCCAGTTTAATAGGATCTTTATCTTCATCATATTCATCTTCCGTATCATGGACAATCTTCATCTTCCTCTTCTTCAACTTGATGGATTTTATTTTAATGGCCTTTTTCTTATTATTCCTTTTCTTCTTCTTTTTCTTTTCTTTCTCTTTTCCAAAATTATTTGGAAAATCTTTTAACAATTCAAAAATATTTCTTCCAGTTAAAATTCTAGGCGCATTACCATTCTCCACGGTGTTATCAAACCAAGTCTTTTGTTTCCTCCGTGCATCATATACAGATAGATATCTTCTGTGACCCATGTAGACATTCTTTCGACTATAATTCAACCAACGATGATGAGTATTAACACCACATAATGGGCAAGCTTTTTCTCCTTTCACACAACATCCAGCTAGATTTCCATAGGCTGGAAAATCATTTATTGTCCAAAGCAAGATTGCGTGCAGTTTAAACAACATTTTACTAAATGCATCATAAGCATCAATTCCATCACTCCACAAGTAATGCAAGTCTTCAATCAAAGGTGCCAAATATACATCAATATCGTTTCCGGGTTGTTTCGGGCCGGGAATAAGTAATGTTAACAAAATATTTTCCTTCTTCATACACAACATAGGTGAGAGGTTGTATGTCACAAGCATTACTGGCCAACAACTATACTTAGAATTTAACATAGAAAATGGATTAAATCCATTTGTAACAAGACCAAGTCTAAGATTGCGTGGATCGGCAGAAAAAGGTTTCCATCGTTCATCCACCATCTTCCATGCCATAGAATCCACAGGATGACGCATTTTTCCATCATTGCTTTTATTATTGAAATGCCATCTTAAATCTTCTGCCATCTTCTGAGATCTAAACATTCTTCTAAATCTTGGAATTATCGGAAAATATCTCAAGACTTTAGCTGGAACACCTTGTACAATCTCCTTGGTATCTTGATTTATTTTCCATCTTGAAGAACCACATTTTGGACAAGCATTTAAATCATTGTATTCTTTTCTGAAAAGACAACAGTCATTCTCACAAGCATGTATCTTCTCAAAACCTATGTCAAATGCTTTAAGAATTTTTTTTACTTCATATAAGGTGTGAAGACCCGCAACCTCCCCGTAAAGGAAAGCGTCGGATAGTTCGAGAACAAACCACAGCAGAACACATATAAAAGAACGTTTCACTGTATATTACAACAATGCATCAGATTACAAGAATATACAGAGTATAAACGAATATTACACAGAAATATCAGAGATTTAAATTACATTTAAATACATAGCAGCGGAAAATAATAGAATACACAACTAGAAGAGATATACGGATACAAAGCTTTCCGGATATCGTTCCAGCTGTAAACCAGGATCCTGTGAATATAAATCTGCAAAACCAAAACTACTAGCTGCCCGTGTCAAAATAAGGGCACCCAGAGTTTAGGTTAAAACAATAAACTCCAGGTCAGTCATGGGACTGGTGTGAGAACTAAAACAGTTAATCTTTATTTTAAATCATTAGGTAAATCAAGGGACCACGCCGTATAACACGGAACGGGTTTCCTCCCAAGAATACCAGTGCATAAAACAAACAGCGCAATGCTAAATAAAGAAAGATGAAGCTGTTATAAGACCCAGGTCCCATCACACAATGCAACGCAGTCGAGGATAGGGTTTTCCCTTATAACAGCCAAAGAATGCTTGATACGTTTTAAAACAAATCATTTGATACTATTATAAGTGTATAGTGTATAAAACACTTCAAATCATAAGTATCAATCATAGGCGGCATGGGTACCATATATCATGTCGCCATATATAGGTTTACAAATAAAACCGCAAATGTCACGTATTTGGAAATTGGATTTCCGTCTATGAACCGAGGCAAAAGATAGTCCTCAACCGATTCGTGACTCTCTAGCCCGAGCCACAGGAACAGCCGCAACTGCCCCATGGAGCGACAGGGCCGGTCCACACGGAGTGGATTATAGTGCCTGAACAATACGTCTCCCCACCCTATGGGGTGTAAGTCTGGTCCGTCAGCCGACCAGAATGCATTCGGCCGAAACCGATATAACCGAGGCGCCTCGCAACCGCAACAACCACATAAGTCAAACTCGTCAGGGCGTGTAAAACCACTGACGCCACTTCTAACTAGAAAGAAACGCAAGTCCTCCCTGAGGTCCGTCTCCCGTTTTTGGTTCATACCTGGTGTGAAACACGCGAGGTAAACGTTACACAAAGCTACGCCACAAAGGCCGTGCTTTGATCATCAACCACAAGACTTTGCTTTTCAACAGAAGCCTTGATCATTTGCATCTTAGCATGCCACACAGGCAAACCATCCTATGCAACCGATATCAGTCACACAGAATGAAATCCGATGTCAGACACACAGTCCATTTACAAGTCCGTTCTGGGTCTGAACGAAACCGGAGGCACCTAGTACCCCGCATATCCATCGATCTCCAAGTACGTCTGGACGATCACTAACTGTTTCCATCTTCTTGGGTGTACAGCCCAATCAAGATCATCAGTTATCACCCAAACGACGTGAAGACCTCCGGTCTTCGACCATCGTCTTCTTCTTCGACTTATCGTCGTATCAGTTACTCAGAATGGGATAAACCCGGCCTTTCCGAATAACTCGCGTATATATTATAAAAGTGTTACACAAACACAACATACGCCTCATTCCAACTCATTAGTCATTAACCGTAAATTAATCAAGAGAATAATTCCCCAAATATTAACCCCGAAGGCCGAAACCAACATCAGATCAATATCCAGAAAACCATTCTACTTAGCTAACCGACAGTTAGTTTCTAAATTTCACGTTCAAATCTAATTAAAGATTTAACTATCGCCTGGAGCAAAACTGGTGATACTCCATTCTCGATCTTTTCAATCTAATTAAAGATTCATTAAAACTCCACTTAGTTTTAATCTGTGACTGGGTTAAAGAATCAGTGTCATTTAAAACACGGTCCACGATAAACCCAAAGTCATATCCCATTAATTATCGGGTTAAAGAACAAGTGTTATTTAAAACACTGCTCACGATAAACCCAAAAATCAATATCAATTCAATTCCAATTAAATATTATTTAATTGGTACACTTCATTAAATCTAAATAAAAAGATTTAATCTTTTCTCAACTGGGTTCAAGAACAGTGTTAGTGAAGACACCATTCACGACAAACCCAAATCACATTCATTAATTATCGGGTTAAAGAACAAGTGTTATTTAAAACACTGTTCACGATAAACCCAAAAATCAATATCAATTCAATTCCAATTAAATATTATTTAATTGGTACACTTCATTAAATCTAAATAAAAAGATTTAATCTTTTCTCAACTGGGTTCAAGAACAGTGTTAGTGAAGACACCATTCACGACAAACCCAAATCACATTCATTAATTATCGGGTTAAAGAACAAGTGTTATTTAAAACACTGTTCACGATAAACCCAAAAATCAATATCAATTCCAATTAAATATCATTTAATTGGTACACTTCATTAAATCTAAATAAAAAGATTTAATCTTTTCTCAACAGGGCTCAAGAACAGTGTTAGTGAAGACACCATTCACGACAAACCCAAATCACATTCGATATTCAATACAAGGCTCTGAATAGAAAATATATCGGCTTATATTCAATATCGAATTCTACGACTAACAAATGTCGTATTGGAAATAGCGATATAAATATATATCTTTCAAATTTCCATAACAACACCTGTATAATCACGAATTCCAACATCGAAATATTCCGAAGACAATTTCGATTCAAATCCACTCCAATGCATTCATTGGAAATTTTGGTTATTTTCAAACCCATTTCGAATTCAATTTATTTATTAAAAAAAATAAAATAAATAGAATTATAATTCTAGTTCAAAACTAGTTTATTTCGATAAAAATCTATTTTTATCTTTTCAAATATGGAGTTTTTCATCCCAATTCTTTCTAAATCATTTCTTATGATTTTACACAAATTATTACTATTTTTAATAATTTTATCAAGGCCCGTTCAGTCGATTTCCAACAATGGCCATCGAACTGCACTTACAGCGACCTTTTTCGAATTTGATTTGGACATAATTCCAAATCCAACCGTTAGATTTCTAATTTCTAATATTCTTTAGAAAGCTCTTTTCGATACGAACCCAATGGTTCCGGTTTTAGGAGAATCCGACGGTCGGATCTCCCGTAATGTCCGTTTGAAACAAATGGTCGAAATTCGCGAACTGCCGCGGCGCGGCGCGTTCTATTCAGGCCATTATATTATATATATAATATATATAATATATATTTCGTCGATTTCTATTTATAACGAATTATATAAATAGTTTTAAATTCGTTTCAAATTCTATTTCAACTTCTATTTCAATTCAAAGCAAAATTGAATTCTTCTTTATAAATTCGTTTTAAAATTCATTTCTATTCAATTCAAATTTCAATTCAATTTTGAATTCATTTCAATTCGTTTTCAATTCAATTCATTTCGAAATCGTTTTCAATTCAATTCATTTCGAAATCGTTTTCAATTCAATTCATTTCGAAATCGTTTTCAATTCAATTCGAAGTCGTTTTCAATTCAATTCATTTCGAAATCGTTTTCAATTCAATTCATTTCGAAATCGTTTTCAATTCAATTCATTTCGAAATCGTTTTCAATTCAATTCAAAATATTCGATTTCGAAATCACTTTTCAATATTCATTTTTAAGATGAATAAAATCGATATAAATATCGATTCACGTCAAAATGGCGTCAATCTAATCAACACGGCTTCATAAATTTCTATTTTCAAATATTCTATTTCAAATATTTCTTTTTCAAAATAGTTGTTATTATCAAAATATTTCGTTCAACACATGACCAATCTCAATGAATGAGTACTGTCAACACATGAACTTTTATTTTATAATATTCTTTATTTTTCAAATTGGAATGAGGCCCAATCAATCACCATATAAAGTTAATTATATGGATTTTCATACAACACATGTATATACTAACATTGAAAATAATCAACCATCAACCAAAGTGCACTACACTGTAAAAGCATCAAATATAGATATTCAACGCTTATAACAGCCTGTCAATCAATCGATCGACATATTCAATCAATCAGGATGAGTGAACTTCAAATTTCATCCCAACACCCGTGTGGGGTTTCAAACAATCAAACACATATTTTATTTGTGTTGTTGGGCGATGTGTAAAATTTATCGTCCCAATCAATGTCATTCAAATAGGTGTACATAAACAAACCATCTGGTTTGTAAATGAATATTCTATTTTATTCACTTCACGTTAAAAATTATATTTTTAACGATAAAACATTTTATTTCAACTTATGAATTTCTATTCAATTCATTTATTCAATAAAATGATATTTTTATTTTTCTAACATATTTTAGAAAATTTCGGCGGCATAACGGCACGATACTAAAAACGGGATAAGGCCTAGCCTTGTCCCCGGTCTAGTGAAGGCCCACGCCATTCACATATCAATCAAATTCACTTTCGTTATGCAAACCACAAAATTTGGAGTAAGGGTCTAACCTAGCCTTACTCCTTCGCCTTATAACGGCGCACGTCTAATCCTAACCAATTTATCGATTCGATTTTTCATACCACAAATCACATTCAAACCAATATCGCAATCAATCACCAATCAATCAAACAAACAAGTCCATGGTCTGTGGACGATTGTGTCGGGTGCTACTAAGCACCGTCTGCATCCTAGTATATATATATATAACTAGAAAAATAAATTGAAAGGTGAGAAATTCTCACCGAAAGCTATCCAAGCTCCACGGCACTTCATTTGATAGAAATCTTCATCTTCATCGTCTTCGTTGCCCGTAGTCACTATATATATAAAAATCACATTTTTATATTTCGATGTCTTTAAAATAAAAATCACATTTTTATTTATTCACTTTCAATTTAAAAATCATACTTTTATAATCACTTCATATATTTAAAAATCGAATTTTTACTATGCTATTCAATATATAAAAATCGAAATTTTACTTTGCTATTCATTATAAAAATCGAATTTTTACTTTGCTATTCAATATAAAAATCGAGTTTTTACTTTGCTATTCAATATAAAAATCGAATTTTTACTTCTATGTTATATAGATAAAAAATTATATTTTTATCCCGCTATTTTCCATATAAAGATTTCGCCTTTTTGAATTTAAAGATTTCACCTTTTTAAATTTAAAGATCTCACCTTTTTAAATTTAAAGATTTCACCTTTTTAAATTTAAAGATTTCACCTTTTTAAATTTAAAGATTTCACCTTTTTAAATTTAAAGACATCACTTGATTTCAACGTATATAAAATAAAAATCAGATTTTTATTTTGCTACATATACAAAGATGATATTTTAATATTCTCTATCCTATAAAGATTATATTTTTAATTCTTTAAAAATATAAAAACTATATTTTTATCACTTTAAAAATATAAAGATCGTATTATATTACTTTTAAAAATCAAATCTTTTCTGTTTTAAAAGTCACGTCTTAAAATAAATAAATAAAATCTGTTTTAAAATAAATAAAATCAGTTTTAAAATAAATAAAATCAGTTTTTAAAATTTAAAAATTCAGATTAATAAGCAAATAAAATTCAGTTAATAAAACAAATAAAATCAGTAAATAAAATAAATAAAATCAGAAAATACTTACAGGGGGGGGGGGTTCATCATCGGTTTTGGGTCCAGGGGGGGCTGTGGCTTCCGTCGCTTTGGGGGTTCGCGAGTAGGAGGGAGCAGCGGAGCTGCGAGGCGAGGTGGAGGGGGTCTGGTTGCGGCGGCTAGGGTTCAGGTGAGCAAGGGGGTGCGGAATTAGGGTTCTTCACGTTGGAGGAGGAGAGTGGAGAGGGAAGAGGAGGGGCGCTGCGCGACGGCTCTGGGGGGGGCGCGCGAGGTGGTGGTGGCTCTGCCACCGGCGGCGGCGTGGGGGGGGGCTTCGACGCGATTTCGATCTCCCTTTTTTTTTCTTTTTTTTTTTTCTTTTTCGATTCTGAATTATCGGGGGGGGGGGCCTGGAGGTATAGGGAGGGAAGAGGGATTATATATTTTTTTTTATTAATTTAATTATTTTATTTTAATTCAAAAAGTCAACTTTTTCAAACGACCTCTAAACGAGGTCCACCGCCTGTCGTCCATAGCGTTTCACCCCCATTCCGAACACAATGGGATATGTATCGTATGTTGATTCGACTGTTTGAATCAGTCTCCGTTAATATTTACATTTAAATTACTATATTGAATTTTAAACGCACATTTCAAATTACCGGGGTCACATACTAACTAGAAAAATTCCAGAAAAATATTTTCTAGCTTCGTATTGACGATACGGTCCTAACAAAACTAGTTTCGTCAAATTCTGAGACCGTTTGAAAAATGGCCAATTTTCAGTCGATTAAAATCAACTGAAACTGGTCAAACACGTTTTCCTTTGCCACGCTCACATATTGATTCGAAAAATTATGAAATTTGAAACCTAGCAATAACTTGACACTGCGGACCCAACAAAACTGATTTCGTCGAAATCCGAGGTCATTTGCAAAATGTCCATTTTTAAGGGCCTTATATATATAAAAATATATATAAATTCCACAGCGACTATTTCTAATTTTCAACTGGACATATCTTATCATTTCTAAGATGAAATCTCAGTTTGTTAACTTCGTTACAAAGATATAGTTATACAGATTCAAATATTCCTTGTTTCGTTCAATTCTGACTTATATTGAATTCTGTATATTCATTTGAAATTAGAAATCGAATTTTCGAACTACCGCGCCATTTTCAATTCCTTTTATAATTATATATAATTATTATATATTCTAACGACGACGTATATAATATATACGTTCGAACTATATTCAAAATAAATTTTCTCGTCGATATTATTTAAAATAATTCATTTTAAATAATCAAAATTCGCTAAAATTGCCAAAATAAAAATTTTAAACTGGCCCAGATTTTCCGGGTTGTTACATAAGGTCTTAGGAAGTACGTTGTCTTTCGGCAAAAACAATTTTTGCACATTTAGAAGCTTGTCAAACCCACTATCTGATAGACCGGTCTCATATTTAAGATTATACAAGACAGTGATGGCTGATAATTTTGTATGATCTGTACAGCCAGGATATAATGGAGTTTCCGCATCTTCCAAATTTTTAAGCAACTCATCCTCTCTTCTTTGAAAATCAACATCATCTTCATCATCAGCAACAAAATCATGATCCACAAAATCTTCATCTTCATAGTGAATCATCTTGAATAAATCATACGTGTCGGACGAATTTGTCTTTTCATCTACATTTATTTGTTCGCCATGGCTATACCACTTACTGCTCTTGTATTTAGGATCCATTCCTTTTATAACTAAATGCTCAACGATGATGTGGTCATCATGACGTCTAAGATTTCGACAATCCCTGCATGGGCACAAAATTTTCTCCACATTTCTCAGATTTGTCTTTGCCACATGTACGAAATTCAAAGCTCCTTGCCGATACTCTACACTAGTCCTATGACAAAAATTAAAAACATAAAAAAAATTAAGTTTTAATATTAACATATATGTGTTAACTCTTACAATAAATTTTAAGTATTATATACTCACCTGTTTAAATTCACCCAATCTTTTTCCATCGGCGATATAGGCAGTCAAGCAATTTCTCAAGCTTTGATGTAGAATATGTTTTTCTGTTTTAATCAAACAAAATACTACATGTTTCATAATTCAAATTTATATTTTCCACTTCAAGATTCATATTGGGATTTTTAAAACTTTTTTAAATGATAAATCATGAGCCGCTATAAGATTTTATATTTGAAAAAATGACATCAACTTTATTTAGGTTTCAGTCGGTCGTGCTTGGTAGTGTATGATAAATTTAGGTGGTTAATAAATTTATGAACCTAAACTAATAAATAATCCTTAAATGAAAGAAATATTGGTTATGTAAATTGTCAGTTTGGATCCGTAGTGTATCACATGCAAACTAAGAAACACGGGAGGACTTTAACTCTATATTTCAGCAGCTTATGGTTTTAACTCCCAACTACAAAGAAATCAGCTTCGGAAATATTTGTTAAAGCAGGCTCCCATAGACGACACACCTTGAATAATCACGAGTGACTTTAACGATGTTTTATACACTTCTTATAGGGTTAATGCCTCCAAAACAGTTTCTAATATTAGTAATGAGTTTTTTCAATGTATCTCTCAACTTAATGTCACGGCAGGTTGCAAAGATAGGACACATCTTGAATAATAACTTCAAAGTTCTTTTTGAAAAGTAGCTTCTACGAATTTGGATACACTTTACCTTTTTAGTTAGAATACATTAATATATGTATGATAAGTTACTAACAAGAAGCAAATGTATAATAAATTACCTAATTGGATGTATCTATATACACCAGACATGGATTTGTTACAAAAATGGATGGTTATTTCATTTGCTAGTTTAAAATAACTTATGAAATGCCTTTTTTAAGTTGTAAGCAAAAAATGGCTTAGGAATTTCTATTTCTAAACTTGCAGCTCCTTTACAATGAGTTCCTAAACACTATAACTCAGATAAGTTATAAGTTACAAGTAGATTTGACTACTGGCAGTGAGATGCCAAACATGATTTTAAAAGCAAAAGGTTAACTTTGGTAATTTTAGTAATAATTTAGCATAAACACGAGACTACTAATTATCAACAATTGATTTCGATTGAAGGATGCTTTTTGTTAAATGGGCATACGAAAGACACTAAATAGGGTAATATGAAACTAATCAATGGGAGTGCTAGCCATTTTAGCGCCACTACATTAAGTTCAAACTATACCATCCTTTGATTAAATCCGGTGTCCTAACATGTATGATCCATCATATAATTACTGCTTTAATATCGTGGAAGATCATTTATTCAAGCTACAAGTGTTAAAATCAGTTAAATAGGGTGAGAAAGTAGTACACAGCAACTGCACGCCTTATGTAGTATATAACATACTACACGGCAAGTACGTCCAAATCCAGCAAAGCGAGATTCGAACCTATGACATGCCACACCATGTCAGGTTTAAATGGAGTTACATCAATTATTACAGCCAACACAAATATTACCCAAAAAGCATTAACTATTCAGCATATGTGGAAACTAAGCAGCGCAGCAAAGGTTAAGCACAAAATCACAACTGTCATTGAACTTAACATATTATAGGAACTAATTCTATCAAAATTTGAAGGGGCAAAATTGTAAAACTGAACTAGTTAGAATTGTTTTTACATTATTTATTCATCACATATGAAAGGAAAGAAACCCAAGAATATTTCAAAGTAAACAGACAAACTGATGATAAGTTCTAAAATGTTAAACGGCCGCCAAACAAAATTTTCAGCATTCCAAGAAATGGAAAGTTATACCAAAGAACTCTTCAAAATTTTGCAAGTGAACCTTACTTCACTTTGGATATGCACACGGTTCTGTGGTATATGAATTAATACTTCAACTGAGTTTAGGTTGAACCTGCCGTGATCAAATTTATCCTACACACTTTGCACTTTGCAAAGGCACAGCACAATGCCTTTGCAATTTGCAGAGGCACATTTTGCCCAGTGCCTTTGCAATTTGCAAAGGCACACAACACAGTGCCTTTGCAATTTGCAAAGGCACATTTTGCTCAGTTCCTTTGCAATTTGCAAAGGCACACAACACAGTGCCTTTGCAATTAGCAAAAGGCACAGCACAGTGCCTTTGAATTTACAAAGGCACATTTGCTCAGTGCCTTTGCAATTTGCAAAGGCATATTTTGCACAGCGCCTTTGCAATTTACAAAGGCACACCACTGCCTTTGCAATTGCAAGGCAGTGCACGGGTTCCATTTCCATTTCATTAGCATGTGTTGCTTTTTTTTAAAACAAAAACTGACATAAAATTAAATTAGCAACCAAATTAAATTACCAAAGTTGCAAAAGTTATAAACTAAAACAATAGTCTGTCTTCACATTTCAAACATATGTAGTTAAAATATCTACTCCTATGTTACTTAATATTGGCAGAATAACTTTTTAGATAGTTAAACTTTCATTTCGCCTAGGAAAAATCAAGTTTGTTTTTATATGTCTTAATAAATTATCACTGATCTTCATAAATGCCAATAAATGCATAAATTAGATGACTTGACTCATAAACTAATGCATACAACAAATTTTATTAACTGAATGTTCAGTTTCTGTTGAAAGAACGACATATTTCGCAAGAAATTGGAGATGGCCTTCTTTTAATTGTTTATATATTTTCATATCTATTTTCTCCTGACAAGAAACAAACAGTAATATGTTTCATACTTCAAGCCTTAAACCAAATTCATAAATAATGCATGAACGATGGTCCATCTGTTAAGAATGACCAGCGATTAAAAACCTACATATAATCACACCTTCTCCATTGAAAACCACTTGAAAATTCGATTTACAAAGAACTTATCTCAGTTTCTCAACTTATCCATCCAAAACCTATATAATTAGTAGTTTAATCTCAAGGAAAAACCAATCAAACATATATATAGATAAAGACCTAAAATATTTTGATATCTTCAGATTCAACGATTGCACTAGAATTAGGGTTCTTAGTTTATACCTGAACCTGAAATCAATCCGTGCTAGTAGAAATCAATCCACCTGAGAAAATCAATCGGCACTTCAAAACCACGCTTCAGGAGATTGGATTGAAGGAGAAGTTGGGATTTGTCGCTGGATTGAAGGAGAAGTTGGGATTTGTCGCTGGATTGAAGGAGAAGTTGGGATTTGTCGTTGGATTGAAAGAAACGATATGACAGTAAAGAGGAAAGTAAATCATCCTTTGGGGGGAAAACGAAATAAATGGGGGGAAACATGAACGCAACCGTACCAGTGAAAATAAAAAATTGGCTGCAGTCAGACGTGAACGCAACCATCTTTAGCAACCATATCCAGATTTTCTTGTAGTGAAAGTTTGTTCAAGCCACATGTTTTCAAAGTATGTCATGTTTCCAACACACCATACTTTGGGTGGCAAAGTGTTGATAGGCCTTTCGGGCAGCCCACCAAAGCGAAATGATGAGGCGGGAATGTTGTTGAAGCATTCGCTGTGGACCGAGCAGTAAGGCCCAACGACAGGGCTCTCTTCCCTTGACGCGAGTGTTGATAGGCCTTTTGGGCAGCCCATCAAAGCGAAATGATGAGTCGGGAATGTTGTTGAAGCATTCGGTGTGGACCGAGCTGTGAGGCCCAACGACAGGGCTCTCTTCCCTTGACACGGCCCTGAGGAGTTCGGCATGACTAGGCATGATTAGCCTTGCCATCCTCAGATGAGATCCGGAAAACTGGCCTAAGGATCAGCTTGCCCCAGATTTTTCCTTTTAAACTACTCAAGCTGGAAGGGTTCGATACCAATTGACACCTATAATTAGCGGAGAATACCAACTCTTCAGGAAAAACTGACTCATTTAATATCAGTTATCTTTTTGGATCTCACGGCACGGGCTCAAGGCGGCTTGATATTATATCATCTATAAATACTCCTTTCCAATTCAGAGAGAGGGATGCATCTTCAATTTTCTGATCAAAGAGAAACAATAGCAGAAATTGTTTATAGTTTTTAATTCTTTCATTTTACCATTGTAAACATTTCCTTAGCTGCTGAAACGATCAATAAAAGTTTATAAAGTGGACGTAGGCTCTTTAACGCTGAACCACTACAAATCTGTGTGTGATTCTTTTTGTTTTGCATTCCCTATATTTGTTAATCTTTATTTTAATCTCTACACAAGTCTCTCTTTTTGGTGTTATGCCAATTTTTGGTGTCAACACATACCCTCAAACCCTCAACAACTAGTTAGTGTTAAAATTGTTGTAAAATCTTCAAAACTTGTTTTGGGGTTTGGGTTTGTTTTGAAGAAGGTAGAAAGGAAGAAAAAGGAAAGTGAAAACTGATTTCTCCCACATCATGGAGAAAAAAGGAGGAAGCAAGTATATCAATGGCTTCCTCAATTGGATGTTGGAGCCGTGGTGGACCCAAATGATTGCTTTGTTGTGAGGAGGGTGGCCATGCATCACTATTCCACACGCGAGCACCACCGTCGGCCATCCGTCCGACCGAACTAGATCGGGCCTGCTACGGGTTTCGGGTTTGGGTCTAGATCCGACAAGTATATTTTTGGATTAGATTTATAAATGGTAACGGGCCGAATTTAGGCCCATTACATACCTGAATTAAATTCGAAATTGGGCGGGTTTTAACGCGTTTTCTGAATGTTAGAAAAAGGGCGCGACATTTCGAAATTTGCAACGCCTTTTGATTGCTGCAAATGAATAAATGTTGCATTTCAAAAATTAAACGGAAATGACCATCCAAACGGTCACGACTGTTCATGAACAGACATATCCCTTCGTTGAACTTACATTTACCTCCAGGAAAATTCTTACATCAGTTAATGTATTTTATGTACCCGGTATATGGAAGAATTTGGTTTCTGGATACCTTCTTAACAAAAGAGGATTCAAGATGGTGTATGAGTCTAATAAATTAGTGTTGTCCAAGAACAACAAATTTATTGGACAAGGATATTCTTGTAACGACATGATTAAGTTTAATCTAATAGAGAAATCTTCTGCTTATATTGTTGATTCTGTTAACTTATGGCATGGTAGATTAGGACATGTTAATTACAAGTCTCTTCAAAATAGGCATAAATTAGGGTTAATTTTTCATTGCGATTTTGATTCTATCTCTAAATGTGAAATATGTGTTCAAGCAAAAATACACCTGAAATCCTTTTAGTTTATAGAAAGGAAAACTGGTATGATTGATTTGGTATATAGTGATGTGGGTGACTTAAAAAGTCATATCATATATGGTGGTAACCAATACTATATAAAATTTATTGATGATTATAGTAGATATGCATATGTATATCTAATGAAATCTAAAAATGAAGCCATTGATAAATTCAAAATTTACAAAGTAGAAGTTGAAACACAATTAGAATTAAAATTAAAGTATTACATTCAGATTGTGGTGGTGAATATTTTTCAAATGAATTTACTTTATTTTGCAAACAAAATGGTATAATTCACCAATGTACCGCCCCATATACACCACAACAAAATGGTGTTACTGAAAGGAAAAATAGAACTTTAGTAGAAATGGTTAATGTCATGCTCATAAGTTCTAATTTACCTTATAACCTATGGGGTGATGTTATGTTTTCTGCATATTACATTTTAAATAGAGTACCACTTAAAAAGAAAAATATTTTCCCATATGAATTTTGGTTTAATAGAAAATCTAATCTTACTGGACTTAAAGTTTGGGGTTGCTTAGCATATGTTAGAAAACCCTAAATGATCGAAGTTAGGAAATAGGGCATCTAAATGTGTTTTCATAGCATGTTCTCTTAATAGTATAACTTATAGGTTCCTTATTCTTGACACCTTAGAAGTTATAGAATCTGTAGATGTTGAATTCTTTGAAAATCAAATTATTAAGAATCCATTGAGATCATCTAGTCCAGAACTAAGTGTGACTAATGATATCAATGACGATGAATATGCTCCTGCTCAAAACAGCAAGGAAGTGTCAGTACTAGATAATAGTACTGAGCACAGGAGAAGTAAAAGAGCGAGAATAGAGAAGGACTCTGGTCCCAACTTCATAACATATCTCGCAGAAGGCAATAAGGATGAAGTCCTTAATGTGGCAAGATATGAAATGAACGTCGATGATGATCCTATAACTTATTTTGTAGCTATGTGTTCGAGAGATTCTAATTTATGGAAAGAAGCTATAAATGATGAAATGAACTCCATAATGTTAAACCAAACTTGGGTTTTAACTGATTTACCTCCTAGTGCTAAACCTATAGGATGAAAATGAATATTCAAGAAAAAGTTGAATACAAGTGGATCCATTGATAAGTTCAAATCCAGATTAGTTGCTAAGGGATATAAGCAAAGGCAAGGAGTAGATTATTTTGATACATATGCTCTGGTTGCTCACATATCTTTTATACGTTGTTTAATAGCACTTGCATCAATTCATAATTTGTGTGAATGGAACTAAGAAGTTTCTATCTTCTAAATTTGATATGAAAGATCTAGGAGACGCTGATGTAATTCTGGGAATTGAAATCAGTAGGAAATCGGGGAAGTTATTACTAACTCAATCTCATTACATTGAGAAGTTCCTAAAGAAGTATGGTCATTATGATGACAAACTAGCACTAACTCCTTTAGATCCAAGTATCAAATTAGAAAAGAACACAGGACGTACCATTTCTCAACTGGAGTATTCTAGTGTTATTGGGAGTCTTATGTCTGCTATGCATTGCACTAGACCAGACATCGCATATGCTATAAATGTATTGTGTCGATTTACGAGTAATCCAGTTTCGAACACTAGAAATATTTCTAGGGTTTTAGATTTTTTGAAAAGAACCATCAACTATGGTTTATCTTATAAATGATATCCTGCTGTAATAGAAGGATATAGTGATGCAAGCTGAAACAATGTAGAATCCAAATCCAACTTTACGACAGGGTGGATATTTACATTAGGCGGCGCTCCTATGTCTTGGGCTTCCCGGAAGAATACCTATATATCTGACTCAACTATGTTGTCAGAGTTAATCGCATCAGCAGATGCATGTAAGGAAGCAGAATGGATTACGAATTTATTAATGGAAATCACATTATGGAAGAAGCCATCTCCAACAGTCTTGATTAACTATGATAATCAAGAAATAATATATAATGTCTCTAATAAGACATATAATGGGGAGTTAATACATGCGAGTCTAAGAAAGCAGATGGTAAGACAGTTGCTTAAAAGTGGAGTTATAACGGTTGACTACGTAGAAACAAAGAAAAACTTGGTTGACCCTCTTACAAAAGGTCTTCCAAAGGCAATAGTTTATATAAAGTTCAAAAAATGGGACTAAGATCTATGAATGAAGATTGATCATCCTTAACAGAAACCCAACTTGTGTCTTGAAAAGGATAGACAAATTTCGATGGGTACCAATAAGTTAAGAGAATGATTATGGAACACTAAGCCAATAATCCCATAATATTTAGTGTTGGACTGCAAGAACAAAGGATGGATAAATATCCTTAATAAGTCTAGAAACCTTAAAAGGTGTATCGCAGAAACACATTAAGAGACTTACCTATATGAGTATGGAAATCAGGTCGTTTCCTAAGAAAGAAAGACCGCTTTATAGAGTAGATTCATAAACTAGGATTAAAGCACATGACCATTAACGTGTTGAGCAATACAAAACACTCTAACTAAGGAAATCAACATGTATGATAGTTCCGGTTTTATCGTTTAGGGATATTTGGTTCTAGATTCGCTCACCATAGAAACTTGATAGAGCTTTGAATGGTTTATACTAAGTAAAGGTTCAAATCTAAAAGGTACCTTTTATTTATGTATTGTTTCCACGATAATGCAAAACTTGTCTTAAAACTATATAGGTTTGATCCCACTTGGGTATGTAGGAGTCACACTAGTGATTCAGTCGTCCAGTTTATTTATCTTCTTATTTTGAAAATTGGGGGAGATTGTTGTAAAATTTTCAAAACTTTCTTTGGTGTTTGAGTTTATTTTGAAGAAGGAAAATAGGAAGAAGGAAAGGGAAAATTGATTTGTCCCATATCATGGAGAAGAAAGGAGGAAGCAAGTATATCATTGTCTTCCTCAAGTGGATGTTGGGGCTTTAGGGCACCCAAATGTTTGCTTTGTTGCGAGGAGGGAGGTCATGCATTGCTATACCACACGCGCGCGCCACAGTCTGTTCGACCAGGCCGGGTACGGGTTTCAGGTTTCGGGTCTATATTCAATATGTATATTTTTGGATAGAATTTATAAACGGTAACGGTCCCCGAATTAAATTCGAAACTGGGCAAGTTTTAAAATGTTATAAAAAGGGCGCGACAGTACAAAATTTGCAATGCTTTGTGACCATTGCAAATGAATAGATGTTGCGTTTCAAAATTGAAACGGAAATGATCGTTCAAACAGTCACGACTGTTCATGAACAGACGTATCCCTCCGCTGGCTGTAAATACCAATGTCAGAAAACTATTTTGATTATTCGAAATCATCTTCTCACTACTAAAAATAGAAGTGGTAAGGGCATTTATAGCTACCCCCTCAT
Source organism: Allium sativum (assembly GCA_030737875.1). Taxonomy (NCBI): domain Eukaryota; kingdom Viridiplantae; phylum Streptophyta; class Magnoliopsida; order Asparagales; family Amaryllidaceae; genus Allium; species Allium sativum. The sequence goes on from CM060915.1 coordinate 484,006,748, forward strand.
GTTTTAATTAGGGATGAAAAAGTTCCTAGAACCGCCCTCATTATTATGAGAGGCAAAATTAGTTTTGCCCCAAAATATGTTGTCGCTACAGAATTTTAAGGGCAAATAATTTATTTAATCCGCATCCAGTTCATTGCATACCACGCAAGCAAGAAACAACCTATCACCCAATTAAAGGCAAGTACATACTCCCCTAAACTTGCAGTACAGCTGGACATATGCAAACTCTCTTGCTTCTTTGTAGCTTTATATATTATATATGTTCATGTTAGTCCTAGTAATCTAGCGCATGTTATATAATCAAATAACAATATTAAACTAAGATGTCATAATAAAATGCCGTGGACTTTCATACAGCAAATGGGTAATGCTACAACAATTTTAATACAAAGCAAAATGGCTAACCAATAACATACTTTTAAAAGCATCCCTAATTTATTAAACATAACTTATATTCTGATTCAAACCAAATACAAAACTAAGGTATGAATCAACTAATCTCAAACCTAATCTAATTTCCTATAAATTTGCATACCAGTGTTCCACATTCAATTCCGGCCAACAATGGTCCTTCAGCTTATCCCATAGTTTGTGTTAAAACTAAGCTTTCTTTTTCTTCATGTCCTACTTCGATTTAATGCTTCTTTTGAGTTGGTGTCTTGCTAAAACGGATGAGCTTGGCTTTCTCTACAAGAATTCAACAGTTCAGTGGTTCCAACATATTATATGTGAAGTAACACTAGTTCCTTTTGGTGGATCATAGTTCTTAGTTGAGCCATTTCCTTATGGCCGATGTTTGATTCCCAGCATTCCCTTACTAAAAAAAAGACAAAAAAAAAGATATTACTAATTTGATATAGGTTTACAATCATAACATCTTGAAAAATCTAAATAATATCTCACATATATACCATAATCCATGTCTAGATTATAGTTACACCTAAGAAGGTTTATAAAATTTCATCCATCATATTGTAAAAGAAAATGTTGACCAAATAATTTGTACGAACATTGATTTACTCAAATCAACAAATGTAAATTTTTGGTACATATGAAAATTAAAATCATGTCATATTTTTTTTCCAAATGAACTAATGGTTTGAAAGTTGAGAACATCAATTTATATTTACATGTCATTATCCCAAGAAAAGAGAATTGCAAAGGGATCTCAAGTTTCCACTCACTTTAATCCTTTTATGTATTAAATACTGCACAAAAGATCAGCCTATTTATTATGTTCACTTCATATGAGTCAACAAACTTCATTATTTCAGTTCTGCTTTATTAGACTCTAGTATTTATTGAAACATATGTACATTTAACTTTTAGATAGTCATGTAATTTGATAAATGAGTAAATTGGGTATTCAGATCTAACCGTACAACATAAATTAGAGGCATCAAATTGAACTAAAAGTTAATGTAAGTCATAGTACAGAGTTTTACAGAATCATTCTATATTCATCCTTAATGGATTTTGTTAAATAACTCCAATAACTTACTTCATACTTGTTAGTGGTTACACATATGAAGCTTTTTTGTGAACTATATATTGTTAATTAGGCAAGGAAACATATGCTGTAGTAAAAACTGCAAGATTGTTAGAAAAAGATGAATTCTATTAGTGGAACGAAGTTGAATAAACATTTGAGATTCAATAAAATTATTTAGGAAAACATAAACAAATAAACAACAATAGTAAATGTTTTATTCAGATGTGATAAGGTAACCTATGAACAGGAAGTTTCATATCAAAACTCAATAAAGACACACGTAGTAATAAAAATGTGCTTGTAACAAAGAACATGAAAATGAAATCACCAATTGTAATCATCAATAAAACCTGAATGTACCTGCATGGTATGGAGATAGCTCAAGCCATGAATTGGAAATCGCCGAATACGCTTTATTGGCTTCAACATTTCTAAAACAAAAGTATTTTGGTAGTCTCACCGTATTCAACCTAGAATAAAATCAAACCAATATGTAAAAATGATTTCTTATCAGAATCAGACACTACATGTAGTTTATTGTCAAACTTAAGATAAAAAAGACAACTTAATCTTTATCAACATTTAATAATAATCCACCTAGCTACAAATAATTTATGATTCTCACTTCATGCACCTTGATTTATATTGAAGAAATATTAATTATGTTGCGTACAGAAACTACATTTTAACTTCTTCAAAATAAAATAAATAAAGTATCCAAAACTGGCACATTATACAGACCAATAAACAAATTGTTTGTTATCCTTCTTTTCCATATAAAACGTGCATGCAGTATCATAATTTCATTAGGCATTTCAAATAGAGCTTTGCTATGGACAAATGAGCTTCTAACCAGAGGCGAGGGTTTATTTGGTTATTACATTTTTTACGCCTCAGGAATTTGAAGCTCGGGTATCTTATGTAAACCCCGATCCATTTTTACTGGTACATTCACGCTGTTTCATTACTCTTTTTTTTTATATAAAAAAAATAGCACTATGAATACACAATGGAGATGAGCTTATATTTATTTGTTCTTTTAATTTGAACCATGATCCTCAAAATCAATCAAGAATTTTATCGATACGGGGAATCTATGGGATTCCATCAACTTGGAATTAATAAGAATTTCCTTGATTTTGAGCCTAATACTTGATGGATACTTTGCCACAACCAAATCAATTCTCTTTATGTTTGCAATTATGTTTCGAATGCATTATGTTTCAAAAAATGCATTATGTTTCAAAAAAATGAGTTATGTTTCGAATGCTTTATACTTGCAATTTATTCGGAATTAATATTTAAATGTTAATGGCTGATTGTATTTGGTTTAAATTACTTTGAATGCTTTGTATATCATATTTAATGTTAGATATTAGCATTGTTCTATGTTCATTGTATAAAACTTTTTATATGTTATGCATTTATTATTTTTACATGAAAAACCATTTTCCTCAGAACAACACATTTAAACCCCGTATATTTGCAATTCATGTGTTTTAACAAAAAAAAACAATTATTTCCTGAAATTTCTTTTCGAGGAGCAACTATACATTTTGAAACTTAAAAAGAGCATTTTACGAAAGTTCCTGCAATTCAAAAGCCATTCCTGTAAATTTCATGATAGCTGAAATGATAAACAACGGCGAATCCAATATAATCAATTAGCATCATGAATGGTGCCTGATTTGAGCTGATTAAGGATAAAATATTGTGAGTCCACCAACAAACCAAACTGTCAAGAATGGGTATATTATGAGAATGAGTGAGATGACTTCTTTCTTCACTAATTTTAAAAGAGAGTATTGATGCTTTCTCCTTTCTTAGTATATTCAACAAAGCTAACGTGATGACATAACGCAAAGCATGGTGGAAGTCAAAATAAACAAGAACAAGAAACTGTAGTTTCTCTGTAGTAAAATCAAATGAATAATTTTAGTTGTGTAACAACATTTTGAAGTTTAAAAAGTTAATTGACCATAAGGAACTTGAATCAGGTAAATTTATCAGCATAATTATTTGAGTTGTAGGAAGGAAGAGTAAGCCATTTGCCAATAAAGCCCAATAGGTTTAGTATATACAAATACAAATGTCAAAACATGCTATTCATATTCAAATACTAACCATTGAGTTAAATAAATATATGCTAGATGATACCATAAAACCACACTGATAAAATTTTATATAAAAAATACATGACGATCGAGGTTATGACCCTTTAGAATAACAAGAATATACAATTTGGATAAATATCTTGTTGGTCTGATAGATTTTTAAATAAATTACTAACTAAGAGTGCCAAATAATTGTAATCAACATCAACTAGGTACCAAGTGAATGAATGTCTCAAACATATAACAAGATATTGTTTTAGGAAGCAGATGTACTAAATATGTGCATGTCAGTATAAAGTACATCACACATAATAAAAAGGATCGAACGATTATTTCAAGTATAATAATAAGATAGCGGTAGTTGTTTATATAAATTTCTCTAAATTGATTCAAGAAAACGCTCATGTCACAGAGCTTACATCTTGCCTTATAAGCACCAAAATGCCTTGCGTACGCTTTTTGTATTTAAAACAGTTATCATGACCATATACTTCTTTTAAGTAGTTGGTAGAAAATTTACAACTATACTAAATGAATGATTACCAAAACAGAATCTAGTAAACAAATTGAGGAGAACTTCAACCAATTAAACATGCACATACATGACGAATGAAATTTAATTTTGGTCAACATCGTTAATGTGTACAAGAACAATGAGAGTTATCTTTAACAACTAACTAGTGAGTAATATATCCTATAAATTCCATACCATTTCCATGCCAATAAATCATTCTTTGGGTCAGTAATAATCATACTAAAGGATAATCCTATTTGATCCTGATCCAAGTCCAGTTGCAACATTCTACTCAATTTACACATACACAACTTGCTTTATCCTTAACTAATCTTAACTCCATAATCCAAAAACATCAAATCATGCTAGGCATGTTATTGACAAAATGTCCCTAAAAGGAACAAAATTAACAAAATAGCTTGTTGCGCTCACCGTCATGCTACATAATTAAGGTGTTGTGAACTTGTATTACATAACACATAATACTTGCACATGTAAAATAAATGCAACTACACATGTAATTTAAAAGGTAATTCTAATAACATAAGCATAGATGTTTCGCTATGAAAAAAAAATAGTTTTATTATACAATATTAACAATATCTATTTCGGCAGCCACCACATATATTACTCATGAAATTTTTATTTCAAAAAACAAGTAAAAATTAAAACAATGGTAGCATAGCCCATCCAAAGTAGAGAATCTAGTCAGATAACTTGACTTAAAACATTTTAGAATTTAAAATTTTACTTCGATGCCGACATCTCAAATTTGAACTAATTAAAATTTTCTATCAGTGTTATTATGACGCTCAACTAGTCAGCGACTAGTCGATTAGTTGACATCGGAGCATCAACTGGAAGAGTCGACTTACCATTAGTCAAGCTCAAACCCTAAATCACGAAGTCGCACTCGAAATGGAACCCTAAATCACGAAGTCGAAGTCAAATCACGAATTTGAACCCTAAATCACGAAGTTGAAGACGAAATTGAGAAGAATTCACCTAAAATCAAGAAGTCAAAATCGAGAAGAATTCATCTGAAATGACGAAGTCGAATACGAGTTGGAGAAGAATTAACTCGAAGTCGATTTATTTATACATAGGATAACTTGAAATCGACCGCATATCACAAAGTGGAATACGACCTGGAGAAGAAGTTATCCGAAGTGGAATAAGAACTGCAATTATCATGTATTAATATATACGTACATGTTTATTTAATTATCAACTAGTCTATGACTAGTCCGACTAGTTGGACCTCTATCGACTCGGCTCGACTTGCCACCGTAATAACCTTGCTTTCTATATGCATAATTCATGTCTGTATAGAATCCCGACCTATTATATCCCACATTAAAACTTGAAGAAATATTTGAAGCTTTTGGTGGTGCATGCGTTACTGGTATAATTTAAAACATACTTCTCCAAAACTTATTATTACAAAAACCGGTTTGCTCACTTATTCTTTTTTTCAATTGTTTGCTTCTTAAAATCTAGCATTTAGCATACTGATGTGATTTAGTTGGATATATTTGCAAAAGTGCTTCAACCAAATTGCTAACCTGGCACTTGTGAATGTAAGATACTCTATATTTTACTAATTCATGTTTAAAATAATCAAATGCAAGCTACCTTGATATCAACTAAAAATAATATAGCAAATAAAACATGACACATGGAAAATCGTTGATTTTAAAACGCAAGAAAATAATGCAACCACTTCCTCGATAATGTGCTACGTTGGGTAACATGATATTATGGTCATGTACATGTACATGCATCCAGGAATTTAACGCAAACAGTTCAAGCACATTAAAAGTGCGATAATATTAAAATAAAGCATGTACCTTTGTAGGCTTTTGTGTAGAATAGCACACCACTTGCTTCTACCTTTATATTGTTTAAATTTGTCTAGAGTAAAAGTTTGACAAAACATGGATAAATCAGTGGCCACAAGTAACAAAAGAGTATCATAACAAATATTTTCCTTTTTAACTTCTTAGAAGGTTGATAAATATTGTAGCCACGACCAATAAAAGAAACAACAAAAATTCGTAGCATAACAACAACGTATCAAACTACTATTATTATTAGACTACACAACATTCTACATCTTCGCATTGACTACTGAAAGGAGCTAAAGGTAAAGGCATTATTGTGTGATCATATGGTAGAAAAAATAGAAAAAGGGTAACATGATTCGTATTATTATTAGTCAGGGTAATGCATGAAGAACAACATGGGGGCACCTCAAAGACTCTAAGTGTAAGCACCTTTATTCATACTCTTGAGCTCATAAACACAATCAAATTAAATATGAACACTGCAATAAAGATTAAATGAATAAGAATAAATTGTTCACTGCATTATTTTGCTTCAAGCCCAAATGGAGAAGCATTCTCATTATTTTACATGTTTTCATTAAGATACTTCATGCTTTAAGATATGAAACTCTTGCAAAGAAGGTATGTTGCCCAAAATAAGAAATATTTATTTACGGATATAACAACAAATTTTTAAGGACATATGTAGTCGTTTTCATATATTCTATGATCATTCAAACATATTTCATGATAAATAAACAATTGATAACTACTTTAAACAAATACAATACAATACCATAACATGGAAATAGTGAATCAATCAAAACAGAAAATAATTTAGATGAATACGAAAGAAAACCATATGCAAGTTGGTGACAACAAGCAAACAATGAAAGGTGGCCTCATTTAGTTATCATAGCCATTTCTTATACCTTGAGTCAACTCTTTAGTATCTACCCCAGTCAGAATCCATGAAATGTCTATGTTTACATTAAATGAAAATGCAGATATTTTAAAATAACTAACATGCCTTATTTAAGAAGTTTAAAAGAATTGCATGTTTCATCCAATGGAGCATATATATAACATCTAGAGCTTCATTAAAATGAAATAGTATAACAGAGTTAGCATTATGACGTTTCATTTTTCTTTAGTTATGTGCTATATTGCAGTTTCCTATATATTGTACTAGTTATCCTAATATAGATTGACAGTGATAAATGACACTGAAACAAAAATGTCTGACGCGAACCAGATCTGGTAGTCAGATAGCTTATAATCATGATCAACATCAAGCAAACAAAGATACATGGTAATTATAGCATGGTTTAACTAGTTTCACCCTCATTTAAAATACAACCTAATAATGACACTTCTAAATTTAACAATGGGAAATGCCGAAATAATGAAGTGACCTATGCATACTTGATCAAATAAAAAGGCTATAACATCTTTTGATTTAGATTGCAATATTTTTTGTAAGTTACAAATAAACATATCATTCTTAGAGTAGCATTAATGAACATTTGTATGTGAAACAAAGATATGTTTTAGGATGCAATGATGATATCTTTTCCCCTTTGGTTAACTGGGCTGGTTATAAGTCATTTCATCAAAAATCCACAAAACAGATATTATTATGAGAGAGAATTTGAATACTCAAACAAACAATTCCGAAAACAGTAATATTACAACCTAACAAAATTTCTAGCATATAGATAAACAGAGTCAACTCGAAATCGCAAATTCATGTTTGCAGTCTCGGCCAAAATTCTCAAATTGAATCGCTAAATAAAAACACTAATAGCAGAAAGGAACCCTAATAGTAGACAGGAGAAGGCAATTTGTAAATATTATCTAACTGAATAAATATGATTGATGAGAAGAATTGATACCTTTACAAATTTGAAAGGAGTTTCGTAGTGCAGTAGGCGAGACTTTCATTTTCCGTCAGAAGTATGAAAGAGCGCTAGGAGAAAATTGTTATTGAGGTAAATTATGGCGGTAGTTTTACCTCCAACCTCAAAAGAATAGAAAAATTTTCAGAGGCTCTTTTTTACGCCTCGATTAACTTAATTAGACGCCGATACCTATTTTGTCCTCTACTTAATTATTAATAGAGGCGGACCTTTAATTTTGCCCCTAGTCTAATGCCCCCGATACTACAAAATTTGGTAGTGTCTTCCTCCACTCAATTTGCAACGCTACTACGCTATTTAAAACACTACAGTTTTATAACACCTCTAGGGTGTTGCAAATTCAGAAGCGTTGCAAGTTGTTCTTCTTCTTTTCGTGCATCATTAGAATTAAATTTAGAGTGTTCTTGGTCGGATCAAACCCATACAAACTTTGAATCTGATTACGCTGTTCTAAGGCTTTATTGAATTCTGAAAGTCGATAGCTCGATAACCCGTTTGTACCTGTTCGGTTGAACTATTGTCTGAAAGAATCTATTATGTAGATCATTAAAGCTAAACTACGACAATCATCTTTCTCCAATAGTCTCAAACCATAAAACATCCTAATAAAAATAATGAGATGAACAACATAAGTAAATTATTTTAACAATTTCATACTAGGAGTTAATGAGCTAACGTAGTATTAACGAATATACATATAAATCAATATTTTTGTGACTCCGTTGATGGTATAGAAAGTCATAATTCAGTACGTTCCGAATATCATATAGCTTTCTAATTCACGTATCAAATTTTATGTGTGGTTCACTTCTTAAAATGACAATTTTCTTAAAGTGAGATGCGTGTAATGCTTTCTCTTAAGAAAACAAATATTAATTATTTGCCAAGTAACAAACATGGATCCAATTATTATGTGCTAAGTGGTGAATATGCAAACGCTCTAATGTGGTAAATGTCACACAATAAACAATGTAGTTTATTTGAATAACATAGTTAATGATAATTTGTATGATATATGTGATAACCTACAAGTCAAGGGCTCAGTTTTCTTTAATAAATTATTTAAGTCTGGAAATTAATGGCATTGGATACAAGTTGATAATGATGGTTAATTACGAATGAATTTATTATCTTTGTTGGTGATTAATTTCTAAGGGTGCAAGCTGTCACATTAGTAAAAATGACATCTTAATAAATGTAAGCGCATGGACGATTGCAAGTAAAATTGTTTTCACTTAAGTTTGTTAACCTCCACTGCATGTCAAGATTAAAAGACGGATGAACCTTCACTTTGACTCACTATCACTCCTTCCGCTATCAATAGAAATTTGATCTCAGAGAAACTCGGTACTTATTATTTTAATATAATTTTATCTTCTCAACTAAATTAAACTATATATCATTTGTATCAGCAGTGAAATTCTGTTGCGAAGTTGTTAATTAGTTCTTTTTCTTAATTCCAGATTAACTTTTATTGTTCGATCTTTTTCAATTTTTGTTTTTTTTAATTACCAACTAGAGATTCTGATAATTTTGTTTTTCTTATTCTCCAATTACAAAGAAGAAGAAGAAGAAGAAGAAGGAACATTGTAAAATTTTAAACTGGTTAAAATTTCTGTTTCTTTACCTGATCTTTTCTGAGATATTTATAGCTTTTGCATATCTCTTAATTTCTTGAATACGTATGACTTAGTTAGGGCTGTGAGAATAACTTTTGCATGGCTTGACTAGAGACGAAGTAGATTAATTTTCGAAATTTCGGTTGTTAATTATATCATAATTCAGAAACTAACAACCAGCTTTCAATAACAGTTAGTAATGGCAAACAGCAAGAGTGTGAGCAGAAGGACAAATATATTGACGAAGGAACTGAAACTTGACCTGTTCCTAATGAACAAAAAGGAAATCCGCCAATTCACAAACAATGATCCCGACTTCGTTGCAACAGTGAATATGTTCATTTCTGGATGCAACAAATTTATATTCATGTTTGATAATTTCAGGGAAGATGCACTTCAAATTCTACTCAACCACCTTCTTCCTAGGGGCATTTCTCGGCCTGACTGGTGGCCAAGTACAAATTCAAAATGGTGGGCGCAGCTTGGCAGACCCGGTCCTTGGGCCAGACTAATCAGACATCCGCCTCGGGCAACCCCCCTAGCGGGGGCAACGAAGTGGAGAGGAGGGGAAGGTATGAGAGCTTAATTTTGTAGAATGTAAAATGGTTTGTTTTACTTGTAGTTCGAAGGAAATCTTGGCAAATTGGTAGCAAGACAAACTTGGATGATCGAAGCTCCCGAGTTCAATTCCTGGCCTGATAGTATTTTTTTGTCACCACTCTTCCCACCTTCAAATCCTTAGAGGGCAACATTTTACCTCTACTTTCCTGTTTATGGCCCAACTTGTCTTGGGCAACCCAGAGAGAATGATCGGCCCTGCAGCTTGGGTTTCCTACACACAAGGGAGACCCGCCTTTCGAACTCGTTGCATCCAAGTTTTCCAAGGTCTGGAAAGTGGCAGTGCTTGTAGGCATCATCCAAGACCACCGTCCCAGGGTTATCTGTAATGCCCTTAGACTGGACGAGAAAATGAAAGCAGTGACGTCGGAGAAACATTTCTAACCTATCTGTAATATGCTTATATAGTATAGTGCTTATGAGGCTACGTTGATGTATATAACTAACCTATATGGACACAGGTAGCTGATGTCAACCGCCCACATGATGTTGCCGAACTGAGAAACATTTCTGGTCGATCGAGAAAGCGCAAGAGAGCGAAGACAGTGGAAAAAGAACCTTTTCCTATTGCTGCTGCTATACACGCAATTCCAATTTCCTGTCAGGTGTGTGTAACATTTTCCATGAGGGCTTGTAATTTTATGTCCAGAGTAATTTAATATTTTTAATTTAATCAATGGACAGATCAGTTCATATGTTCTTTAGAAATTTGTATGTTGGCATTCTGAAAATGCACCTGTGCAAAAACGGAAAACTGTTTTGTTTTCATAATAAGTGACATTTCACTGGAACAAATTTTCCGGCAGCCTATTTTTCTAACTGTCACTTAGTTTAATTGTATAGGATATACAAAATGTGGTTAAGTTTGGCGGAATTGTGAAGCAAGAAAAACTAAAGGAAATATGTTTATATAATATAGTGCTAATGAAGCTATAGCCTACATCCATGTATATAAGCATAACTAACCATAAATACGGATACAAGCACCTGTAGCTGGTGTAATCTAATGATAATGCTGATCTGAGAAACATACCTGATTCTAGCAAAATTTTGTCAGAGTTACTCATCATTGCTGCAGAAGAGGTAGACAAATATGCACCCTTTCAAATTCGTTTTCTAACACAAATATGAGAAGCAATATAGAACCTCTATCTTCATTCATGTGTGTCATGTTAAATCACAGTTATGCATCTGAATTATTTAATTTATATGTGAAGCCCACCATAGAAGAATAGAAGCTGATGATGTTGAAGTCAATGATTGAGATTTAATAGCTAGATAGACAATGATAGTCAAAAATGTCAAAAATGGGACTGAAGTAAACAAATTAACCATCAGTATCCTTTTAGCATGAAATAACAGTTCATGCATGTGCATACTAAACATAGACAAAAAACATTATTACCGATATGTTGTTATCGAACGACTTAAGTGTTACAATGGATTCTTGGAGTATGGTAACTATCCCAGCTCATGCCATATTTTAAGTAGCTAATATCGGTATAGATTTTTGGTTGATAAGCACGGAGAAATTAAAAAATAAATGAAGTTCTATAGGTGAATGTCCAATTATGAATAATACATAAAAGAAAGACGAATAGAGATAATACAAATACTTGCACAATATTGTTTGTAACCATTTCATACATAAACAATTTAGCATGTCTACATTATGTAGTGCTAATGCAGCTACATTGATGTACATTATTATGTATGAAAATGGACACAGGCACATGCAGGTCATGTAGACCAGCCAAATGATGTTGCTGATCAGAAAAACATTTCGGATTCGGGCAAAGGCTCTTCTGAGTTCCACAATACAGGAGAAAATGCAGCAGAAGAGGTAAATTATTTTTGCGCCATTAGAAATTCAATTTCTAGCACAAATATGCAGCAGAAAATCCTTCTGGAATGAAATAACAGTTCAACACTAAACATGGCAAATATATCACGCACCTCTTCAACTTCCATATACTGTGTTGGAATAGGTATTGAACAGTCTAAAAATCTAAATTGTTTGAATAAGCGCATTTATTGCTTGAGTCGCACACCATACGGAATTTTAAGAGGAACCAATGTTCCTTTTGTATGGAGAGGCTTGTAGCATGACTCTGTTGATGAGTGGTTTTCGCGAGCTGTGGAGAAATGGCGTTGTGGGGATATACTCTAATATGTGGAGATGCTACAAGGCATATCGATTAATCGATATCCTTAAAACGTTATTTGTCATCGCCAAACGATGAATCAGACAAACGGTTTTTGTGAGTTAAAATACCTTTTAAGCAAGGTTCGAAATTCCAATTTTTAATCACATAGAAAAAATAAAAATTCGTTGATGTAGAAAATTTAAAAATTCGGTCTCATTTCGTAAATTCCGATTTGATTCTGATCTGATAATTTCGGTACGGTTTTTTTTTATAAATACGCAAATAAATATGCATTACTAATCAAGGTTTAAAATTCCGTTTTATGTTTTCGTTTTCGATCATTAAGAAAATTTGATATTTCAATTTCATTCTGCATGTCTCGTAAACTTCGCATCGATTCGAGCAATTTTTTCTTTTTAAGTTACCTCAAATTATTTAGAAAATATACGTTTTGATACAAAGTCGGATTTTAGAACCATGGCATATACATAGCGTATAGAATTATAGATAAAAGAATCCAAGAGAACACATTACTTTTGAATGAACCAAGAGATTGCACAATGGCCCAATGTCCAATAATTTTGTGAATTATATAGCACTAGCTAATTAAATTACCCCTCGTATACGAACAGACCGTAAACACTAAATGAGGAATCAGTTATTAATTGCTCCTCGCTTACTGAGTGATACATTATCATAAAATTCCATTACTACTTTTTTATTACTATGTCGACTAATATAACTCGACTTATATAATTTCTACATACAAATAATTGGAATTTTACACAAATTGCACAGAAGTAAACTTTGTATAATTTTTACACGATTATTTATAATAATTTAGTATCAATTATTTAAGTCTACATCCATTTTAATTAGCAGCCCATAGTCCTTACCCAATGATAATAGCCCAGAGCTTTATTATTAATAATAGCCTATAATGCTTACCTAATAATAAGAGCTCAAAGTTTTAGTGCTAATACACAAATTTGATTAGCAACCCGCAATCAATAGTCATTCCAGACCTTTTAATACTTCTTCTTCTACCCTAAATTTAGCTTGTTTAACTTAAAACTCTAAATGTAATTTTTGATCATACGATGCTTAGAAAGAAGTAATCTCTTTCTCCTTCCAGCTATGCTCTATTTCCCCATTTCTTCTTTCTTCTCATGGATATTTACTGAAATGAATTGCATTTTTTGTGTTTTATTCACTTACAGTGTTCGAACTGGGTTTCTGAATGAGTTCCAGCCCGGTCGTCGCCGGAGCCGGACCAAATGGTCGGGCTGTTCTCAAGTATAATTCACAAAATTATTGGACATAGTGGAATAAGATCATCTTGTAACGTAATTTTTAGATCAATTAATCTTTCTTATAAAATTTGTGTTACTCGGAACCGGGTTTTGGCTTCATCTTCTCTTTCTTTCGAAAGACAAATCACGAACATAAATTTTATAAAGTTTTCAGTAACAGGCTCAACCAACAGACCCGAATACTTTTTTAACATAGTCGAATAAGATTATCTTGTAACGTAGAAAATCACAATGCAACTTACATCATCACAATAATTTTACATAAAACGTCTTTATTATTACCTATTGATGATGGAGAAGACAACTAGACCACACACCACTTTATTTTTAGGTCTCAAATGAAATAAGAGTAGGCAACCATGACATTTATCCCAATATATGTCAACATCAAAATAAAAAATATTAGTATTGATCAAGGTTTTAAATCTCGGATATCGATCGCTTTTCATCTCGGAGATTTTAGAGACTTGATTTCGTATTGGAAAGATCTCGGATGAGATGAGTCTAACTCGGGGGTTTGTCTCGGATTTTCATCTCGGGTCTAAAAGCTTATATCGGAGCAATCTTGGGTTATATGATATGTTATAAAATGAAATTCTTACACAATAATTTTTAGGAATAATATTATAAAAATAGTAACTTAAACTATAATTGCAAGATCGCTTCATTGTTCTTAATCTATGAAAATCATATTCATGAATCACAATATGCTTAAAATAAAATAAAAAAATAGTGCTTACAACTTATGGTCCATGAACATAGTCTATAGTTAAACATAGAACATAAAAAAGATCAAACATTAAATAGTTCAACATAAGTAGAATATAAAATACATAGTTTCACAGGTAATACACATATAAAAAATGACAAATATGATAGTAATAATAAGCATTGTAGAATATATATGAATATGCAATATGTTCATTTAACACGCAAAATATAGAACAGCAGGAGATTATCATGGCCGAATATGAGTTTTTTAATTCTTGTTTTGGTTCGGACACGGGTTTAAATTTTAACCAGAAAAACCAAAATCTCAGTTGATATTTCAGTATCTCGTCTCGGACGATATATCACTCGATATTGCAATATCTCGGACGATACATGTAACACCCCACACCCGCTAAGGTCACTCACTAAGGGAATGCCTTAACTTCGGTGGAGTATTTTAAGTGAATATAGAACAGAAAAATTACAACAAGACAGATATAAATAATACTTGAAATTTAAAACATCATTTCATTGCAGCAGAAGGTAAACATATTTGGTTACATACCAAAAACAAACAAGAGTCAAGTACAAAATATCCATCTCGATAAAAACATAAGTACATAATCCCACTACATACTAATAGCCATAATAGAAAAGATAAGCTGAGCTTTACATCAATGGTCCAAGCTCCAAAAGATAGATAAAGCAATCTGATCAAAGCCCACTAGTGTTAGGCCCAACCTGAGGAGGTGAGGGGGAAAAAAGATAAAAACAACGGGGTCAGACATAAGTCTGAGCGAGTCCTATAACTTTAACAATACAATCACTAAAGTAATTAGGGTATGATATAAACTTGGTATGGTAACGCCTGGGGATAAATGACTACACTAAGCAGCCAACTAGACATAGGAAGAACTAAGATATCGGTAAAGACACATCTACCCACCCAAGGGTAATTACTACACTGCACCACACCAGTCATTCCTAACTTAAAGGTTGATCCCACCCAAGGACTAAGAAAATCTAACTAGTAGTTTCGTGTACCCCTAGCTGACCACATAGGTGCCGTCTGCCCCTATCTCCACTAAGTGTACCCACTACTCCCCAAGCGATCGGCTCCCTAAGGTAGATACCCGTGCTGGCCCCACAGTGGGGTGTATCACTCCTCAAAGTGGCAACCCGATACAACCAACGGTGCACGGCTTATACTTACACGATGCAACAACGTCTTACCTACCAGCCCGGGTCCACACACGCATATGAAACCCGTTGGACTTGCGTTGCCACCGCTAACCCGTTTTGGCCTCTTATAGTCAAGCCCAGTACGCGTGTCCCGTCCTCGACATGGGTCGAGCCCACAAAGGTACATATGGGTTACTGGTTGAAATGGGCCCCCACAAGCTACCCACCTAAGCTTGCTCCCTCTAGTGTATCCCACTTAACCCTTTAATCATGTTTAATTACATGTTTCCACTTTGGTTAAGTATTCTAATCGTATTTTCTATTGCCACCCAAGGCAACCACTAGATTTCCACATGCCACCCAAGGCACCCACTTAACCCCTCATGCCCCACTACATGCTTATCTGGTTAAGTGTTTCTTAATTGATTAAGACCGTAACCTTTGTAAAGACCTCTCACATTAGACTGTCTTTTATGGCAGCTGGATTTGCCGGTCGGGTCCGGGCAGCCTTACGCCATAACAGAGTCTAACCTCGTGTCTTTACACTTGTCACGTATTTAGTTTATGCCTAAGACCTCTCACATTGGGCCAATCATTTGTAGCCGCTGGATTTGCCGGTCGGGTCCGGGCAGTCTTATGCTACAAAAGGGTCCAACCTCGTGTCTTAGTCGATTAATTACACCTAATTAATCACCCCCATATTTTGAATTAATTTTCCCTAATTAATTCCAATTTAATGATGTACATAATTGACTCAATTATGTCCATCCACTTATGGTATGCAACATCATACCAATTTCACCACAATTTTGTTAACATGAATATTAACCCCATCGTTCCCCACGTAATACGCTAACATGACATACTTAAAAGGGAAGATTCATCACAAATACAATGGGTTCAACTTAGCATAACATTAGCATCAACATGGGTTTTAAAGGTGTCAACTTGCATATATGACCATAGCATCAAACCCAACTAGCATAAATAATCAACCCAAACTTGCATGAATCACATATGTCATAAAGAGGGTAACTTGCATAGATGTTCATGTCATAGACCTATCATAAAGGGATAAACTTGCATACATGTCATAGGTCTAAAAAGGGATGAACTTGCATATGTTACTCATATCATAAAAAGGGGTAAACATGCATATATATGCATGACATACAAAGGGGTAAACTTGCATATGTATGCATATCATACAAAGGTGTAAACTTGCACATGTTACTTGCATATAATCAAACACCAAACTTGCATAACATGTCATATATGAACTTGCATATAATCAAACACCAAACTTGCATAACATGTCATATATGAACTTGCATATAATCAAACACCAAACTTGCATAACATGGTGTCATAATGGATCAATGTTTATGTAACACCCCGTGTATTTTATAACAGTGAAATTCACAAATTAAAGTATAATAAATTTCAAATCAAAGTATTAAGGGAAACGGGATATGCCATTGCGTTCGTCTTGGAAAAATACGCGAAATAGAGTCCGAGTTTTCGAAAAATGGAGCCCGTATGACCAAATTATGGCCCGATGAAGTTTCAGAAAATTCAAATTTCGAAAACAGATTTAAATTTCAGCCCAATCAGAGTAGGCGGGAAAATTCCCGCCCAAACCCACCAGGTCGACCCTAGGGTGGACCTGCCAGGCCAGGTCGACCTGGGAGTCGACCTAGGTGTCGACCTGCCCTAGGCAGGTCGACTTTAGAGTCGACCTGGGGGTCGACTGGGGAGTCGACCTGGCCCCTGAGCCAGGTCGAACCAGCCCCCCTGGCTGGCCTAGTCTGTGTTTAGTCGATTTTCTGAGCCTTGCCTTGTCACTAGGGCTAGGTGTCAGCTCCTGATTGGCCTCTCCTTTGAACGAACGGCTATTATTAAACCAAGCTCCATCGACGGTCTAAATTAACTCAAAAACTCTATAAAAAGGACCTAAGACTAACCCTAATTCACACAAACTAAAACGGAGATGAGACCGTCATGTTGCTGAGGAGAGACTAAGGATAGCCGTTAGAAATAGAGAGACAATTAGGAGATAAATCAAAAGCTTAAAGCAACGTCAAATCAATCAGAACAACGCCTACAACAAAGGATAGCATCTCCAAATTCAGAATTCAGATTCCTGAATTGAAGATTCGTCATACGTTGTAAGTAGAGTGCTATTTCGATATGAATTAAATAATTGTGTTGATTTGTGTAAAGTAAGAAATGGAATTGTGGCGATAATAATCTATATTTGTACGTTGCTTTGATGCTAAACGATTTGGGAATATTATGGTATACGATTGGATATTTGCAAGTATGCGATTTGCGTTGGAAGTTAACAACGAAATGGAATTGTGGCAATAATAACCTATATTTGTATGTTATTTTGATTCTAAACGATTTGGCAATGCTATGGTGTACGATTGGATTCATACAAGTATATGGTTTATGTTGACAACCACATGTTGTGGAATTTTAATTGGGATTCATGCAAGCATATGATTCATATTGAAAACTATATGTTTGTGGTAGTTATTTACAACACCCATTTGATAATTGCAAGTATATGATTCATGTTGAAAATAACAACTATATGTTGTAATAGTTTATTTGAAATTCATGCAAGTATATGATTTATTGTTATGCCAACATGATGTATAATTCTATGGTCATCTTTAGTGTAATTTGGTCCATTTGAGTATTATGATTCATATGAAGTTATGTTGGAATTGGCATTATAGTTCAAGTATAAAAATCATGCTTTTGTGATAGTGACAAAAGCAAGCATCTTTGTAAGCTTGTATTAATTTGACTAAACTATGTTTGTTATTATGCCTAGTTGAAAACATGTTTTTAGGCTTAAGTTGTTATCATAATCATATGATAATATATGTAAGTTACATTAGAATTACACTAGAATTACATCCCACTTGCAAGTTACATAGATAGAATAAAAAACATGATTTAAGTTTGGGTATGTTTATGCTATAATCCTATAAATGGATTAAAAACCATGATTCATATAAGAATTGGGTTGGGATAATTCTAGTTGAACCATACTTTTGTATTAGTGACAAAAGTAAGTACCCTTTTGTTAGCATGTAGTGATTTTATGAACATGATTAGTTTATATTATGCCTAAATAAAGATATAGGCTTGTATTTCTAGTCAAGACCATGTGCCAATAATAATGATATCTAATTTAGTTAGATTCTTAATTTCAAGTTTACATGTTTAGTTGAACCTATAATTCATGTTTAAGTATTTTCTATGCCATAATCATATGAATAGAATAATTCATGTTTAAGTATTGTTTATGCCATAATTATATGAATAGGATGATTCATGTTTAAGTATTGTTTATGTCATAATCATTTGAATAGAATAATTCATGTTTAAGTATTGTTTATGCCATAATTATATGAATAGAATGATTCATGTTTAAGTATTGTTTATGCCATAATCATATGAATAGAATAATTCATGTTTAAGTATTGTTTATGCCATAATCATATGAATAGAATAATTCATGTTTAAGTATTGTTTATGCCATAATCATATGAATAGAATGATTCATGTTTAAGTATTGTTTATGCCATAATCATATGAATAGAATAATTCATGTTTAAGTATTGTTTATGCCATAATCATATGAATAGAATGATTCATGTTTAAGTATTGTTTATGCCATGATTATATGAATAAAACGATTCATGTTTAAGTATTGTTATGCCATGATGTTACAATTGCAAGTTCACATTTGCCTACTTTATGTTAATTGAATCGTTCGTTGCAAGTTCATGCGTTCACACTCCCCTTTTTCATGTTATCTTATAAACACCATGTTATAAGCCTCTCCTTTTCATATGGCTAAATTGGTTTTAAGTGTTAAACCCAACACACCTTACATTGGAGCGAACATATAAAACGGGGGTAATGACGTTTGGGCTAAAATATAGAACATATGTGTTGGCATGTTTGACGCATGCCAACAACCTTGAAAAACAATTAAGTGGCATAAATAAATCTTAATCAATAAAAATGAATTTGAATAATGGGCCGCAAATATTTACATATAAAAAGAAAAGAGACAAAATATGTAAATGTAGAAAATACGATGTGTTTAACCCGAGGTTGGATTGAGTTATGATGTAAACCTGCCCGGAACCGCCCGGCTGTCCAGTAGTCACAACAATACCTATCCAATGTGGGTGGTTAAACACGGAGCCCAATAAGGACCCGAGGTTAGACTGAGTTGTGGCGTAAGACTGCCCGGACCCAACCGGCAACAGGCAGCCACAACAATACCTGTCTAATGTGAGAGGTCAAGGCTTTAATAAGACAATTAAGGTTGAGTCAGGATTGATAGGATTAAGTGAATTAAGACTTAATCAAAATAGAACATGCTAAACTAAACAGACTGATTGGGGGTTAGGTTTATAAAACACTTAACCAACTTAGCATGTTGGCTAGAAATAGAAAACCTAGTAGCGGGGGACCCTTTTCAGCAGTAACCCTACAAGGTATCATGATACCCTGAAACTAGGCAGGTTGGGGCACGATTACTGGGCTGATTGTAAGAGGTCAAATCGACGGCGGTGGTGCAGCAGTGTAGGTTCTAACGGGGTGCGGGCGTGCACACACTCCGGCGCAGAAAAATAAGGCACTGGGCACCAGTAGCATACCTGTGCATTCTAGGATTGTGTCGGGCCGCCACCATGGGACTTGATACACCCCATGGTGGGACCAGCATAGGTAACTACAACATCGGGGGCCGTAAGACACATGTAACTATGCGAGTAGGAGCCGATCATCATAAAATGGATCACTTCACCCTGATTATGGGGTGCCTGTTGGGAACTAGTTTATATGGGGTCAGAGATTAATATGGGGTACGATAGTATATTCGACCCTAGACAACTTAACTTAGTTTATGGTGCTTTCCCATTTCTAGTTTATACTTATCATACCCAGTTCTTTGTTCATAGACTGAATAGTCCTAGACTTACTCAGGCTTTATGTCTGACTCTACTTTTCTTTCGTCTTCTTTTCTTCCGTTCCCCCCCCCAAGGTCCACGGGGAGGGAATACCGCAGCTTGACCAGTCCTCTTATCCAGCTTGAAGAGAAAGAATGTATTGCTTGGATCCTTTCCATTTTGGACTATGGCTTTGGACAGCAATTATGAGACTTTTGCAGTTTATTTATGTTTTCTTTATGCTTCTTTAAATAATGTAATCAAGACAGTTATGAAGATGTTATGTTTTTGAAAGTATTGTAAGACAATTATGGCATGGCTTGTGTAAAACGTATTTTAATGAAATAAAAGTTGTTGTTGGTTTCCGCTGTTCAAAAATATGTGTTCTTATATCTGTCTTGTGTATCTGTGACTCGTACTTATAAACCCCCACCAAAATTAGGGCATTCCCTTTGAGAGTGACCCTAACGGAGGTGGGGTGTTTCACTTGGTATCATAGCATAGGTTTACCAGATAAGATAAAAAGTTTTGAAAATTTATTTTTCAAAAAGAAATTTAAAGAAGCATTTTTAAAAAGATAAAATATTATTTTATTTTAAAAGGCAAAGTCCCCTCCCCAAAGCCATAGGTACTATCTCTTATCCTTCGTTTTGAACCTATCCTTTCTGTTTCAGCATGTCTGGAGACCTTACTCCCCAGCTGCTGACGCTTTCACTCCTCCTCCTCCACGTGAACCAGCAAGCGGAAGAGTCCCAGAGTAGGAAGACGAATAATAGTCAAACAAGAAAGGATTGTAACAGTAATAACAAGAAACGAGAAAAAAGGAAATGCAATTTTTGCGGTACGGAAGGGCACATAGCCAAGGATTGTAGGAAGAGGAAAAGAAAGCAAGGAGAATATTTTCATTATGGGGAGACTGGACACATCAGCAAAGATTGCCCTGAGAAGACAGACTTCAAGAAGGTCGGAAAAGACAACAAGTCCCAAGAGAAGAGGAAGTGTAAATTCTGTGGCAAAGTGGGGCACTTAGTAAAAGATTGCTGGAAGAAGAAGGCCAAGATGAATGGTGGGTGTTTTTCTTCGGTGAGATAGGCCACATGGCTAAGGACTGCCCAAAGAAATGAGGACAGGGGCAGAGGGCTGGATCCACCTCAGGGGCACAAGTTCATGTACTAGAGGCGCCACCTCTGCAACAGCGAGGTATAAATACTTCTGTAGAAAGTGTAGTTTATCTTTATGATCACCCCATTCGCACTTTATTTGATTCTGGCGCATCAAACTCCTTTATCTCGTCTGCTTTAGTAGAATCTCTGCACCTAAAAACTAGTATGGTAGAGGACCCCTTAATTGTTTCAAACCCAATTGGGGGCCCAGCTCATTTGTCTATGATCTGTTTGGGATTGAAAATTTCTATTCTAAGCGTAGAATTTAAGTGTAGTGCCTTTGTTTTGGGCTTTTCGGGATATGGTTTGATTTTGGGCATGGATTGGCTATCCAGTAATGGGGCCATCCTTGATTGTGAGAAAAGGGTTGTTAGGCTCCTAACCCAGCTCGGTAATACTTTGGAAATTTCTTGTAATCCCTCGTATGCGGTTATGCTTAGTTACCTTGAATCGCTAGATGCCTCCGTTGAAAATTTGCAATCGGATAGAGTGGTCCGGGAATATCCGGATGTCTTCGAAGAGGTGAAGGGCTTGCCTCCGAAGCGGGAGATAGACTTCCGCATATACCTTGTAGATAATGCAAAGCCCGTTGCGTTGCCCGTTAGACACATGGCTCCACGGGAAAGGAAAGAGCTCAGTAAACAGATTAAAGAGCTTCTAGAAAAGGGGTTCATTAGGAGGAGCATTTCAGAATGGGGCGCTCCAGTGGTGTTCGCCACTAAGGCAGAAGGTTCATTTCTCTTATGCATGAGTTGTGGAGAATCACCTTAGTAAGTACATTTGGCAACATGGTTGGCATTTATTTCCGAGAGATAGTTCTTCTACGTGGAATACCTGATAGTAAGTGGACGAGATCCAAGATTCACTAGTGAATTTTGGAGAGCTTGCGTGAAACCATGAGTACGCCATTATGTTTGAGCCGAGTATACTAGAAGTAGAGTAAGTGAAAGAGGAACGAGAGGCAACAGTGACATAGGTTCCAACTCATATTTTGGAAACAAGAATTAAGAAGCTACGAAATTGTGAAGTTAAAGACGGACAAAGCATAATGGAGTTAAGCTCAAGGAAATGCGACTTAGAAGATTGAAGACTAGATTCGTGCATCATATCTCTTCTTAAGAGTATATCTTTGATCCCTCTCTTCCTGTAGAGCTTACTTGCATGCTATCTTTTGTGTATATCCTCTCAGTCCCATTCTCAATCCAATTTCTGTTGCAAACCCCATAGGGAGTATGACTCATCTGTTGGTAACATATGTTGGGGCTTGAGGGTGTTCGTTGGTTTGACTAAACTTTTTGGGTTTTATAGGTTGGTCTTAGGAAGGGACTCCCTTGTGACCTAAAAGGAGTCCATCATGCTTAGTTTCCTAGAATCTAGTGGTTGGGTTGAGTAATTCTTTGGGTGTCAGTCTGATGTTGATTTCGGTCTTCGGGGCTGATGGTTAGAGAGTTCTTCTCCTAATCAATATATATGTGGCATAGATTTCCAGTTTTGACATTGCCTAATGGGCACAAAGTTTTTACTTGCTTCTATCATTCGACTATACCTTTAGGTAGGACCATCTCCTATTATTGAGAAAATTTGGAAAATGGCCTATAGATTAGAGCTACCCGAAAAATTGGCCGGAGTTCACAACGTCTTTCACGTTTCACATCTCCGAAAATGTCTACATGAGTCTGCTGAAGTGGTAGGGCCAAATATCCTAGAAGAAGCTGAAGTGGAACGCGAAGCAACCGTAAGGAAAGTTCCAACCCACATATTAGGAACGGAAGTTGAGAAACTACGCAACCGCGAAGTCAAGCTCGTCAAAGTGCAGTGGAGCGACGCCGAAGAAGATGCAACCTGGGAAACTGAAGCTAGAATACGCGCGGCCTACCCTTTTCTTTTCGAGGGTACATCTTTGGTCTTTTCTTTTTCCTTAAGTTGCGCTTTTATCTATCTTTTAGGTATATCTCCCCGACCCTATCTTTTAGGTAGAAACCCTTTGGATGAAAACATGTAATTGAAACATGTTATGGATGATGGTTGCAAGTGGTTGCAAGTGATTGCTAGTGGTTGCTCGTGGTTGCATATACACACACAGTCTAGGTTTTAGATCGGCTCAATCACTTCATATTGCATATGCATAAATGTTTGCATTCTTATATGGTTGAACTTTAATATGTGTCATATGGATGTTGCATTTGTATGAATGATTGTGCACTCATGTAGAATCATGAATAGGAGGATTTGCATACATAATGGATTCATAGCACTTACATAATTCGCATTAAGGAGGTCAACTGAATCAGTAGACCGCCTGATTTTGCATTAGATAAGTACATGTACACACACACTTCGCATATTATCATGAAGCATTAGAAGTCTTTAAAGGACAATGGATGCTCGTGTTTTATGGATGAGTAGATGGATGTTTGGATGTACATTCTTCCTGAACTTGAAGATTTCGGGACGAAATCCTTTTAAGTGGGGGAGAATGTAACACTCCATGTATTTTATAACAGTGAAATTCCCAAATTAAAGTATAATAAATTTCAAATCAAAGTATTAAGGGAAACGGGATATGCCATTGCGTTCGTCTTAGAAAAATACGCGAAATAGAGTCCGAGTTTTCGAAAAACGGAGCCTGTATGACAAAATTATGGCCCGATGAAGTTTCAGAAAATTCAAATTTCGAAAACAGATTTAAATTTCAGCCCAATCAGAGTAGGCGGGAAAATTCCCGCCCAAACCCACCAGGTCGACCTGGGGGTCGACCCTAGGGTCGACCTGCCAGGCCAGGTCGACCTGGGAGTCGACCTAGGTGTCGACCTGCCCTAGGCAGGTCGACTCTAGAGTCGACCTGGGGGTCGACTGGGGAGTCGACCTGGCCCCTGAGCCAGGTCGAACCCAGCCCCCCCCTGGCTGACCTAGTCTGTGTTTAGTCGATTTTCTGAGCCTTGCCTTGTCACTAGGGCTAGGTGTCAGCTCCTGATTGGCCTCTCCTTTGAACGAACGGCTATTATTAAACCAAGCTCCATCGACGGTCTAAATTAACTCAAAAACTCTATAAAAAGGACCTAAGACTAACCCTAATTCACACAAACTAAAATGGAGATGAGACCGTCATGTTGCTGAGGAGAGACTAAGGATAGCCGTCAGAAATAGAGAGACAATTAGGAGATAAATCAAAAGCTTAAAGCAACGTCAAATCAATCAGAACAACGCCTACAACAAAGGATAGCGTGTCTAAATTCAGAATTCAGATTCCTGAATTGAAGACTCATCATACGTTGTAAGTAGAGTGCTATTTCGACATGAATTAAATAATTGTGTTGATTTGTGTAAAGTAAGAAATGGAATTGTGGCGATAATAATCTATATTTGTACGTTGCTTTGATGCTAAACGATTTGGGAATATTATGGTATACGATTGGATATTTGCAAGTATGCGATTTGCGTTGGAAGTTAACAACGAAATGGAATTGTGGCAATAATAACCTATATTTGTATGTTATTTTGATTCTAAACGATTTGGCAATGCTATGGTGTACGATTGGATTCATACAAATATATGGTTTATGTTGACAACCACATGTTGTGGAATTTTAATTGGGATTCAGGCAAGCATATGATTCATATTGAAAACTACGTGTTTTTGGTAGTTATTTACAACACCCATTTGATAATTGCAAGTATATGATTCATGTTGAAAATAACAACTATATGTTGTAATAGTTTATTTGAAATTCATGCAAGTATATGATTTATTGTTATGCCAACATGATGTATAATTCTATGGTCATCTTTAGTGTAATTTGGTCCATTTGAGTATTATGATTCATATGAAGTTATGTTGGAATTGGCATTATAGTTCAAGTATAAAAATCATGCTTTTGTGATAGTGAAAAAAGCAAGCATCTTTGTAAGCTTGTATTAATTTGACTAAACTATGTTTGTTATTATGCCTAGTTGAAAACATGTTTTTAGGCTTATGTTGTTATCATAATCATATGATAATATATGTAAATTACATTAGAATTACACTAGAATTACATCCCACTTGCAAGTTACATAGATAGAATAAAAACCATGATTTAAGTTTGGGTATGTTTATGCTATAATCCAATAAATGGATTAAAAACCATGATTCATATAAGAATTGGGTTGGGATAATTCTAGTTGAACCATACTTTTGTATTAGTGACAAAAGTAAGTACCCTTTTGTTAGCATGTAGTGAGTTTATGAACATGATTAGTTTATATTATGCCTAAATAAAGATATAGGCTTATATTTCTAGTCAAGACCATGTGCCAATAATAATGATATCTAATTTAGTTAGATTCTTAATTTCAAGTTTACATGGTTAGTTGAACCTATAATTCATGTTTAAGTATTTTCTATGCCATAATCATATGAATAGAATAATTCATGTTTAAGTATTGTTTATGCCATAACTATATGAATAGGATGATTCATGTTTAAGTATTGTTTATGCCATAATCATATGAATAGAATAATTCATGTTTAAGTATTGTTTATGCCATAATTATATGAATAGAATGATTCATGTTTAAGTATTGTTTATGCCATAATCATATGAATAGAATAATTCATGTTTAAGTATTGTTTATGCCATAATCATATGAATAGAATAATTCATGTTTAAGTATTGTTTATGCCATAATCATATGAATAGAATAATTCATGTTTAAGTATTGTTTATGCCATAATCATATGAATAGAATGATTCATGTTTAAGTATTGTTTATGCCATAATCATATGAATAGAATAATTCATGTTTAAGTATTGCTTATGCCATAATCATATGAATAGAATGATTCATGTTTAAGTATTGTTTATGCCATGATTATATGAATAAAACGATTCATGTTTAAGTATTGTTATGCCATGATGTTACAACTGTAAGTTCACATTTGCCTACTTTATGTTAATTGAATCGTTCGTTGCAAGTTCATGCGTTCACACTCCCCTTTTTCATGTTATCTTATAAACACCATGTTATAAGCCTCCCCTTTTTCATATGGCTAAATTGGATTTAAGTGTTAAACCCAACACACCTTACATTGGAGCGAACATATAAAACGGGGGTAATGACGTTTGGGCTAAAATATAGAACATATGTATTGGCATGTTTGACGCATGCCAACAACCTTGAAAAACAATTAAGTGGCATAAATAAATCTTAATCAATAAAGATGAATTTGAATAATGGGCCGCAAATATTTACATATAAAAAGAAAAGAGACAAAATATGTAAATGTAGAAAATACGATGTGTTTAACCCGAGGTTGGATTGAGTTGTACGATGTGTTTAACCCGAGGTTGGATTGAGTTATGATGTAAACCTGCCCGGAACCGCCCGGCTGTCCAGTAGTCACAACAATACCTATCCAATGTGGGTGGTTAAACACGGAGCCCAATAAGGACCCGAGGTTAGACTGAGTTGTGGCGTAAGACTGCCCGGACCCAACCGGCAACAGGCAGCCACAACAATACCTGTCTAATGCGAGAGGTCAAGGCTTTAATAAGACAATTAAGGCTGACTCAGGATTGATAGGATTAAGTGAATTAAGACTTAATCAAAATAGAACATGCTAAACTAAACAGACTGATTGGGGGTTAGGTTTATAAAACACTTAACCAACTTAGCATGTTGGCTAGAAATAGAAAACCTAGTAGCGGAGGACCCTTTTCAGCAGTAACCCTACAAGGTATCATGATACCCTGAAACTAGGCAGGGTGGGGCACGATTACTGGGCTGACTGTAATAGGTCAAATCGACGGCGGTGGTGCAGCAGTGTAGGTTCTAACGGGGTGCGGGCGTGCACACACTCCGGCGCAGAAAAAAAAGGCACTGGGCACCAGTAGCATACCTGTGCATTCTAGGATTGTGTCGGGCCGCCACCATGGGACTTGATACACCCCATGGTGGGACCAGCATAGGTAACTACAACATCGGGGGCCGTAAGACACATGTAACTATGCGAGTAGGAGCCGATCATCATAAAATGGATCACTTCACCCTGATTATGGGGTGCCTGTTGGGAACTAGTTTATATGGGGTCAGAGATTAATATGGGGTACGATAGTATATTCGACCCTAGACAACTTAACTTAGTTTATGGTGCTTTCCCATTTCTATTTTATACTTATCATACCCAGTTCTTTGTTCATAGACTGAATAGTCCTAGACTTACTCAGGCTTTATGACTGACTCTACTTTTCTTTCGTCTTCTTTTCTTCCGTTCCCCCCCTCCAGGTCCACAGGGAGAGAATACCGCAGCTTGACCAGACCTCTTATCCAGCTTGAAGAGAAAGAATGTATTGCTTGGATCCTTTCCATTTAGGACTATGGCTTTGGACAACAATTATGGGACTTTTGCAGTTTATTTATGTTTTCTTTATGCTTCTTTAAATAATGTAATCAAGACAGTTATGAAGATGTTATGTGTAACACCCCAGCTCCGCCAGGGTGGCTCTTGCAAGCAACTCCGACTTTGGTGGGGCGTTTTTAAAACAAGGTAAACATGCATAATGATATAGCAAGGTAGGACATGACATATATATATG
Organism: Allium sativum; assembly: GCA_030737875.1. Classification (NCBI taxonomy): domain Eukaryota; kingdom Viridiplantae; phylum Streptophyta; class Magnoliopsida; order Asparagales; family Amaryllidaceae; genus Allium; species Allium sativum. The sequence goes on from CM060915.1 coordinate 484,034,923, forward strand.
TAAATAAACAGAGTAAGTAGATAAAACAGCGGAAGATTTTTAAACCATTTCAAAACACAAGTCTGGTACATCAAAATATCAATTTCCCAAAATTACAAGTCTAGATAAATACATCATCTGATAAACTGAAATACATAAGTACTATCCCCAAATAAGAGTGATAAACCATAGCGGCTCAAGTCCAAAGCATACTTGAGCTATCCAAGGAAGCAGCTAAAATCCAAGCTAGGCTCCGGTATTCCCTCCCTGAGAACCTGGGGGGAAACGGAAGAAAAGAGGCAAAAGAAAACAGGTCAGTCAAAAAGACTGAGTAAGCCCTGCTACGATCAGTCTATAAACTAATAAAGTTAACATCATGATGGAAACTGAGATGATCATAAATAACAACATACTGGCATGATAAATCAACTACAAGATAGATAGAGGTGTCATCGCATAAAACAAGGTTAAGTTTTGCACCACGGTGTACTAGCAAACCAACATAACAGGTATTGATCCCTTGGCCCAAGCTTTAACCCAATAACATGAAGTGACCTTAATATAAGGTCCAGCCCAACGGTCTAGTCGATCGGCTCCCTATAAACCTAACACGTCAAGTGTTGGTGTCCACATGGCCCACATATGGTTGTAGTTAGTCTGTGCTGGGTCCACCTTTGGGTGTATCAAGCCCTCGGGTGTCAACCCCGGACACTTAAGCAATAATGCACAGCCCTATCCTACTGGTACCCGTGCCTCGAGTTTGTCCAACACCGGACTACGTGCACGTCCGTAGCCCGCCTGGACCCGCACCGCTGTACCACTCAGCCATCGCCTTTTGGTCGCTTACATCCGTCCAGTAATCGTGCCCCGCCCTAGCCTAGTCCTCTAGGGTTGTGAATGATACCCAACTGGGATTACTGCCGGAACGGACCACGCTGCTAGGGTTTCTAAGAGGGTTAAGTGTGATTTAACCCTTCACTAATCATGGATAAAACTTGTTAAGCGTAACCAACAGTTTCACCACTTAACCCCATTTCAATCCCTCGAATCCCCAAATTGGTTAAGTATTAGTGGACCCTGACTTAACCCTAACCATGAGGCATTAATTAATTTAATGCACCTTAACCTCTCACATTAGACCTTGTTGTGGTTACTAGTTAGGCCGGGCGGGTCCGGGTAGGTTTACACCACAACTCAGGCTAACCTCGGGTTTTGGCACCACATGACCAACTTCTCACATTGGGTCCTATTGTTTGTAGCCACTAGTTAAGCCGGTCGGTTCCGGGTAGGATTACGCTACAAACTCAACCCAACCTCGAGTTGGCCACACTTATGTTTTCTAAGTGTCATGTCCACTTTATTTCAAAACATAATTACAAATCAACAAATGCTTGGGTAGACCTAACTTAATAGGTAAATTCCCAAGGGGTAGACCTAACTTAATAGGTAAATTCCCAATCTTATATTTTCATGTATTTTAAGTTTCACCCAAACCCCCAACGTCATTCTATCGCTTACATATTCGTAATAACGCATAAAGGATAGGAAGAGGGAACTTGGCACAACATACATGATGAACTTGCTTATCACAACAAACATGCATAACATGTTAGACTTGCATAACTTAGCATAGTGAACTTGCATATTACCATAAACATGCATAACTTGTCAAACTTGCATAACTTAGCATAGTGAACTTGCATATTACCATAAACATGAATAACTTGTCAAACTTGCATAACTTAGCATAGTGAACTTGCATATTACCATAAACATGCATAAGTTGTCAAACATGCACAACTTGTCATTTTAAACTTGCATAAGCATGCACAACTTATTAAACATGCATAACATGGCATAATGAACTTGCATGAACATGCATAACTCATTTAACTTGCAAATCATGGCATAGTGGACTCGCATAAACATGCATAACTTATTTAACTTGCAAATCATGGCTTGGTGAACTTGCATAAACATGCATAACTCAATAAACTTGCAAATCATGACTTAGCAAACTTGCACAAACATGCATAACTCAATAAACTTGCAACTCATGGCTTAGCAAACTTGCATAAACATGCATAACTCAATAAACTTGCAAATCATGACTTAGCAAACTTGCACAAACATGCATAACTCAATAAACTTGCAACTCATGGCTTAGCAAACTTGCATAAACATGCATAACTCAATAAACTTGCAAATCATGGCTTAGCAAACTTGCACAAACATGCATAACTCAATAAACTTGCAACTCATGGCTTAGCAAACTTGCATAAACATGCATAACTCAATAAACTTGCAAATCATGGCTTAGCAAACTTGCATAAACATGCATAACTCAATAAACATACATAAATCCCAACTTGCATCACATATTAACTTTAGAGTTTCTAAAATGAAGGTAAGAGGGCTTACAAATATTATGAAGACTCAAATCTACAAATAAAGATTGAGAAGCCCTTTATGCAAGCATATCAAAACCCAAACAAAGCTCCAATTAACAAAAAAAAATCCCAATAACTCTAGCTTAGCAAATAAAACTTGCAACTTGATGATGTATGCAAGCTAATGATCATTCATACAACTTAGAAATGCTTGTATGAACATCATAATCCTCATAGGAATGATTTATGAAGAGGTTGGAGGCTAGGGTTTTTAGGTGGAGGCCATTTGAGAATTCAATTTGACATAGTTTAGTTGCTAGAATGAATAATTGGGTTTTAGGGTAGGATTAGGGTTGTATTTATAGAAGATTAGAGTGTTTTTAGCCCTAGGATTAACCCTAGGTTAGTTTTGGCCCGTCAGATTTCGGAATTCTCTAGAACCAAGCCCCAAGACCCAGCCGAAATCAAAATGGTGCGCCAGGCAACATTGCCTGGCTACCCCCTGTCGACAGGGCTGTCGACAGGGCAGTCGACATGCTAAGACCCCTGTCGACAGGCCTGTCGACATGGGGTCCTGGGCGGGAATTTTTCCCGCCTGCCCAGTTTGCCCTAATCCATGTTTTAAATTTAAAATTTAAATCTGTTTTTACTTAGGAATTTTCTGCAAACTTCAATGGGCTTTAACTGGGTCATACGGACTCCGATTTCCGAAAACTCGGACTCTATTTCGCGTATTTTTCCGAGACGAACGCAATGGCATAGCCCGTTTCCCTTGATTCACATTTTATAATTAAATTCTGCCTCAATTTATGTTATAACAGGTTATTTGAAAATACGGGTTGTTACATTCTCCCCTCCTTAAAGGATTTCGTCCCCGAAATCTTCAAGTTAGGAAGAACGTATCCTACCATCCAATCATCCATCTACTCAAAGCATCATCCACGAGCAATCATTGTCCTTACAAGATTCTAAATGCTGGATGAACATATGCAAAAGTGTGTGTATATGTACTTACCTAATGCAAAAATCAGGCGGTTACTGATACAGTAAACCTCCTTAATGCATATGTATGTAAATCAGGCGGTTACTGATACAGTAAACCTCCTTAATGCATATGTATGTCAGTGAAATGAATCCATATGTATGCAAATTCCTAACATAATGTATAATATCTACATGCGTGCTCAATCATACATCCATATGCAACATCCATGTGATAGCATACGAATTTCATCCAAGAATAAGCATAAACACTCATGCACATGCAATATGAGGAGTGTGTGAGCCGATCTAGTGCCTAATCGTGTATAATGCATCCACGAGCAACCACTTGCAAACACTTGCAACCACTTGCAACCATCAAGCATAACATGTTTCAAATACATGTTTCATCCAAAGGGTTTCTACCTAAGGTTCTCATGACAAGATCGACACGATAAACTAGATAAACTAGATAAACTCCTTTTTGGATTGCAAGAAATCCATTCAAACTTTGACATATAGTACTAACCGATGAGTCTTAACCCCCTTATGGGGTTTACAACAGAAATAAGATCGAGAATGGGACCGAGAGGATATATACAAAAGATAACTTGCAAGCAAGCTTCACAGGAAAACAAGGATCAAAGATGCACTCTTAAAAAGAGATATGAGGTGCGTATCTAGTCTTCACTCTTCTTAGTCACGTTTCCTTGAGCTTAACTCTACTGTGCTTTGACTATCTTTCACTTCACGATTCCTTGGCTTCCTAACTCCTATTTCCCACATTCGAGTTGGAACTCATTTCATTATCGCCTCTCGTCTTTCTTTTCCACTTATTCTCCCTTCTGTACACTTGGCTTAAACATACCATAACCTCATGATCTCATGCCAGCTCTCCAAAATTCACTAGTGAATCCTGGATCTCGTCTATTTACTATAAAATATTCCATGCAGCAGAACTTTTCTTGAAAATACCAATCCACGTTGCCAATTGCCCTTATAAACGTGATTTCCTATAACTCATGCTTAATCGAAATGAACCATCCGCCTATAGACCATACCTAGATTCAGTTGCCTACCCCTGGCTTCCTGTAGGCTATTTCAAAACTGGCCAACTTCTTGAGGATAAACCGTTGCTAACCATGATGCAGTCCTCTCGCTCTTTACCGGACTGAAATGAGCACTCTTCGTGAGTCTACCTATTATGACCCTCATACCCGTATTCCCTTTCTTTGATCTAGGTAGTCCATCCACATAATCTATCGAGATGTTTTCACACTTCCCCTGCGGAACCCCCAATAGAGGTAATGGCCCACTGGGCTTCTATGACTTGGCCTTAACTTGGTGGCACAACATGCATCCCGAGACCAACTCGGCCACCTCCTCGAGTGATGCGCATCTGTAAGAACCTTCTTTACCAAGTCTTCCACTCGAGGAACACATAATCTCTCATCGCGCCTTAGTCATCCCTTGTCATCTATAATATATCTAACGAGGTGACTTAACATCTCGCCTCGAATCAACTGGTCCATGTTCTTGACTAACTGCGGGTCTTCTTCCTGCGAAACCCCCTTCTTGATCCAGAAGAGTAAGTCTAAGCTCCGGGAATGCTAACTAACTAGCCAAACGGAGGAGGCTTCTTACTTCAATTGCCCTCCTCAGAGTTTTCCGGTCTTAAACCGCAACCACTTTAGCGGAATCCACCGCTAAGCCTTACTTAAGAACTATGTGCCCAAGAAATCCAACTTCCTTCCTCCAAAGTGACATTTGGAGAACTTGACCTTCAACTGGTGGCTCTAAGCGTATCCATCTCCTCCTTGAGATGTCTAGCATGCTCTTCCTCGTTCTTTTGAGGAGATCAAAATATCGTCTATGACGACCATGACAAACTTGTTCAAGGACTCCCTAAACACCCTACCCATCCAGTTTACGTAATATGCGGGTGCATTAGTCAAACCAAATAGTATGACTAACCATTCTAAAACCCATCCAGAGTCCTAAACGCAGTCTTGTCAATTCCATCCTCAGCCATTCTAAGCTGATGGAATCCGGTAGCTAGATCAAAAGAAAACAGATGCTCCTACAAGCTGATCAAACAAATCATTGATCCTTGGTACCAGTTATCTATTCCTCTCACGATAATCAACACATAAGCGAAACAAACTGTCCACATCAGTAACGAATACTACTGGAGCACCCTACTCGAAAATGCCTCGTCTCAGGAAGTTCTTCTCAAGCAACTCCTTGACTTACTTTCTTAACTCTCATCTCGTGAGGTCATGTGCCTAACCGGCCACGAAACTGGCTTGGTATTACCAACCAGATAATGCGGAAATCTATCCCACGTCTAGGGGTAACCCCTTCACTTCACCCAAGATATCAGGATATTCTCGGACCACCCTCACCGATTGCCAACTATCGATAGACGAGTTGAGGGATTCAAGATAACATAACATGACGGGACCCATAGGGTTGCTAGAAATTTCTAGGGTATTACCGAGGCGAGTCATGAGCCCCACACCCTATATACAAAAAACCCAGAATGGCTCCAAAACAGGACAACCATTCCATGCCCAAAACCAACCCATATCCCCTGAAACCGAGAATATAAACATCCCACGAGAATTCTATACTCAAGATAGAAATTTTCAAATCCACTCAGACCACAGACAAACGGGCAGAACCCTCCAATTGGATTTGAAACACATACGGGATCATCAACCAGACTAGTACTTAGGTGCAAAACTTTCAACTAGATCAGATGAAATAAAACTATGCAATGTGCCAGAATCAAACAAAGTTCGAACAGGGAAAATCAGAAAATGCAAACAAGATTTTCAACAGAAACACTACCTCTATCATAAGCTGGAAGAACGATGTTGAGGGGATGAACTCTCCCTCCAGATAGTCCTGCACACTGAGTCTGACCTTGCCCTTGTTTCTTCGGGCAATCCTTGTTGAGATGTCCAAACTCACCACAATGAAAGCATTCGCCCCGCTTTCTTCTTTCCTTCTTCCTACATTCCCTGGCTATATATCCAACTTCACCACAGAAGTTACATTTCATATTCTTGCCCCGTTTCCCGGAATTTACTCTCTTGCCTTGAGACTCATTCGCCTTGACCTCTTTCTTGTCATTGTTATCTTCTTCTTGAAGTAGGGCCAAATTCTCGAAAGTCGCCCCCAAGGGTATATGAGACATGGCCAAACCATGTAATGGCTCGTTTAATCCTAGAGCAAAGTGTAGGGCCTTCTTCTGAGCTGTATTAGCCAAGTCTAAATCGACACGAGTCAGTTGATTAAACTTATCTATGTATTCCCTAATAGTCATGTCCCCTTGCTTCAGTAATAAGAACCTCAGTCCAAACCTTCCTCTAAAGTCATCCCAAGTCTCGATTGGCCTAGTAGCGGTGGTGACTACCCACCAACGTGCAGCTTCTTCCTTTAGCAACCATACTGCCAATAAAACCTTCCTGCGGTCACCTATATCAAAGGTGGCTAAAAGATCTTCGGTCTCTTTCAACCAATTCCTTGCCTCTACTAAAGTCTCGGTTCCAAAGAAATTCTTGCAACCCATCATCTTAAAGTTCTTACAAGTTTCCGCAAAATCCGCTTGTGGAGGCTGAGGGAGAAGAGAAACATCAGCTACGGAAGGAGGAGGAGGGGGAACAGCGGCCTTGACTGGAAAGACAACACTAGAGACACCCGGGACCGGTGCCGTGACTTCCAAGTACCGACGAAACCAATCGGGTATTGTTACCCCTTCGGGCAAGATGAGATTATCAGACATGCTGGAAACGAAAAGAAAAGAGTTCAAACGAGGGATCAAAGGATAGTGCTAATGGCTTTTTGGGGAATAGCCTTTAAAATAAACTAGACTTTTCTTTGGAAAATACTTTATACTTGGTTTTGAAAATAGTTTTTCAAAGAGTTTTAAAAACCTTTTTATCCCTTCTCGTAAACCATATGCTCTGATACCAAATGTAACACCCCACCTCCGCCAGGGTGGCTCTTGCAAGCAACTCCGACTTTGGTGGGGCGTTTTTAAAACAAGGTAAACATGCATAATGATATAGCAAGGCAGGACATGACATATATATATGTAAATAAACAGAGTAAGTAGATAAAACAGCGGAAGATTTTTAAACCATTTCAAAACACAAGTCTGGTACATCAAAATATCAATTTCCCAAAATTACAAGTCTAGATAAATACATCATCTGATAAACTGAAATACATAAGTACTATCCCCAAACAAGAGTGATAAACCATAGCGGCTCAAGTCCAAAGCATACTTGAGCTATCCAAGGAAGCAGCTAAAATCCAAGCTAGGCTCTGGTATTCCCTCCCTGAGAACCTGGGGGGGAAACGGAGGAAAAGAGGCGAAAGAAAACAGGTCAGTCAAAAAGACTGAGTAAGCCCTGCTACGATCAGTCTATAAACTAATAAAGTTAACATCATGATGGAAACTGAGATGATCATAAATAACAACATACTGGCATGATAAATCAACTACAAGATAGATAGAGGTGTCATCGCATAAAACAAGGTTAAGTTTTGCACCACGGTGTACTAGCAAACCAACATAACAGGTATTGATCCCTTGGCCCAAGCTTTAACCCAATAACATGAAGTGACCTTAATATAAGGTCCAGCCCAACGGTCTAGTCGATCGGCTCCCTATAAACCTAACACGTCAAGTGTTGGTGTCCACATGGCCCACATATGGTTGTAGTTAGTCTGTGCTGGGTCCACCTTTGGGTGTATCAAGCCCTCGGGTGTCAACCCCGGACACTTAAGCAATAATGCACAGCCCTATCCTACTGGTACCCGTGCCTCGAGTTTGTCCAACACCGGACTACGTGCACGTCCGTAGCCCGCCTGGACCCGCACCGCTGTACCACTCAGCCATCGCCTTTTGGTCGCTTACATCCGTCCAGTAATCGTGCCCCGCCCTAGCCTAGTCCTCTAGGGTTGTGAATGATACCCAACTGGGATTACTGCCGGAACGGACCACGCTGCTAGGGTTTCTAAGAGGGTTAAGTGTGATTTAACCCTTCACTAATCATGGATAAAACTAGTTAAGCGTAACCAACAGTTTCACCACTTAACCCCATTTCAATCCCTCGAATCCCCAAATTGGTTAAGTATTAGTGGACCCTGACTTAACCCTAACCATGAGGCATTAATTAATTTAATGCACCTTAACCTCTCACATTAGACCTTGTTGTGGTTACTAGTTAGGCCGGGCGGGTCCGGGTAGGTTTACACCACAACTCAGGCTAACCTCGGGTTTTGGCACCACATGACCAACTTCTCACATTGGGTCCTATTGTTTGTAGCCACTAGTTAAGCCGGTCGGTTCCGGGTAGGATTACGCTACAAACTCAACCCAACCTCGAGTTGGCCACACTTATGTTTTCTAAGTGTCATGTCCACTTTATTTCAAAACATAATTACAAATCAACAAATGCTTGGGTAGACCTAACTTAATAGGTAAATTCCCAAGGGGTAGACCTAACTTAATAGGTAAATTCCCAATCTTATATTTTCATGTATTTTAAGTTTCACCCAAACCCCCAACGTCATTCTATCGCTTACATATTCGTAATAACGCATAAAGGATAGGAAGAGGGAACTTGGCACAACATACATGATGAACTTGCTTATCACAACAAACATGCATAACATGTTAGACTTGCATAACTTAGCATAGTGAACTTGCATATTACCATAAACATGCATAACTTGTCAAACTTGCATAACTTAGCATAGTGAACTTGCATATTACCATAAACATGCATAACTTGTCAAACTTGCATAACTTAGCTTAGTGAACTTGCATATTACCATAAACATGCATAAGTTGTCAAACATGCACAACTTGTCATTTTAAACTTGCATAAGCATGCACAACTTATTAAACATGCATAACATGGCATAATGAACTTGCATGAACATGCATAACTCATTTAACTTGCAAATCATGGCATAGTGGACTCGCATAAACATGCATAACTTATTTAACTTGCAAATCATGGCTTGGTGAACTTGCATAAACATGCATAACTCAATAAACTTGCAAATCATGACTTAGCAAACTTGCACAAACATGCATAACTCAATAAACTTGCAACTCATGGCTTAGCAAACTTGCATAAACATGCATAACTCAATAAACTTGCAAATCATGACTTAGCAAACTTGCACAAACATGCATAACTCAATAAACTTGCAACTCATGGCTTAGCAAACTTGCATAAACATGCATAACTCAATAAACTTGCAAATCATGGCTTAGCAAACTTGCACAAACATGCATAACTCAATAAACTTGCAACTCATGGCTTAGCAAACTTGCATAAACATGCATAACTCAATAAACTTGCAAATCATGGCTTAGCAAACTTGCATAAACATGCATAACTCAATAAACATACATAAATCCCAACTTGCATCACATATTAACTTTAGAGTTTCTAAAATGAAGGTAAGAGGGCTTACAAATATTATGAAGACTCAAATCTACAAATAAAGATTGAGAAGCCCTTTATGCAAGCATATCAAAACCCAAACAAAGCTCCAATTAACAAAAAAAAAATCCCAAAAACTCTAGCTTAGCAAATAAAACTTGCAACTTGATGATGTATGCAAGCTAATGATCATTCATACAACTTAGAAATGCTTGTATGAACATCATAATCCTCATAGGAATGATTTATGAAGAGGTTGGAGGCTAGGGTTTTTAGGTGGAGGCCATTTGAGAATTCAATTTGACATAGTTTAGTTGCTAGAATGAATAATTGGGTTTTAGGGTAGGATTAGGGTTGTATTTATAGAAGATTAGAGTGTTTTTAGCCCTAGGATTAACCCTAGGTTAGTTTTGGCCCGTCAGATTTCGGAATTCTCTAGAACCAAGCCCCAAGACCCAGCCCAAATCAAAATGGTGTGCCAGGCAACATTGCCTGGCTACCCCCTGTCGACAGGGCTGTCGACAGGGCAGTCGACATGCTAAGACCCCTGTCGACAGGCCTGTCGACATGGGGTCCTGGGCGGGAATTTTTCCCACCTGCCTAGTTTGCCCTAATCCATGTTTTAAATTTAAAATTTAAATCTGTTTTTACTTAGGAATTTTCCGCAAACTTCAATGGGCTTTAACTGGGTCATACGGACTCCGATTTCCGAAAACTCGGAATCTATTTCGCGTATTTTTCCGAGACGAACGCAATGGCATAGCCCGTTTCCCTTGATTCACATTTTATAATTAAATTCTGCCTCAATTTACGTTATAACAGGTTATTTGAAAATACGGGTTGTTACATTATGTTTTTGAAAGTATTGTAAGACAATTATGGCATGGCTTGTGTAACACTTATTTTAATGAAATAAAAGTTGTTGTTGGTTTCCGCTGTTCAAAAATATGTGTTCTTATATCTGTCTTGTATATCTGTGACTCATACTTATAAACCTCAACCAAAATTAGGGCATTCCCTTTGAGAGTGACCCTAACGGAGGTGGGGTGTTTCAGTTTATCATAGTGATTTGCATAACTAGCATCATGAACACATAGCATAAAACTTACATAACTAACATCATGGACATATAACATAAAACTTACATAACTAACATCATGAGCACATAGCATATGATAACATAACTTGCATTGATCCACATTCATAACCATAACCTCATTACATCCTATCATAATTAGTTTAGCAATTGCTTGCTAAAGGCGTAGAAACTCACAACTTGTTGATTAGCACTCCTATGAAGAAGATTAAGTTGCTAGAGTTGATTAGAAGTTGATTTGAGAAGCTATCTTCTTCTAAATTGTGATGGAGGCTCCTTCTAATTGCATTTTGACGGCATGACGGCCTTGTATCTATTTTTAGTATGAATTAGGGTAGTCTTAGGGTGTATTTATAGATTTAGGATGTAGTTTAGGCCATAGGATTAACCCTAGTTTAGATCTAAACCATCAAAAATCGTCACAGGTCAACAGAACAGACCAGAGAACCAAAACAGGTGCACCAGGCTAGCCAGGGTCAAACCAGAAAGCTGTGCAGGTTTTTGGCTCGACACGGGCGCACTTCCCAAGTGCGCCAGTGTATTTTTGTGCTGGCGCACTTCACAAGTGCGCCAGTGCATTCTGGCTTGTTTTTTGTTTTTCTGCCTAACTTCGTTCGTCCATATCTTCTTCATACGGACTCCGATTTTCGAAAACTCGGACTCTATTTCGCGTATTTTTCCAAGACGAACGCAATGGCGCAACCCGTTTCCCCTAATTCCCACATCTGGGATTAGTTATTCTTTAATTTGTGAATGTTAATATTAACTGAAATTCGGGGTGTTACATTCTCCCCTACTTAAAGGATTTCATCCCCGAAATCTCTAAGTCCAGAAGAACGTATCCTACCATCCAAACAACCATCTACTAAACCATCAAACACTGGCATCCATTGTCCTTAAAGTTTCTAATGCTGTATGAACATATGCAAAAAGTGTGTGTATATGTTCCCTGTCTAATGCAAAATCAGGCGGTCTACTGATTCAGTTGACCTCCTTAATGCAAACCATGATAGTGTCATGCATCCAATATGTATGCGAAAGAACCCTATCTACACATACTATTTCTACATGTGTGCACAACCATACACCAAAATGCATCATCCATATGATAACACAACCATTATACATCCATTAATATAGCTACCTACACACAATTATATGCAATATGCAATATGAAGTGACTGAGCCGATCTAGTGTCTAAAGTGTGTGTATATGCATCCACGAGCAAACAATTGCATCCACACGCATCCATCAATCATAACATGTCTCAAACACATGTTTCAACCATAGGTTCACCCTATCTAAAGGTCAAAGGTACAAATGAGAGGACATACTAAAGATAAGATAAGAACTAGACAAACGATAAAGGAGAAATTAAAAGACATACCCTCAAAAAGGAATCGGTACAGTGAACGCATCTTCGCTTCTGTCTCCCAAGTAGCGTTGCTCTCATCATCTCCCCATTGCACTTTGACTAGTTGAACCTCTCTGTTTCTCAACTTCCTAGTCTCTGACCCAAGGATGCGAGTAGGAGCTCGTCGAATCGTCGCATCACGCTCTACCTCCACTTCTCTAAGCAAGCTCGGCTTTACCACCTCTACGGTCTCATGTAGGCACTTCCTCAAATGTGACACATGGAATACGTCATGTACACCACTAAGTCTCTCGGGCAAATCCACTCTATATGCCATCTGTCCAATCCTTTCCTTAATAGGAAACGGTCCTACAAACCTTGGTGCTAATTTTCCAATGGACCCAAAGCGAACAACATTCCGTAATGGAGATACTTTGACAAAGACCATGTCCCCAACATCAAACTCAAGATCCGTCCTCCTCTTATCCACATAAGATTTCTGCCTACCTTGCGCTGCTTTCATCCTTCTTCGAATCAAATCAATCTTTTCCAAAGTCTCTCTAACCATATCGGGCCCAAGCAAGATCTTATCCGTAGATTCCCACCAACATGTAGGTGACCGACAAGGCCTTCCATAAAGAGCTTCGAAAGGAGCCATGCCAATACTAGACTGAAAGCTGTTATTATACGCGAACTCCACCAATGGAAGATGCTCTTCCCATGTACCTCCAAAATCTAAGATACATAGCCTCAAAAGGTCTTCTAGAACACGATTCACCCTCTCGGTCTGGCCGTCTGTCTGAGGATGATATGCGGTGCTCAAACACAACTGAGTCCCTACCGCCTCTTGCAAACTCTTCCAAAACTCGCTAGTGAAGATGGGATCTCGATCACTCACTATGCTAGAAGGTACACCATGCAACCGAACTATCTCTCGAAGGTAAACTGAAGCTAGCCATGGAGCAGTCCTCTTACTCTTCACGGGTATAAAATGGGCGCTCTTAGTAAGCCTGTCTACCACAACCCAAATTCCCGTATTACCCTTCCTCGATCTCGGTAACCCATCAATAAAATCCATTGAGACGCTATCCCACTTCCATTGCGGAACTTCCAATGGGTGAAGCAACCCACCAGGTTTCTTTTGCTCTGCTTTCACTTGTTGGCACACCAAGCATCTAGCGACATACTCGGCCACATCTTTCTTCATACCGGCCCAAAAGAAAACTCGCTTCATGTCTTGGTACATCTTGTCCCCACCGGGATGAATGGTCATCTTCGAACGATGCGCATCATCAAGAATAGCCTTCCTCAAACCCTCGTCTTGCGGTACACAAAGTCTACCGTCTCTACGCAACCACCCCCTATCGTCTAGGGTGTACCTACTCAAATGGCTGGACGACTCCCCCCTTATGAGCCTCTCTACCAACTCAACCAACTGTGGGTCGTCCCGCTGTGCCTCGCCAATCCGTCCCAAAAGAGTAGGTCTGGCCTCTAAGGATGCTAGCAAACCGGGTACAAAGTCAACGGAAGGTCTGAAATCAAACATCGAGATAAATTCCAAGCTTCGTCGTTCCACGAACAATGGACTCAAGGACAACCTTTTTATGCTTAAGGCGTCTGCCACCACGTTACCCTTGCCAGGGGTATATGCTATCTCAAAATCATAGGATGCTAAGAACTCCATCCACCTTTGTTGCCTTAAGTTCAAATCCTTTTGAGAAAACAAGTACTTCAATGATTTGTGGTCAGTGAACAATTCGAACCTCTCGCCAAGAAGATAATGGCGCCAAGACTTAAGCGCAAAAACAATAGCGGCCAACTCTAGATCATGTGTAGGGTAATTTTTCTCATGCACTCTCAATTGCCTTCCACCATAGGCTATTACCCTTCCCTCTTGCATTAAGACTGTGCCTAGTCATGTCCCGCAAGCATCGGTATAAACAACAAATGGCTTACTCCCATCTGGCAACACTAAGACTGGAGTTGTGGTTAAAGCTCTCTTTAACCGTTGGAACGCATCATCACAATCTACGTCCCATGTGAAGACTAGATTCTTCTTTGTCAAGCGAGTTAATGGGGCTGATATCTTCGCGAAGTCCTTGATAAACTTCCTATAGTAGCCAGAAAACCCCAAGAAACTCCTCACCTCGGTAGCATTCTTCGGAACCTTCCAATCTTGGATGGACACTATCTTTGCGGGATCCACAGCTATCCCTTCTTTGGAGACCACGTGCCCTAAGAACCGCACCTCCTTCCTCCAAAAGTGACATTTAGAGAATTTAGCCTTAAGGCTATGCACTCGAAGAGTCTCCAACACTTCCTTAAGATGTAGGGCATGCTCTTCTTCACTCTTAGAAAAGACCAAGATGTAATCCACAAAGACCACCACGAACTTATTAAGGTACTCCCTGAACACCCTACTCATCAAATCAACAAAGTATGCAGGGGCGTTCGTCAAACCAAAGGGCATCACCAGCCACTCATAGAAACCATCCGGAGTCATAAAGGCAGTCTTCTCTATACTATCCTCAGCCACTCTCAACTGATGAAACCCCGTGGCTAAGTCCAACTGTGAAAACACTGAGGCGCCAACCAACTGATCAAAGAGATCATCAATCCTCGGCAATGGGTGTCTATTCTTCTTTGTAAGCTTGTTGAGTTCTCTATAGTCTACACAAAGTCTGAGGGACCCATCCGCCTTCGTGGCAAAAACTACTGGAGCACCCCACTCCGATATACTTCATCTTATGAAACCCTTCTCAAGCAACTCCCCTACTTGCTTATTGAGTTCCCTCCTCTCACGAGGAGCCATGTGGCGCACTGGCAAAGATACTGGTTTAGCATTGTCTACCAGATATATTCGGAAGTCTATCTCCCGCTTCAGAGGTAAGCCCTTCACCTCCTCAAATACATCCGAGTATTCCCGGACCACTCTAACAGATCGCAAACTCTCAACCGAAGCGTCAAGCGATTCAAGATAACTTAGCATAACAGAATTCATGGGATTACAAGAGATCTCGAGAGTGTTCCCCAAGCGGGTCATGAGCCTAACAACTCTCCTTTCACAATCAAGAACGGCACCATTACTGGATAACCAGTCCATGCCCAAAATCAACCCATAGCCCGTGAAGCCCAAAACAAAAGCATCACATCTAAACTTAACGCTAAGTATGGAAATCTTCAAACCCAAACATATCATGGACAAATAAGTGGAGCCCCCAATTGGGTTTGAAACAACCAAGGGATCATCTACTAGACTGGTGTCTAAGTGCAGTGACTCAACTAATAATGATGAGATAAACGAATGCAATGCGCCAGAGTCGAATAAAGTATGGACAGGATGATCAAACAGAAAAACCAGACTTTCAACGGAAATAGTTCTACCTCTTTCCTGAATCGGTGGAACTGCGAGAGCCTGAACTTGCCCCCTTGCCTGACCTGGTGCCATAAGAGCTTGCACCTGTCCTCCTGAGGTAGATCTCGTCCTCTGCCCCTTCTTAGGGCAGTCCTTCACTAGATGCCCTGCTTCGCCACAGTGGAAGCAGCCAGTCTTCTTCTTCTTCCGACAATCTTTGCTTAGGTGGCCTGGTGTCCCGCAATTGAAGCACTTCTTCTTTCCCTTGCCACCGTTGCCTTTCCCACCCTTGTTTTGCTGTTGCTGTTGAAGCCTCTTCTTATCTCCTTTCTTCTCGGGTGCCTTATTAGCATTGGGACCCTTCTCTTCCTCATGCATAAGTGCCATGTCTACTAGCTTCTCAAAGGTGGCCCCCATAGGGATGTGAGTCATAGCCAATCCATGCATCAGTTCATTCAAGCCTTTAACGAACCTCAGAGCCTTCTTCTCCGGTGTATTCACCATGTCCATGCCAAACCTTGCTAACTGATTAAACTTGTTGACATATTCCTTCACTGATAAGTTTCCTTGCTTTAATGTCAAGAACCTTTCCATATAAAGATTTTCTTCCGCACGTGAGAGAAACTTTGCCTCAAACCTTTGCCTGAAATCCGCCCAAGAGTCAACATGGCGCTCTCCATTAGTGACCTCCCACCAGAATGAGGCCTCTCCCTTCATTAACCAAGCAGCTAACTTGACTTTCTTTCCTTCTTCCATCTCAAAGATATCTATCAACTCTTCCACATCCTTAAGCCAATCCCTAGCTTCCACAAAAGTTTCTGATCCTTGAAAAGGTTTCCCTCCCATAGCCTTAAATTCCTTGCAAGTCTTAGCAAAAGTATCCGCGCGAGGAGGAGGATGATCGGGTGCAACTGGTGGTGGAGGAACATTTGCTGGACCCGCAGCGGCGGCCCTAGCCTCCATCATTCTCCTATACCATACTGGTATCGTCACACCCTCTGGAAAGTTAAGATCTTCAGCCATGCTGAAACGAAAAAGGAAAGATTCAAAATGGAGAATTCGAAAGATAAAGATACGGCTATTGGGGATTATGCTTTTCTTTCAAAAACTTTTCTCTTAAAAGACATGTTTTTGAAAATACTTCTTCCAAAAATGTTTTTAGAAAAATAGTTTTTCTAAAAAAATTATCTGTTCTGTTAACCTTTAGCTCTGATACCACGTGTAACACCCCACACCCGCCAAGGTCACTCACTAAGGGAATGCCTTAACTTCGGTGGAGTATTTTAAGTGAATATAGAACAGAAAAATTACAACAAGACAAATATAAGTAATACTTGAAATTTAAAACATCATTTCATTGCAGCAGAAGGTAAACATATTTGGTTACATACCAAAAACCAACAAGAGTCAAGTACAAAATATCCATCTCGATAAAAACATAAGTACATAATCCCACTACATACTAATAGCCATAATAGAAAAGATAAGCTGAGCTTTACATCAACGGTCCAAGCTCCAAAAGATAGATAAAGCAATCTGATCAAAGCCCACTAGTGCTAGGCCCAACCTGAAGACCTGAGGGGGGAAAAAGGTAAAAACAACGGGGTCAGACATAAGTCTGAGCGAGTCCTATAACTTTAACAATACAATCATTAAAGTAATTAGGGTATGATATAAACTTGGTACGGTAACGCCTGGGGATAAATGACTACACTAAGCAGCCAATTAGACATAGGAAGAACTAAGATATCGGTAAAGACGCATCTACCCACCCAAGGGTAATTACTACACTGCACCATACCAGTCATTCCTAACTTAAAGGTTGATCCCACCCAAGGACTTAGAAAATTTAACTAGTAGTTTCGTGTACCCCTAGCTGACCACATAGGTGCCGTCTGCCCCTATCTCCACTAGGTGTACCCACTACTTCCCAAGCGATCGGCTCCCTAACGTAGATACCCGTGCTGGCCCCACAGTGGGGTGTATCACTCCCCAAAGTGGCAACCCGATACAACCAACAGTGCACGACTTATACTTACACGATGCAATAACGTCTTACCTACCAGCCCGGGGCCACACACGCATATGAAACCCGTTGGACTTGCGTTGCCACCGCTAACCCGTTTTGGCCTCTTATAGTCAAGCCCAGTACGCGTGTCTCGTCCTCGACATGGGTCGAGCCCACAAAGATACATATGGGTTACTGGTTGAAATGGGCCCCCACAAGCTACCCACCTAAGCTTACTCCCTCTAGTGTATCCCACTTAACCCTTTAATCATGTTTAATTACATGTTTCCACTTTGGTTAAGTATTCTAATCGTATTTTCTATTGCCACCCAAGGCAACCACTAGATTTCCACATGCCACCCAAGGCACCCACTTAACCCCTCATGCCCCACTACATGCTTATCTGGTTAAGTGTTTCTTAATTGATTAAGACCGTAACCTTTGTAAAGACCTCTCACATTAGACTGTCTTTTGTGGCAGCTGGATTTGTCGGTCGGGTCCGGGCAGCCTTACGCCATAACAGAGTCTAACCTCGTGTCTTTACACTTGTCACGTATTTAGTTTATGCCTAAGACCTCTCACATTGGGCCAATCATTTGTAGCCGCTGGATTTGCCGGTCGGGTCTGGGCAGTCTTATGCTACAAAAGGGTCCAACCTCGTGTCTTAGTCGATTAATTACACCTAATTAATCACCCCCATATTTTGAATTAATTTTCCCTAATTAATTCCAATTTAATGATGTACATAATTGACTCAATTATGTCCATCCACTTATGGTATGCAACATCATACCAATTTCACCACAATTTTGTTAACATAAATATTAACCCCATCGTTCCCCACGTAATACGCTAACATGACATACTTAAAAGGGAAGATTCATCAAAAATACAATGGGTTCAACTTAGCATAACATTAGCATCAACATGGGTTTTAAAGGTGTCAACTTGCATATATGACCATAGCATCAAACCCAACTAGCATAAATAATCAACCCAAACTTGCATGAATCACATATGTCATAAAGATGGTAACTTGCATAGATGTTCATGTCATAGACCTATCATAAAGGGATAAACTTGCATACATGTCATAGGTCTAAAAAGGGATGAACTTGCATATGTTACTCATATCATAAAAAGGGGTAAACATGCATATATATGCATGACATACAAAGGGGTAAACTTGCATATGTATGCATATCATACAAAGGTGTAAACTTGCACATGTTACTTGCATATAATCAAACACCAAACTTGCATAACATGTCATATATGAACTTGCATATAATCAAACACCAAACTTGCATAACATGTCATATATGAACTTGCATATAATCAAACACCAAACTTGCATAACATGGTGTCATAATGGATCAATGTTTATCATAGTGATTTGCATAACTAGCATCATGAACACATAGCATAAAACTTACATAGCTAACATCATGGACATATAGCATAAAACTTGCATAACTAACATCATGAGCACATAGCATATGATAACATAACTTGCATTGATCCACATTCATAACCATAACCTCATTACATCCTATCATAATTAGTTTAGCAATTGCTTGCTAAAGGCATAGAAACTCACAACTTGTTGATTAGCACTCCTATGAAGAAGATTAAGTTGCTAGAGTTGATTAGAAGTTGATTTGAGAAGCTATCTTCTTCTAAATTGTGATGGAGGCTCCTTCTAATTGCATTTTGACGGCATGACGGCCTTGTATCTATTTTTAGTATGAATTAGGGTAGTTTTAGGGTGTATTTATAGATTTAGGATGTAGTTTAGGCCATAGGATTAACCCTAGTTTAGATCTAAACCATCAAAAATCGTCACATGTCAGTAGAACAGACCAGAGAACCAAAACAGGTGCACCAGGCCAGCCAGGGCCAAACCAGAAAGCTGTGCAGGTTTCTGGCTCGACACGGGCGCACTTCCCAAGTGTGCCAGTGTATTTTTGTGCTGGCGCACTTCATAAGTGCGCCAGTGCATTTTGGCTTGTTTTCGGTTTTTCTGCCTAACTTCGTTCGTCCATATCTTCTTCATACGGACTCCGATTTTCGAAAACTCGGACTCTATTTCGCGTATTTTTCCGAGACGAACGCAACAGCGCAACCCTTTTCCCCTAATTCGCACATCTGGGATTAGTTATTCTTTAATTTGTGAATGTTAATATTAACTGAAATTCGGGGTGTTACAATACATCTGAAAGGAGATTTACAGTGAGATTTGTCGTTTCGTTTCGGAAGGAGCCTAAAGCAAGATCTCGGTGAGAGCTTGGGCGTTATTTTATAGATTTGAAACAGTGGTATTAACTATGTATCGCTCAAGCACCGGTATTAGATTTTTTTGAAATATTACAATAACATCGGCAAAGATCGAACATGGCAGGCAATAGCAAGTTTAAATATTGTTAAATCACGTATTAACAACATAAATGTATTACCTAGTCTATATTTTGATCTATATTATCAAATTGCTATTGAATACCATCAATACGACTCCATATTGATTCTAAATTATGATTTATGATACTAAGGAATTATGTTAAGCAAGTTCTCAATCGGTGTTAAAAACATCTAAGACTATTAGTAGTCTACTTTATCATTCTATTTATCGTCCTTATCATATTTCTCATTTATTCGATCCTTCAAAGCATCATTAAAATTTTCCAGACTTGTTCATATTCTCATTTATTCCATCTTTTATTCAACAAAATGATTAGGAAAGAAATCAAGATTTAAACTTTGAAATTTTCTTTTTGATCGTCTTTTAATATGTTAAATATATAACTTTACAATTTTCCTTTTTTATTCTTGATGCATGAAATTAATAATAGGAAAAATGATAAATTTCACAGGCTCATTACCATTATAAATAATGCATTATGAAAGGATTATAAAAATAACACTAATACATGCATAAGTTGTTTGAAACCATAATGTTTTCATGCAAAATCAAATAAAACAGAAAACAAAGATGTCTAATTAATATTATTAAAATGTTTAACAAAGAAGAACAAGGAAAATAATAGGATAAAAACTAAACAATTTATATGTTTGGGTAACTAACTAGTGTGGACCATATATCATCACTTACTATATACAAAAGGCATATTTCAAGAACGTGAATGGAACTTTTGTCATTTTCTTTATTTTTCGTCGTTTAAAACAATGGTTAATATTTATTTAAAATATTACTTCAACTAGATACCCACGGGTTACACTGAAAATTGTTGGGTAATATATCGCTAACGATATTTTTAATGATGTTTTAAGAGAAAACCAAATAAGAAGCAATGTGAGATATATTGTTGACATAATTTTTCATGTTAGCACACATGTGCACTCTTCATCTATCCCCAAATCACATGTTCTCATATGCCAAACTAATCGCAACGTTAATTAAAAAATCTTCCTATAATTCAATAAGTCCCACATGCTAATAAAATTATGACCGTCTGCAAGGTATTGCCAGAACATATATAATTTGATGCAACTTTAAATGTTCATTATTATGTGACAAAATCATCAATTTTAACGCCCCTCCCCTCCCCCCCCCCCCCACACACACACAGATATATATATATATATATATATATATATATATATATATATATATATATAAGTGTGTGTGTGTGCAAGCGTTCAATGACACCCCAGAAATGGAGCGCCCCTTTGACCTCTCTGTTTTCCACCTTTCATTTATATTAATTAAAGTTAGTGGGAGCTGAGAGAGTAAGTGGAAGGAGAAAGGGAGGAAATGTGTGGTGGATAAGTGGTAGGCTAAAGGGGTGCTCCATTTTGGGGTGCCATTGAACCTGCCTCATATATATATGTATATATATATGTGTGTGTGTGAATATATATATGTATATGTGTATATATGTGTGTGTGTGTGTGTGTGTATATATATATATAGTCCTATATTGTAGGGAAGTTGAAAATATACTTGTATATGTATATGGATTTTTTGTCAAAGGTTGGGCCATTTGAACGCCCAAATGTCTTCATCTCTATTTAAGAGATAGGTTATGCATGTCAACACCCATTTTCGTCCGAGATAGGCTTGGGTTTGGGTACATATCAAACAGCAGCGCAACATGGTTTGTATCCCAAATGAAGACCACCACATTGTACCGTGAAGAAATTATCGCAATGAAACCAGTGTATCCAAAGTCTAAAAATTGTATGTCAGAACAATGGCTCTGCATAGTCTCATAGAATTTGCATATGCTCTATCTACGACAAAACCAGCGGAATCTAATGATGAAATCATTGCAAAGATTTGAGAATGATCAAAATGTGTTGAATAATTATATTTGCAAGGGTCACATCTGTAACTTCATGATTGTGCTTTACTTGACATATACTATAGTAAACCCACCACAAAAGGCATCTGGGATGCACTAGAAGAAAAATTTCTTATAGAGGATGTAAGCAGTAAGAAATTTATATTGGTCAAAATTTTCAATTATAAAACGACTGATGGTAGGCCTATCATGGAACACTTTAATGGTATCATGCACATTCTCAATCAATTCAATCAATAAAATCTAAAATTGGATGGTGAGATCAAAGTCCCATATATAATAGACAAATTACCCATCTTGGAAGGATTATAAAAAATTACTACAACAGAAGAGTGAAGATAGGAATTTGGAAAATCTTGCACGGTATCCGCAAGTTGAACAACAGCTGAGATAGACGCTTGGGATGATCTAGTAATAAATACATCAAAGGTCCATGTATTGGAGTATAAGCAAGTAGACAACGCTTCTCAAGATTCTTTCTACCAAAAATGAAAAGGGAAGAACAATAAAAACTTCCAAAACAAGAAGGCAGAAACTGCAAATGGCTATTACCATTATGGAAAACCAGAGCATTTAAAATGGTATTACTGCATTTGGAAAAAGAAGCAACAATCTGAAAAAGAAATGTTTGCAGTAGTAGTCTCTGAAGTCAATATGATTGAAGCCATAAATTCTTGGTGGATTGTTTCTACTGTAGCTAAGCACATCAGCAATGACAAGAATCAATTCAAAAAGCTTAAACTGAATGAAGAAGACAACTGTCTCTATGCAGGAAATTCCGCAAAAGAAACGGTCAAGGGAAAAGGAACAATGGATTTGAAATTCACTTCCAGAAAGTTTCTTACAATACAATGTAACCGAAGTTAGGAAGAAACTTGTATCATGAGCTCTTCTGAATAAGTTTTATAAAATAAACCTTTGAGCCAGGCAAGTATGTGTTGACCAAAGGCAGTATGTTTGTAGGAAAAGTGTATATGTGATGGTATGTTTAAACCCAATAGACATGAATAAAACCGATAATTCTTCCTATATTATTTACTCATTTTCAGTATGACGCAATAGAATGTGACATGTTCATCGTAGATGCATGCTTGATACGATTTATTCACATATGATCCTTAAACATTAAAATGATATGCCATATAAGTATATAGTGTGTTCATAGACCAAAATTACATGAAAGTCATTTCTTTTAAATCGTAAAATAGCACTAAAATATTACAGCCTATACACAGTGATGTATGTGATTTATATGGTACTTCTACTAAATGAGGAAAGAAATATTGTCCACCTTTTATAGGTGGTTACTTCAAATTTTGTAATGTTTACCTTATGCATGCTAAAAGTGAGGTTTTAACATCATTTATGACACATAAATACGAGTAGAAAACTAATGTGATATTAAGATAAAAATACTAAGATTCGACAAAGGTGGTGAACATAAATTTTTTAAATTTTATGGATTAGTAGGATTTGTAACTGAAACGTCTATCGCCAATACTCCACAACTAAATGGAACAGTCAAGAGGGGAAATAGAGCTATTACGGAAATGGTAAATGCAATATTGTGTAATTCAAGTTTCAATATTAATTTTTGGACGAGGGTCCACTTACCGCATGTTAACGATAAGATTCTATATGCTTTATAATTGACAAATCATGAAACACTAAATCTGAATGGATGACCCATATTATGTCAATTGTGAAGAAACCAGAGAAAGTAACTGAATTAGCAGAAGTCATACCCGAATCCGTAGATGTTTATTGAAAATAGATTTACCTGGTTAAGATTTGGTGTTGATCTTCAAAATTGACACGAGCTTTGGATCTTAGTAGATGGTTACTGCTATTATGAACTACTGAAGAGAAAACACAGATCTAAAGTATAAAAATTGGATATGATCTTCCAAACTGAAATAAACCTAGATCTGAATTATTTCCATAGAAGAGATTTGAAAAATAACTAGAACTTATATAATTTAAGGACCCTAACCCCTTATTTACAATAGCATGATATTTTTAAATTGGTCTTTCAAGAAATTGAAAATCACTCTGGTCTCTACACATTCTTTCAATGATAGTTACATCTTTAAGCCTCATTTACTTTATTTGGCTTTATTTAGGCTATTATACCAATATAGCATAGCACATTCTATTTTACATGTGTGACTCGCATGTTAAGATTTCCCAATAATCTCCCCCTTAGGCCGCATATATGATAACCTCAAAAAAACATGTTTAACTTTATGAGATCCAAAATTTGTTATTTATAACATATATTATATCTAAAACCATCACGTCCATTAACTATGTTGACAGAGGTTCGAAGCCGTCTTTGTCACATTTTCCATGACTAAACTCATCAACGGTCATATATTTCGGTACAATCAAATGATATAGGTCGATCATGGATGCATATAGAAATGTGATTTATAAATGTCCATTTTCAACCGGTCCTTCCTTAGTAAGATAAAAAAGTTCAATATTTGAACAATCTAGAGTGCAAGGAGAACTTATTACTTAATTTATGATCACAAAGGAACTAGACCTATAAATATATGTAATCTAAGTATAGAGCAAAGTGTCATGTGAAAGTACCATACACATAATCCTCTTACACCAAAATATTCTTGTTAAAAGTTATATCAATTGAGTAATATTCTCATGAAAGGTCTTAGGTGATAATCCTTTTGTGAGCAAATCCGCCACAATGGAGTTTTTCATAGTATGCTCTATTAATTACAATAAATTTTGCACTCTCTCCTTATTGGAAAATGATATGTGCTTTACTGTCACAATATTACTTTTATGGTCTTCCAATTCTTTACATCAAAGCATGTAGTCTTGTTGTAACAACCCGCCCGAAGTGGGCATAAATTTTGACCTAGAAAAGGCACATCGAAACTTAGAGCCACTCTAAACAGGTCGTTGGTTACTGTAAGGAATTACATTTGCACAAAATACAGAATAATATAACAAGATGTAATCTCACACAACGGGACGAGAAAATATAGTAATCAAAATAAGATTACCATTTTATTCAAAAACAATAGATTCAAATACCAAATGCCAAATTCATATGTTTACAATGGTACGTCATTATTATTCACCATCAAGGTAATATAACGAGATGTAATCTCACATAGCGGGACGAGAAAATATAGTAATCAAAATAAGATTACCATTTTATTCAAAAACAATAAATTCAAATACCAAATGCCAAATTCATATGTTTACAATGGTACGTCATTATTATTCACCATCAAGGACTTCTAACAATAAAAAAGCAATAACAGCTAACATCATAATTATAGTCTCATTGCCTTCTTTAGGCTCTATCATCGCCTTGTCCATCAAGTCTACGCCCCACCTACTAACCTGTTGGATATGCTAAGGAGAGGGGTTAGACATAGATCTGGTCAGAACATAAAGTTCTAGTGACTAGAAATAACATATGCTTAAAGACTTTACTCAATTTTTGGCAGGTTATGTACTTCAAAGTATGTCTATGAAATACATAAGCATACACACACAAAGGCATATTTAATTAATGTGGTGTATATCCGAGTCAATTGCTTATGACCTTAAGGCCAATTCTAGTATATTTATTAAGGGTGGATTCTAATGATCTCTTATGACCCTAAGGCAGACCCTATCCCTTAAGACCCCGTCCTAACACATCAACGTCCTAATTAGATATATATTCTCACAATAATATGAGAAGTAGTACATCGCCGCTTAGTACCGGTTTAGGGTAGGCCCGCACATAACCATTTAAGACCCCTTCGGTGGACGCCTCATGGTAGTACTTAACTGATATTATGGTAGTAGTCCTATACCGCTTAAGACTTCCCTTAGAAGGTGGTTAATTAATTTGCATGCTACGTCTCACGTAAACCAAACCCGTCCCTAAGTTGGCCATCACCAAGCTTCTAGAGGAAGAGGACATTCCGGTAAACTACCCAACCCCATTATCGCCATGTCTAGACCACTTTAGGGAAGGAGGACCAATGGACCACTCCAAATCTAATAATGGAGGGTCCCATGACTTTGGCCCAAATCCAAGAAATAAACCTTCGGAACGGGCCTAGTCCTAACCACTTAAGCCCAAACTATATAAGAAGAAAGTCAGCCACTTAAGACCTTCTCAAGGCGGGTAGTAAGCCTACATATTCACACACATAATAGGTGTATATACATATACACACACACATTAGACCTCTCGCATTAAACTGACCACTTGTAGATGCTGGATATATCGGGCAGTTCCGGGCAGACTTCTACTCCAAGTGGGCTTAACCTCGTGTCATAGTGTACTAAGTTTAATGGCCCATGGCACCCAGACCTCTCACATTAGCCAGGCTCACTTGTGGTTGTTGGATTCGCTGGTTGGTTTTGGGCAGATTAATACCATAAATGACGACTAACCTCGTGTCTATGTGTCATTATTATATATATAAGTCATTTATGCACACACAGAAGCAACAATTCATATGAGGATATTTCGAATTTCTAACCTTATTCTAACGTATTTATTACGCCATTATTACGTTTGATTACATTGATTATGCTATTAATATATAATTTAATATGTACTATAAACGCTAATTTCAATTCGTATTAAGAAACGTTTTAACGATGTTAATTGTCAATCCTCTTCAAATAAAAGGTATATGAGCTTAATTATCATATTAAACTACTCAATTCTTGACATAATTAATAACAAGAAACAAATGAGAAAATAACGACATAACTATTCAAAATTGTATCCTAGGATTGTTAGAATAATTTAGATAATGGAAGCGAAACAAGGTGTTAACTACATATATGCATACATATTCAACATATATATGTATACATACATATACATAAACTTCTGTTTGAATCGAATTCACCTTTTTATTTGTTGCACATAAAAACATTAACATTTGATTATTTCAAATCTGAATATGTTCAAATTCTCCAATTTAGAATGGGAATCTAAACATATCCAAATAATAAAACCAAACCAAATCTTAATCATTTTACATCACAAATACTTTTTAAATAAAAAGAGGCGAATCCACTTAAACAAAAGTAAAATCACCAAAACCTCAAACATAGCCCAAATAATTCACAAACCCAAAATATTGATTGAATGCTTTGCGACAAATGAATATAAGTGATTTGGGTGGTTTTATTTTGATGTTACCATAAAATCTCAAACCTCCATAGGCAGAGAAATCAGTATGAAATTTACAAAACATAGAATTTGGTTTAAACAATATTGTTTCCACTCACGGTGATTGAGGCAAAGGAAATAACACTGATTTGAATGCTGTAAACATTTTTCTTCGATCCTACTACAGATCTATATAAGAGAATCATATAGATTTGAGTCTCATATATATAGATAATAGAAATTCTAGAATATAATCTAAACAAAAGTATATTAGAAAAGAAATAGGTTAAGGGAAGAAGAAGAAACCTATTTCAACCTAATTCTTGTAATATTAGAAGCAAAATGGAGGCATGGAGATTGAGAGGGTTTAGAGAATTGTGAGGCGAGTTAGGTTGTATTTACCGTTAGATTAACATGGTTTAATCTAAGCTATCCATTATCTATAAAACCAGCCTAAACACCAACCCAAACCACTCCCACCAGACCTGGGCTGCACCAGACGGTCGACAATCCCTGGAGGGCGGTTGACCCCTGGGTGTCGACCTTAGGGGCTAAAATTCCTAGTAAACCTAGTGGCATGTGTTTTTAATTAATTATATTATTAATTTCCTTCTATTACAAATTGTTTTCCTTGTATGATATATTCTTTGTCCCCTGGTTCTTATCTATTAGTTTGAATTTCAAATTCACCTAAGGGAATGTTTAATTATTTCAATTATGTCGTTGTATCCCTTAGATATATATATATATACACACACACATAAATATTATTAATT
This sequence comes from Allium sativum, assembly GCA_030737875.1. Taxonomy (NCBI): domain Eukaryota; kingdom Viridiplantae; phylum Streptophyta; class Magnoliopsida; order Asparagales; family Amaryllidaceae; genus Allium; species Allium sativum. The sequence continues at coordinate 484,062,819 of CM060915.1, forward strand.
CAAACTCTTATATGTACATATTTACCATATGATTTCAAATTATTATTATTCCTTTGTGCAGACTCCGTTTTCAACATATTATGTATGAAAACGTATCAGAATTTCGTCATGAATCCAAATATAATAGTTTCGTGGCCAAATTCCTATTTGTACAAAATTCCCGTTTTTCCATTGTTCTATATTTATTGTTTATTTAGTCGATTAAATACCTTGTTTTATTTTGTATATTTTTATGGGGTGTCAAATTCTCATACCCCCCTTAAAATAGATTTCATCATGAAATCTGTCTGAAGAGGCTAAAAAAACAACTCATTTTAAACATCCATATTATTCACCCATGTTATTTTTAATTCATCCTTAAACATCCATGACTCGTAGTGATTATGAACTGTAGACTTACCAAAGTGAGCTAATCCTAGTGTGTCTGTGAAATAAGTGATGCAGTATGTATGCAAAACGACCTAATATGCATATATTTCTATATGAGTGCGGTATGCAATTGTGTTGTATCCATTTTTTTAGCATCCAATCTAGCATTCACAATGCAACCATAAATGTAACTTAGAGGGAAAATTATCCAAGAAAAGCTCTGGGTGGATCTGTCTCATTTTATCATCAGTCTCCCAAGTGCTTTTCGCAGGGTCATCTCCTCATTGTACTCGGACAAGGAGAATGGTCTTACTGTGGAGTGTCCTGATTTCATGCTCTACAATCTTTATAGTGGCATGGGGCACCCTGGACTCCAACTCGAGGCTTCCGATGTCCCTAATTTCGTCAAGCTCGAGTCTAATAACATAATCATGATGGCATTTCCTCATACGAGATACATGAAAAACGTATGGGTTCTCGATAGGTGCTCGGAGAGATCCACTCGGTTAGCCAAAGACCCTATCCTCTTGATAATTCGAATAGGCTCAATAAATCTGGGAGACAACTTCCCAGTCTTCCCAAATCAGACAGTCTTCTTGAGAGTGGAAACCTTTACAAATTTTAAGTCTCCTACACTAAACTCAATTTCCCTCCTCTTATGTGCATGTGATTTGTGGCGGTCTCGAGCTGCCTTCATTCTCTGCCTAATCAACGAAATCTTCTTCGTGGAATCATGGACGAAGTCTAGTCCAAGTAGAACCTTGTCAGTAGTTTCCCACCAACAAGTTGGCGATTTTCGTGGCCGCCCATAAAGTGCTTTAAAAGAGGTCATACCATCGTCGCTTGAAAACTGTTGTTATATGAAAACTCCACCAGCGGCAAGTGCTGCTCCCATAGTCCTCCAAGGTCAATAATGCAGACTCTAAGCAAATCTTGAAGGATGCGATTGGTTTTTTCTGTCTGGCCATCAGTCTATTGGTGATAGGTTGTACTTAGATTAAACGTTGTCCCTGACCCTGGTTGTAAATTTCTCCAAATCTCACTTGTGGATATGGGGTCTGGATCGCTAACTATACTTAATGGCATGTCGTGCAACCTAACTATTTCTATGACATACAATTGGGCTAATGAAGTCGGGTCCTATTCTTCTTGACTGTATAAAGTGAGCACTCTTGGTCAGATGGTCCACTATGACCCAAATAGCCTAATTTCCTCTCTGACTTCTTGGAGGCCCATCAACAAAATCCATGGAAATATGCTCATATTTCCACATGTGAACTTCTAAAGGTAGTAGTATCCCTTTCATGCCTTCCTTGCTCTACTTTAACTTTTTTGGCATGTTAGACACTTGGCCACAAACTCAACTATCTCCCTTTTCATCCCTTCCCAGTTATAATTTCTCTTTATTTCCTTATACGTTTTGTCTTCATCTGGGTGTATGGTCATCCTCGACCTATGAAACTCCTCTAAAATTTCCTTTCTCAACTCCTCATCCTTAGTGACACAAATTCGCCCTTCCCTAAGAAAACTCCCATCGTCACTAAGCAAATGTCTAAGTGAATGAAGAAAGATCTCCTTCTTCTCCACTTGCTCCTTCAAGTTTCTTATCACCTTGTCTAGATCTTGCATACTTCTTATCCTTTCCTTTAGATAGGGTATAATTACCATAACTCCAAGAAAACTATTTGATGCTACCAGTGGCGGTTGCAAGTTAAAGTTAGAGAGAAACTCCAACTGTTTCCATTCCACAATTGTATTCAGAGATGCATGCCTTCTACTTAACGCATCCGCTACGACGTTCCCCTTCCCTAGGGTATATTGGATCATGAAATCAAAAGAGGCAATATACTCCATCCATCTTTGTTGTCTTAAATTCAAATCGTGTTGAGAGAATAAATACTTAAGGGGTTTATGGCTAGTGAAAAGCTCGAATTTCTCCCTTAGAAGATAATGCCTCCACATCTTCAAAGAGAATACAACTGTACCCAACTCTAGGTCATGAACCAGGTAACTTTTCTCGTGGTCCTTGAGTTGTCTACTAGCATAAGGAACTACCATTCCTTCTTATATGAGGACCGCTCCTAAACCGGTTCTGCATGCATCAGTGTAAATCGTAAACAATTTTAAACCATCAGGTATAATGATAACTGGTGCACTTGTCAATGCTACCTTTAATTTCCTAAAAGTTACATCACACTTATCACCCCAAGAAAATACTAAGTTCTTTTTCGTTAGTTGAGTTAAAGGGGTAGTGACCTTTGCGAAGTCCTTAATAAACTTCCAGTAGTATCCGGCTAATCCAAGAAAGCTTCATACCTCCGTAGCGTTTCGAGGTATTTTCCATTCCTTAACTGCCTCAATCTTCGTGGGGTCTACTTCCAAACCTTTACACGACACAATATGCCTCAAAATTTTAATTTCTTCTCTCCAGAAATGAAACTTTGAAAACCTGTCCTTCAACTGGTTCTCTCTTAGTATTCTTAGGACCTATCTTAAGAGATTCTCATGGTCTTTATGGTCCTTGGAAAATATAAGATTATCGTTTACAAAAACCACTACTATCTTGTTTCGAATACCCCTAATCACTCCACTCATGAGATCAACAAAGAAGGTGGGTGCATTCATTAGTCCAAAGGGAATAACTTCCCATTGGAATAATCCACCTAGTGTTCTAAATGCAGTTTTATCCTTACTATTTTCTGCAATCCTCAATTGGTGAAATCCACTTGCAAGGTCTAATTGGGAAAAATACTCGGGCTCCTCCCAAGTGGTCAAACAATTCATCAATTCTAGGTAAGGGGTACTCATTCTTCTTAGCCAGTTTATTTAGTTCCCTATAATCCACACAAAGTCTTAAGGATCCATCAGCTTTGGTGGTAAACACAACAGGTGCACCCCCACTCAAATGTACTTCGTCAAATGAAGCCTTTCTGTAGTAACTCTAAAATATGTTTACCTGACTCTCTCCTTTCTTTAGGTGCCATATGCCTCAAGGGTAAAGCTACCTGTCTGGCGTCCTTATCTAGGTCAATACGAAAAGAGATCTCCCTATGAGATGGAAGTCCCGTGACTTCCTCAAAGATATCCAAGAACTCGCATACTATAGGGACCGAAGATGGTACTTCTGATCTAGGAGACAAGGCACACAATAGGGTTTTATCCTTATTTCTAATATCATAAGGGATTCTCAGACTACGTCCTCCTCGGCTCCTAAGACGAATAATTCTCTTGTCGCAATCTAGGATGACACCATAAAATGATAGCCAATCCATTCCTAGAATAAGGTCACACCCACACAAAATTCAATGCATACTCATTGCATAGGAACTCGACATCGTCGATCTCCAATACTAGGTCTTTACAGATCAACTCAAGGTACTTAGTTCCTCCGATAGGGTTAGCTACCTCTATCGGATTACTAGTGATGGATAAGGAAAGGTTTAATGAATCAACTAGCCTCTTATAAATAAAAGAATGGGTCACACTCGAATCAAACAAGGTATATGCGAAAATTCCTAAAATAGAAGTTATACCTTCAAGTGCGGGTTGTCCTTGATCTTTCGGAGGTCTGCTCTGCATCGGTGTTGCTTCCAATGCAAAATTTTGACTGTTCTGAACAACCCTGGGCTTTGGGCAATCCCTAGGTAAGTGTCCTTCTTCATGACAATTGAAACACCTCCTCTTAAACTCCTTCTTTGCTAAACTAGTCCAACATTCTTTTAGCTCATGGCCTTAATGATGACACCTCGTACAAGTCTTAGCTTCTTTCTTAAACTTACCCCCTTTCTTCTTGTTCTTCCACCATTCTTTCTTCGTAGAACAAAACCGCCTTCTCCCTTCTCACCACTATTGTTCTCTTTAGATCCCTCAACTATGCATAAGATGGCAGTCTCTACTAATGCCTCGAATGTTGCTCTGAATGTTACTTGGGCCATCAAAGTGTCTTTTAATAGGGAGTTCGATCCCTTGAAAAATCTTAAAGCCTTGTTCATCGGGGTATCCACCAAACCTCTACCAAACTTGCATAGCTTGGTGAATTTAGCTACATGCTCCTACAGACTCAAATTTCCTTGCTTGAGACGGATAAACTTCTCTAACTGGATTGCCATCTCCGCATTGGGTAGAAACTTTGCATTAAAATAGGTCTTTAATTCGACCCAGGTAAATACTCGGACGACGTCCTCTCCAGATACCAAGTTCCACCATTTGAGTTTTTGTCTCTTTAAGTGCCAGGCCGCAAATAACCTCATCTGACCATCCTGTGGCCTCAAAAATCCCTTAACGGTCCATTATCCAACATTGATCCCCAACAAAACCCTATGTCCCTAAGATTGGTTTTCCACCAAGGTTTGAAAAATCCTTACAGAGTCGAGGAAAATCGAAAGCTACCTTAGTGGCACGAGCTGCATGCTCTGCTGGGGCCGGAATGACGACATGGACTTGTTCCACATTCCGAAGATACCACTGGAACCATTCTGGAAAATACCGAGGTCTTGCCTGGTTTCCCTATTTGGAAGGATTATCAGTCATTCTACTATCTAAGAAAGAAAGGAAGAATCCTTCAACGGATACTCCTGAGATAGTATTTAAGCCGAAAAGGAAAGAAAATGATAAAGCTGCCTAGTATAGTTGTGTGTTCTTATTGGGATGTAATAATATAAGTACATATATAGTTTGAAAACATTTTTCAAAATATAAATATGCCTTTCATACATATATTTCCCCTAAAATTGGGTAGCCTATGCTCTGATACCAAATGTAACAACCCGGCCGGAGTGAGCCTAAATTTCGACCGAGAAAAGGCCAAACGAAACTTAGAGCCACTATAAATAGGTCATTGGTTCCTATAAAGGATTACATTTGCATAGAAAACAGAATAATATAATTAGATGGAATCTCACACAGTGGGACGAGAAAATATAGTAATCAAAATAAGATGCATCATTTTATTCAAAAACCATAGATTCAAATACCAAATGCAAATTCATATTTTACAACGATACATCATTATTATTCACCATCAAAGGGATTCTAACAATAAAAGAGAAATAACAGCTAATAGCATAATAATAGTCTCATTGCCTTCTTCAGGCTCCAACATCGTCTCGTCCATCAAGTCTACGCCTCACCTACTAACCTGTCGGATATGTTAAGGAGAGAGGTTAGAACATAATGTTCTAGTGACTCGAAATAACATATGCTTAAAGACTATACTCAATTTTTGGCAGGCTATATGCTTCAAAGTATGTCTATGAAATAAATAAGTATACACACACAAAGGCATATTTAATTTGTGAGGTGGATGTCTGAGTCAATCGCTTAAGACCTTTTCTAATGCATTTAGAGTGCTTAAGACCCAACGGGTTGGACATTCTTGGTCACTAATGAATTTAGTATGCCTAAATTCGACGGACGCCTCATGGTACTGCTTAACTGATATTATGGTAGTAGACCGATGCTGCTTAAGACTTCCCTTAAATGGTGGTTAACTAAATTCCATGCTATGTCTCGCGTAAACTAAACTCGCCGCTAGGTTGGTCATCACCAAGCTCGTAGAGGAAGAGGACATTCCGGTAAACTACCCTACTCCGTTATCGCCATGTACAAACCACTTTAGAGAAGGAGGACCTGTAGACCACCCCAAATCTAATAAGTGAAGGTACCATGACTTTGGCCCAAAACTAAGGAATAAACCTTCAGAACGAGCCTAGTCCTAACCAATTAAGACCCAAACTAAATAAGAAAAAGCCAGCCACTTAAGACCTCCTCAAGGTGGGTAGCAAGCCTACCTATTTACATACATAATAGGTATATATACACACACTAGACCTCTCACAATAAACCAACCACTTGTAGATGTTGGATATGTCGGGCGATTCCAGGCAGACTTCTATTACAAGCGGGCTTAACCTAATGTCATAGTGTACTAAGTTTAATGGCCCATGACACCCAGACCTCTCACATTTTCCAGGCTCACTTGTGGCTGCTGGATTTGCCAATTGGTTACGGGTAGACCTAAACCACAAATGACGACTAATCTCGTATCCATGTGTCATTATTTAATATATATATTTATAAGTCATGTATGCACACAAAAAAGCAACAATTCATATAGGGACATTTCAAATTTCTAACCTTATTCTAACGTACTTATTACGTTTGATAATGTCGATTACGCTGTATAAATATATAATTTAATATGTACTATAAATGCTAATTTCTATTCGAATTAAGAAACGTTTTAACGATGTAAATTGTCAATCTTCTTCAAATAAAAGGTATACAAGCTAATTCCCATATTAAACTACTCAAATCATGGCATAATTAATAAGAATCAACAAATGGGAAAATAACAACATAATTATTCAAAGTTGTATCCTAGGCTTGTTTAAATAATGGAAGAGAAACAACGTGTTAAATACATACATGCGTCCACATTCAACATATATACATTTGCATACATATATATTCATATGTACATAAATATTTGTTTGAATCGAAATCACCCTTTTTCTATGTTGCAAATAAAGACATTAAATTAATTCAAATCTGAATACGTTCACATTCTCCAATTTAGAATGGGAATCTAAGCCTATCCAAATAATGAAACCAAACCAAATCTTAATTTTTTTACGTCACAAACACTTTTTAAATAAAAAGAGGCAAATCCAATTAAACAAAAGTAAAATCTCCAAACCATTCCTCAGACATAACCCAAATAATTCACAGACCCAAAATATTGATTGACAACTTTGCGATAAATAAAGATAGGAGATTTGGGGGTTTAATTATAATGTTATCGTGAAAATCCAAACCTCCATAGGCATACAAATCAGTATGAAATCTACAAAACATTGAATTTAGTTTAAACAATATTGTTTCCACTCACGGTGATTGAGGAAAAGGAAATAACACTGATTTGAATGTTGTAAATGTTGTTCTTCGATCCTACTACATATCTATATAAGAGAATCATATAGATTTGAGTCTCATATATATAGATAATAGAAATTATAGAATATAATCTAAATAAAAATAGATTAGAAAAGAAATAGATTAAGGGAAGAAGAAAAAAACCTATTTCAACCAAATCCCTGGAATATCAGGAGCAGAATGGAGGCATAGAGAATGAGAGGGTTTAGAGAATTGTGAGGTGAGTAAGGTGGCATTTATAGGTGTGTAAACGAATAGTAACCGTTAGACTAATCTAAGCTATTCATTTTCTATAAAACCAGGCTAAACACCTATCCAAACCACCCTGTAATGACCCGTATTCCACACATCATAGATTTGTAGAATATTTATTTCTTTCCCACGTGAAGTCGTATGGTCATGTAACTTTGGGAAACATCTATTAGAGTCATTTCCCATGTTCATGATTTTTGTTGATTTTTGAATGACCATTTTGCCCCTAGTCGGTACTGTTTTGGCCATAACTTTTGATTGGAAAGGAATTTTGACCTGAAACAACTTCCATTTGATTCGTTTGATGGTTTCTCTTTCCGTAGAGTGGTCATAATAGTCAAACGGACTTACCGTTTGGGAGATATGGCTGAAACAAGGTTTGGAGGGTGAAAAACTGCTTAACCGGGCCAAATCGGGTGATTAGTGAGTAGGCCCATAACCCATTTCGGGATTAGGGTTATGGGAGGGCTGAAATGAGATGGAGAATCATTCCATTTCAGTTTTCTAGCCTCCACTTATCACCAAGGATCCCTAAAAATGGCCTTCAACCTCTAAATCACCTCCAAATCATCTTTTGGTCAAGGATTTGGCTTAGCAACCCCTAATCAAGGAAGATCTTCACTAAAGAAACTTAGGAGCTGCAGTTTGGCATTGAGATTCACATCAAATCAGAGATTTATTTCAGATCTTAGTTTATTTTGTGGCTAAGGTGAGTGATTTGCATAGTTTTGCACTAATTATGGCTAATTAGGGTTGATTAGTGTTAATTAGCGAATTTAAACATGATAAAATTCTGGAAAAATGTTTATAAAATTAGGAATGATGTTTTTGACCTCTGTTAGAAATTTGGTTTCATTTGGTTAAGTTTTGCTAATCATATCATTAGTTTTGCTTAAACATGCTTAAGGGAAAAATATGGGGTTTTGGCCATGTTTGATCCATTTTGATATGTCATATTGTTGTTTTGGTGTTTGTGGTTGATTCCCTATGTTCCTATGATTGCATGGTATGCTTTGTGATTGATTAGAAGTGTTAGATTGGTCGAAAACGCCGTCGAGAGGCGAAAATAGCTTGATGGAATGATGCAGGTTTTGGGATCGGTATAAACGACCAGGAGGAAAAACCGACCAGGCTCCGACCGACCGTGGGGAACAGAACGACCGACCAGGGTTGACGAGTCTTCGACCGATCAGGTTTTGGACCGGCCAGAGGGGTTTCGACCGACCAGGGGAGTTTCGAGCGACCGAGTTTGGACGACCAGGGGAGTTTCGAACGACAAGATTTTGGACCGACCAGGAGGGGCTTCTGACCGACCGACCCCGTATGAACTTCAGACCGACCAGGAATGATGGAAACCGATCCACTCGTGCTCCATATCACGATCCGAACCAGGAGGGAGCCACGAGCTGGAGGAGCGCGATCCGATCCGATTCGATGGCGATGACCAATAACCCGAGATGCAAAGGTAGTCCAAATGGAAGTTAGAGCTCAGGATCCCGGAACCAGTTGGGAACCAAGGAGTTCACTTCATGGTTGGACTTTGCTGCGGGACGTGTGCTAAGGAGTTGTCGACGTTCATAACTTCAATTCACCACTAAGAATGAATGATGGGCTACTTATCAGTGCAGTAGGGGCAAGGTGATGGTAGCAAGACTACGTTATCAGTGCAGTAGGGTCATTATGACCTGAGGGGCAAGGTGATGCGTAGTAAGACTATGAGCCAGCGCAGATGGGGTGAATAACTCCATGGGGCAAGTGGACATAGTAAGGATTAGTAAGGCTATGAGCCAGTGCAGTGGGGTTCTTGTGACTCCATGGGGCAAAGTGGACATAGCAAATGATTAGTGGCTACGTTATCAGTGCAATGAAGCCATTCATGACTTCATGGGGCAGAGTGATCGTAGCAAGGTATGTTGGGCGATCGAAGTGGTGAATATCGTATACTTTACGCACTGAGTGAGAGATGTGAGGATGGATGCTATGCTTGATTTTTGCCATCATTATGACATGCACACCTCCCCCACCTCCGTATCTTTATATTGATTGATATGATACCTTAGAGTGTTGTACAGTATGTAGTGCTAACTCTTTGGTTGTAGGTCCAGGTTCAGGTATGTTTTAGTCTACCTGTTATTGTTCACTTTAGATGCTTATCTCTCATACCAGGCTTTATGTCTGACCCAGAGTTTTATGTCTCCTCTTATTACTCTGGGTGCTCACACGAGCAGACTAGAGACAGGTTAGCTGGTGATGCGCGAGTAGCTGGTTCGGGAGGCGGGCAGGAGGCTTCCACGTATTATATATATACGCATTCTCCCTGTGTCGTTGGTGGTCGCTACTTGGGCATTAGTAGTGTACCTCATGTATCTTGCTTTTGCTTTGAGACAGTTTGAAAGTTGTAATAAGCTGTATTTTTTTTGGATTTCCGCTGCTATGATGTTTAGTTCTGATTTTCAACTTATGCACTGTCTCTCCTGTTTTATGTCAAGTATGTTATTATTATATTTTGTCCTATGCGCTGTGAGACATTCTACAGGTTCTTTATATGTTCATTTCCTTCTTCCTTTTCCTTCTCACGACCCGTTCCGTGCTAACTGGATATGTGTACAGTGCACTTTTGGAGTAAATGTCGGTTGGTGCGGAGGCGGGCCGTCACACTTGGTATCAGAGCTCTAGGTTGCGTAGTTAACCTAGGTAAAGACACTAGGGAGAGTTAGTACGTATATGAGAGCGCGTATTTGTGATTACTTTGATTTTCAAAAGCTATGTATATATATACTATTAGTAGTATAAGAATGAAGTTGCACTGCACTAGTACCACTATGGGGTCGTTAATCGTTTCCCTTTTACAGATTGACGATGAGCCGATATGTTAGAGGTACCGGTAGAGGGGCCAATAATGGGAATGCCGCTGACATGAGGGCGATGTTTACCAACCTCATGAGAGACATGCTTAGAGAAGTGCAAGGGGCAGTTCCCAATCCCGGAGCAGGTGTTGGCCCAGTAGTGCAGGCGCCTAGGGTCGATTTCGCCAAGTTGTGCAAAGATTACACTAATCTTGGTGGGAAGCCGTTCCACGGAACGGAGTCGGCCACAGATGTTCAAGATTGGATGGATAGCTGCGACCGTATCTTCGATGACTTGGGTCTTGAGGATGCGATGAAGAGAAGGCTAGCGTCTCGTCAGCTGCAAGGGCGAGCGATGAATTGGTGGAATGCTATTAGAACAGCTACTCCAGAGGACCAGGTTACTTGGGTTCAGTTCAAGGCTCGCTTTAGCGAGAAGTTCATTCCAGTTGCCCAGAAGTGAGTGTTGTTCAAGAGGTTCTTGGAACTCAAGCAGAATGGGAGGGAAGTTTCTGATTATATTGCTGAGTTCGACACTTTGTCGAAGTATGGACTGTCTCTTATTGATACTCCTAAGAAGAAGAATGAGAAGTTCATTATTGGTTTGGATGGGTACTTGGGAGAAAGGCTTATCAACCACATCGATGAGACTTTTGAATCGATCGTGGGGAAAGCTTTGAGATCAGAGAGTCTTTACCCTAAGTCAAAGACTGAGGCTGCATCTGCAGAAGGGCCAAAGTCGCAAGCAGGCGGTGGGGGCAAGAATAACTCTCAGAATAAGAGGAAGCAGGACCAATCTAAGAGTGGCCAGAAAAAGAGCAAGAAGGATGTTGAGTACTTCAGCTGTGGAAAGAAAGGCCATTATGCTAAAGAATGTCGGGCCAAGCCAGCGGAAAGGAAGTGCTACAACTATGGTCAAGTGGGACATCAGAAGGACAAGTGTCTGCAACCTCTTAAGGAGAAGCAGATTGTGAAAGCATATGCTCTTGATGTTATTCCTTCTTCGTCGAATGCCCCAACTGCGGCGGAGAAAGGAAAGAATGTTGTTATTCAAGGTATGCTTTCTATTTATGATGTACCAGTTCGAGTTTTGTTTGATACTGGGGCTTCCCGTTCCTTCATATCTAGTGACCTGGCGGATAGGTTGGGACTGGAACCCGAGATAGTCGATAGACCATTGGTTGTGACGAACCCGATTGGTGGTTCGACTAGCCTTAGTATGATTTGCAGGAATTTGGTCTTATCGAGTCATGGATGTATGTTTGTATGTGATTGCTTTGTTTTGGGCTTTACTGGGTATGGCATTATATTGGGAGTCGATTGGCTCCAAAGATACGGGGTGGTGGTAGACTGTGAGGGCTTTTTGGTGACAGTGAGGGCGGATGATGGGCGGAGGGTAGTGTTTGGTAGTCTACCTTGTGATGGGGTTATGGCTAGTTTTGTAAATTCCCTCGACATCACGCAGGATGAGTTGTCAGATGTGCCCATGGTTGGCCAGTATCCGGACGTCTTCGAGGAGGTGACCGGGCTTCCACCACACCAAGTGATTGAGTTCCGTATTGATTTACTGAAAGATGCCAGACCTATAGTGATGCCACTTCGTCGTATGGCACCAAAGGAGCAGCGAGAGCTCGGGGTGCAAGTCAGCAATCTTTTGAAGAAGGGATTGATTAGAAGGAGTGTCTCCGAGTGGGGAGTACCAGTTGTGTTTGCCACTAAGGCAGATGGTTCCCTTCGTTTGTGTGTGGACTATCCCGAGTTGAATAAGGCGACGAGGAAGAATAAGTATCCTCTACCGCGTATAGATGATTTGTTTGATCAGCTGGAAGGAGCAAGAGTGTTCTCCCAGTTGGACCTCGCGACAGGATTTCATCATCTTCGAGTAGCAGATGAGAGTGTTTCGAAAACGGCATTTAGGACGCCGTCTGGATTATATGAATGGTTGGTTATGCCATTTGGGTTGACCAATGCACCAGCCTATTTTGTGGATCTTATGAATCGAGTATTCAGAGATCAGTTGAATAAGTCTGTTCTTGTGTTCGTGGATGATATCCTTGTTTATTCAAGGACAGAGGAGGAACACAAGGGGCACTTGAGGATAGTGATGGAGGTGTTGAGGAAACACCAATTGAAAGCGAAATTTTCTAAGTGTCATTTTTGGAGAAGGGAAGTAAGATTCTTGGGTCATGTTGTTTCAGAGTGTGGTATTGCCGTGGACCCTGCGAAGGTGGCTACGGTACAGGATTGGCCTACGCCCAAGAATGCTACAGATGTAAGAAGTTTCTTGGGATTAGCCAGATATTATCGTAAGTTTATCCAGGACTTCTCCAAGATAGCAGCACCGTTGACTCAGTTGACTAAGAAGAATCAGTCCTTCGTCTGGGACGGAGTGTGTGAGGATGCCTTCAAAAGTCTAAAGGAGAGGTTGACGCATGCGCCAGTGTTAGTCATTCCTAAAGGGAATGAAGAGATGACGGTATACACGGATGCTTGTGGTACCGGACTGGGTGCAGTATTGATGCAAGGAGGTAGGGTTGTAGCTTATGCTAGTCGACAGCTAAAGCCGCATGAGAAGAAGTATCCTACCCATGATTTGGAATTGGCAGCGATTGTATTTGCGCTGAAGATGTGGAGACACTATCTCTTGGGAGAAAGATTTGAGCTGTTTACCGATCATAAATCGTTAAAGTATCTCTTCTCTCAGAAAGATCTGAATCTCCGTCAGCAGAGATGGTTAGAGTTCTTGGCTTCGTATGATTTTGATATCGCGTATACACCTGGGAAGGGTACACTACAAGAAAATGTGATATTAATAGCAAGTAGGGATTGCAAGGGAGCTTGACTTGCTATACTTAAGTGGTTAGTGGTTAATTAGGATAGATGATGACTTATTTAGTTGCCATTGTTATTAAACCACACATCGTCATAACCCACGTGAATTTTTTTGGCATTTCCCTCCGCTTATTTCTGATTGCCGCTAAAATCTCTTTATCTTTTTCTCCTTTCGCTCCAAAGTTGCTCACATTCGTTCCCTCTTTAACACGAATCACTCATTTCTTCTTACTTAATTTCAACTTCGTGATACGTCATGCCAGCTGAAGCATGCTTCTTAAAAGCGTACGTTTCCCTCAACCCAGTTTTCCCTCAATCAAATGAAACCCTAATTAGTTCTCTCATCGAATTGCAACTTCGCGATACGCCATGCCAGCTGAAGCATGCTTCTTAAAAGCGTATGCTTCCCTCAACCTAGTTTTCCCTCAATCAAATGAAACCCTAATTAGTTCTCTCATCGTCTAAAGGAAATAGGGGGAACGAAGTAAGATATATACCACTGAGGTATACATGAGGAAGATTTAATCGAAGAAAATAAAGGTTTGTTTTCCTAATCTACTCATAAATCCATAAGAATTTTGATATATAATTCTAAATTTTTTGCATCGGTTATTTCGATTTGTTTTCAAGTGCTAAACGATTTTGTTGATTATCAATTTTAAATTTGTTAATTCATAGTGATTTGATTTTTGGGTTTGCCTTAATTATTTACATGTTTTTAGTTATACTTGAAAAGATAGACTGGGAGACAGGTTATTATTACTAGAAACCAGGAATAGCAAATGTTTTTGGTAGAACATGTTATTGGTGCTTTCTTATTTTAGTTTATGGTTGAACGTAGAATGATAGAAAAGCATAATGGATATATTTGTACTCTATGTTGTGCAACCCAGATCAATTAGTTAATGCAGATTTTGGTCAAGCTCCTCAAACATAATTTAATTTTTATGTTGGATAAAGAATCTATTGTAGTTTTATTATTTTTACTGTTGTTTCCTTGGTTTCTCTTTAAGGTACCAAAAACATTGTTTGTGACTGTACTAGCTGCTGGGTTGAGGAACAGAAGTGTAGAGAAAAAGGCGGAGATAGTTGATGAGGTAAAGAAGCATGTATGGCCAGCAATTGAATCCGCAGAAGTAAAGCCAGTTGTGTGTAGATCCTTTCCTCTTTTAGAAGCAGCGAAGCCTCATGAGGTTATGGAACGCAACCAGCATATCAGTAAAATACTGTTGATTCCATGACTTTTATGTTTACAAGTTTATTTGAGTTAGTTGTATGAATATTGTATGATGGATTCAGCAATCTTGAGATCATGAAATACAATTTTAGCTTGTGTTGATGCTAAAATAATATAAAATGCTATGTTGTTTTTGGCTGGAAATCTTTTTTTTTTAATCCCAGTCGGTTGATACAGATTCCAGCGATGGCGAGCTCGTTGGTACGTCGAGCGACAAACGATCAACTGATCGGTGCGGATTGGGCGATGAATATTGAGATTTGCGATATTGTCAATCGTGACCCTAGGTATGGTTTCCATAGATTTTTCTGGAATTTTCTTTACTGTTATATTCATTTTCTGGTTAATTAGTTATGGATTGCTTAACTTGGACTTTATGGTCGATTAATTGTATAATTCAACTGTGCTGATTGTTGAACTATACTGGAATTGTATTAAATCATTCGTTTCTCGTATCGTATTTGATAGATAAACTTAAGCATGTTGTTGCAATATTAATTGTATATTTATGAAATTGGAAAGTCTAAGAAAGTTTAGTCTAGCCTCTAGCTTACAATATAGCTTGATTGTAGTTGAAAATTAAAGTTTATAATTCACATATAGAAAAAAAAAGTAACTAAAATCAAAGTTTAGTTGACGCTTGTGTCAGAGAAATAGGTTTCATAATAGTATCCGTGAGCTTTCAGAAGGCATTTATAAGCTTTCGTTGTTACCAAGTAAAACTACATTACAAAAATATGGACAAATATTTGCTATTCACTTGTTAAAAATACCACTGAGTCAAATGCTGATGCAACAAAGTAAATGGCTTCTTCAGTTTAACACAGCCATAGTTAGAAACTCCATAGTGCTGTGCTAACATATATTGTTGATTGTAACATAAACCGCTAAAGAACCTAACATTTAAATTGCATTCACAGTGAACACTTTCTGTAAATAAATATCTAAACAGACACCATTTCTCAAAAAGCATGAAATTAGTCCTTTGTTCAACTTTTTGCACTTAATCTAGCTTCAACAGTTTATATGTCCTCCTACATTCTACTAGGTTGCCTCTCAAATTGTTCTACAATGATGTAGCCTGCTTTATGCTATGGTGGAATTTGTTTCATGATGGTAAACAGATAATTCTAAAATAGACTGACCCTACATCATTTTACAAGCAGCATGAACTTAGTCATACTTTCACAGAGTATTTAACCAGCCCATGCTTTCTAGTTATTCCTGTGTTAGAATGGCAATATGAATATAGTAATATAGGCAAACATTTATCTTTATAATAATACTCCCAGTTGATGGTCTGTTGAAAGTTAAATCAGAGTATCATTCCATCATATATTAAATCCTAGTGTTTTTTTCATTCAGTTTATTTTCCAGACAAGCAAAGGATGTTGTAAAAAGCATTAAGAAGCACCTTGGAACAAAAGTCTATCTTCTCACTTTTGCGATAAGAAACTTGCACCATTTTGTCTCTCTTAGTGTAAAAAACTTATGCATCTATTTGTTATGCATGGTAACGAATCATTCCCTTTATCGCCCTAATTCTTTAAAGCTGCAATAGAAAATTTATGTAGCTAGAGTTGTTTTTCCAGAAAGTGGGACAAGAACTTTCTCGGCCAAATCACATGATATACTAGGTTAACGTAGCTTATTTTGGGTAAGTGCCATCACTATCAAAAAAATTATGATTCTCTATATTTTGCTTCAATTTTATATTTTAATTTATTGATTTTAATTGTTTAATAAATAATGGACCTGTAGAAAATCACTACGGCATCATTTTTATTGGTAGGTCGAGAGCGCATATGGTTGACCACCTTGTTGCTTATCAAGTCAATTGAACTGAATCTTATTGGTAGGATAATTTGAACTGAATTTCAAGGTTAAATCAAGTAACTTGTTTGCTTCCTTTTGAAATATTACTGGTACTGTCGGTTTTAAAAGATTATCACCGCATTGTGTTATGCGTGTCTGCGTGTGATGCAATAGGATCATTTGAACTGAATTTTAGGGTTAAATCAAGCCACTTGTTTGCTTCTTTTTGAAATGAATATATTAATAAAATAAGAAAAAAAATTAACTGGGTCGGAATATTACCGACAAGGTTGTAAAAATTTGCTAAGCTGCAATAGTGCATTAGGGATTAATTCAGGATTAAGCGGGGTCTGGCGTTTTCCATAACCTATGTAGTTTTTTTTTTCTTTTTTTCAAAGTAGCACTTGATTTAATTTAAATTGATCTAAATCGAAAATTTAGGGGTTTGGATGAGCTACAGTGCAGCCTGGAGGCAAAACAGACTTAAATATCATGTGAATGCTTATAAAATACATCATGCTTTAGATAATGCCTAAAAAGTGGCTAGATACACATTTGAACTCTTAGATGAGGCGGTAAGAATTTCCTAGATGAGCCTAGGCGAGTGGCTAGGTGGCAAGTCTCACCTAGACGGAGGCCTTAAAGGATTTTACAATAGCGATTACTGGTACCGTCAATTTTGCAAAATAATGTCGACATTTTTCCATTAGAAATAGTAAATTTTACTCCTGCATTGATCATATTTGTATATAGGTTTAGCTTAAAGATGGCAACCAAGTGATCATAATGGCATGGTAATAGGAGTTTTACTGTTACCATAACTATTTAATTTGTGACATCAAATTATTCGATTGATGCGCCTCAGAAATGTTCTGCATTGGTTTAATATTGAATTTCTCATTCTAATTGTAGTGGCTAACTTGTTGTCCTGCATACCACCATTTGATTATTCATCTATTGAGATTTAGGAATATGAATCCTTGACAATGAGATGGGAACCTTAGTCCAAATAGAGTAGCTTCAACATTTTATGATGGATTGTTATGAATAATGGGGTTGGACCATATTTGAAATATGATAGGTGCAGTTGTGATCTGCACTTGTTAATAATCAAGGTATCCATGTTCTTTTTTACTTTGGGAAAGTTAACTTCGAAATTACTTGATAATAGTTTGATTTAAATGCAAGTGGTGCACAAAATACGTTAAAACGTGTGTATGTGTATAATATATGTTTGTGTGTGTTTTTTGTGCTTGCTATATAAGGTTTATTTGTACATCCTTGTCTTTTTAGAAGTATTCTGATAGAATTGTATCATTTGGAACTGCTTTAAATTATGTTGTACAAATGAATTGATTTTTTTCCCCTTGGGGAACAGGGAACTGAATGTGATATGTTCTTTTATTTAGAAAAATATAAATTACTACATTTTCCAGGAGAAAAAAGTTTTCACATCTAAGTAGAAATATAATTGTGCCCGTTCAAATGTACCCGTGATTAATGTATCCTGCTACTCAAATGCAAACAGATATATGAGCAAATATATAAATCGAAACTTCTATGTAAGCTGGATGCAATTACTTCTTGACTAGTGTATAAAACTATAAATCCATGTTCCAGTCCGAATTTTGAAGATTCGTATGTCTTATGAATCACTCAGTGTTTTTACTTAAGCACTTTTAAGTTGTGTATTTGTTTGTTTTTTTAAATTTATTTTACCACCTTTTACACAAAATCAAGTTTTTTATGAATGCTTTTTATGCTGTAGTTTAATCAATTTGTGTCTTGCACTACTCAGTGTCATCAGTGTTGTTGCCCAGTACATCTATTAATCTTTTAATTCAACTCCTGTCCAAGAAAAGATACACTGATATTTTTTTTTCTTGGATCAGTTTACAACTAAAACTTAAAATTCTTTATGCTCTAAAAACTAGACTGTCAACTAAATCACATGCTTCGACTATAAGGGCCTATGCTATTTTTCAAACTAAATCATATGCTTTAAACCATGGTTAGAGATTCTAGTTGAAACCATGGAATTTTGGCGAACTCATTCCGGTTCTAGCTAGTATTGTAATGAAATCAAACCTGAAATCCACAATCGCCGTGCAAATTACGCTTAAATTTTAAAAAAATTAGCAGGAATTTTATATTATAGTTCTAAAATCGTCTACAAGAAAACGTGGACAACATGAAAAAGCAGTATTAATAGCAAGAATTTTGATTTTCCAGAATTTTGATTTTCACGTTTTGTTCATATGAAAGGACAAAATAATTCTTATAATTTTGATTTTCCAGAAATAATTCTTATAATTTCTATAAACCACGTTTTCTAGAATTTCGTCCAAATCAAAATTACGCTTAAAGGGACGACATGAAATAGCTTGTCTCATAATTATTTGAATCTTATAATTTGTTGTTCACATACAATACTGGCTTGTTGAAATCCTTATTTGTGCCAATTTGTTGAAAGAAGTTTTAAAGGGTCAATTTGTTGTTACTGTGGCATAAATAGCTTGTCTCATAATTATATGAATCTTATGCATCTGTCTATAATCTTCTTTCTCCATAACAAAAGATTTTTTTAGTTTTTTTAAAGTTTTTCTTTTAGTCTCACACCTATCTTGTTTTGGGATATAAATTTTGCTTTGGACAAACTGACTGCATCATTATCTACAAGAACTTGGTTTATAGAAAATATGTATGCTTCCATGAAAGGAAAGGTCCTTAACTGCGAAGAGTTTAAAAAGGAAGTGTACCATCAATCTGAGTTGTTGAAATTCATACTTGGTCACTATTGAAATTCATACTTATAATTATCTTTCTATTCGCTAATGAGTCATGTCAGATTCATATTAAATTGTTCCATAGGCAATGTTTTCTATTCAACTAGACTTAAAGTATCACTAATGCATGACAAAGTATGGTAAGAGGCTCTGATTTTATTCGCATAATTACCTAAGATGCCGTGTAATATAATTTTTTACAGCTTAGTTTATTAGATTTACGTTGTGGTCCATCATCCATCTATGTTACTTATACCGTTTGATTCAACTGTCGTGCCTATAACTTTTAATGCTTGTTTTTTATGGATTATTTGTATTATGATCATTTCAACCTTCTACTATATGAAATAACATTCTACAGCTGCAAAATAATATTTTCAATGACAATTCAATAGATCATAAATTCATATGATATAAACAAACATGGTTGCATCTCCAGTTTGTATTTTGCGACTGATAGCGTTAGCATTCACTGCATACTTGTCTATTATACATTTTCGGCTTTTCCACCATTACATACATGTTTCTTTTCTCTCATTGCAACTGCTTCGTATCAAAATGATCATTTTTATATATGTGCTTGATTATCTATTAAAATTACATCCATTTGGAAATTTACTTGAAAGTGAAAACTGAATTAGATGTCCTTCTCAAATACTCAAACTCGGGTATTTCTTTGCCTTATTCAGTGTAGTGTATGGTATATATATTGGCAACACACAACATGGTGGTGAGAAGTTCTCCATGAAAGTTCGTAGCAACATGGTAGGATTGGTTATTGGCAAAGTTGGGGATACGATAAAAATATGCAGGCCACATCTGGCGCTCCTATACAGGTTATACTGTTACATCCACCTCCCGATGATACCTCACCGGAGAGAACAACTCAAATTGATGGTACTCGTTTTCAATGAAGAGTTTAAATTACCTATTTACATGTGTCTGTTATTACTTGTGTTTAATTTGAATTTGCTTGTTTATACTTTTGCATTGTGTCGTGCAAGGAGTCGTTTGTGTAAACATGAATGCAAACTTTTCTGTTGAAGGTATCGATGACGATGAAAGCGTCGATGACCAGGGCATCAAGGTTGATATTGTTGACACATTCAAACTTCAGGTATATTTTTTATTTTTGGTTCTGTTTCTTATACTATAATACAACAACAGAAAAAATTATCAGATGGAAAATGTTCTATGTTATTTTGGGATATAGTGTTAAATCACACTCTTGCCTTCAAAATTAAGTCCTGAGATGGTTGTGTAGTTTAAGCAGGGTAGAGAGGGAGCAATTTTTTTTTCCTTCTTTTGATGTAAATTTTGACCTAGTCTATTATGAGTTGCGTAAATATTCATATACAACATGTTTCGTAATGGTTCACCCACTGTTCAAGCACCAATTTTAAGTTGGTAGAGAATTCTAGTTGTTTTTAAGATATTTAATATTTGTTACCGCCCCGTCTTTGGACGCTTACAAAGTAGGATCTTGAAGTTACATGGTGAATTTTGAGAATCAACTTGCAGGTTATCAATATGTAAAACATAAAAAGCGAGTTATGGTGAATGGTTTACAATTCAGCGACTAAAATAGAAGCGCATGACCAATGTAGAGAATGTCCTTTTTGGCATGGAAAACAACTAAATTTTACCAAATTCTTATCATAAAAGTTGTTGCTTAAGTCAGAAGCTTTCCAGAAAATGTAAGAGTTTCAAAATTGGACGAGTAGTTTGAAATTTATATCCGAATCAATACAATAAAAATGCAGGCCAGTTTTTTTTTTCACATTTTTTTCTTAATGTTTATTTTGGAATAGGCTGAAACTGAATTGATATTTCTCTCATCCATTCATTTAGAAGAACACATGCTAGCTGAATTATAGATGACATTTAACAAGATATTCACTGACGATGTACATAAGAAATTTATCGGTTGTTTACATGCTAGCAGATAGGGAATTATTTTCGCTGCATGCTACAGACTACCACTCGCACAATGCTTATATTGCATTCAATTCAATTTGCATCTTTCTTGTGTAAGGTAAAATGACATATAATATATTACTACTCAAACGGCGTTAAAAATATCTGGAGGTAATTAACTAATTTTTGTATTATACCTAACATTAAATTAAAAAAGAAGAATTGCATATTTAAAGGTTTCATATTGGTTAAGTTGAAAATAATCACTTCAGTCAATGAAGTTTCTTAGATGTTTATTTGGTCACCCATGTAATTGGCTTGCATCATGCAATTCATAGTCATCATGGAAGCACTTCTGTTCCGAAGCTTAGAGGAAGAATGATATTATTTTTATTCAGAAATAAATTGCTATTTTTCATTCCCCACTCTTTGTCACTGATTATATTATTGTTTTCTTATTAATGAACTCCATTTGAAGATGGAGGAATATTTGCCATGAAGAAGAGTGTTAAAAAAATTCGAACTTGCTAATAAATGTGAATTGAATTTAAGTCCACTTAATAACAATACAAAATGAACTTACTACTAACAAGTTCGTGAGTTTATAACTTGTAAGCTTTGAGTAAGCGTTTAATGGCTATAGTGTTTTTGTTTTGCTTGATTAACATGCAATACATTGATGAAGCCAACATTTAACACATTCAGCTCAACTACATACTTCTTTCACTTGTTGATAGATAGGTTCTAACACAGACAAGGTACATAATTTATTACTCATTTTGCACTGTTAAGCTTCTTATTTGAATTCATCGTAAGCACATTACTGCAATTTATGACTTGTGAATTCTTGTTTTTTATTGAAGAAAAAGGTTATTAAAAAGTCACTTAAAACACCATAAGCTAATTTATGACTTATGTATACGAGTATTCAAATAATATTATCAATCCATTTTCTTATTCTATATATAAGCTATAGCTAAGAAACTAGCACACTGTCACCTCAGATTTGTTTAAAAAACGAGGGATTTCACACAATTTAAAATAAGCATATAAAATTTCAAGGAAACTTTTAACAATTTTTTTCTTAATGTTGTACAAAGATAGGAAAAAATTAGATGTCAAAAGTTCGGTTTTTTTGGGCATACATACATATACACACGTGCATATACGTGCGCGCGCACGCACACATACTTATATATTCAACCTTTTTTCAAAGATAGGTGGTTTTTAAATTATTTTAAGAAATAGCTTTTCTTTGTTTAACCAAAGATTGAGTCATAATAGTTTGACTTAAAATTTATTGAATAAATAAAATGATTAGACAATTTTTAAAATTTACTGAAGAAATTTATTGAAGAAACATAACCATTGACGCCTCAGCTCGTTCCTGTCATACCCTCTCCGTCCCCTTCCCTACATTCTCCCATCATCACTTCTCCTACTCTTCTTGCTCCTTCTTGGCCCCCTCTTGATAATTCTCCTGTGCTCTTTCCACCCTCCCAGTCTCCTGCTTCCTTCGATCGACAACTTGCTCCACCAAAGTCTAATGCTATTCTTGTTGTTGCTGCAGCTTTTTCTTCACTTTTCCTTTTATGTGATGTTTTTCAGTGGCTTCCTTCTGTAAGATTTTATTTTAATTGTTAAGAGCTCCTGAACTTTTTTAATGGCCAGTGAATATGGCATAGCTGTTGATTTATGGAGTGCTGGTTGTATTCTCACTAATGCTTGTAGGAAGCCTATCATGCCAGGAAGAAGTAAAGCAAGCATGAATCTTATTTACATAGTACATAGTCATTCACATTATCATGATGTTTGTTGAATTATTTTTCTCTAGTACTAAATTGCTTGTAGGTTGAGCAGTTGCACTAAATGTGATACAATATCTCTTGAAAACAGTTTTGTTTTCAGCTTCTGTGCTTTTTTTCCCTAATCTTCGGAATGCAATTGAGCAACCATTACACATTATCATATTAGTAGGCACATAACTGAACAACCATTACTTGAACTTGATTAGTAAATGAACACAGAACTATTTGTTGATTCATTTTCATACTACATGTACCTGCTAGTCAATCATGGTTGTTCAGTTGTTACCTGTAGAGATAAGAAAAATGTTGGAAATTCATATTTAGAGTATAATACCCACCAGACTGATGCGTGATTTAATTTTATATTACCCATGTATGGTCCATATATAAACTCGAAAAATGTATTTTATTTTACCAATTTACTTATACAAATGATGTTAGCAAGTTTCATTACCTTTCATAATTCTGTCCATACTGTTTGACCGTATATATTGTGCAATGGGTTATCAAATGCAGAATAAATTGCACAGTGGACTATCTGAACGTTATGCTGATCAAGTATATGCTTGGGTATCCTACAAAACCACTGGAGCAAAATATATGATGTTGGCTGTTATATTATCAACATCTATCCAGGTGTTTTTTTTCCTTTTTCACATGATTCATGGTGAGGAGCAAATAAACAATAAGGACTCATGAATTAAGTCATATAAATATGTGTGTTTATACATACATACACTTTGTGTGTTTATATGTATGTGTTATTATACTGAGATAAAATTCTTATTTCTTATATGTTCTATTTGAAAGTCAACAATACATGCTCAGTTTCTTTGAACTCGGTTTCAAAGAAACTGAGCAATAAACTGAGCTTATTGCTCAGTTTCAACGAAACTGAGCATAGCCCGCTTTTTGTAGCTGAGCATATGCTCAGTTTGAAACGATACTCTCTTGGTATGTTTGTACTTTGGGACTAATATTGAGGTGGTGGGTTTGGTTGAAAAATGCTAATGTATTTTGGCTTGGAAGGTTGCGAATGCTCATACAATTTAGATTGAAATGATGTTGGTGCAATCTGTGTAATACCTCTTTTACTTGCTTTTTTACAGGTGTTAGCCAATTTTTTGTCTACACCACCATCGTTAAGCTTAAATGGTGAGAAAACTGGGTGCACTTAAATGGCGCTACAATTTCACTAGCTTTAGTATTTTTGAAGGTATAATTATTAATTTATTTAGTTCGTTGAAGGTAATTTTTTTCTATCTACACCATTGTAGCCTAGTTTTGTTGAAACGGGGCATACACTCAGTCTCGTTGAACTGATCAAAGCTCAGTTTCGTTAAACTTTCGTTGAGACCAAGCAATGCTCGGTTTCACTGAAACTGAGCTTTGCTCAGTTTTCAACGAAACTGATCAATGCTCAGTTTTCAACGAAACTGAGCTTATTGCTCAGTTTCAAGAAAACCAAGCATTGCTCAGTTTCATGAAAACTGAGCATTTACCCAGTTTCATGAAAACGGAACATTTTCTCAGTTTCAAAGAAAACTGAGCATTTACTCAGTTTGCTCAGTTTCTTGAAACTGATTTGTTTAGAACTAAGCAATGCTTAGTTTCTTTGGAATCGAGCATATTCTTAGTTTAAAGAAACTGAGCGTAGCCCAGTTTTTGCTGTCGAGCATACACTCAATTTGAAACGATACACTTAGTTTCAACTAAACTGAGCATATGCTCAGTTTGATGTAGCAAGATAGCACATATGCCAGATTCCTATTTTGACATTTTATAGTTAGGTTTGTATAAGTTGAATTTTTTTATATGACTTTTGTGATCATCGACGTCGTCGTATGACTTATACTCATTGTTGGACTTGCCTTTTAAAGTGGTCATAAAGTGCTAAATGTATTTTGCATTTCAGATCAACACTGTGTGGCTTAAGTAGAAGGCATATGATAATTGGTTAATTTTATCCATCTAATACCGTTTGTGGGAGTTGCATTGTATGATTCTTCATATATCTGTTGCTCTTATAGGAGCATTGAACATTTTTTATCTTTTTAATATGTCGGTTCTACACATCTTTGATTGGCACATGAAAATGTATCCAAATTTTGTTAAATTCTAGCATGTCTCATTAGAACATGACAGATCATTCTTATTAGTTTGTACCAGTTTCATATGGCCAGTGTACTTATACTAAACATTAAATCCTGTATGTTCGGATTTTATGACTAATAGACGTATTTTTTTTTTGATAGGTGCTTTATGATGCTCTAGTTTTACGCTATGGTTAAAGGCATGAAAAAAATATGTTATCGCACTCCTTCAGATGTATTTTGTGTCAATGTTCATGCATCTTTACTTTTACTATGTATTGTTTTAGTTAACTACGGTTGTATGGATTCTTCTTTTTAGTATGTATTGTTTTGGTTAGCAATGATTGTAAGAATTGTTATATGCTTCGAACTTTGTATGACATACTTTTGATTACAAATATTTATATGCTTAATATTGTGGATGAAATATTTTTTAAAATGGCTATACGTACTATAGCATTATGCTTGTGCAATAAAAATATTCTGCAATAATCAAATCATGGCAAGTAAACAGTGCTATATAATACTAAATTAAACTTTCTATAGCGTTTATAGTTGTTATAATAATCAGACAATGAAATTCTATAGCGTTTATAGTTGCTGTAGATACGAATTAAATGACGTCATAAATATTAGCAGTATAAACCACAAGTCTGCGTAAATGTTTTATAGCAAACATCAGACGCTATAAATAAGAATTTGCATGTTATAAATCATCCATTTATAGCAATTTTGAAATGCTATGAGTAACATCATTTATAGCATGTTTTTTATAGCGATTATTAGGTTGCTGTTATAGGCCCCTGACATATTACAACATGTTGATATACAACGTTTCTAAAACCGCCGTCATATCCTTTTATAGCGTTTTTTAAATGCTATAAAAAGTTCTTTTTCTTGTAGTGGTAATGCGGTAGCCGATGCCTTGAGTAGGAGACATGCCAGCTTAGGGGCAATGTTTCTTGAATGGAAGCAACTGGAGTTTATCGCGGGGTTTGATTTCAGACCAAGGTGCGAATTGGATCCAGTTATGCTAGCTAGTTTGACGATCAGACCCACTTTGATAGAGCGGATTGGTTCTAGCCAGAGGGACGATCCTAATTTATTAGAAATCATCTCCAAGTTAGAGATGGGTATCGATGAGGAGATGAATGTGTATGGGCTTGATCGAGATGGATGGCTTCGGAAGAATGGAAGACTAGTTGTGCCCAACGTGAATGGTTTGAGAGATGAAGTGCTTAGAGAATGTCATCACTCAAAATTGACTATACATCCCGGTGGTAATAAGATGTATCGAGACATGAGACAGACTTACTACTGGGAAGGGATGAAAAGAGACGTTGGGAAGTTTATATCCAAATGCATGAATTGCCATCTAGTTAAAGCCGAACAAAAGAAGCCTAGTGAGTTGTTGCAACCATTAGAAATTCCCGAATGGAAATGGGAGCAAGTCTCGATGGATTTCATCGATGGTTTACCAAGGACTAGATCGGGACTTGATAGCATTTGG
The DNA here is from genome assembly GCA_030737875.1 of Allium sativum. Lineage (NCBI taxonomy): Eukaryota > Viridiplantae > Streptophyta > Magnoliopsida > Asparagales > Amaryllidaceae > Allium > Allium sativum. Next base: position 484,089,217 of record CM060915.1, read on the forward strand.
GTAATTGTGGATCGATTGACTAAGAGTGCAAGATTTATACCAGTCAAATCGACCAGAACAGCAGCCAAGTTGGCAGAATTATATATGAAGTGGATAGTGAGATTTCATGGAGTACCCAAAAGCATTGTGAGTGACCGAGACCCGTTGTTCACTAGTGGGTTTTGGAAGAGCTTACAAGAGGCTCTAGGGTCAGGATTACATCTCAGTACCGCATATCATCCTCAGACCGACGGTCAGACGGAGAGGGTGAATCGTATATTGGAAGATCTCTTGAGAGCTTGTATATTGGATTTTGGTGGATCATGGGATGACCATTTGCATCTAGTAGAGTTTGCATATAATAATAGCTACCAATCCAGTATCGGTATGGCTCCATATGAAGCTTTGTACGGAAGACCGTGCAACTCACCATCATGTTGGATAGAAACTGGCGAGAAGTTTGTGCTTGGACCAGATGTGGTGAGAGAAACTTCAGATAAGATTAAGATCATTCAGCAACGAATGAAAGCTGCCCAAGATAGGCAGAAGAGTTATGCTGATAAGAGGAGAAGAGATTTGAAATTCTCCGTAGGTGACTTGGTGTTTGTTAAGATCTCTCCGTTGAAGAGCGTGATACGATTTGGCAGGAGAGGCAAGTTGGCACCAAGATTTGTTGGCCCGTTCCCCGTTCTTGAATTAGTCGGGAATGTGGCGTATAGAGTTGGCTTACCAGAGAAAATGGCGGGATTTCACGATGTATTTCATGTTTCCCAAATAAGGAAGTTCGTTCACGACTCAGATGTGACTATTTCACCTGATCAGTTAGAGGACTTCGAAGTAGAACCCGAGGCGGTTGGGAACCGCAAGCCGATTCGTATTGTGGGGCACGATACAAAGCAACTTCGAAGGAAGTCGGTGAAGCTAGTCAAGGTTCAGTGGGGCGAGGACGAGAATGATTGTACTTGGGAGACAGAAGAAAGCATTAGGAAGGCATATCCAGAACTCTTTATCTGGTAAGATTTACTTTGCGATTTAGTTATTCCGCATGCTAGGATAAACTTATTTTACTTGTTTTGTATGTTTGATGGTTGTTTTATGGTTAATAGGCATGCGGGACCTTTTTGTGTGTTTGATTAGGGAATTTCGGGGGCGAAATTTCTTAAGGGGGGAAGAGTGTAATGACCCGTATTCCACACATCATAGATTTGTAGAATATTTATTTCTTTCCCACGTGAAGTCGTATGGTCATGTAACTTTGGGAAACATCTATTAGAGTCATTTCCCATGTTCATGATTTTTGTTGATTTTTGAATGACCATTTTGCCCCTAGTCGGTACTGTTTTGGCCATAACTTTTGATTGGAAAGGAATTTTGACCTGAAACCACTTCCATTTGATTCGTTTGATGGTTTCTCTTTCCGTAGAGTGGTCATAATAGTCAAACGGACTTACCGTTTGGGAGATATGGCTGAAACAAGGTTTGGAGGGTGAAAAACTGCTTAACCGGGCCAAATCGGGTGATTAGTGAGTAGGCCCATAACCCATTTCGGGATTAGGGTTATGGGAGGGCTGAAATGAGATGGAGAATCATTCCATTTCAGTTTTCTAGCCTCCACTTATCACCAAGGATCCCTAAAAATGGCCTTCAACCTCTAAATCACCTCCAAATCATCTTTTGGTCAAGGATTTGGCTTAGCAACCCCTAATCAAGGAAGATCTTCACTAAAGCAACTTAGGAGCTGCTGTTTGGCATTGAGATTCACATCAAATCATAGATTTATTTCAGATCTTAGTTTATTTTGTGGCTAAGGTGAGTGATTTGCATAGTTTTGCACTAATTATGGCTAATTAGGGTTGATTAGTGTTAATTAGCGAATTTAAACATGATAAAATTCTGGAAAAATGTTTATAAAATTCGGAATGATGTTTTTGACCTCTGTTAGAAATTTGGTTTCATTTGGTTAAGTTTTGCTAATCATATCACTAGTTTTGCTTAAACATGCTTAAGGGAAAAATATGGGGTTTTGGCCATGTTTGATCCATTTTGATATGTCATATTGTTGTTTTGGTGTTTGTGGTTGATTCCCTATGTTCCTATGATTGCATGGTATGCTTTTTGATTGATTAGAAGTGTTAGATTGGTCGAAAACGCCGTCGAGAGGCGAAAATAGCTTGCTGGAATGATGCAGGTTTTGGGATCGGTATAAACGACCAGGAGGAAAAACCGACCAGGCTCCGACCGACCGTGGGGAACAGAACGACTGACCAGGGTTGACGAGTCTTCGACCGATCAGGTTTTGGACCGGCCAGAGGGTTTTCGACCGACCAGCTTTTCAACCGACCAGGGGAGTTTCGAGCGACCGAGTTTGGACGACCAGGGTGTTTCGAACGACCAGATTTTGGACCGACCAGGAGGGGCTTCTGACCGACCGACCCCGTATGAACTTCAGACCGACCAGGAATGAAGGAAACCGATTCACTCGTGCTCCATATCACGATTCGAACCAGGAGGGAGCCACGAGCTGGAGGAGCGCGATCCGATCCGATTCGATGGCGATGACCAATAACCCGAGATGCAAAGGTAGTCCAAATGGAAGTTAGAGCTCAGGATCCCGGAACCAGTTGGGAACCAAGGAGTTCACTTCATGGTTGGACTTTGCTGCGGGACGTGTGCTAAGGAGTTGTCGACGTTCATAACTTCGATTCACCACTAAGAATGAATGATGGGCTACTTATCAGTGCAGTAGGGTTATTATGACCTGAGGGGCAAGGTGATGGTAGCAAGACTACGTTATCAGTGCAGTAGGGTCATTATGACCTGAGGGGCAAGGTGATGCGTAGTAAGACTATGAGCCAGCGCAGATGGGGTGAATAACTCCATGGGGCAAGTGGACATAGTAAGGATTAGTAAGGCTATGAGCCAATGCAGTGGGGTTCTTGTGACTCCATGGGGGCAAAGTGGACATAGCAAATGATTAGTGGCTACGTTATCAGTGCAATGAAGCCATTCATGACTTCATGGGGCAGAGTGATCGTAGCAAGGTATGTTGGGCGATCGAAGTGGTGAATATCGTATACTTTACGCACTGAGTGAGAGATGTGAGGATGGATGCTATGCTTGATTTTTGCCATCATTATGACATGCACACCTCCCCCACCTCCGTATCTTTATATTGATTGATATGATACCTTAGAGTGTTGTACAGTATATAGTGCTAACTCTTTGGTTGCAGGTCCAGGTTCAGGTATGTTTTAGTCTACCTGTTATTGTTCACTTTAGATGCTTATCGCTCATACCAGGCTTTATGTCTGACCCAGAGTTTTATGTCTCCTCTTATTACTCTGGGTGCTCACACGAGCAGACTAGAGACAGGTTAGCTGGTGATGCGCGAGTAGCTGGTTCGGAGGCGGGCAGGAGGCTTCCACGTATTATATATATATATACGCATTCTCCCTGTGTCGTTGGTGGTCGCTACTTGGGCATTAGTAGTGTACCTCATGTATCTTGCTTTTGCTTTGAGACAGTTTGAAAGTTGTAATAAGCTGTATTTTTTTTGGAATTCCGCTGCTATGATGTTTAGTTCTGATTTTCAACTTATGCACTGTCTCTCCTGTTTTATGTCAAGTATGTTATTATTATATTTTGTCCTATGCGCTGTGAGACATTCTACAGGTTCTTTGTATGTTCATTTCCTTCTTCCTTTTCCTTCTCACGACCCATTCTGTGCTAACTGGACATGTGTACAGCGCACTTTTGGAGTAAATATCGGTTGGTGCGGAGGCGGGCCGTCACACACCCCCAGCAGACTTAGGCCACACCAGGTGGTCGACTCCCTCCTGAAGGGCGTTCGACCCTTGGGTGTCGACCACTTATGGGATAAAATTTCCAATAAATCTGATGGCATTTGTTTTTAATTATTTATATTATTAATTTCCTTCTATTACAAATTGTTTTCCTTATATGATATTTTTTTTGTCCCCTGGTTCTTATCTATTAGTTTGAATTTGAAATTCACCTAAGGGAATGTTTAATTATTTCAATTATGTCGTTGTATCCCTTATATATATATATATAAACTCTTATATGTACAAATTTACCGTATAATTTCAAATTATTATTATTCCTTCACACGGACTCTGTTTTCAACATATTATATATGAAAACGTATAATAATTTCATCATGAATCCAAATATAATAGTTTCGTGGCCAAATTCCTATTTGTTCAAAATTTTCATTTCTCCACTGTAACCATGCTTTTTGGGTGAATATGTAATCCCCGCTCCTTTTATCTTATGCTAACCGAAACATGAAATTGAAACATATTTTCCACATAGGTCATACATATAAAATACATCTATCTACTAAACATAAATACATCAAATAATAAACTATATGTCTTTTTTTTATTTCTAATACAAACAAGCTGAATTATTTAAATTCCATAATCGAAGCAATTATTGCATTTATTATAGTACTATAACAAATGTATTCAACGCATTTATAAAAAAGGAAGGCAATTGAACATTGTGTGGTCTAAAATGTAAATCAGTATTGCAACAAGTTGATTTAATTACAAATATTTAAATCAATCTAACAATATCATTTCACCTCGGATCTAGGTACGATATTACATAATAATAAGATCAACACAAATATATAAAGGGAGCATACTTGATTCAAAATTTCTAAAATGTCTTATATATTGTATAACTATATATCTATATTACTTAAATAAGGGTGCAAGATTCATATTTTGTTGGATCAACCGTCTAGATTATTTAAATCCTTCTATACCATTAATAAACATTAAAGGAAAATAATTGTACAAAACAAATCCAGAATGTTAAATATGTGGATATTATAATTAACGTGAGTTGATTTCCAAATTTAGAGGGATTAGTATTATTTTACAAAATTCATTTATCTCAAAATCTTAACTTGTTTCTAAAAAACTTGCATGTCATTTATATCTATCTTCGTACGCCAAAATAATTTCTCGAAATAGCTTTTCAATTTACAATATTAAATAAATATGTTAAACAAAATCCATAACATCACTAGAAGATCATTTATATGTAGATCAAAAAGATCAAAAACTTGAATAAGAAATTACATGAATTCGATAGCTTTTAAACAAAGTCCATTTCAAAACTTTAAAAACACAGTTTTCCTAATAAAATCAATATTGTGTGGCTCTGACACCACTTATTATTACTTCTTTATATGCTTATGATTGACAAATCATCAAAGCTAAATTAGATTAGATGAACCATTTTGATTTGACTAAGAAAAAATCAGAGCTATATCTGAATCAGTAAATGTTTATTCAAAGGAGATTTACCTGTTTAGGATCTGATTTTGATCTACGTAAGCTTTGGATCCTAATATGTGGTTGCTGCTTTTATGAACCGATTAAAAGGAAATACAAGCCTAAAATATAATAGTTGGATATGATCTTCCAAATTGATAAAAACCTGATGTAAATTATTTCCATAGAAGAGACTGAGAATATCTAGAGCTTGTGTAATTTGAGGATCATAATCCCTTGTTTACAATAGAATGATATTTTTAGTTTAGCTCTTTAGTGAATTGAAAATCACTTTGGTCTCTACTTATTCTTTTCATCATAGTTACATCATTAAGCCTTATTTACTTTATCATTTTATTTACGTGTTACACCAAAATAGCAAAATACATTCTATATGCCCCACATATTAAAACATTCCAACTGATACACCTTAAATGGAATTTACCTCATAAGAAAATAAGAGTTACTCCTTATGAACTTTGGAAAAAAAAAAGCTAAATCTTAATTATTATTGAGTTTGGATGGCTATTGTTTGATTACTTGAACCTAAAATTTGAGAAGTAGGACAAAAGGTTATCGAGTGTCTATTCTTAGGATAGGCACAGCATAGAAAAGGATATACGTTTCTTATAATAGAACCTATTAGTTTTATTGTGGTAAATATCGTAAAAGAATCAGGGGATGTTGTGTTACACGAGAACAGATTCACATTTGTTTAAATTAAGTCATCTTTTCTTGAAACAATGAAGGTTTTTGTACTTGCTGATGACATGGTAAAGGTTAATGAACCGATAAAGAATACCTAGGTAAAGATCATAATTTTGAAAGATCATAATTTCAAAGCATGATTTTAATTTTGCACACTGGTAAACTTAAAAGCAAACATAAGTTTCTTACCTCAGCGTCACCACCTAACACAAAAACTTAATCATGCTCAAATGATGATATAGCTCCAGTATCAGTATTTAGCTATGAATCTACCCACACAAATTATTGATCGATACATAATTTGCATATAACTGCTTTTTTCTTTTTTCTTTTAACCAAATAAAGGTCAGTATATTATTATAATAAGAACCATGACAACAAAACTTAATTATTACTAAGATAACCAACACATATTGGTTTACCACCTACCTATCCAATTCAAATTATTAAAAAATTGAAAAAGAAGGGTATAAGGTTTTTCATTCCACCAAGTTCATTCATGATAGCTCAGAATATTCTTTCTATGTCATATGGATACCAATATGTGTCTCTTATCAGTTCACACAACCTTATATGAGAAAATATATATTTTTTAAATTGACATGTAATAATTCTATGTAAAAATATATACAATTTTAACTTGAAGGAGATATGCATTAGAGAACGAACAAGTATTAGATATTTAAATAAGAAAAACTCCGGGAAATGTCAAATAATATCATAACGTAATGAACCCCAAAAAAATAGAGGTAGAGAAATCATCCAATATTGATCATCATATCCTAAAGCATGGGAAAAATAGCGATCCAACCCTCTTACTTTTGCACATTCCAACTTTATGTTTACATTAATCACAACAGTATGCCCAACCGATAAATTATAGCATAAGAATGGGTTGTGAGCATCAATTAATAATAAACAACAGTGGCATGCAGATAATGATCATATTTCAAATCCTGAGCATATTTCAAGAATTTATTCAGAATGCATGTGTACAAAAAAATTGCAAAAGAATTAAAAATGGTATTGTATACCTCATTCTAAATTAAGGAGCACTAATGAGAAGGGTCAGTTGAGCAAAATAATTAATTATCCTATAAGTTGTTGGACATTATAAGCGGAATCAAAATTTCCAATAATAGAAAGCGGCTTTTTGGAATAGGCATATACACAAACACATCTTGTGCAACTGACATCAACAAACCAAGCCAAAAGAAATTCAACAGCTTCATTACGCTATCACAACATTTGCTATTATAATTCAGTATATCCAAATGATCACCAAGATGTATTCTCACAAAAAAAGGAAACAACGTAATGTAATTCTGAAAAGAACAAAAAAAACAACGGTAATTTAATTCTGAAAGGAAGATGGGAGATGGAAGGAAGCAGCGGTAATGAAATGACTCGATTCAATTTAAAAAAACAGGAACAAAACTCTAAAAGGAAGCAGCAGTAACAGTATGGTCTATATCTAAATAAAACTTCAACTTTTATACCAGAAGTAGAAAACATATTTCAAGCATTAATTAATAAAATAGATAAGAAATTGGAATCCAAGCATCAATCAAAAAAGGGAAAATAAGATTCATAAAGGTTCGAGTGTTTAAAGTATTGAACCTATGAATCTTATACCTATTCAAATATTAATCCAAATTTTGAAGACCTACCTTTGTTGCTTCAATGTAGTGTTTTAGATCCCATATATTTATGCCTTCGTTTTCTGCATCTCATCACGCGTTGTTATTCAAAACAATCTCCCTCTAATGATGGCACATCGATCGCAATTCACTTTGTGAGTTCTAGTCGGAGAAGAACGTCATATCTACTGAAGGATTTATTCAGGTCGTTCTGCTTTTCCATGGGATCTAGATGTGAAGGTGTACAACACTAGATTTCTAGTGAAAGATAACTCTAAATCAGATTAGCAGTTAATTTGCGAACATAAATCATGTTGTTGCATAGGGAAACTAAGAGATTTAGTGAAACCCTAGGTTGAATAGAGAGATGAAGGACTTGGGAACGGGGAAGCGGTAGGGAAAACTTTAATTCATTGTAAAACGGGCGGGCATGTGAAATATAATGGTTAGCCGCCAAAAAATTCAGCTCGTACGTCTTTTTCACAGATTTAACTTTCGACTCTTTTGTTTAATTGATACCAACGAATATAAATACAACTCACCATATTTCGGTGTTTTTCTACACTCTGTATAATATAATTTCTTTTACTAATCGGTTAACCAATCTGGACAATCTAATCGATTATGTTATTATAGGTTGCGTTGGTTAAGTCATTTAAATATTCTTTTAGACTTTGAAGTTCAATCACCGTAAGAAGTAAAATAAAATATAATGCTAAAATTTTGCAAAAGAGGAAACAAACAAGTTTTTGAAATTTTGAATATTTTATAAAGTATTAAATTTATTTAACTTTTTATTAATTTATAAAAATTTCAATATTCTATAAATATTTTAAAATTTATTATAAAAAAAATCAAAACTTTGGACTTTTTGAAATGTTAGACATTAAATATATTATTAACCATAACTTTAAAATGTAAAGTACAAATACCAAATATTACTTTCTGATTATTAAAAACTAGTTATTAATCATTAGTTATTAGTAATTAATTATTAAATAGTAATGATTAAATATGGTCTTAATTATTAATTATTGCTTCTTAATTATTCATAGCAATCATTAGTTATTTATGATCAACATTAATTATGAAATATTAGTTATTATATTCTAATTATTAATTATTTAATAATAATTAATATTAAATATGCGTCTATTACAACTAACAAAAAAGAAAAGCTTGTAATAGGCATCTATTACAAGTGGTAGAAAATGCAAGTTATTAAATAGGGTCACTTATTGCAACTGCTAGAAAATAAAAGTTGTAATAGACAACTATTAAGGCTGTAAATTCTGTACAAATGTCCAACGTCCGTTCGTGTCCATGACCGAAATACGTACATCTGAGTCCGTTCGATTTTCATTTAGGACACGAGTTAGGACAACAAAATTTGTATGAGAAAAAATCACGTTCGGTCCTTTTTTGTTCGAACTCGTCTGATTTCCTTGAATTCAATATATAGTTAAGAGAAAACCTAATAAAAAAATATAGAATATGATAAAAATAACCATGTCCAATCAGGTCTGCTCGTGTCCGTGTCCAAAAACGTATGTCCGTGTCCGATCGATTTTATTTAAGACACAAACTAGGACAAGAAGAATTTTTTGAGAAAAATATTCGTCCGGTCCGTAGTTTTTAGGATAGAAACTGAACATACCTCCGTTCGTTCCGATCCGGCCAATTTACACACCTAACAACTATTACAACTGTCAAAATAACGTAGTAGTTGAAAATAAGTTTATTACAACTTTTTTGAAAAAGGAGTTGTAAAAAACCTTTATTACAACTGGCATTAAGTGACAGTTGTAAAAAGGCAATTTTGTTGCAGTGCTCTCGCCCATAAAGAGAGGATTAAACATAAAAAGGCCCCCACATCAAATTTCTCGATCAAATACTCAACCAATAAGGGCAAACAATAAAAACGAAATTATGTGATAAGTGGTCAATTTAGCAATTCTCAAAGAGCAGATAGTCAAATAGGGCACGAGAAAGAAGAGGCAGAAACAACAACAAAAACATAATTAGGTGTCAAATCTACGAAAAATATGGACATATTTCTAACAAAAACTACTTTAGGTCAATGCTAACTACTCACCCACTTTGCAAAACAATAAATCCAGTGCAAACATGATCATGTTCAGAAAGACAGTACGAGTCAATCTGAAGTTCTGAATATTGACATAGCAAAGGAATGAAGACATAATTGATGCTAGCTAGTATCCAAACTCTGAAGTTACAAATTATGTGATGAACTACGTGTATTTTGGTAACAAAGAATACAACTGTACACAAAATTTACTTACTGATAATGAGAAATCAGTGCATATAACACACAATGGAAATGCAAAGATTAAAGAATTCGAACAACTATATCTTAGAAATTAATTAAATGTAACTTCAATCAAGAAAATCTTTTCCAAAGATAACAATGTATTCTTTGAATTTTTCTAAATGTTTTCTTAGTAAAAGATATAATAACATAATGAATTATTTTGCAGGGTAGAGAAAGTAAGGCCTTGTACAAATTTGATGTTACAAATCTAGAAGCTCTGGATTTAAAAAAAATAATTGTGTTTTGATTGTTGTTATTGATTCTGAATATTGTAAAGCATTTGATTTATGGTATAGTAAACTAGGGCATCCTAGTTTAAAGACCGTTAGACATACGGTTGATAATAACATGATCAAAATTGATAAAATTCCCACTTCATATGTATGTACTTTTTATCAAATGGGAAAGGGTTATAAGATTGCATTTTCATATTCTAAAACCATTTACTCCAAACCATTAGAATTAATTGCTACTTATTTGTGGGGCCTACACCAATTTATTTTGACTATGGATACAAGTACTATATATCTTTTACTGATTCTTTTTCAAGGCATGTATGGATTTACTTACAAAAGTCAAAGCCTAAAACATGTAATGCTACTATGCAGTCCATTGCCAAAGCTGAAAACTTGATTGGCATTCAAGTAAAAACTGTTCAAACTGATGGTGGTAAAGAATTTTAACCACTCAAAATATTTTCAAAAAGGAGGCATTGTTCATAGAACAACATGCCCCTACACATCTGTGCAAAACTACATAATAGATAGAAAACATCGGCATATTGTTGAAAATAGTTTAACCCTTCTTGCATAAGCTTCTGTTCCACTAAGATTTTGGCCAAAATCTTTTACCACTATTGTCCATTTGATTAACCGGTTACCTATCAAATACTTAAATTCAAATGCCCACAGGAGATTTTGACTAAAGTCAAACCAGATTACAAGCACTTAAAGGTGTTTATGTCAATGTTTTCCTTGTTTGAGAGCTTACAATATACAAAAACTAAATTTTAGATGATCATTATTATGCAACTTTTGGGATATCCTACCAATCAAAAGGGCTACAAACGTTTCAATGGTAAGGGTATGATATATATTTCTGGACATGTAGTAATCAATGAAGAAGTATTTCCATTCAGCAAGGCAAAAATTAAGACCACAAAAAAGGTTCAAAACCGAAACCAATTTAGCTTAGACATACCCGTTGAGCTGGAGGTGGCTGGGCCAATGCGACATAACCAAGCTGACAACAACAATGGCCCTTAACACATAGTGCCCATCTTGAACCGGGTCAAGGGCATTAAAGTCCATTTGCTGGCACTGACAACAACTCAAAGCAACACTAAGGTACCATTAATAATGATGAAAATCAAAATTCAATTGATAATGCAACAAACAATACTAATCAAGACACACCAGCAAGGGATAATACAAACGAGCATCCTACAATGCCAAGAGGAAAGCATGGCATATTCAAGACAAAAGTGTACAACACTATTGTTGATCAAAAGGAACCAACAAACTTTTAAGATGTCATTCACTCTAATGAGTGAAAAATAGCAATGGAAGAAGGGTACATAACTTTAAATTAAATTTAAACTTGGACTCTTACTAAATTGCCAAGACACAAAAACTTAACTAAGTGCAAATAAAATTTCAAACTTAAAAAATTGTCGATGGTTTCAATTTCTATGCATAAGGCAAGATTTGCATCAAAGAGGTATTCACAAGAGTGTGGCTTTGATTTCTTAGAAACTTTTTTACCTCTTGTGACAATGTCGATAAAAAGTCAAAGCTTATAGGGATTTCAGCTAGTCAGACCATGAGAGCTGCACTGATTATTATTTTTGAATTTAAATGTAAAACTATTTTAGTTAACATTAGAATTCAACCACTTAGAATTATTATATTTACTTTGAAATAATTACTTCTGAACAATTAACAACTAATATTGATTGAAATCATTATATAACAAATTCTTCGCGTAAAAATGTAAATTTCTTATTTTTTATTGATAAAGTTGCTTATCTTAGTAATCGTTTGTAAAATGTATATTTAGATCAAATAATTTGATGGCTTGGGTTATGAAATTACTTGTTAGTTGACTATGTGGAGTAAAGATTACCATATGTAAAAAAATTAAAGAATGGAGTGATGAGTTTTCTAACGAAATTTAAAAAGTCGTGTGGTTTAATTAAAAAGGTTGGTCGATAGGTTTTTTTATTAAGGTTTTACATAGAAATGACAATGGGGCGGGTTGGGCCGGGTTTCTCATGACCCAGACCCGACCCGGACTTTTTAAACCCCGCCCTAGATCCGCCACGTAGACCCGGTGCGGGTTTGGAATTTTGCACCGTACCCGGAACCCATACGGGTCAGGGTAGACCCGACCCGCCCCACGACCCGGTGCTATTGTGTTCTAATGCACACAAATTTATATACTTATATTTTTTATCACTAAATGGTAATTATATACATATTATAATGTGTTCACAATGATAAGAGAATATAATAAAATGAGTTGTAAGATAATAGTTTAAGATGTATGCATTTGTTATTATATTATTATCATTGATGCAACTTAATACTATGAAAAAATTATAGTTTTTCTATTGAAAGAAAATAATATTCAAGCTATAATCATGTTTGCCTAAGAAGATTATCAAATAATCATTATATTTATAAAACATTTTAATGACGTTTCAGTCATGCAGATCAGGTTGGGGCGGGTCAGGCATGCCCCATACCCGACCCTAGACCCGGACCTCCAAAAACGGGTGGCGGGTCTATCCGTCCTAAAGACCCTATTGGACGAATCTAAATGGGTCAAAACAGGGGTGGGTCAGGCGGATTTGGGCCCTAGACTCGCCCTATTGTCATCCCTAGTTTTACGGCTAGACTATGAGTGTATGCACGTGCAATGTTATATCATTTTTAAAATTGTATAACACTACAAGATGGAATGTTAAACATGGATGAACCTGTTGAATTTGTTGATTCAAATATTTTTTGAAGAGGAAAATAATCAATTAATTGATTTGATCAATCAGTTGATTTGATTTGATCAATCAATTAATTGATTTGATCAATCAATTAATTTGATTTGTATGGAAGGAAGGATGCTAAGTACATAGTTAATCAATCAATTAATTAGTTATGTATAAAAGATGAAAGATATCCATCTTTGAATTGATTAATTTCACAACGGAAAGAAATAAAAGATTATATTTTGAAGATATTTTGAAGGGACAATTTTAATATTTTCTTAGGTCTTTGAATGTGTGCCAACAAGGCTTACACCCAGGAGCGGAAAATGAAAGAGTTAGGGTTGAGAGAAACTATTACTATTTACTTTTGATAGACGCGGTTGGTACCTCCAGGTTGATTTAAAGGTTTGCTGTCATTTAGTATTGTTTTTCTTCTCCAACAATATTATAGTAATATAGATTTTTTTTTTTCTCAATAAAGTTATTAATTCAATTGTAATTTTTTTTTTAATTCATTGAGTGTAAACAAAATTCGTTTTTACAAACCAATAAAAATGGTGGTTGTGTGGAATATCTTGTGTTTGTGTTTTAGTTGCATATCCGTATTGTTATCTATCAAAATTATCTCATTATGATTTGAATGATGACGAACCTGACATAACTCACTTCCACAAAATACACGTATTTTCACCATAGAACTGTGATAAACTGTCTATATAATCCTACCAAGCTAAACTACAAGGAAACGGATCTTGTTTATAGTCCTAACCATTTAATGGAACATAATGAATAATGCGGTGCATAACATATCTCTTTACAAATGTAATTAAACAGATCGTTGGAGTTCCGGATGAGCCAACACTTATACCTGGTGATGCACCTGGTAACAACAATGAGTTTTCAGAATGGGAAGCACAGCGAAATCTGCAGAAGAGGTAAATTTATATGTCTATTTACTGAAGTACGGACAATGTAGCTTAGTTTATATCAATGCAAGAACTGATTGTGTTGCTGTAAACAATATTCAGGCTTAATTATGAGATGAAACAACACTACTTATTATATCATAAGGACTATATGTAGACCAAGTGCTTCTTCGTCATTACCCGAATTAAACGTATACCTACCAGGCTACATACATGGCTGAATATAGGAACGGTTTTCACGTATGCTAATCCTGTAAAGCTGAGTAATTTGCAAGGAAACAGATCTTGTTTACAATCCTGTAAAGCTACGTACCGAGGATGTTTGTAAGTTTATGTCAGAGCAAGTACATAACATAACTGTATTGCCGTAAACAAAATTCAGGCTAGTGAGATGAAGCAACACTAATTATTACCAAAGGACTATGTATATGAATGTGTTCAAAATTAAACAGATGGACATCCAGCGCAAAATGAAAGGCACTGACAAGGGTGAGAGCAGTAACAGCACAGCTCCTAATAATGGAATTCCTCCCTTTGGCATTGATGAATGATGAACTGCACATTAGTCATGAAGCACTGCATCGGAATGAAGAATTTCTTAACGATTGGTTTAGCTTCGAGCATCAACCTAAATTATAACTTTCATGCTTTAATTAGTAAGCTCTTAGCGATCATGAATGTTAAGGCTCCATGTATATCTCAAGGCAGACAATTCAACTATTGAATATTAGAACATGTTAGTTTCGTTTTATTGTGACAATTCAACTTAAGGATTATACCATGCTTTATATCTGTTGTGAAAATTATTCTGTAAATCCTTTTTTTTATATTTCTTTTGGTTACTCACTATTTCAATATGGATCCGTTTTCCGGAACTACCACTTGACTATTGGACAGAAGATGAAATTAGCTGTATTGTTTCTGTTCAGTGGTAATCCTCTTAAATTGGACAAACATATGAAAGAAAATAGAAAGAAAATCAGCTGGTATGGCGGAATATGAGTGATTTCCTTACTGCATGTTCGAACTATTATAGTTTTGGACAATTAAAAAACCTCTACAAATTTACTAAAGTTTGGAATTGTAAGCAAGTGTCTACTAATAGTTTCGCTTCTAATTCGATGGAGATTGATCCGAGTTTACAGTCTTTTGGAATTCGTTCTTCTGATTGTCCTCAATCTCTAGTTGTTCTACTTTTACTTAGCACATAATCAATCAAAATCGGCAACATATAAACTGTCTTAGGATTTGGTGTCAAAGATCTATCTCATATAGATAGAGGAAATTTGCAGCATAATGGCAGTAATGAGTCTTAGAAACCACTCCACTTTCATAATGAATGTTTCATGCCTATTCATGTTTCATACCAAAAGCATTCGGAAGCTGAGGATAAAGCTATGGAGATCCTTGAAGGCACCACTTTGGAAAGCAAAGCTTCATGCTAGTTAGTTTCCAAACCAAAAGCAGTTTGTAATGTCAGAACTTATGAGATACCTTGTGATTTTCAAGCTGTCACTTGTCTAGGAGTGATTGAGAACTCTGCTTGAAATTCAATGGTCAATCATGTAAAGAAGAATAATAATAAAAAAAGGACAATCTTTTTAAAACTTATAACATGTTTAGTCATCTTTCGAAAGTTATTAAAAAAAATGAAGAAGTTTAAGAAGTTATGATCTATTACTTTCCTAGATCTGGATGTTTCTTCTGACTGTGCATCAAGTTTCCCTATGAAGTACTTCAACTATATACTAGATTTATAGTTTTAGCCTTTTGTATGATTAGGTTGGTCTTCAGTCAACTTATTGTCAATTTATACCATTGGTTTGCATGTTTTGTTTCAATATGAATGAGCTTTCGGGCTGAGTCGTGCATTTCTTATTTTGAATTTGTATAACTAACAGTGTAAAATCTTTTTTATATAATGTCAGCAAAGTTCCAATTTCTAAAAGAACCAAATTTCAAGTTTATAGGCGATTCTTCATAATACGCTATTGGCACCCTTGTTCTTTCTTTTAGCCAACCTTGTAATTTTAATAGAAATGACTTTTTGTTTGTGCTTTTGGTCACGTCTCTTCACTCAGTTGTTCACATCTGTAACTCCTCTTCTCAAAATAATGTGTATTTCTCTCAAATTTCAAAACTCTAAACGTTGCAAACAATCTCTTTTTCGCCTCTTGGACGGTATAAAGTGAAGATAAAATGGATGATAGTTTCATTTTATGTTGTTCAGGGTTTTTCTATTGTGTTTTAGAAATTGTTGTTTAGTGTTTTCTATCGTTAAGGTTAACTATACTTTTTTTTTTCTTGTGATCCTAGGCTAATGCAAATTTGAAGGATATTAAATTTGATGGTGTTGTAATATAGAATGTTAATGTTACTTATTAATTTTAGCGATGTTATTGTACAACTTATAAGCCTTTGATTCATAAATAAATATATGTTTGGCCAAGTTGAGAAAAATAACCTGATTTTTTCATGTAGATGAAAGATAATGAAATAAATTTCAAATAGAAAGTGGTGATAAATACGTAACACCACACATTTTTAATAATAAAAATAATCGAAATAATTACAAAAATAATTAATAATGAAAAACATATACTTTTGGAATTGTCAGAATTTGACTATGAAATGTGTACCATTGCGTTCGTAGCAATTTTTCGATTAATTTACATATAATATGTTTCGAACGGAGTTTGTACGAAAAAATTATTAACTTACGAAGTCTCGTGTCGAAAAAATATTTATAAGTGTGAATATCGTAGATATATTTATTTCGAAAATATATTCATGTATTAATTCAAAAAACAATATGCGTTTGAATTTGACATTAAGCATGTGTCAAAAACGGAAGAAAATAAATAAAATAGGAAACTAAAATAAACATTAAAAATAACTTGGGTTAACCACACACAATAATATTTGCAGAATGCGAGAAAAAAATAAATGAACACAGGTATAGTGGTTCGGCTTAAGCCAAGCCTACGTCCACTTTATAATCTCTGTTTATACCGTCAATTACAATTTACAGTTGTTTTTCAGTGGAAGAAAGTAGGGAAAATGGTGGTTTATACACAAAATCCTTGTGTTGTACTTGAAGTATACGACATGCTATTTTTGGGATGCCAAACAGAAGCTTTTTGTGTAGCCGATTCAGAATTGTTTCAGATGGTTCAAGATGGCTTTCCATTTCTGGAAACAGTTGTATTTATAGGCGAGAACGTGGGCCGAGTTTGTATGCAGCGTGGCATACTTCTTTTTCGGGGTTGGACATGTGTATCTCAATCCTATAAAGCAGTTATAGGAGAAGGGACCCGGTCTACTACTGATGAATAGTTCTTCTCGGAAGTTGCGGCATACGTGGAGCTTGGGACTTGGCGCATGAAAAGCTGTGTTGGTTAAAGCTGAACGGTTCTGTAGCCTTAGGAGTAGGACTTCGTCTTGTAGTAAATAATTTTGGTTTGGTATTCTCGATCCGATATTCTAGGGTTGATCCGATCTTTCAGGAACAACTCGATCGATCGGTTTGGTTTTGACTTCGGAAGAATGGCAATTTTGATGGGGAGCCTTTACTTGCTATGAGGCCGGCTCGGATTGAATTATAATCGATCGACCTATGATGGAAGTCGAGCATAGAACCAGACCGATATCTGGCAATGAGCTTTGATCTTGAGTTGTGACGGCTTTTGCCAAAAAGTTGGTCAACACTTTCCCCCTAGAACATAATTTTTTGATAAAGAAAGATACGTTCTGGATCTTTTGGAGGATGTTGGATAGAAGTACTCCAATATATTGTGAACCGGGAAGCCATGGTTACGCCGAACCATACTGTGAGAAAGGCTAGAAAACTGACGATCACTGATAATTGTATTAAGGCCAGAAAACCGACGACTGTTGGAGATTGTATTAAGGCCGGAAAACTGACAACCACCGCTTATTGTATTAAGGCCGGGTCTTCGAGAATGCCATAAAACTAATCAACCATCCCAAGTCGACTTTAGAGAAGAGCAGTATACCAAGGACCTTGCTGAGTAAAGTTGTTCATGTAAATGGCTTTAAGGTAGACATGTCAGATCCTGACGATGTCGTTCGGGTTGTCAGGTATAAGCCATACCTAGAAATCCAAAGAGGGGCATAAACCATGCCTAAAAGTCTGAAGCGGGGTATTAGTCATACCCAGAGTTCAAGGAGGATGAGCATAAACCCTGCTCGGTTTTAGTGAAGGGGTATAAGCCATACCCAGAATACGAGCATAAACCATACTCGGTTTTGTGGAGTGGGATATAAACCATACCCGGAGGACGAGCGTAAACCATACTCGGGTCTAGGGTCGAGCATCAGCCATGCTCGGGGTGTGATTTAATGAGGTTGAGTATAGGCCCTGCTCTTATTGAGAAGAAGCTAGGTTTGTCGTATCCTAACAAGTAGGTTTTTAGGAGAGGTATCAAACATACATTGAAGGCGAGCATAAACCATGCTTGGTTTAGAAGAAGGAGTATAAACCATACTCTAGTGACGAGCATAAACCGTACTCGGTTTATAAGAAGGGGTATAAGTCGTACCCTGGTGACGAACAAAAACCATACTCGGTTTTGTTATGTGGGCGAGCATTAACCATACCCAGCTTAATTAGGTTGGCAAGCATTAACCATATTCGGCTTTGAAGTACTTGCCGTATCCTAACAAGATGCTTGAATCGATCAAACATAATCCATGTTTGAGAAAGGAAAGTTTATTGCTGCTAAGAAACTATTACATAAATTAAAAAAAATCCTAATGGATTTATAATTGAATCAAGAGCACGCCTAGTAATTAAATCCAAACCCCATACGTATGTACTTCAACATAACCACATTATTAAAAAAATAAAAGTACATTTCTTATATCCTAAGAAATAGGGGTGTATCCACAATGACCTAAACCAGATCAGTTGATGATGATGCCGCGATTGTTAGGCTCGGGGTCCTTCCTGTTTCGAGGAGCTCGTGGACCGACCTGAGGAGCTTGGGTAGGTAACAGTGGCGGTGCGGTTGGTGCAGATTTTTTGACATATTCGGTTATCTCTCCACATCTAACCTGTTCCTCGATGAGATCGCGCTAATGCCTGCAGTCATTTGTGTTGTCACCTTCCATATCATGATACATGCAGTGCTTTCCTGATTCACGTTCTCTTTGGGTCGGTTCCCTCCTAGGAGGCTTTGGAAAAGGTAGAGATCCTTGAACATCGAGGTATATATCAAGTAGGGAGGAATTAAGATCGATGTAATGATCGTATTTGTTTTCTCTCTCGAAGCGCACGTTCCAGTTGTTCTTTTCCGAGGTTTTCCCTTTTCCTTTATTATGGCCAGTGGTATTGGATGGACCTCCGTCCTTTTTAGCAAGTACTACGGGATTTTCCATCTCAATGTTAGCATCCTCTTACTGGAGGAATTTATCTGCTTCAGAGTAGAAGTCTTCGATATCCTTGAGAGGATCTCTAGTTAGGGAGATCTTGAAATCAGTTCGGCACAGAACACCGGCTATGGTAGCCATAAGCACCATCGATGGCTCGGGTCGATCGACCTATGCTACAGTTGCATTGAATCTTTCTAAGGAGCATAGGGTCTCGCCGGATCGCTGCTTAAATGATGTGAGGAACATAGTGCTCTTTGGTCGGGAGATATAAACTCTGAACTGCTCGATGAAGCGGTTGATCAACATATTCCAACTGTTGATCGATTCAATTGTTAGCTGCCGAAACCACATGTCGGCTATGTTGGTGATGTTGTATCTAACAATTCTATGATTTTTTTTTGATGATAACAAACATATATTTATTATTATAAATGTATTACTAATTGTGTTGTTATACTACATCACAGACAAAAATAAATATTTACATATAAATAGAATAATACTGCACAAGAATTTAAATATTCAAACAATATTTTATTTAAATATAATATTTTATTTAAACATCTCAACAGTACAAATTTATAACTCCACTATTTGTACAACTCACTGTAATTCAGTACATTGAACATTCAGTTTCGTTTGTTACATTGCTCCTCACTACAGTACACTTAGTTACATTTCACTCAAGTTGTACATATACATTCATACACTCGTATACAGTCACACTCATTTGTCTTCTGTCTGCCTCACTGTCAGTCCAGTTTTCTGCTTACCTGTCATAGAGGTAAAACACACAGTAAACTGGAACAATTTTTTTTTTATATTCTTGCAGATATAATTTTTATTTGCCTCAGAATTTTGGTATGTTTCTCATCATTTTTCATGACTTGATCTGTTAATAATGGACATCCATCTGTGTTTAGATAGTTTGTGATATTCACAGTGATACACTGTAAATACCACAAGGTAAACAAATCCTCTAGTGCTCACATTTATATACTGCAAGTGCACTATACATGTATACCCACATGTGTATGTATATACACATATTTATGTGCAGGGACAATATGGTCAAACATCGTGAATGGACACGAACCAAGAAATCAAGTACATATGCAGACACAAACACACACACACATACATACATATATATATATATATATGCACACACATTTATGCATATTTATACACATGTATGTATGTATGTATGTATCCACACAGTAGGAACAGTGGTTCAGCAAACTCAAAATATACGAGTCTGCTACAATGCAACAAGCCAGCACAAATGCAAGTAGCATAAGTGACAACAAAAACAAAGCCCAGCACATGAACATGCAAGTATGACAAATACAAGCCACACAGCAATATTCATGCACCAAAAGGTCACAAATACAAGCTGTTTCAAGTCAAGGCCAAGAAATAGGCAAGTGGCACATATACGGTATGATATGGGTATATATATATATATATATACACACACACATAAATATGTGTATATATATTTTTTCATACATAATTGTATAATCAAGCATTGGAGTGAATCGAGCCAAAGCAAGTTATGTATGCATGATATCTCGCCAGACTAAAATGACAAGAGAGCACATATACAAGGGACGAATACATACGACAGTGAGCAATTAATTGTCGAACAAGTAGCACTTAATTTTAGATATAGCATGTCAAAGGACAAAATCAAAACTGTTCAATGCAGTAAAAGGCAAGTTATGAAAACTAGCATACAAGAATTTAATAACCATTCATTAGCAAAAGGAACGGTGTACCGATAGGTCATATGTGCATATATTTAAAACACTGAAGGACCACTGCCAGTTGAGAGTGCATTGGGGCGTTCGATGTACACGTGAAGGTTAGAAAATCAATGTCATGCATGACGCTAATGGTCCATGATCATATTTAAAACATGGTCAGGAGTGTACACAATTAAAACTTCTTGTATGATTGCTCTTTATAATATAGCATGCATAAGAAGAAGTATGGAAAAACAAAGCGAGAATATTGCATAAGAAGAAGGTTGGCAAGTTAAAAATGGACAGGGGGACTGGTTAATTAATTGAATGCCGATGAAGCAGGAATTACAGAGGAGAGTAGTTGCGAGGAACAAAACAATCAATTCATGGAATTCTGGAAAATATTCAAATACAAAAGATAATGTTTCTAGTAATTCATAAGCTCATTTTTCGAACACAGAATCAATTCAAAAGTTTTCTAGATGGATATATAATAATGAAGCATGCAAGATAATATTTCCAGATTTTGAATAAGCAAAATTAGCTAGCCTTTTGAATTGATTCCAAATTGGCCAGAAAACATTCCAATCTTTCCCAAAATTCACAAGTCTTTTTGTGTTGGAAAGAATATTCCATATTTCTAAATGTATGGCAAGAATCTATCTTCATGATTAATGGAAAATTGCAATCACAATTTTTTTGGCAAGAAAAACATTCCATGTTTTTCTCAAAATTCTATCACAAACTCCTGGCCAATTTAATCACAGATCAATCGCGCATTTCAAACCAAGGCAACAATCACGACAAGTATTCATGAAAATGCAAGGGGAAATTTCACAAAATTCTTTTTACAAAGAAACAACTCAAATCAATTAAAGAAATCAACCAAGGACCCACAACAAATAGTTTGATTTCAGAAAATCATGGCAATTTACAAAGCAACAACACGCAAGCAATCAGCCATGTCATTCAACGAAACCAGAGTTAATTTAGGATGTTATAATCCTATTTATACACCTTCAACATCACAGGAAAATATGATCGAAACCACAATGAATTGAAGAGCAAAAAGAAATCAAAATAAAAAATACTCATGTTTTCGATCGCGTTCTCCAAATCATGGACAAGAAAGAACAGCGACATCCGAAGATAATCCAAGAACAATTTTCAGCAATTCAAAGTGACGATTTGGGATTCAAGAAACCCTAATTTTCTTTTTGGAGCGGTCGACATGATTTTGGGGACAAAACATTTTAAAGAATAATGAAGGGGGCCGGCTATTTTTTATTGTGGACTTAGGGTTTTAAATTTCATTTTATAATGTTTTGTTTTTTCTTTTGAAAATCGACGATCAATTTTCTAGTGTCTGTAATAACTAGGGATACTATCTACGGGTTTGTAGCTAAGGGAAAATATGATTTCGGGGATAGAAATCATTGCAGGGTTTTGAGCGTAGAGTGTACGAAAGTGTATAGGCGATTAGTGAGGGATTTGCGAGTTTATAGGTTTATGTATGCACATGTCTGTTTAATTCTTGTAACCTTGGGGAATGCTGTAGTAGGAAGAGTTTGCTGAAGCTGGGTAAAATCTTTGTGTCATTTACTTTCTGCACTTATTTACTCTTGTGTTATTTGTGCTATGATTATTATTCTGTGTTGTGATATTTTTTTAATATCTCAAATTAATTCAATAAAACCTATTAACCCCCTCTAGGGTTAGTCTAGATCCAATAGGTGAGAAATAGAGGGAAGCACTTGGCCATGACATTGGTCGATGCTGATAGTACTTCCATGTGACACAAGTATCGCATGTGATGAATGGTCGGGTCGTTCCTGCCATTGTAGGGCTCCAGGACCGGAAGCTTAAAGTCCGGTGGATTTCGGGAGTTTCTGATTTCTCGTGTGAATGGACTGCGATGGACGTTATCCACATCATGTTGAGAAGAGGTGCCTCTGGTGAAGCGTTTGACAATGCTTTCAATTCGACTTCCGTTCCTAAGAAGTTGTTGCCACGAATAAATTCTGCATTGGGGACATTGGTGAGAACCCCGGGACAGGGAGGTATCATGGTTTGAGTTCTTAGGGTTAGTTGGGTTCGGCCCACGAGAGTTGAGAGAAGGTGGCCCCCTGCCTTAGGCCTTGATTCGGGAGTAACTGGAGCCACTTGGGTGGAATGTGGATTGGGCCGAACCATATCTTCCCCAGTAGGATTGGACCGGTCCGGGATAACTTTATCTACTTGAGGCTCGGTATTGCCCCCACCCAAGGCGACATCGGAGTGATTTTCCATAGCTTTTTCCACCGCCACATTGGGGACCAGTATGGTAGAGTGGTCTTAGTGACACGGAAGATCGTTGACTTCAGACCTTCTCAGATGGACATTCTAGGAAGGCTGTGTTGGGGGTTGCATAGAACGGGTTTGCAGTAAGATGCTGGGTCGGACCGGAAGCTGCGTCAATCCATATTCTGGTCGACCCAGAAGTTGGACTAGTTCAAGAACTGTTTGTCCAGGGAGTTGAGTCGAACCCTGGACTAAAGGCAAAATGGTCGGCCAATCCGGAACTTGGCTATGGCCGACCTGAGAATCTGCAGTTACTCCAGTTTCGATGGTTGCCAGAAGTGATGACACTAGATCTGGCCGATCGGGAAATGAAGTTGTGCCAGGAAGAACTGTAGAGTGATCAAGGGCTTAGATTTCATCAGATCGTATATTAACTATTTCTCCAACTTCGTTTCATGCAGGAAGTGATGCTTCGTTGCTCGGTCTCTCTTCCATCCGAGTGAGGAAATCTCTCATCATTTCTTGCTGCTTTGTGAAAAGTCCATCCTGGTGTGCCACCTGAGCTTTGAGTTCGGCCAAAAATTTATCCATCTCATCCCTAGTTAGATATTGGGACAGTTCTTAATGGGAGGAAGCCTTCTGGCTGGCCCTCATTGTTGTTGCGTCTTCTGCACCAGTGGATCGAGATTGAGCACGAGAAGGTGCTGAGTCCTTCCATTTTACCATTGCTTCTTCTATAGTTGTCGATGGTTCAACCCCTTCCTGGCAGGCCAAAGTGTTGATGTCAAAAGTTAGTCTAATGATGATCAACCCCCAATGTGTGTTAACCACATATGATAATATTCGCAGATTACGAGAAAAAAGTAAATGAACACAGGAAACACAATATTTTTATAGTGGTTTGGCTTAATCCAAGCCTATATCCACTTTATAATATCTGTTTATACCGTCGATTACAAGTTACAGTTGTTTTTCAGTGGAAGAAAGTAGAGAAAGAGTTGGTTTATACACATAATCCTTGTGATGTTCTTAAAATATACGACATTCTACTTTTGGGATGCCGAATAAGAGCTTTTTGTGTGGCCGATTCAAAATTGTTTCTGGTGGTTCAAGATGCCTTTCAATTTGTGGAAACGGTTGTATTTATAGGTGAGAATGTGGGTCGAGTTTGTATGCAGCATGGCACACATCTTTTTCGGGCTTGGACACGTGTATCTCGATCCTATAAAGTAGTTATAGGAGGAGGGACCCGGTCTATTGCTGATGAATAGTTCTTCTCAGAAGTTGCGGCATACGTGGAGCTTGGAACTTGGCGCATGAAAAGTTGTGCTAGTTAAAGTTGATCGTTTTGTAGCCTTGGGAGTAGGATTTCTTATTGTAGTAAATAATTTTCGTTTGGTATTCTCCATCCAATATTCTACTAGGTTTGTGTAACGACCCAGGTTTTTTGCGATCCTGGTTATCGACATAAAATCAATGTCGACTACCCAAGCATCCGAAACACCGGATAGTCCATGAAAGAAATTAGAGGGTGAGAATAGATAAGATAAAAACTTAGAAATAGAAGAAGAAGAAGAACATACAACATTAGAGTAAACACGAATCTCACAGCGGAACGAACAATATATAATAGATACATAACTTTGAAATAAAATCAGTATATGTATACAGTAACGTTATCAGAGTATAAGACTTACAACACAGTGGAAATAAACAATAGTTATATATTCCTGAAGCCTCCTGCTCCGAGCGCTCCATGTATATCTGTAAAATCCTAACTACTTGACTTCCCTTACAAAATTGGGCACCTAAGAGTTTAGGGAAAACAAAACAAAACAACTATGGGTCAGTCATGGGACTGGTGTGAGTAAAACAATTTAAAACAGTTTGAACGATTAAACGATATCTCATAAGAGCACGCCGTATAACGGAACAGGTTTTTCCCTTATGAGAATCCAAATCAATTTGATTTAACTTTCAAATCATTTTGAAAGAAAAGATAATCTTTATATCAAAACCCTTTTGGATTCTCATAAGGGAAAAACCCGTTTCGTTATACGACATGGTCTTATGAGATATCGTTTAATCGTTCAAACCATTTTAAATTGTTTTACTTACACCAGTCCCATGACTGACCCAGAGTTGTTTTGTTTTGTTTTCCCTAAACTCTTGGGTGCCCAATTTTGTACGGGCAGTCAAGTAGTCAGGGTTTTACAGATATACTTGGAGAGCTTGGAGCAGGAGGATTCAGGAATATATAGCTATTGTTTATTTCCGCTGTGTCGTAAGTGTTATACTCTGATAACGTTATTGTATACATATACTGATTTTATTTCAAAGTTATGTATCAATTATATATTGTTCGTTTCGCTGTGAGATTCTTGTTTACTCTGATGTTGTATGTTCTTCTTCTATTTCTAAGTTTTTATCTTATCTATTCTCACCCTCTAATTTCTTTCGTGGACTATCCGGTGTTTCCGATGCTTGGGTAGTCGACATTGAGTTTTTGTCGATAACCGGGATCGCAAAAACCTCGGGTCGTTACAGTTTGATCCGATCTTTCAGGAATAGATCGATCGATCGATTGATGACACAATCGATCGGTATGGCTTTGACTTCGGAAGAATGCCAGTTTTGAGGGGGATCCCTTACTTGATGTAAGGCCGACTAAGCTGGTCAACAATAATTAATAATGAAAAACATATATTTTTGGAATTGTCAGAATTTGGCTATGAAACATGTACCATTGCGTTTGTTGCAAATTTTCGATTAATTTACATATATACTATGTTTCGAACGGGGTTCATACAAAAAAAATATTAACTTACGAAGTCTCGTGTCGAAAAAATATTTATAAGTGTTAATATGCCTAGATATATTTATTTTGAAAATATCTTCACATATTAATTTAAAAAACAATACGCGTTTGAATTTGACATTAAGCAAGTGTCAAAAATAGAAGAAAATAAAATAAAATAGGAAACTAAAATAAACATTAAAAACAACGTTCAAAAATTAACCACGCACAAGACCAAAATCAGAATGATATTGGGCCAAACACACTAATAACATCTAGCGCGACCCAAACTTGGGTTGGGTCGATCAGGGGTCGACCCATACACTGCATGATATACAGTATGCAGCAACAGAAGGGGACAACGGCTGCCAACGACTATTGGAAACGGCTTCCAACAGAGGCTTATTTCTGGATTTTTCTTTACGTTATAAAATAACGTTGGAAGCCATTGGAAACTAATGGTTTTAATGCCGTTGACGACCGTTGATAGCCGTTTGAAGGGTTTCTACATCGAACTGGTAACCCTATTTTATAAATCTAAGCAACTTATAACATGATCCATGCAATAAAACCAGTAAATCGAATTAAAATCATACTTTCCTTTATGGATCTACGAATCTGAAGATATTGATGCAATGAATCAAATCGAGCTCCCCAAATGTACAGCCTATATAGATATCCACGCGAACCACCTTCAATCGACCATCATACGAATCGAATGAGAAAAAGGGGAAATAACGGCGCTAGCCGCCATTGTTATTAGGTTTTTTCTTCGTTGGAAAAGGATTCGTTGTTCTATAATCTTTTTTTTGATCCGATAAATCATATATATTAAGTAAGTTGGTTTCGACGTGTTCAATTCAAAAGTAAAGGAATACCTTGAATTTAAAACCAAACGCGAACCACTAAAATAGTATATCAACCGAATACATATTCCAAGAAAAAAATAAAATATCAATAGTTTGATATTTTATTTATCCACATAACTGTTTTTCCCATTAGAACGTTCTAAGAGTATGACCCCATAAGTTACCATAACGTTTGCAATAATTTAAATCGCATTTAAATTATAAACAGTGAGCGGTACCTAGCAACACATCGCTGTTACCCAAGTTACAATAATATTGACGATTCAATACAACCTTTTCGTGACCAATGTATCAATGTAATATAATCCTTTTAGCCAAGATATCCAGGGCTAAACTCAAGGCATGGAACGTATCACCCTCTTTATAATTTAATCTGTTTATCTTGATCGATGAATAGACTATTTAAAACAAATCAATATTTGAGCACGGCCACGCATTTCACATACGTTCCAATAATGATTTGTTTTAAACAGTCTACTCATCGATCAATATCTTGTTTAGGCCTAAAACCTTAAACTCAAGGAATGGACATATCTTGCTCCATATACATTACTATGTACGAGACCAATACTTATCACTCATTCACTGTATCAAACGAAAGGTGATTCAATTATTTTGCCTAATAAACAAGATTTGCATTCTCCATATGATTCAAAATCAAATGATCTCAAAATTCCATCATTATAGAGTTTTGACATACTTTGTTGCTTATATGGGCTAACCGACAATGCTAAAGGTATGTTGGATTTAAATCACTAAATCTAATCCACTCATTATTTATGTCATGTACATTATAGTAAAGGATTTACAAAGATCATTAACTATTTGTGAAATTCCATACAATATTTCATTTAAATAAAATGAATAACAATTGGTCCTTTTATTACAAATGAAATTCAAACTTGTCTAAACAAGATATATTATAACATTTATTTTAAGTGGAATTTCTTAATAACAATTATTTTATTTATTTAATTAAGCCAGTATATACAATAAGAATCAACTTCCCATGGATAATCCAGCAACATTTGCTTTATTTCCAATCGTATGTCCACTTGTCCTTTTATCATATTTCTACTTATTTTATAATTTCTATAAATTTACATACATTTATGTGATTTATATCTAGTATCTAATACTAGAAATGTATAAGTAGATTGTTATAACATTTATATCTTATTCGGTTGAAGTCACACTTCAATTTTATTTTAGATCTTCTATATTTGTAAAAGAATTACATTTAATTTGTTTGAGGACAATTTTCAAATTTCAATGTTAGTCAAGAAATTCGATTTAATTCAATTTATCCTTCTTAAGGATTAATTTAAATTATCGGAGTTATTTAATATCTATAGTAGATAATAAACAATAACTGATTCTTTAATATTTATTTAATATAAATACAAATTTTGATAATCAAAATTTATATTAATATAAATGTATAATTTAAACTAAAATACGCTCCAACTCAAATCAACATCCCCTTGTATATATATATATATATATATATATATTAATTTTGAAATTGGGTTTAAACTTTATTAAAGGCATTGAAGACCAAACGAAAGCCTTCAGCCCATAATCAAAAGTGACTTGTACAGTAAAAGTAGGAATAAACTTTACAACACTGACTAAATTCCAAAACCCTACGTTTAATATCAGATCTAAAACTAAGCTTCATCGAACTTCATGGCGGCTAGAACTGGAAGTGGAAGTAGGAGCATGAGCTGCCTCTATCTCAGTGCCCTTTCATGCCGCGACTGATCCATGTTTGGATTATCGTCTGCTTCAGATTCCTTTCGTGTGGCAAGCTTTCTAATCCTCCTTGTTGCAATTGCCATGTCTTTGATCGCAAATTTAGTTACAAACTCCGCTGATTTCTTCTTTTGTTTGTGAATTCTGGTGTTCCTCTCCTTCTAAATCATCCAAACAGCAACTGTCAGAGCGATGCACTTCATTTCGGTTTCCATACTTATGCTCTGCCCGATCAATTCCAGGTCTGTAATTATTTTTTGTAATTCGTACCCATTTGATTGAAATTTGCTTACTGTGCTGCAATTTCTCCATATGTCCTTCGGAAAAGGACATTCAAAGAAAAGCTACTTGTGGCTTTCTTCATGTTGTTCACACAAAACACATACGTTTGCACTTACCACCCCCCATTTTAGTAATCTATCTTTAGTGGGTAACATGCTCATCACAACTTTTGTAACAACCCGGATAATCAGAACAAATTTAAAAAATTTATTTCAGCAATTTTAATGGATTTTGAATATTTAAAATGATTTATTTTAAATAATAACAACGAAAAAAATTATTTAGATCGAAATTAGAACGTATAAATTTATTTTAATTATAAAACGAGCCTGAAATGGCGTGGTAGTTCGAAAAATCGATTTTAAATTTCAAATGATTGTACAGGATTCAAAATAAATCAGATTTCAGTAAAACCAGAAGTATTTGAATCTGTTTAATTATATCTTTCTAACGAATGTGAAAAATCCAGATTTCATGACGAGAATCGAAAGTTATGCCCGTTTAAAATTCAGAATAGTCGCTATGGAATATATATATATTTTATATAATATATAGACATTTTGCAAACGACCTCCGTTTTCGATGAAACTACTTTTGTTGGATCTAGAAGGTCAAATTATTTGTAGATTCCAATTTTCATAATTTTTGGAATTAATATGTTAGCATGGTGAATTTAAATGTGTTTTGTCAATTTTAGTTTGAATTGGATCGACCAGAAAATGACCATTTTTCAAAGGGTCTCCAAATTAAAAGAAATTAGTTTTTTTAGGACCGTATCATCAAAACATAGCTAGATTTATTTTTCTGTAATTTTCGGAGTTAGTATGTGGCCCGGTAAATTAAAATGTGCGTTCAAATTGAATATAGATTGATTTATATTTTAATTTTGATAAAAACTTGTTAAAACAATCGAATTGGCTTACTGAAAATATTTCATTGTGTTCGAAATGGGGATAATTAGCTAGGGGCAACAGTCGTTGGGTTCGATTTGGGGTTCGAATTGAAAAGTAACTTTTTTGGAATTTAATTAAATTATATATATATAATAATAACCTAAACCTACCCTCCCTCTCTCATAACCCGTCGTTCAAAATACCTAGCCCCCAAATCAAACCCGCCGCCCTCCCCATCATAGCCGCGCGCCCCCAGCCGCCTCCGCCGGACCGCCACCACCGCGCGTCGCCCTCCCTGGTCAGGCCGCACCCCCTTCTTTTCTCTCCTCTCTCCTTTCTTCCCATTTGGAGCTCCAATCCCCAAATCGACACCCACCGCCTGACCGCGACCCCTAGCGCCGCCACCGCTGATGCTACACCACCCCCTCAGCCTTGCGCCGCCCCTCAGGCCGCCCCATTCCGGTTGTGGGCCCCTCCACCTTCGAAAACCCTAAAAATATGTGAGTTTTCTGATTTTATTCTTTGATTTAACGTTGTTAGCAAGTTAAAAATGTGATTTTTAACTAGTTCATGATATACAAATATTTTTAGTAAGTTAAAAATACGTTTTTTAATTAGTGTATGATATGAAATTATTTTCAGAAAGATAAATATATGATATATATATATATAATAGCGAGATAAAAATATGATTTATATATATATAATAGCGAGATAAAAATATGATTTTTATATATATAATAGCGATATAAAAATATGATTTACATATATATATATATATAATATCGAGATAAAAATATGATTTATATATATAATAGCGAGATAAAAATATGATTTTTATGTATTTAATAGCGAGATAAAAATATGTATTTTATATATATAATAGCGATGAAAAAATATGATTTTTTTATATATAATAGCGTTATAAGAATGTGATCTCTATATATGTAGTAGAATTATAAAAATGTGATTTTTAATATGTATACCGCGTGAAGAAGATTATGATGGAACTGATTGGAAGCAGAACAGAATCCAAATCATCCATTGAAAAATGACGGAGTGGAAACCAAAGGTGAGAACTCCTTCTCACTCTATTTATTTTACAATTAAAAATATTTTAGGATGAAGATGGGGATTAGAAGCCCCCGACACTATTTATTGTACAAACCATGTTGTTTGATTTGAATTATATGGAGTTCAACACTCGAATTTGCACAATCACATAAATTGAAAGCGATGTATGGATATTACCGATACATGGATTTCATACTCCGCGAACAACCACTTATGGCACCGTAAATGGCATTGGGGTTGTTTAGTATTTATTTATTTGGATGTTCTGCGTGGTTTGATTATGGTTGTGAAAATTGATTTATTTATTTGGATTTGATTTGGATGTGAATTGGATTGAAATTGGTTTGTGTATGGCACGAGCCAGTATT
Source organism: Allium sativum (assembly GCA_030737875.1). Lineage (NCBI taxonomy): Eukaryota > Viridiplantae > Streptophyta > Magnoliopsida > Asparagales > Amaryllidaceae > Allium > Allium sativum. The sequence continues at coordinate 484,120,557 of CM060915.1, forward strand.
AGGCGAGGGATAAGGCCAGACCTTATTCCGGTTCTTGTATCGTGCCGTCATGCTACCAAAATTTTCTAAAAAGTGTTAAAAAATTTAATTAGTTTAAAATATTATTTTTAGCTTATAACTGCGATAAATAATATATTTATTGGATAGTTAAAAATAAGTTTACATAGCCATGTACAAGTCGGACGGCTTGTTTATGGTCGCCTATTTTTGTGATATCGATTGGGTCGATAAATTTTACACATCGCCCAACTACACAAATAATATTCAGTATTTATTGGTTGAAACCCCATTCGTGTATTGGGATGATATTTGACGTACAATAATCCCAATTGTTTAGTTGTATGTCAATCGATTGGTTGACAGACTGTTGTATGCATTAATTATTTATATTTGATGCTTATGCAGTTGAGTAGTGCACTCTGGATAATGGTTGACTGTGTATAATTATTGTTGTGCACATGTGTATATGAAATCCATATAAATAACATTATATGGTAATTGACTGTGTCTGATTCCAATTCAGAAATAACAAATATTTTAAAATAACAAATATCTTAAAGTAATGAATATTTTAAAATAATATTCCATAAAGGATTAAAATGTGAAGCCTTGTTGATTAGATTTGCGCCATTTTGACGCGAATGATATTTATATCGGTTTTATTCATTTTTATATTGAATACCGAAAAGGAAATGATTTCAAATCTGATATTTTGAAAAAATATCATTTAAATATTACAATGATATGGAATATTCAATTTTGATTTAAAATTGAAAATGAAGTTAGAATCGTTTTAAAATGAATTTATAAACGATTTATAAAATATGTTTTAAATGGAAATCGATGAAATATATATATTATATATGTAATGGCCTGAATAGAATGCGTTGTGCCGCGACCGTTCGCGAATTAACTTATATGCCTTTAATGTAGACCGAATTGACTATTTACCCTGTTAAAATGTTTCTTCATTCGAATGGAAATTAGCGCTTATTGTACATATTATATATTTTATTTATATAACGCAGTTAACGTAATAATGACGAAATAAATGCGTTAAAATAAGTTTAGAAAATTGGAAATGTTCCCAAATAAATTGTTGTTTGTGTGTGCGTATAAAATGGCTTATTCATATATTAAATAGTGACATACATACACGAGGTTAGTCATCATTTGTGGCAGAAGTCTGCCCGGAACCAACTGGCAAATCCAACAACCACAAGTAGGTTCGTTAATGTGAGTGGTTTTCATGCTATGGGCCATTTAATTTATGACACTATGACATGAGGTTAAGCCCACTTGTAGTAGAAGTCTTCCTGGAAACGCCCAACATATCCAGCATCTACAGGTAGACTGTTTAATGTGAGAGGTCTAGTGTATATATATATACCTATTATGTGAGTAAATAGGTAGGCTTACTGTGCCTTGAGAAGGTCTTAAGCGGTTGACTTTCTTCTTATCTAGTTTGGGTCTTAAGTGGTTAGGACTAGGACCATTCCGAAGGTTTATTCCTTGCATATGGACCAAAGTCATGAGACCCTCCCTTATTAGATTCGAAGTAGGTCTATGGGTCCTCCTTCTCTAAAAGTGGTTCCGTCATGGGAATAATGGAGTATGGTAGTTTATCAGAATGTCCACTTCCTCTAAAAGCTTTGTGACGACCAACATAGGGGCAAGATTAGTATACGTGGAACGAAAGATGTTATTTAATTCACTAACTTTCTAAGGGAAGTCTTAAGTGGAATAGGTGTTCTACTGTAATATCAAGTAAGTAGTAACATGAGGCGTCCGCCGGAGAGGTCTGAAATGGCTATATACGGGCCTACCCTAAACTGGTAAATATGTTAGAATGGGCTTTAAGTGATCGAGAAAGTCCACCTCATTGGATCTTCACTCTAAATGCATCAATAGAGGCCATCCTAAGTGATTGAGTCAGATATCCACCTCACTGATTAAAATATTTCTTTGTACGTGTGCGTTTATGTGTTTCGTAGACATATCTTGACATATATAACCTACCAAATCTAGGGTATAGTCTTTAAGCATATATTATTTTCAATCACACAGGACTTTATGTTTGACCCCTCTCCTTAACATATCTAACAAGTCAATAAGTGGGGTAGCAACTCAATGGATGAAACGATGATGGAGCCCGAAGAAGGCGATGAGACTATTACGTTATTATTAACTATTATTGCTATATTTCTTAAGGAAACTCTAGATTATGGACAATGATGATGTACCATTTTGAATAATTGTATTTGACAGTTTGTATCTGAATCATTGGCTTTAATATATGGTGCATTTTATTTTGGTATTATACTTTTTCGTTCTGCTGTGTCAGAATCCATAACGTTATGTTTTATGTTATTCTATGCAAATGTGATTCCTTATTAGAACCACAGATCCATTTAAAGTGGCTCTATGTTTCGATGGGCCTTTTATAGGTCGAAATTTAGGCCCACTATGGGTGGGTTGTTACATATTTTCCCTTTATTTGTTATGTAGCACCATCTATAACGCTAAGGGAAGTATCCATAGACTTTCACTTCTCCCCCACTCAGCCATGTAGCAAGCCCTACTGCTACCTTGTCTCCTCGCAAAACCTTGGCTCCATTCTCAGTCAAGAACATCAGGAGTAGGAAATAAGCAGCATTGCATGCTGTAAATTTGGCATGGGTTGGTCGGCCTAGGAATGCATTATATGGAGAGTTAATGTCCAACACAAGAAATAAATGGATCTACACTCTCCTACGGTCTCCCTCACCAAGCTCTATTGTTATTTCAACCACACCTATCAGTTCATTAAAACATCCACTGAAACCATGTATTCTAGCATTACACGACTTCAAATCCTTAGCCTCCATCATCATATGTTCATAGGCTTTTTATGCAAAATATTTAAGGAACTTCTGTAGTCTACAAGGATTTTCTGTACCAAAGCAGGTACAATTAAGGCCAAAATCACCAAAGGGTCGATAATTTTGGCCCTACCCTATCTGCATCTCTGATTCAGAAGACGATATCTTTTGTCATCGTCCTTCGCTGCTTTATTGGAACAACATCTTCTGTAGTGTTTCATTCCACAACTTCAATATTCTTCACTACATTGACAAACTGCTCCATAGTCTACAGACTAAAACTAGCCGAATGTGGTCTTCTGACTATGGTATTGATAACAACACCATTCTTTTTTGATGGACGACAACTCTAGGAGCCTCCTGACCTTGTCGATTGAAGTCTGAAGTACCTTGCCTCCTGTCCTTTTGGGCAACTCTATGCTTGTCCAGTTATTCATCTCGTATCAACTTTTCCATAATGCCCCGGAGATATTGAAACTCATTTTTCATGTGGTCGTATATCTCATGAAATAGACAAAACTTCTCAGTCTGCTTCTCTTCCTCTATAGACTCTCTTGGTGCAAGCTTTCTATACTGCATTATGTTACAAGTATCAAAATATACATTCTCCAATGAATCATTCAATGATGTATAAATACCGAAAGTATGAAATCTTGGTTGCTTCTTAGCATCCATTTTCTGATCACGGCCTCCTCAGTTGCCGCCTTTATTCTAATTGCCACTTCTCTTGTTCGGGTTCTGAACATTAGCCTAAATTTCTCAGAATTGTCCCCAAACGGCTTCTTTTCAACATTGCCTTATATACCCCCATTCATAGATTATTGATTCTCCTTTTTTGGGTTCTCTCTACTTCTTTAATGCATATAAATTGGTTGGCCTTCTCATTGAACTGATCCAAAGTAGATGAGGGTTTCCCGTTAGCCATCTCCCGAATTCTGTATTAGTGTCGATGGTATCAATCAGTGGCAACAAAATAGTTTTATCGTTGGGGTAACTAACTTCGATGATGGCAATGTTGAAGCACCTGAGGTAATCCTTGAGTAACTCCCTATAAGCTTGGTTTACGCAAGAGAGAGTCATGACGTGCTTTGACATGGCAGCATGCAAGCAGAACTGACTCATGAATTTCCTACTCAAGTCATCAAACGGGGGTACTGATTTTGGTGGCAGTCTCGTAGACCTTATAAAAGCTACGTCGTCCAGATATATTGGGAAGGCCTTGTACTTCACAATGTCAAATGCCTGGGTTGATTCCATATACCATTTGTATCGCATAAAATGTTGATGAGGATCAGTTTTTACTAAATAATGAGATATCTGTGGCAAGTTAAATTTTTATGGGAACTCGGTGTTCAAGATATCGTCCACGAAAGGGGTAAGACTATGGTTGGTCCCCCAATATTCATTACTGTAGCCTTAACTATCATTCATAATCTGCTTAACCATGGCAGTTAAGCCCTTAGTGATAATGAATGGTCCATATTATGAATCATCACGGTGCCTGGACCTCCTTATCTCCCTCGCAGGCAAGGTCACTTGCGCCACCATTTGGGCAGCACTTCGTTGACTCCAGTTGTCTTGGTCAATCAAAGGACGCGGGGGAGGAATGTGGATGCTCGAGACTGTTTTGGTGCTTTGCAGTAGCATGACAAAGTAGGAGCATTATGTCTTGGAGAAGTGATCACCCCCAATTTGGCATTTTTCGGTTCTACATGGCCAAATAAATTAGGTCGGTTGTATATGCAGTCCCGGTTCGACATGCCGAGCCGAGAGTGTACCGAACCGGATGGGTTGAGTTGCCTAGAGTGCATTTACAGTTTTGCCTACCTATTCCCTGCTTTAGTCTGATGATGATTCCTCTGTATGGTAAAGCGGTGGAGTAGGAGATCTTTGACTCTTGAAGTCTCTTCATTGTGCTATCATCCTATTACTATCTTGCCTCAACGTAATGTTCTTATGCATCTGGTCATTTTGTGTGCTGGTAGTCTCATTTAGTTTGGTCGTAATTACTATGAGGTCGTCATGCATCATGGGTGTAGAAGGTACTGAGGGAGTAGTAGGCACGATGGTGGCAATAACATTCCCAACATTAAAAGGCTGTTGGTTTATGTTCTCCTGAGATCAGTTGCATAAAGGCTTGGAGGATGCTCTTTTGGATACCATAATGATAGAAAAAGATTGTTGACGGATCTTCTTAACGAATTTGGGATTTTGTTAGTAGATAAAGAGATCCTAAATCTTGAGAATTCAAAGTTTCTCAATGAAAGCACCAAAAATATTGGCATTAAAAATGGTTCAAAACCCCAAAATATATAAGTAGAGAACAAAAAATCAAGAAAATAATGAAAAATGAATAAGGGGGAAAGGGGCTTCAACCCCCAGGCAAAGTCAGGCCTCTCCTCGAGCCTCTACACAAGATAAGGGGAAAGGAATGATTGCCAATGCCATAATTGGGGGCCACACCCCGCTGGTTTCAGTATCAAGGCTACGGAGCAATATGTGAATTCCGTGAAACACCTTTATGTTGTCGAAGCTAGTTTCCCCGAAAGGGTGAACCCCATGAAGCAAAGGAAGACCGAGACAGAAGATGTTGTCTTCCGCGGAAGAGAAGCGATAGGCGTCGAGGCTTCGACAGTCGTTCCCATGGTAATCACCGCAACTATAGGACCGGCAATAGTAAGAAAGGTGTCGATCAACAATGGAAGTTTGGTCAATATATTGTCTAAACAAACCTATGAGCAGATAAAGCTAGAGCTGCAAGACTTGGAGCCTTGTTCTGGTGAGATACAGGGTTTTAACGGATCTTCCACCGAGCCCATTGGAGTAATCAAATTGCCCGTGGAATTAGGAGATGGGGATCGAAGGAGAGTAAGGCCCATACTATTCGCCATAATGGATATCAACTCCCGATATAATGCGTTCTTAGGATGACCAGCACTAATGGTGTTTAGGACATATATCGCCCTATGGCGCCTGCTATTGAAATTCCCAACTGATAGAGGAATTGGTCGGTACAAGGAGACCAAGTAGATGGGAGAGCTTGTTACTTGAAAGAATGGAAGGATCTCCAGAATAAGGGAAGCAAAAAGTCAACAGTCGAGTTCCCTCCTACGAAAGATATGAGAGCATAACAACTACAGAAAACGTCCTGGTCGGGACCGTTCATCTGTGGAGTCGAAGATATCGACCCTAGAGAGGACGAAGAACTAGGATGTAGAAAGACCGCCCCGAATAAGGCAAAAGTGGAAATTCCGGTTGATAAAAATGACTCCACCAGGGTCCTAAAAATCGGATCCCATCTAGGCTCCTTCCAGGCGAAGGAATTGACTGACTTACTTCGCGAAAACCTAGACGTGTTTGCCTGGACCCACGCTGACATGTGTGGGATCTCACCCTCCATTATCACTCACTCCCTCAGCATTGACCCAAAGTATACTTTGGTTAAACAAAAAAGACGGATGCTCGGTCTTGAAAGGTCGATGGCCTTGAAAGAGAAGATTGGTAAATTACAAGCTAATGGGTTCATTCGAGACTCGATCTATCCCGACTGGATAGCCAACCCAGTACTTATAAAAATGGTTAATGGGAAGTGGAGAAATTGCATTGATTTCTCTGATTTAAACAAGGCATGTCCTAAGGATAGCTTCCCACTACCTAGGATTGATTAATTGGTTGACTCAACCACAGGGCATGAGCTGCTCTCGTTTATGGATGCGTACTCAGGGTACAACCAGATCGCTATGCATATACCGGACCAAGAGCATATTAGATTCATCACTGACCTTGGACTGTATTGTTATGTGGTAATGCCCTTTGGCCTGAAAAATGCTGGAGTGACCTATCAACGACTGGTCAACCAAATGTTCCACGACCAGATAGCAAAAACGATGGAGGTATATGTGGATGATATGTTAGTAAAATCGAGACAATCATCCGAGCATGTGAATGATCTCTCAAGGATGTTTAACATCCTCCGGAAGTATGGTATGAAACTAAATCCTTTGAAGTGTTCCTTTGGAGTAGCTTTGGGCAAGTTCCTGGGTTTTATTGTGAGTTCTTGAGGAATCGAGATTAATCCCAACCAAATTTCGGCCTTTAAAAGAATTCAAGAGCCTAAACGGATCAAGGATGTCCAAAGCTTGGCGGGTAAGATTGCAGCTATGGGTCGATTCATTTTAAAGGCGACTGATAAATTTATACCCTTCTTCGAGTTAATTAAAATAGGGAAGCGAAACTTTGCTTGGACGCCCGACTGTGTCGAAGCTTTCCAAGGTTTACTCAATCACTTAGAGAAATCACCCATCCTCTCTAAGCCCATCGATCATGAAGACCTATTCGTTTATTTAGCGGTATCTGCACATGCGATAAGCTCGGTCCTGATTCGAGAAGAAGAGCGGGCACAACAACCGGTCTATTATGTAAGCAAAAAATTGACAGGTGTCGAGCGCAATTATCCAAGGATTGAGAAGCTTGCTTATAGTTTATTGATTGCGTCAAGGAAACTCTGACATTATTTTCAAGCCTATCCAATTAATATATTTACCGACCAACCCCTTCGGCAAGTTTTGCAGCGACCGGAAGCCAGTGGGAGATTGCTAAAATGGAACATCGAATTAAGTCAGTTCGACTTAACTTTTGTGCCTCGAAAGTCCATCCGAGGGTAGGCCTTGGCTGACTTTATAGCAAAATTCACTGCTCTAGAGGATGAAGACCGGAATGATAATCCCGAGCCTTTAAGTGTCAAACCTGAACTGATCACTTGGAAGCTATATACAGACGGAGTTTGAAATGAGCGTTGGTCGGGGGCCGGTATAGTACTACTTTCCCCTGAAGGACGATCGGTTTACTATGCCTTGAGGCTTGAGTTTCTGGCGACAAACAATGATTCCGAGTACGAAGCCCTAATTGCTGGACTAAGGCTCGTGAAGGACCTAAAGATAGCGTCGCTCGATATTTTTTGTGATTCACAACTTGTGGTATGACAAGTTTGTAAGGAATATCTTACCAAGGGAGAGAAGCTAAGTTCTTATCTTAAACAAGTTGAGAAATTATTGCAAAAGTTTGGCTAATACAGCATTTCAAACATTCCTCGAAAAGAGAATCAGCAGGCGGACAGGTTGGCTAAATTCGCAAGCTCAGACCACCCTAGCGAAATGGAGTTAGTCCCCATAGAAACCCTAAGCATGCCGAGCATCGAGCAAAAGGAGATAGATCAGGTCGACACTGAACCCGAGAAAGAGTCATGGATGATCCCCATCAAGAATTTCCTCCTCCATGGCACATTACCTGAAAGAAAGAATGAAAGACGAGCTTTGGTGCAACAATCTTCCATATATGTGATCCAGCAAGGCCAACTATACAGAAGGGGGTTCTCTGTTCCTATGTTTCGGTGTGTGGCCAAAGAAGATATCAAGAAGATACTAAAGGAAGTGCATGAAGGAGATTGGGGGGCACACACCGGGGGAAAACTTTGGCTAGGAAGATAATGTGTTATGGATACTTTTGGCTGACTGTTAACAAAGATGTTGCAAATTACTCTAAAAGATGTGACAAATGTCAGAGGTTCGCACAGATTCCGCGAGCCCCCCCGACGGAGATCACCCAAATGGCTGGCCCCTGGCAATTCACTGTTTGGGGAATAAACATTATTGGAACCTTGCCCATTTAGAAGGGAGGTGCTAGATATTCAATAGTAGTGGTGGATTACTTCACAAAATGGGCAGAAGCCAAGCAGGTGACCATGATAACGACTAAGAAGGTTATCAACTTTATTGTTAGAAACGTTATATGCCAGTATGGGGTCCCTTGAACCATCATCACTAACAACGGGACTTAGTTCGATAGCTCAGAGTTCAGGGATTTTTGTGAGAAATATATTATTGAGAAAAAATATACTGCGGTTGCACATCCCCAGACCAATGGACAGGTCGAGGCGGTTAACAAAATCATCAAGACCATTCTAAAAAAGCAGCTTGAACGAGCATAAGGAAAATGGGTTGATGAATTGCTACTGGCCTTATAGGCCTATCGAACCACCCATAAAACCGCAACAGGTCATACCCCTTTCTCCCTATCCTATGGTTTGGAGGTTGTTCTCCCGATATAGCTTGAAGTCCCATCACATCGAACGACTTACTATGACCCTTTATCTAATAAAGCATTTCTCTTAATGTCGTTGGACACGATTGATGAAAAAAGGGAAGAGGAAAACCTTCATGCAATGGTCCGTAGGCAGAGGGTCGCACGATATTACAACAAAAAGGTCCGGCCGAAGACTTTTGAAATAGGCGACCTTGTTTTGAAGCAGATCTTCCCGGTTCCCATTCATATGGGTCCTCGATAGGAAGGACCCTTCGTCATTCAACGAAAACTGGACAATGGGAGTTTTAGATTATCGACCGTTGATGGTGAGCTTTTCCCAAGAGCATGGAACGCAGAGCATTTACGACTTTATCTTTCTTAGATTTTCCAAATATTTTTATTTTCCTATTTGTTTTAGCATTGTAATAAGCAATAATTTGTCGTTTGAAGTAGTTTATAAATAAAAAGCTCCGTTCTTGCCCTAATTATTTGTTGTAAACTTGGACTGATCGATTAGTTTCTGGCCTCTTCTTTGGAGACTATAAGTAAGGGTGACGCCAACTGAACACTATAACTAATCATATGGACGCAACTCTAATCTTCACCACTTAAGGACGAGTATAAACGACGAAAGAGCGTGAAAGGTGCACCCCGACTAAGGACCGCTCGAATCTTGACATAACTCCCCTCTCTTACCGACTAAGAGGGTGAGTACAAAGGACTGAAATTATAACTCGCTCAATGACACTCAACCCCTGATTAGGGTTGGATCTGCATAAGTACAACTAAATGGTTCGCTGTTCCAAATGGCTCCCCTGACACCAGGGACGAGAAAGCCGACAAACAACTTCGGTTAGGGTAACATCTAAATAACCCTCAGAACTAAGATAAGACGAAAATTTTGAATGATATTTTTGAACATAAGTGACACGAATACTTGCCAAACACATGAAATATCATTAATGTTATCATGATTACAAAATGTTGTTGCATGACAGGTACATTTCAAGCATTGACTTCAAGATACGAAGTTCAATAATTACAAAGACACAAGGACCGCATTTCGCATAAAACTTCCTGAAAGACTTAAAAAAAAATATTACAACTAAAGCTCAAGATGAGGGTGACATCTCCCCGCGCTCGAGCGTCTCAGCTGGCTCTTTCTGCTTATCAATCTTCATTACCTTCCTGGAACTCAGCGAGCGTTGAATTCCCCCAAGCGTGCTCCCAAAGGAACGAGAGATTAAAGTCGGGGCCTGTGTGTTAATAGAATCTGGAAATAGAGGAACTTGAACCAAAGAAAGGATAGTTGGGGGAATAACTTGAACAAGCTGAATGTTTATAACATCTTCGAACAGTTCAGGTTTTATGGTAGAAATTTGCTTCTCCATTCGAGCTTGAGTCTCTGGCATAGGAGGGCGATCACCTTTTCTCAATTCTGAGACTATTTCGATATCGTCATCCTCTGATGGCCCTATGTTAATTTTCCCTGCCTTCGGTCCTCTAACTGTATCCCTATCGCCTTCTCTCTCATTAGTGGCGGCATCCACTTCTAAACTTTCGTTTTCTATGGCGATGCCTAAAAGAAGGAAGGGGAGAAGGTAATGTATAGATCAAGGTGGGATAGATAGCCTTAAAATCAATAAGTAACCCTACCTTTGACATCAGGTTCGGTTGGTTTCTCTTTAGCAACTTTGATTGGGTCAAGCGGAAGAGTAGATGGAGGGCCTCTCTTAATGTTAGCGGTAGAGGACGTCTCGACCTGGCTGCTATACATTTCCTCTATAGGGACCGACTTCCCTTTTAACCTATAATGCTCTGCCGCCATTGCAACCTCTTCCTGCCTTCTCCGTTCGACCAGCACTGCCCATTCTTTCTCGTTCACAATTTGAGTCATTAAAAGTTCTTCATCTACTAGTTGTCCTCGTGCTTTTCTCTTTTCCTCACCCAGAATTGTTCCCTATACATCAGCTAAAACCAAGGAATACTTCGGAATTCAGGATAGATCCCTATGATGAAGGAACTTAGCGAAGAACTCGAGAACCTGACGAGCGAGCCCGTTCTTTAACTCGGTTTTTTCTTGAGCATGCTTTGATTCGATCACTTGGATGTCAATGTTGTGTTGGAGTTTTAGGTTGCTTGCTGACTCGATCACTGCAGCAGCATTATGTTCGGCCAGTCCTTTGGCCAATTCGGACGAATGAAGTATGGCCTTGAGATTCTGCATTTCCAAATTCAGTGGAACCTTGTCAACCCTTAAAGAGTCGATTTCACCTTTCATGGAGTCGCACTCCCAGCTCCTCTGCTTGACCTGGGCATCCAAGTCCTTTATTATCTTGTCGTGCTCTCCTTTGTCAGCAGCTGCCTGTAGTTCCACGCCCTTAACCTTCTTCTCAAGAGAATCGAAAGCCTTCCTGTCCTTTGCCACATCCCTTTTCAAACTAGTAATCTCAGTTATTTTTTCTTTCAGTACTCCACTTACTTTCCGGGCGTACTCACGCAATATGTTATATTGAGAAAGGACATGATCAAGGTTGTTGCGAATACGGCGATAGAAACCACCCAACAGTGGCTGTTACTTGGGGGCAGATTCAACCCCCGCAAATACGAAATCAGGAAAATCCCTTTCCAGTTCTCTGATTAGATCGACGGAAGAAGGCACGACCAAAGACCCAGGTCGATTTAGTGCAGCCCGGGAATGTTCGGATTTCGACTCTTCTTCGAGGCCCTTTTTATGAAGACATGTGGGAACTCGAAGCTTAGAGAATACATTCTCTTTTTTCCTTTTTGAGCGTATCTCCCAACTCTTTTGTATCTTCCGATATTCAAACATGTTTCTCTAAGCTTGTCTTCTTCTATCTGCTTCGATCTCGGGCTGACTCTTTCTTTTTCTTCACTTTCCCATCATCTTTTTCCTACTTGTTTCTCTCACTTTTCTCCCTTCCTCCCACTTTTCCTTTTTCCATATTTTCATCTTTCTCCTCTTTCTCCCTCCAGCTATTTTCAACTGCCATGTCGTCGCCCTTTCTGAAGTATTCTAAAATGGGCTCATCTGAATTGACATCTGTTGGAAGGGAGGTGAAATGATTGCCATAAAATTCCTCGTCAATGTCTGCTGAAAAAGAAAGGATGAATAATAGTTAAAACAATCCACATTTGAGTTGAATGTGAATAACATAATGTTATGACATGCAACTTGAGCGTTATACGACAAATCGTTCAAAATGATCCTAAAGCTGAAAGCGAAGTCATATCTCTGATATTTCCTTGCCTGAATGACATCCCTTTAGACTGGTTGTCAAAAAATCAATTTGGATCTAAACTCCATAGTGAAAGGATGACACATGGCATCTACGGTGTCTTTAACCCTGGCGGAGGTGACGCGACATGCTCTCCTTGCAAATTACAGGCCGGAGGGGAATCCTTATCGACTATAGGACCCCTCAAGTAGTTTTTAATGGGGATTTCCCGGGTTGGCTCTTCTTTTTCCTTCGGAGATATGTCAACAGTAACTCCCTCCCTTCCTCGGCATTCGAGCTTCTGGCGTTTAGCTTCTCGACTATCGGCCTCTCTAACCCGTGTCTTAGACGCATATTTCTTCGACTCAAAATTCTTATTTTCCTTGAGTAAAGGGCGGGGGGAGGGTTCCTCGACTAAGGAAGTTGACTTGTCATCCTCTGAATTTCTTCCTGATGGAGTCGTTTCATTCTGACTAGGGGCAATCGACCCAAATCCTTCCTTGTGAGGCCCGATGGATCTGTTTTAGTCTAGAAGAGCATATTGATGAAGGTATTGGTCGGATAAACAATCCCAAAAATGCCAATGTTTGATATTTAAACTGATGAGTTGCCTGTATCTTTTCTCGAACACCTCCCCCTCGGACCTTGCGGGATAATCTCCTATTAAAAAAGAAGGAATTGAACGTATAAGAAAAAGGGGAACGAGTGAGGAATCCTAAGGAGATGGAGAGAAATAAAGGATCATCGCAAACGTTAATGGACTTATTACATTGAAGCCAATATCGAGCGCGTCCCGGTTGTTCTTTGACCCAGAACCACTCCAGCTTCGGATCACCCGCTTTGCTGCGAATATCCTCAATAATCTTCCAAACCCGAGCAGACTCAAAATAAAGAAGAGAAGGAGATTGTTTCTCATTATGCTTGAGACGGAAAAAGAAAGTCAGGTCCTCAAAGGTTGCGGGGTAACCCAAATACCACATGGACAAGAAGTACATAGATAGCTGGCTATCGTAGGCCATCGGATGAAGTTGCATCGGGGCTAAGTTTATGCATCACAAGAAGTTGACGACGAATGGATGAAAAAGGGGAATGGCTACTACATTACATATCGGAAGAGACATATCCATGTAGCCTGCCAGTGGATTGTGAGGTCAACCAGTGTCTTGTGGAAGAAGAATGTCAGTAAAGGGAATCTTGTGTTTAGCCGTCATGTTCTCTAACCGTGTATGAGTTATTTCAGACTCTAAGGCATCTAGAGGGTTCTTCAAAATTTCAGCTTCTGGATGCATGTCAGGCTCCATCAGAATTCGGTCTGCCACATTCAATTCGACCGCCACTTCCGCGAGACTCAGGTCCTCTGTCGTTCGATTCTGGGAATTGTTGTTTAGTTTGGACCCGAATCGACTGAGAATCCGGAAAAGCTATCAACCTAGGTAGAAGAAGACAAGTTCTTAACTGATTCCTATTTAGGGTCGCCCCGTAACTCGACCATGGCTGATCAAGACGCTGTTGATTTGAAATAAAAGAAGAGTTAGATTCAATAAGGAATTAACCTCGCCCAAACCACAGGAAAGTGGAAAACTTCATCCCCCATATGGACTAATCGAATAGCCAGGACCAAATCGAACCCACGATCAAATTCGCCAGAAGCTATTGTAATGCCTTTGATAAGGAGAGCCAGCATCGGTGACCCTGACCATGGATCTCATAGGATCCAGGTTAAGGCGAAGTAAGAAAAAAGGAATCTAATGCCAAAACGACATTGATATGATGAAAATGACGTAAAGAAGAGATCTTTTACCTGAGAATGATGGGTTACTGCGAAGGCGATGAACAATCTCCAATCTTTCACTTTTAGCAGTAAAGTAATGTTCTACAGCAAAAGAGAAGAGGGGAATGGGATAAGAAAGATTTTCCCTTGTTATATAGTGTGGTAAAAAGACTATTCAAACTCGGTTGATATAACCCTCAGATTAGACATGATTGACATGTGAAGTGGTCGGTAACTCAAGGGTCAGCCAATGAGGTGAATACCAAGTAAAACGTCATCATTGTTTGAGCCCTTTGAGGTCCCCGAAGCAATTTGCGGATCTGTTGTAGATTTCAAGGTCCATCGGATGTACTACTTGGCCCAGCTTGTCTACATTGCAAGCTTTAACGGTTGGTTTGTTGTATTTGGATTTTGGCTTATACTTTTGGGATTTCTCGTTCTTCAACTGTTGGCGAGTACGTACTAAGCTTATGTGCATATCCTTATCCTTTTGCTGTGAAAACAATATCAACAAACACAACAAAATTAGATGAGCGCTCAACAAAATTAGATGACCGCTTTGAAACTCATCACAATGGCTGTGATCTATCATCAATCACAAACAATAAAAGTGAATATCAGAAGATACAACAAACTACAAAATTCAACCGAGAGACCTTGGATTACCTTATAAACAAAGCCAATATAAACAGTATATACGAGAAATTTCATAGTAACAATCGAAAGAAGGATATTGCTACAACCAGAGAGCTTGTGTGTAAAAGTCAAAAATCAATGTAAAATAGATCATGGACAACCTTGATAGGAATTACAAGCAACTACAGTAATAATATTGAGTGGAACAACATATGTTGAAGAAGATAATTTTATGTCTTAACCAAATTTGAATTATGATGTGGGAAATAAACATAACCTGCTTGATTATCAACTTTTTTAGTCGATTTTCGATAAAAGTAGATGTTGGTGTTGATGTTGCATTAATTTTCACAATTAAGAAGGAAACTTTTGCAAAAAGGGAAGGACTTTAGTGATAAATAACTTGGTAAAGTCACGATTAATTAGAGCAAAAATGAACGTGTGATGGTGTATTTCTATTAACTTAATGGCAAAAACAGAAGAGCCATGCTGATGCAGTATTCTAAAATAGAATTCAACAGTGAGGACATACGTATGTTATAACATCCTTGATTTATCACAAGTTCCTATGAATACCACAATTACTATTCTATATGAAATTAATGAAAAAACAGAAATTTACCTGGACATGAATCATGCAGTACAGTTGTGCATAGATTATAAACTAACATATCAAATAGGGAAGGATGATTATTAAAACAACATGTGTAAACGAGTTTTTTTATGTATCTATGTATAGGGGAGGCTATTTGGATACAAAAATTTAACATAAACTGAATGACACAAAATAATCTAGACGAATGCATCATCATTCATAAATTAAACTGGAAATTTGAAAGGTGAAATTAAGAATTATGCTTAGGAAACAACTAGAGATTCAATGCTATTATATGATAAACTAACTTGACATATTTCACCGGGACAAAAGCGATTTAAAGCTAACTTCATTCATACCTTCATGATCAAGATTATGAGTGTCTTCAAATATGAAAAACTCTATGATAATCAATAACTCGATGCCTGCATATATAAAATAACAAATTTTACGAGATATATAACTCAATAACTCTTCTAGTGATCACCAACTATTCATAATTAAATGTATCTTATTGATTTAAATATTGAAATGGAAAAGATGATGTCAAAATCATTTATATAAATCAACACATATCAAACACAATAATTATTGCATAAAAAATAAAATAGTCAAATATAACTAAACAAAAAATGCCTTGCGTGAAGGGTACCTATACCTCTTTTAATTAATGCATGTAACAATTTTTATTGACTATCCATAGGGTAACAAATTCAGCAATATTGAGTTATTCGAGTATGCCTTCGCAGTCCTCTCTAACATAGCTAACATTGTCAACTTCCATATCAGTTACATCGAGATCTTCTGGAATATTAATAGTTTCTTCTACATAATCATTTGTTTCCGAATCAAGAAAACCTCTAGGCGGTGCTTTCATTACAACGTACCAACTTGAAGAATCGTTTTCTCTTGAATAAAATACTTGTTTCGCTTGAGATGCAAGGATTTATGGATCTTTTGAAAATGATGCTTGGTTTTGATGTAAATTGACAAGAGTAAAACCATCTTCATCATCTTTTACTCCATTTCCAACATGCGCCCAATGACACTTAAAAATAGGAATATAAAACACGTGATAATCTAATAAAATTATATTGGTCAATATTCCATAATAAGTGACCACATCAGCTACTTGAGAATTATCTTTTGCACTTGCTCTACACAAAGTAGTCGCATCGTAAATCACTCCACTATTCTGAGTTTGTCTCACTACATCTTTTATGTGAAACCGTTGTCCATTGATGATATATCCTTTGTAAGACAAAGCATCATTCTTCGGACCATATGCAATCCACTTCAGCATCTCATCGTGATCATTGGAGTTAATAGGTATCTATAAAAAAGTTTGATTTACATTGGTTATTTTAGAATAATATTCTTTAAAAAAATGAGTGTATTTAAAAAAAAATGTTTAACCTTTTTTTCAATCCAATCAGCAAAAAATTTTGTATGCGTTTGCCAAAGCAAAGCTGAATTTCTCTCCATGCGCTTGTCTGAATTTTGTAATTCCTCTAAGTGCAAACTAGTATAAAACAAGGAACTTAAAGTTATATTTACTAGCAGAAACACAGTAAAATAATTGAAACATAATATAATATATACTTACTCTAAAAAAGGTTCAACCACGGCCATATTCATTAATACGGCTAAATGAGCACTTTCTTTCTCATTTGGGGATAACGTAATTGTCTTAGACGCTGAAATTGGGCGTCCCTCGAGTATTACATTGCTTTCGTAATCTTCATTTCGAGCATCTGTCTCCTCAATGTGCCCTGATTTTTTCAAGAATTCACTAAAAAAATTCATGCATTCCTCCGCAATATAAGATTCAGCAATACATCCCTCGGGTCTTGAGTAGTTTCTTACATAATCTTTGAGTGTTTTCATATATCTTTCAAAAGGATACATCCAGCGAAATTGAACCGGTCCACATATAAGTGCTTCTTTACCAAGATGAATTGACAAATGGACCATTATGTCAAAAAATGAGGGTGGAAATTATTTTTCAAGCTCACATAGAATTTCTATAATCTCAATGTTCATTTGTTGCAATTTTTCTCTGTCAAGGACAGGTTGACATAATTTGTTGAAAAATAAACATAAGCGAATTATTACTTTTCTTGCCTTTTTTCACAATAACCCTCTTACTGCTACAGGTAATAAGTGTTGCATTAAAACAGGATAATCATGTGATTTCAAGCCACCAATTTTACAATTCTCCAACGATATACGATTTTTCAAATTTGAGCAGTAACCATCGGGTCCTTTGAAATCATACAGTCTTTTGCAAAAAAAAAAATTCTTGGAACTTGACAACGTATAAGGAGCCGGCGGAAGATATGTTTTCTTCCCACGAGGTTGTGCATAAAGCTCATGTCGAATTCCTCAATCCTCTAAATCCTTTCTGGAGTTCGTTCCATCTTTTGATTTGTTATCATGCAACATTGATCCTAAGATGCTTTCACCAATGTTTTTCTCCACATGCATTACATCTAAATTATGTCGTAACGGAAGTTCCTATAAAAATAAATAATGTAACTCATAATTATATTATATTATAATTTTAAATTATTAAAAAAAAAACTACCACCAACCTTCCAATATGGCAAATCAAAGAAAATCGATCTCTTTTTCCACCTTGTTAACTCCAGTTTAATAGGATCTTTATCTTCATCATATTCATCTTCCGTATCATGGACAATCTTCATCTTCCTCTTCTTCAACTTGATGGATTTTATTTTAATGGCCTTTTTCTTATTATTCCTTTTCTTCTTCTTTTTCTTTTCTTTCTCTTTTCCAAAATTATTTGGAAAATCTTTTAACAATTAAAAAATATTTCTTCCAGTTAAAATTCTAGGCGCATTACCATTCTCCACGGTGTTATCAAACCAAGTCTTTTGTTTCCTCCATGCATCATATACAGATAGATATCTTCTGTGACCCATGTAGACATTCTTTCGACTATAATTCAACCAACGATGATGAGTATTAACACCACATAATGGGCAAGCTTTTTCTCCTTTCACACAACATCCAGCTAGATTTCCATAGGCTGGAAAATCATTTATTGTCCAAAGCAAGATTGCGTGCAGTTTAAACAACGTTTTACTAAATGCATCATAAGCATCAATTCCATCACTCCACAAGTAATGCAAGTCTTCAATCAAAGGTGCCAAATATACATCAATATCGTTTCCGGGTTGTTTCGGGCCGGGAATAAGTAATGTTAACAAAATATTTTCCTTCTTCATACACAACATAGGTGAGAGGTTGTATGTCACAAGCATTACTGGCCAACAACTATACTTAGAATTTAACATAGAAAATGGATTAAATCCATTTGTAACAAGACCAAGTCTAAGATTGCGTGGATCGGCAGAAAAAGGTTTCCATCGTTCATCCACCATCTTCCATGCCATAGAATCCACAGGATGACGCATTTTTCCATCATTGCTTTTATTATTGAAATGCCATCTTAAATCTTCTGCCATCTTCTGAGATCTAAACATTCTTCTAAATCTTGGAATTATCGGAAAATATCTCAAGACTTTAGCTGGAACACCTTGTACAATCTCCTTGGTATCTTGATTTATTTTCCATCTTGAAGAACCACATTTTGGATAAGCATTTAAATATTTGTATTCTTTTCTGAAAAGACAACAGTCATTCTCACAAGCATGTATCTTCTCAAAACCTATGTCAAATGCTTTAAGAATTTTTTTTACTTCATATAAGGTCTTAGGAAGTACGTTGTCTTTCGGCAAAAACAATTTTTGCACATTTAGAAGCTTGTCAAACCCACTATCTGATAGACCGGTCTCACATTTAAGATTATACAAGACAGTGATGGCTGATAATTTTGTATGATCTGTACAGCCAGGATATAATGGAGTTTCCGCATCTTCCAAATTTTTAAGCAACTCATCCTCTCTTCTTTGAAAATCAACATCATCTTCATCATCAGCAACAAAATCATGATCCACAAAATCTTCATCTTCATAGTGAATCATCTTGAATAAATCATACGTGTCGGACGAATTTGTCTTTTCATCTACATTTATTTGTTCGCCATGGCTATACCACTTACTGCTCTTGTATTTAGGATCCATTCCTTTTATAACTAAATGCTCAACGATGATGTGGTCATCATGACGTCTAAGATTTCGACAATCCCTGCATGGGCACAAAATTTTCTCCACATTTCTCAGATTTGTCTTTGCTACATGTACGAAATTCAAAGCTCCTTGCCGATACTCTACACTAGTCCTATGACAAAAATTAAAAACATAAAAAAATTAAGTTTTAATATTAACATATATGTGTTAACTCTTAAAATAAATTTTAAGTATTATATACTCACCTGTGTAAATTCACCCAATCTTTTTCCATCGGCGATATAGGCAGTCAAGCAATTTCTCAAGCTTTGATGTAGAATATGTTTTTCTGTTTTAATCAAACAAAATACTACATGTTTCATAATTCAAATTTATATTTTCCACTTCAAGATTCATATTGGGATTTTTAAAACTTTTTTAAATGATAAATCATGAGCCGCTATAAGATTTTATATTTGAAAAAATGACATCAACTTTATTTAGGTTTTCAGTCGGTCGTGCTTGGTAGTGTATGATAAATTTAGGTGGTTAATAAATTTATGAACTTAAACTAATAAATAAGCCTAAAATGAAAGAAATATTGGTTATGTAAATTGTCAGTTTGGATCCGTAGTGTATCACATGCAAACTAAGAAACACGGGAGGACTTTAACTCTATATTTCAGCAGCTTATGGTTTTAACTCCCAACTACAAAGAAATCAGCTTCGGAAACATTTGTTAAAGCAGGCTCCCATAGACGACACACCTTGAATAATCACGGGTGACTTTAACGATGTTTTATACACTTCTTATAGGGTTAATGCCTCCAAAACAGTTTCTAATATTAGTAATGAGTTTTTTCAATGTATCTCTCAACTTAATGTCACGGCAGGTTGCAAATATAGGACACATCTTGAATAATAACTTCAAAGTTCTTTTTGAAAAGTAGCTTCTACGAATTTGGATACACTTTACCTTTTTAGTTAGAATACATTAATATATGTATGATAAGTTACTAACAAGAAGCAAATGTATAATAAATTACCTAATTGGATGTATCTATATACACCAGACATGGATTTGTTACAAAAATGGATGGTTATTTCATTTGCTAGTTTAAAATAACTTATGAAATGCCTTTTTTAAGTTGTAAGCAAAAAATGGCTTAGGAATTTCTATTTCTAAACTTGCAGCTCCTTTACAATGAGTTCCTAAACACTATAACTCAGATAAGTTATAAGTTACAAGTAGATTTGACTACTGGTAGTGAGATGCCAAACATGATTTTAAAAGCAAAAGGTTAACTTTGGTAATTTTAGTAATAATTTAGCATAAACACGAGACTACTAATTATCAACAATTGATTTCGATTGAAGGATGCTTTTTGTTAAATGGGCATACGAAAAATATGTAGGACACTAAATAGGGTAATATGAAACTAATCAATGGGAGTGCTAGCCATTTTAGCGCCACTACATAAAGTTCAAACTGTACCATCCTTTGATTAAATCCGGTGTCCTAACATGTATGATCCATCATATAATTACTGCTTTAATATCGTGGAAGATCATTTATTCAAGCTACAAGTGTTAAAATCAGTTAAATAGGGTGAGAAAGTAGTACACAGCAACTACACGCCTTATGTAGTATATAACATACTACACGGCAAGTACGTCCAAATCCAGCAAAGCGAGATTCGAACCTATGACATGCCACACCATGTCAGGTTTAAATGGAGTTACATCAATTATTACAGCCAACACAAATATTACCCAAAAAGCATTAACTATTCAGCATATGTGGAAACTAAGCAGCGCAGCAAAGGTTAAGCACAAAATCACAACTGTCATTGAACTTAACATATTATAGGAACTAATTCTATCAAAATTTGAAGGGGCAAAATTGTAAAACTGAACTAGTTAGAATTGTTTTTACATTATTTATTCATCACATATGAAAGGAAAGAAACCCAAGAATATTTCAAAGTAAACAGACAAACTGATGATAAGTTCTAAAATGTTAAACGGCCGCCAAACAAAATTTTCAGCATTCCAAGAAATGGAAAGTTATACCAAAGAACTCTTCAAAATTTTGCAAGTGAACCTTACTTCACTTTGGATATGCACACGGTTCTGTGGGTATATGAATTAATACTTCAACTGAGTTTAGGTTGAACCTGCCGTGATCAAATTTATCCTACACACTTTGCACTTTGCAAAGGCACAGCAAAATGCCTTTGCAATTTGCAAAGGCACATTTTGCCCAGTGCCTTTGCAATTTGCAAAGGCACACAACACAGTGCCTTTGCAATTTGCAAAGGCACATTTTGCTCAGTTCCTTTGCAATTTGCAAAGGCACACAACACAGTGCCTTTGCAATTAGCAAAAGGCACAGCACAGTGCCTTTGAATTTACAAAGGCACATTTGTTCAGTGCCTTTGCAATTTGCAAAGGCATATTTTGCACAGCGCCTTTGCAATTTACAAAGGCACACCACTGCCTTTGCAATTGCAAGGCAGTGCACGGGTTCCATTTCCATTTCATTAGCATGCTTTTTTTAAAAACAAAAACTGACATAAAATTAAATTAGCAACCAAATTAAATTACCAAAGTTGCAAAAGTTATAAACTAAAACAATAGTCTGTCTTCACATTTCAAACATATGTAGTTAAAATATCTACTCCTATATTACTTAATATTGGCAGAATAACTTTTTAGATAGTTAAACTTTCATTTCGCCTAGGAAAAATCAAGTTTGTTTTTATATGTCTTAATAAATTATCACTGATCTTCATAAATGCCAATAAATGCATAGATTAGATGACTTGACTCATAAACTAATGCATACAACAAATTTTATTAACTGAATGTTCAGTTTCTGTTGAAAGAACGACATATTTCGCAAGAAATTGGAGATGGCCTTCTTTTAATTGTTTATATATTTTCATATCTATTTTCTCCTGACAAGAAACAAACAGTAATATGTTTCATACTTCAAGCCTTAAACCAAATTCATAAATAATGCATGAACGATGGTCCATCTGTTAAGAATGACCAGCGATTAAAAACCTACATATAATCACACCTTCTCCATTGAAAACCACTTGAAAATTCGATTTACAAAGAACTTATCTCAGTTTCTCAACTTATCCATCCAAAACCTATATAATTAGTAGTTTAATCTCAAGGAAAAACCAATCAAACATATATATATATATATATAAGCCCTAAAATATTTTGATATCTTCAGATTCAACGATTGCACTAGAATTAGGGTTCTTAGTTTATACCTGAACCTGAAATCAATCCGTGCTAGTAGAAATCAATCCACCTGAGAAAATCAATCGGCGCTTCAAAACCACGCTTCAGGAGATTGGATTGAAGGAGAAGTTGGGATTTGTCGCTGGATTGAAGGAGAAGTTGGGATTTGTCGCTGGATTGAAGGAGAAGTTGGGATTTGTCGTTGGATTGAAAGAAACGATATGACAGTAAAGAGGAAAGTAAATCAGCCTTTGGGGGGAAAACGAAATAAATGGGGGAAAACATGAACGCAACCGTACCAGTGAAAATAAAAAATTGGCTGCAGTCAGACGTGAACGCAACCATCTTTAGCAACCATATCCAGATTTTCTTGTAGTGAAAGTTTGTTCAAGCCACATGTTTTCAAAGTATGTCATGTTTCCAACACACCATACTTTGGGTGGCAAAGTGTTGATAGGCCTTTCGGGCAGCCCACCAAAGCGAAATGATGAGGCGGGAATGTTGTTGAAGCATTCGGTGTGGACCGAGCAGTAAGGCCCAACGACAGGGCTCTCTTCCCTTGACGCGACTCTGAGGAGTGTTGATAGGCCTTTTGGGCAGCCCATCAAAGCGAAATGATGAGGCGGGAATGTTGTTGAAGCATTCGGTGTGGACCGAGCTGTGAGGCCCAACGACAGGGCTCTCTTCCCTTGACACGGCCCTGAGGAGTTCGGCATGACTAGGCATGATTAGCCTTGCCATCCTCAGATGAGATCCGGAAAACTGGCCTAAGGATCAGCTTGCCCCAGATTTTTCCTTTTAAACTACTCAAACTGGAAGGGTTCGATACCAATTGACACCTATAATTAGCGGAGAATACCAACTCTTCAGGAAAAACTGACTCATTTAATATCAGTTATCTTTTTGGATCTCACGGCACGGGCTCAAGGCGGCTTGATATTATATCATCTATAAATACTCCTTTCCAATTCAGAGAGAGGGATGCATCTTCAATTTTCTGATCAAAGAGAAACAATAGCAGAAATTGTTTATAGTTTTTAATTCTTTCATTCTACCATTGTAAACATTTCCTTAGCTGCTGAAACGATCAATAAAAGTTTATAAAGTGGACGTAGGCTCTTTAACGCTGAACCACTACAAATCTGTGTGTGATTCTTTCTGTTTTGCATTCCCTATATTTGTTAATCTTTATTTTAATCTCTACACAAGTCTCTCTTTTTGGTGTTGTGCCAATTTTTCGTGTCAACACATACCCTCAAACCCTCAACAACTAGTTAGTGCTAAAATTGTTGTAAAATCTTCAAAACTTGTTTTGGGGTTTGGGTTTGTTTTGAAGAAGGTAGAAAGGAAGAAAAAGGAAAGTGAAAACTGATTTCTCCCACATCATGGAGAAGAAAGGAGGAAGAAAGTATATCAATGGCTTCCTCAATTGGATGTTGGAGCCGTGGTGGACCCAAATGATTGCTTTGTTGTGAGGAGGGTGGCCATGCATCACTATTCCACACGCGAGCACCACCGTCGGCCATCCGTCCGACCGAACTAGATCGGGCCTGCTACGGGTTTCGGGTTTGGGTCTAGATCCGACAAGTATATTTTTGGATTAGATTTATAAATGGTAACGGGCCGAATTTAGGCCCATTACAGACCTGAATTAAATTCGAAATTGGGTGGGTTTTAACGCGTTTTCTGAATGTTAGAAAAAGGGCGCGACATTTCGAAATTTGCAACGCCTTTTGATTGCTGCAAATGAATAAATGTTGCATTTCAAAAATTAAACGGAAATGACCATCCAAACGGTCACGACTGTTCATGAACAGACATATCCCTTCGTTGGCTATAAATACCAACGCTAGAAAACTGTTTCAATTATCTGAAATCATCTTCTTCCTCCATTGTCAATTTGCAATGCCACTACGTTGTTCCAAACGCTGCAGTTTTGTAACGCCTCAAGGGTGTTGCAAATTCATAAGCGTTGCAAGCTGTTCTTCTTCTGTTCATCGTTATATTCTTTTCTCGCATCATCAGAATATAATTCAAAGTGTTCTTGGTCGTATCAAACTTTTACAAACTTTGAATCCGATTACATTGTTCCAAGGCTTTATTGAATCTTGAAAGTCAATAGTTCTGTAACCCGTTTGTATCTGTGATTTGAACTATTGTCTAAAAGAACCTATTATGTTAAAGTTTGAAGGACGACAATTATATTGCTCCAACAGTCTCAAACTGTAAAATATCCCAACAAATTTTCAGATAATAACATCAACCATGGAAGGTTTGAGCGCGCTACAAGTGATGAATCAGCATTTAACTCATTTGGAGCAATTTAATGGCAAAAATTTCACTTGTTGGGAAGCGACAACGAAGTTCTTCCTGATCACTGTTCAATTATTCTATATCTTGGAAGACAGATTGGAAGTGAAACTGGAGGAAACCGATAAGGAAATGTCGCTCTAAAGCCAAAACGTGCAAAGCGCAAAGAGGACGATTTTCTATGTAGAGGGAACATCTTGAATGCATTATCTACTCCAGTCTACAATGCTCGCAAGACCTTGGAAACTAAAAAGGAGCTCTGGATCGCATTGGAGAGCAAGTATCACATATCCGAGGCAAGTAATAAAAAATTTCTTATTTGTAATTTTATGGATTTCAAAATGGTCGCCAATAAGTCCATAGTTGGACAAGTGAGTAAAATACTACTGTTGGTGAATCAACTTAAAGATACCAGAATTGATCTCCCTAAATCTTTTGTTGTATTTATTATTTTGAGACTCCCGAATTCTTGGAATGATTGTAAAAAAAATTTAAACATGAGGAAATGGATTATGATTTAGATAGTTTACGGCGTCATCCTCGTATTGAAGAGGATTCTCGTAAACGCGAACTAGATGATAATCCACAAACTGAGTCTTAATCTAAGGCAAATAATGTTGAAATTACTGAAAAGTTGAAACCTAAAAATGAGAAATAGTTTAAGAAGAAAAATAATTCCAAGAACAACAAAAAGAAGGGTGTTTGTTACTATTGTAACAAACCCGACCACTATGCCCGTGACTGTCGCCTACGGAAGAAACAACAAAAAGCAAATGTGGTCGAAAAAAAGCTTGTGGCTATTGTACAAGAGGCATACTCCGTTAATAGCATTGATAATGATTGGTGGTTTGATACTAGAGAAGCCATTCATATCTGCAAAGATCGTAATCTGTTCAAGACTTACGAAAAGAATAAAGGAGAATCCAACGAAGTTACTGGCGCAAAAAAAGTTACAAGCAAAGTCCTAGGGAAAGGCACAATTGAACTTACATTTACCTCCAGGAAAATTCTTACATCAGTTAATGTATTTTATGTACCCGGTATGTGGAAGAATTTGGTTTCTGAATACCTTCTTAACAAAAGAGGATTCAAGATGGTGTATGAGTCTAATAAATTAGTGTTGTCCAACAACAATAAATTTATTGGACAAGGATATTCTTGTAACGACATGATTAAGTTTAATCTAATAGAGAAATCTTCTGCTTATATTGTTGATTCTGTTAACTTATGGCATGGTAGATTAGGACATGTTAATTACAAGTCTCTTCAAAATAGGCATAAATTAGGGTTAATTTTTCATTGCGATTTTGATTCTATCTCTAAATGTGAAATATGTGTTCAAGCAAAAATACACCTGAAATCCTTTTAGTTTATAGAAAGGAAAACTGGTATGATTGATTTGGTATATAGTGATGTGGGTGACTTAAAAAGTCATATCATATATGGTGGTAACCAATACTATATAACATTTATTGATGATTATAGTAGATATGCATATGTATATCTAATGAAATCTAAAAATGAAGCCATTGATAAATTCAAAATTTACAAAGTAGAAGTTGAAACACAATTAGGAATTAAAATTAAAGTATTACATTCAGATCGTGGTGGTGAATATTTTTCAAATGAATTTACTTTATTTTGCAAACAAAATGGTATAATTCACCAATGTACCGCCCCATATACACCACAACAAAATGGTGTTACTGAAAGGAAAAATAGAACTTTAGTAGAAATGGTTAATGTCATGCTCATAAGTTCTAATTTACCTTATAACCTATGGGGTGATGTTATGTTATCTGCATATTACATTTTAAATAGAGTACCACTTAAAAAGAAAAATATTTTCCCATATGAATTATGGTTTAATAGAAAATCTAATCTTACTGGACTTAAAGTTTGGGGTTGCTTAGCATATGTTAGAAAACCCTAAATGATCGAAGTTAGGAAATAGGGCATTTAAATGTGTTTTCATAGCATGTTCTCTTAATAGTATAACTTATAGGTTCCTTATTCTTAACACCTTAGAAGTTATAGAATCTGTAGATGTAGAATTCTTTGAAAATCAAATTATTAAGAATCCATTGAGATCATCTAGTCCAGAACTAAGTGTGACTAATGATATCAATGACGATGAATATGCTCCTGCTCAAAACAGCAAGGAAGTGTCAGTACTAGATAATAGTACTGAGCACAGGAGAAGTAAAAGAGCGAGAATAGAGAAGGACTCTGGTCCCAACTTCATAACATATCTCGCAGAAGGCAATAAGGATGAAGTCCTTAATGTGGCAAGATATGAAATGAACGTCGATGATGATCCTATAACTTATTTTGTAGCTATGTGTTCGAGAGATTCTAATTTATGGAAAGAAGCTATAAATAATGAAATGAACTCCATAATGTTAAACCAAACTTGGGTTTTAACTGATTTACCTCCTAGTGCTAAACCTATAGGATGAAAATGAATATTCAAGAAAAAGTTGAATACAAGTGGATCCATTGATAAGTTCAAATCCAGATTAGTTGCTAAGGGATATAAGCAAAGGCAAAGAGTAGATTATTTTGATACATATGCTCTGGTTGCTCACATATCTTTTATACGTTGTTTAATAGCACTTGCATCAATTCATAATTTGTGTGAATGGAACTAAGAAGTTTCTATCTTCTAAATTTGATATGAAAGATCTAGGAGACGCTGATGTAATTCTGGGAATTAAAATCAGTAGGAAAGCGGGGAAGTTATTACTAACTCAATCTCATTACATTGAGAAGTTCCTAAAGAAGTATGGTCATTATGATGACAAACTAGCACTAACTCCTTTAGATCCAAGTATCAAATTAGAAAAGAAAACAGGACGTACCATTTCTCTACTGGAGTATTCTAGTGTTATTGGGAGTCTTATGTCTGCTATGCATTGCACTAGACCAGACATCGCATATGCTATAAATGTATTGTGTCGATTTACGAGTAATCCAGTTTCGAACACTAGAAATATTTCTAGGGTTTTAGATTTTTTGAAAAGAACCATCAACTATGGTTTATCTTATAAATGATATCCTGCTGTAATAGAAGGATATAGTGATGCAAGCTGAAACAATGTAGAATCCAAATCCATCTTTACGACAGGGTGGATATTTACATTAGGCGGCGCTCCTATGTCTTGGGCTTCCAGGAAGAATACCTATATATCTGACTCAACTATGTTGTCAGAGTTAATCGCATCAGCAGATGCATGTAAGGAAGCAGAATGGATTACGAATTTATTAATGGAAATCACATTATGGAAGAAGCCATCTCCAACAGTCTTGATTAACTATGATAATCAAGAAATAATATATAATGTCTCTAATAAGACATATAATGGGAAGTTTAGACATGCGAGTCTAAGAAAGCAGATGGTAAGACAGTTGCTTAAAAGTGGAGTTATAACGGTTGACTACGTAGAAACAAAGAAAAACTTGGTTGACCCTCTTACAAAAGGTCTTCCAAAGGCAATAGTTTATATAAAGTTCAAAAAATGGGACTAAGATCTATGAATGAAGATTGATCATCCTTAACAGAAACCCAACTTGTGTCTTGAAAAGGATAGACAAATTTCGATGGGTACCAATAAGTTAAGAGAATGATTATGGAACACTAAGCCAATAATCCCATAATATTTAGTGTTGGACTGCAAGAACAAAGGATGGATAAATATCCTTAATAAGTCTAGAAACCTTAAAAGGTGTATCGCAGAAACACATTAAGAGACTTACCTATATGAGTATGGAAATCAGGTCGTTTCCTAAGAAAGAAAGACCGCTTTCTAGAGTAGATTCATAAACTAGGATTAAAGCACATGACCATTAACGTGCTGAGCAATACAAAACACTCTAACTAAGGAAATCAACATGTATGATAGTTCCGGTTTTATCGTTTAGGGATATTTGGTTCTAGATTCGCTCACCATAGAATCTTGATAGAGCTTTGAATGGTTTATACTAAGTAAAGGTTCAAATCTAAAAGGTACCTTTTATTTATGTATTGTTTCCACGATAATGCAAAACTTGTCTTAAAACTATATAGGTTTGATCCCACTTGGGTATGTAGGAGTCACACTAGTGATTCAGTCATCCAGTTTATTTATCTTCTTATTTTGAAAATTGGGGGAGATTGTTGTAAAATTTTCAAAACTTGCTTTGGTTTTTGAGTTTATTTTGAAGAAGGAAAATAGGGAGAAGGAAAGGGAAAATTGATTTGTCCCATATCATGGAGAAGAAAGGAGGAAGCAAGTATATCATTGTCTTCCTCAAGTGGATGTTGGGGCTTTAGGGCACCCAAATGTTTGCTTTGTTGCAAGGAGGGAGGTCATGCATTGCTATACCACACGCGCGCGCCACAGTCTGTTCGACCAGGCCGGGTACGGGTTTCAGGTTTCGGGTCTATATTCAATATGTATATTTTTGGATAGAATTTATAAACGGTAACGGTCCCCGAATTAAATTCGAAACTGGGCAAGTTTTAAAATGTTATAAAAAGGGCGCGACAGTACAAAATTTGCAATGCTTTGTGACCATTGCAAATGAATAGATGTTGCGTTTCAAAATTGAAACGGAAATGATCGTTCAAACAGTCACGACTGTTCATGAACAGACGTATCCCTCCGCTGGCTGTAAATACCAATGTCAGAAAAATATTTTGATTATTCGAAATCATCTTCTCACTACTAAAAATAGAAGTGGTAAGGGCATTTATAGCTACCCCCTCATGTTTTAATTAGGGATGAAAAAGTTCCTAGAACCGCCCTCATTATTATGAGAGGCAAAATTAGTTTTGCCCCAAAATATGTTGTCGCTACAGAATTTTAAGGGCAAATAATTTATTTAATCCGCATCCAGTTCATTGCATACCACGCAAGCAAGAAACAACCTATCACCCAATTAAAGGCAAGTACATACTCCCCTAAACTTGCAGTACAGCTGGACATATGCAAACTCTCTTGCTTCTTTGTAGCTTTATATATTATATATGTTCATGTTAGTCCTAGTAATCTAGCGCATGTTATATAATCAAATAACAATATTAAACTAAGATGTCATAATAAAATGCCATGGACTTTCATACAGCAAATGGGTAATGCTACAACAATTTTAATACAAAGCAAAATGGCTAACCAATAACATACTTTTAAAAGCATCCCTAATTTATTAAACATAACTTATATTCTGATTCAAACCAAATACAAAACTAAGGTATGAATCAACTAATCTCAAACCTAATCTAATTTCCTATAAATTTGCATACCAGTGTTCCACATTCAATTCCGGCCAACAATGGTCCTTCAGCTTATCCCATAGTTTGTGTTAATACTAAGCTTTCTTTTTCTTCATGTCCTACTTCGATTTAATGCTTCTTTTGAGTTGGTGTCTTGCTAAAACGGATGAGCTTGGCTTTCTCTACAAGAATTCAACAGTTCAGTGGTTCCAACATATTATATGTGAAGTAACACTAGTTCCTTTTGGTGGATCATAGTTCTTAGTTGAGCCATTTCCTTATGGCCGATGTTTGATTCCCAGCATTCCCTTACTAAAAAAAAGACAAAAAAAAAAGATATTACTAATTTGATATAGGTTTACAATCATAACATCTTGAAAAATCTAAATAATATCTCACGTATATACCATAATCCATGTCTAGATTATAGTTACACCTAAGAAGGTTTATAAAATTTCATCCATCATA
Source organism: Allium sativum (assembly GCA_030737875.1). NCBI lineage: Eukaryota > Viridiplantae > Streptophyta > Magnoliopsida > Asparagales > Amaryllidaceae > Allium > Allium sativum. The sequence continues at coordinate 484,151,127 of CM060915.1, forward strand.
TTGTAAAAGAAAATGTTGACCAAATAATTTGTACGAACATTGATTTACTCAAATCAACAAATGTATATTTTTGGTACATATGAAAATTAAAATCATGTCATATTTTTTTTCCAAATGAACTAATGGTTTGAAAGTTGAGAACATCAATTTATATTTACATGTCATTATCCCAAGAAAAGAGAATTGCAAAGGGATCTCAAGTTTCAACTCACTTTAATCCTTTTATGTATTAAATACTGCACAAAAGATCAACCTATTTATTATGTTCACTTCATATGAGTCAACAAACTTCATTATTTCAGTTCTGCTTTATTAGACTCTAGTATTTATTGAAACATATGTACATTTAACTTTTAGATAGTCATGTAATTTGATAAATGAGTAAATTGGGTATTCAGATCTAACCGTACAACATAAATTAGAGGCATCAAATTGAACTAAAAGTTAATATAAGTCATAGTACAGAGTTTTACAGAATCATTCTATATTCATCCTTAATGGATTTTGTTAAATAACTCCAATAACTTACTTCATACTTGTTAGTGGTTACACATATGAAGCTTTTTTGTGAACTATATATTGTTAATTAGGCAAGGAAACATATGTTGTAGTAAAAACTGCAAGATTGTTAGAAAAAGATGAATTCTATTAGTGGAACGAAGTTGAATAAACATTTGAGATTCAATAAAATTATTTAGGAAAACATAAACAAATATACAACAATAGTAAATGTTTTATTCAGATGTGATAAGGTAACCTATGAACAGGAAGTTTCATATCAAAACTCAATAAAGACACACGTAGTAATAAAAATGTGCTTGTAACAAAGAACATGAAAATGAAATCACCAATTGTAATCATCAATAAAACCTGAATGTACTTGCATGGTATGGAGATAGCTCAAGCCATGAATTGGAAATCGCCGAATACGCTTTATTGGCTTCAACATTTCTAAAACGAAAGTATTTTGGTAGTCTCACCGTATTCAACCTAGAATAAAATCAAACCAATATGTAAAAATGATTTCTTATCAGAATCAGACACTACATGTAGTTTATTGTCAAACTTAAGATAAAAAAGACAACTTAATCTTTATCAACATTTAATAATAATCCACCTAGCTACAAATAATTTATGATTCTCACTTCATGCACCTTGATTTATATTGAAGAAATATTAATTATGTTGCGTACAGAAACTACATTTTAACTTCTTCAAAAGAAAATAAATAAAGTATCCAAAACTGGCACATTATACAGTCCAATAAACAAATTGTTTGTTGTCCTTCTTTTCCATATAAAACGTGCATGCAGTATCATAATTTCATTAGGCATTTCAAATAGTGCTTTGCTATGGACAAATGAGCTTCTAACCAGAGGCGAGGGTTTATTTGGTTATTACATTTTTTACGCCTCAGGAATTTGAAGCTCGGGTATCTTATGTAAACCCCGATCCATTTTTACTGGTACATTCACGCTGTTTCATTACTCTTTTTTTTATATAAAAAAATAGCACTATGAATACACAATGGAGATGAGCTTATATTTATTTGTTCTTTTAATTTGAACCATGATCCTCAAAATCAATCAAGAATTTTATCGATACGGGGAATCTATGGGATTCCATCAACTTGGAATTAATAAGAATTTCCTTGATTTTGAGCCTAATACTTGATGGATACTTTGCCACAACCAAATCAATTCTCTTTATGTTTGCAATTATGTTTCGAATGCATTATGTTTCAAAAAATGCATTATGTTTCAAAAAAATGAGTTATGTTTCGAATGCTTTATACTTGCAATTTATTCGGAATTAATATTTAAATGTTAATGGCTGATTGTATTTGGTTTAAATTACTTTGAATGCTTTATATATCATATTTAATGTTAGATATTAGCATTGTTCTATGTTCATTGTATAAAACTTTTTATATGTTATGCATTTATTATTTTTACATGAAAAACCATTTTCCTCAGAACAACACATTTAAACCCCGTATATTTGCAATTCATGTGTTTTAACAAAAAAAAACAATTATTTCCTGAAATTTCTTTTCGAGGAGCAACTATACATTTTGAAACTTAAAAAGAGCATTTTACGAAAGTTCCTGCAATTCAAAAGCGATTCCTGTAAATTTCATGATAGCTGAAATGATAAACAACGGCGAATCCAATATAATCAATTAGCATCATGAATGGTGCCTGATTTGAGCTGATTAAGGATAAAATATTGTGAGTCCACCAACAAACCAAACTGTCAAGAATGGGTATATTATGAGAATGAGTGAGATGACTTCTTTCTTCACTAATTTTAAAAGAGAGTATTGATGCTTTCTCCTTTCTTAGTATATTCAACAAAGCTAACGTGATGACATAACGCAAAGCATGGTGGAAGTCAAAATAAACAAGAACAAGAAACTGTAGTTTCTCTGTAGTAAAATCAAATGAATAATTTTAGTTGTGTAACAACATTTTGAAGTTTAAAAAGTTAATTGACCATAAGGAACTTGAATCAGGTAAATTTATCAGCATAATTATTTGAGTTGTAGGAAGGAAGAGTAAGCCATTTGCCAATAAAGCCCAATAGGTTTAGTATATACAAATACAAATGTCAAAACATGCTATTCATATTCAAATACTAACCATTGAGTTAAATAAATATATGCTAGATGATACCATAAAACCACACTGATAAAATTTTATATAAAAAACACATGACGATCGAGGTTATGACCCTTTAGAATAACAAGAATATACAATTTGGATAAATATCTTGTTGGTCTGATAGATTTTTAAATAAATTACTAACTAAGAGTGCCAAATAATTGTAATCAACATCAACTAGGTACCAAGTGAATGAATGTCTCAAACATATAACAAGATATTGTTTTAGGAAGCAGATGTACTAAATATGTGCATGTCAGTATAAAGTACATCACACATAATAAAAAGGATCGAACGATTATTTCAAGTATAATAATAAGATAGCGGCAGTTGTTTATATAAATTTCTCTAAATTGATTCAAGAAAACGCTCATGTCACAGAGCTTACATCTTGCCTTATAAGCACCAAAATGCCTTGCGTACGCTTTTTGTATTTAAAACAGTTATCATGACCATATACTTCTTTTAAGTAGTTGGTAGAAAATTTACAACTATACTAAATGAATGATTACCAAAACAGAATCTAGTAAACAAATTGAGGAGAACTTCAACCAATTAAACATGCACATACATGAAGAATGAAATTTAATTTTGGTCAACATCGTTAATGTGTACAAGAACAATGAGAGTTATCTTTAACAACTAACTAGTGAGTAATATATCCTATAAATTTCATACCATTTCCATGCCAATAAATCATTCTTTGGGTCAGTAATAATCATACTAAAGGATAATCCTATTTGATCCTGATCCAAGTCCAGTTGCAACATTATACTCAATTTACACATACACAACTTGCTTTATCCTTAACTAATCTTAACTCCATAATCCAAAAACATCAAATCATGCTAGGCATGTTATTGACAAAATGTCCCTAAAAGGAACAAAATTAACAAAATAGCTTGTTGCACTCACCGTCATGCTACATAATTAAGGTGTTGTGAACTTGTATTACATAACACATAATACTTGCACATGTAAAATAAATGCAACTACACATGTAATTTAAAAGGTAATTCTAATAACATAAGCATAGATGTTTCGCTATGAAAAAAAAATAGTTTTATTATACAATATTAACAATATCTATTTCGGCAGCCACCACATATATTACTCATGAAATTTTTATTTCAAAAAACAAGTAAAAATTAAAACAATGGTAGCATAGCCCATCCAAAGTAGAGAATCTAGTCAGATAACTTGACTTAAAACATTTTAGAATTTAAAATTTTACTTCGATGCCGACATCTCAAATTTGAACTAATTAAAATTTTCTATCAGTGTTATTATGACGCTCAACTAGTCAGCGACTAGTCGATTAGTTGACATCGGAGCATCAACTGGAAGAGTCGACTTACCATTAGTCAAGCTCAAACCCTAAATCACGAAGTCGCACTCGAAATGGAACCCTAAATCACGAAGTCGAAGTCAAATCACGAACTTGAACCCTAAATCACGAAGTCGAAGACGAAATTGAGAAGAATTCACCTAAAATCAAGAAGTCAAAATCGAGAAGAATTCATCTGAAATGACGAAGTCGAATACGAGTTGGAGAAGAATTAACTCGAAGTCGATTTATTTATACATAGGATAACTTGAAATCGACCGCATATCACAAAGTGGAATTCGACCTGGAGAAGAAGTTATCCGAAGTGGAATAAGAACTGCAATTATCATGTATTAATATATACGTACATGTTTATTTAATTATCAACTAGTCTATGACTAGTCCGACTAGTTGGACCTCTATCGACTCGGCTCGACTTGCCACCGTAATAACCTTGCTTTCTATATGCATAATTCATGTCTGTATAGAATCCCGACCTATTATATCCCACATTAAAACTTGAAGAAATATTTGAAGCTTTTGGTGGTGCATGCGTTACTGGTATAATTTAAAACATACTTCTCCAAAACTTATTATTACAAAAACCGGTTTGCTCACTTATTCTTTTTTTCAATTGTTTGCTTCTTAAAATCTAGCATTTAGCATACTGATGTGATTTAGTTGGATATATTTGCAAAAGTGCTTCAACCAAATTGCTAACCTGGCACTTGTGAATGTAAGATACTCTATATTTTACTAATTCATGTTTAAAATAATCAAATGCAAGCTACCTTGATATCAACTAAAAATAATATAGCAAATAAAACATGACACATGGAAAATGTTGATTTTAAAACGCAAGAAAATAATGCAACCACTTCCTCGATAATGTGCTACGTTGGGTAACATGATATTATGGTCATGTACATGTACATGCATCCAGGAATTTAACGCAAAGAGTTCAAGCACATTAAAAGTGCGATAATATTAAAATAAAGCATGTACCTTTGTAGGCTTTTGTGTAGAATAGCACACCACTTGCTTCTACCTTTATATTGTTTAAATTTGTCTAGAGTAAAAGTTTGACAAAACATGGATAAATCAGTGGCCACAAGTAACAAAAGAGTATCATAACAAATATTTTCCTTTTTAACTTCTTAGAAGGTTGATAAATATTGTAGCCACGACCAATAAAAGAAACAACAAAAATTCGTAGCATAACAACAACGTATCAAACTACTATTATTATTAGACTACACAACATTCTACATCTTCGCATTGACTACTGAAAGGAGCTAAAGGTAAAGGCATTATTGTGTGATCATATGGTAGAAAAAATAGAAAAAGGATAACATGATTCGTATTATTATTAGTCAGGGTAATGCATGAAGAACAACATGGGGGCACCTCAAAGACTCCAAGTGTAAGCACCTTTATTCATACTCTTGAGCTCATAAACACAATCAAATTAAATATGAACACTGCAATAAAGATTAAATGAATAAGAATAAATTGTTCACTGCATTATTTTGCTTCAAGCCCAAATGGAGAAGCATTCTCATTATTTTACATGTTTTCATTAAGATACTTCATGCTTTAAGATATGAAACTCTTGCAAAGAAGGTATGTTGCCCAAAATAAGAAATATTTATTTACGGATATAACAACAAATTTTTAAGGACATATGTAGTCGTTTTCATATATTCTATGATCATTCAAACATATTTCATGATAAATAAACAATTGATAACTACTTTAAACAAATACAATACAATACCATAACATGGAAATAGTGAATCAATCAAAACAGAAAATAATTTAGATGAATACGAAAGAAAACCATATGCAAGTTGGTGACAACAAGCAAACAATGAAAGGTGGCCTCATTTAGTTATCATAGCCATTTCTTATACCTTGAGTCAACTCTTTAGTATCTACCCCAGTCAGAATCCATGAAATGTCTATGTTTACATTAAATGAAAATGCAGATATTTTAAAATAACTAACATGCCTCATTTCAGAAGTTTAAAAGAATTGCATGTTTCATCCAATGGAGCATATATATAACATCTAGAGCTTCATTAAAATGAAATAGTATAACAGAGTTAGCATTATGACGTTTCATTTTTCTTTAGTTATGTGCTATATTGCAGTTTCCTATATATTGTACTAGTTATCCTAATATAGATTGACAGTGATAAATGACACTGAAACAAAAATGTCTGACGCAATATAGAACCAGATCTGGTAGTCAGATAGCTTATAATCATGATCAACATCAAGCAAACAAAGATACATGGTAATTATAGCATGGTTTAACTAGTTTCACCCTCATTTAAAATACAACCTAATAATGACACTTCTAAATTTAACAATGGGAAATGCCGAAATAATGAAGTGACCTATGCATACTTGATCAAATAAAAAGGCTATAACATCTTTTGATTTAGATTGCAATATTTTTTGTAAGTTACAAATAAACATATCATTCTTAGAGTAGCATTAATGAACATTTGTATGTGAAACAAAGATATGTTTTAGGATGCAATGATGATATTTTTTCCCCTTTGGTTAACTGGGCTGGTTATAAGTCATTTCATCAAAAATCCACAAAACAGATATTATCATGAGAGAGAATTTGAATACTCAAACAAACAATTCCGAAAACAGTAATATTACAACCTAACAAAATTTCTAGCATATAGATAAACAGAGTCAACTCGAAATCGCAAATTCATGTTTGCAGTCTCGGCCAAAATTCTCAAATTGAATCGCTAAATAAAAACCCTAATAGCAGAAAGGAACCCTAATAGTAGACAGGAGAAGGCAATTTGTAAATATTATCTAACTGAATAAATATGATTGATGAGAAGAATTGATACCTTTACAAATTTGAAAGGAGTTTCGTAGTGCAGCAGGCGAGACTTTCATTTTCCGTCAGAAGTATGAAAGAGCGCTAGGAGAAAATTGTTATTGAGGTGAATTATGGCGGTAGTTTTACCTCCAACCTCAAAAGAATAGAAAATTTTTCAGAGGCTCTTTTTTACGCCTCGATTAACTTAATTAGACGCCGATACCTATTTTGTCCTCTACTTAATTATTAATAGAGGCGGACCTTTAATTTTGCCCCTAGTCTAATGCCCCCGATACTACAAAATTTGGTAGTGTCTTCCTCCACTCAATTTGCAACGCTACTACGCTATTTAAAACACTACAGTTTTATAACACCTCTAGGGTGTTGCAAATTCAGAAGCGTTGCAAGTTGTTCTTCTTCTTTTCGTGCATCATTAGAATTAAATTTAGAGTGTTCTTGGTCGGATCAAACCCATACAAACTTTGAATCTGATTACGCTGTTCTAAGGCTTTATTGAATTCTGAAAGTCGATAGCTCGATAACCCGTTTGTACCTGTTCGGTTGAACTATTGTCTGAAAGAATCTATTATGTAGATCATTAAAGCTAAACTACGACAATCATCTTTCTCCAATAGTCTCAAACCATAAAACATCCTAATAAAAATAATGAGATGAACAACATAAGTAAATTATTTTAACAATTTCATACTAGGAGTTAATGAGCTAACGTAGTATTAACGAATATACATATAAATCAATATTTTTGTGACTCCGTTGATGGTATAGAAAGTCATAATTCAGTACGTTCCGAATATCATATAGCTTTCTAATTCACGTATCAAATTTTATGTGTGGTTCACTTCTTAAAATGACAATTTTCTTAAAGTGAGATGCCTGTAATGCTTTCTCTTAAGAAAACAAATATTAATTATTTGCCAAGTAACAAACATGGATCCAATTATTATGTGCTAAGTGGTGAATATGCAAACGCTCTAATGTGGTAAATGTCACACAATAAACAATGTAGTTTATTTGAATAACATAGTTAATGATAATTTGTATGATATATGTGATAACCTACAAGTCAAGGGCTCAGTTTTCTTTAATAAATTATTTAAGTCTGGAAATTAATGGCATTGGATACAAGTTGATAATGAGGGTTAATTACGAATGAATTTATTATCTTTGTTGGTGATTAATTTCTAAGGGTGCAAGCTGTCACATTAGTAAAAATGACATCTTAATAAATGTAAGCGCATGGACGATTGCAAGTAAAATTGTTTTCACTTAAGTTTGTTAACCTCCACTGCATGTCAAGATTAAAAGACGGATGAACCTTCACTTTGACTCACTATCACTCCTTCCGCTATCAATAGAAATTTGATCTCAGAGAAACTCGGTACTTATTCTTTTAATATAATTTTATCTTCTCAACTAAATTAAACTATATATCATTTGTATCAGCAGTGAAATTCTGTTGCGAAGTTGTTAATTAGTTCTTTTTCTTAATTCCAGATTAACTTTTATTGTTCGATCTTTTTCAAATTTTTTTTTTTTTTTTTTAATTACCAACTAGAGATTCTGATAATTTTGTTTTTCTTATTCTCCAATTACAAAGAAGAAGAAGAAGAAGAAGAAGAAGAAGGAACATTGTAAAATTTTAAACTGGTTAAAATTTCTGTTTCTTTACCTGATCTTTTCTGAGATATTTATAGCTTTTGCATATCTCTTAATTTCTTGAATACGTATGACTTAGTTAGGGCTGTGAGAATAACTTTTGCATGGCTTGACTAGAGACGAAGTAGATTAATTTTCGAAATTTCGGTTGTTAATTATATCATAATTCAGAAACTAACAACCAGCTTTCAATAACAGTTAGTAATGGCAAACAGCAAGAGTGTGAGCAGAAGGACAAATATATTGACGAAGGAACTGAAACTTGACCTGTTCCTAATGAACAAAAAGGAAATCCGCCAATTCACAAACAATGATCCCGACTTCGTTGCAACAGTGAATATGTTCATTTCTGGATGCAACAAATTTATATTCATGTTTGATAATTTCAGGGAAGATGCACTTCAAATTCTACTCAACCACCTTCTTCCTAGGGGCATTTCTCGGCCTGACTGGTGGCCAAGTACAAATTCAAAATGGTGGGCGCAGCTTGGGTTTCCTACACACAAGGGAGACCCGCCTTTCGAACTCGATGCATCCAAGCTTTCCAAGGTCTGGAAAGTGGCAGTGCTTGTAGGCATCATCCAAGACCACAGTCCCAGGGTTATCTGTAATGCCCTTAGACTGGACGAGAAAATGAAAGCAGTGACGTCGGAGAAAGAGAAGTTCGTACTGTCAGCTGCTCTTATTATTTTGGATCGGACATTCTCCTCGGAGAGCAATGAGGATGCAGGTTCGACCACGGCGACTTGTAAGGAGCATGTTGTGCTTGCATTGGCCGCTCCACCGAAAGAAAAGCCTCTTGCCATTACTTTGGGTAGCACCTCAAGTCAAAGTTACAGTCAGGTGTATATTGAACTTAATTTATGGACAAATCAGTTTGTTGTTACCTTAGAAATTTGTGGACTGAAAATGCGCATGTACAGAAATGGAAAATAGTCTTATTTTCATAATAAGTGTCCAATGAAGTCTATTGTTGAAGTGTGTTTTTGGTGGCTTAGTTTTGTAACTGTGCCTTAGTTTAATTGTATGGAATACATAATGTGGTTTATTTTAGTGGAATTGTAAAGCAATACTAAATGAAATATGCTTATATAGTATAGTGCTTATGAGGCCACGTTGATGTATATAACTAACCTATATGGACACAGGTAGCTGATGTCAACCACCCAGATGATGTTGCCGAACTGAGAAACATTTCTGGTCGATCGAGAAAGCGCAAGAGAGCGAAGACAGTGGAAAAAGAACCTTTTCCTATTGCTGCTGCTATACATGCAATTCCAATTTCCTGTCAGGTGTGTGTAACATTTTCCATGAGTGCTTGTATTTTTATGTCAAGAGTAATTTAATATTTTTAATTTAATCAATGGACAGATCAGTTAGTTTGTTCTTTAGAAATTTGTATGTGGGCATTCTGAAAATGCACCTGTACGAAAACGGAAAACTGTTTTGTTTTCATAATAAGTTACATTTCACTGGAACAAATTTTCCGGCAGTCTATTTTTCTAACTGTCACTTAGTTTAATTGTATAGGATATACAAAATGTGGTTAAGTTTGGCGGAATTGTGAAGCAAGAAAAACTAAAGGAAATATGTTTATATAATATAGTGTTAATGAAGCTATAGCCTACATCCATGTATATAAGCATAACTAACCATAAATACGGATATAAGCACCTGTAGCTGGTGTAATCTGGTGATAATGCTGATCTGAGAAACATACCTGATTCTAGCAAAATTTTGTCAGAGTTACTCATCAATGCTGCAGAAGAGGTAGACTAATATGCACCCTTTCAAATTCGTTTTCTAACACAAATATGAGAAGCAACATAGAACCTCTATCTTCATTCATGTGTGTCATGTTAAATCACAGTTATGCATCTGAATTATTTAATTTATATGTGAAGCCCACCATAGAAGAATAGAAGCTGATGATGTTGAAGTCAATGATTGAGATTTAATAGCTAGATAGACATGATAGTCAAAAATGTCAAAAATGGGACTGAAGTAAATAAATTAACCATCAGTATCCTTTTAGCATGAAATAACAGTTCATGCATGTGCATACTAAACATAGACAAAAAACATTGTTACCGATATGTTGTTATCGAACGACTTAAGTGTTACAATGCATTCTTGGAGTATGGTAACTATCCCAGCTCATGCCATATTTTAAGTAGCTAATATCGGTATAGATTTTTGGTTGATAAGCACCAAGAAATTAAAAAATAAATGAAGTTTTATAGGTGAATGTCCAATTATGAATAATACATAAAAGAAAGATGAATATAGATAACACAAATACTTGCATAATATTGTTTGTAACCATTTCATACATAAGCAATTTAGTATGTCTGTATTATATAGTGCTAATGCAGCTACATTGATGTACATTATTATCTATGAAAATGGACACAGGCACCTGCAAGTCATGTAGACCAGCCAGATGATGTTGCTGATCAGAAAAACATTTCGGATTCGGACAAAAGCTCTTCCGAGTTCCACAATACTGCAGAAAATGCGGCAGAAGAGGTAAATTATTTTTGCGCCATTAGAAATTCAATTTCTAGCACAAATATGCAGCAGAAAATCCTTCTGGAATGAAATAACAGTTCAACACTAAACATGGACACAAATATATCACGCACCTCTTCAACTTCCATATACTGTGTTGGAATAGGTCTTGAATAGTCTAAAAATCTAAATTGTTTGAATAAGCGCATTTATTGCTTGAGTCGCACACCGTACGGAATTTTAAGAGGAACTGAACATGCGTTTACTAGCTTCAAAATTGGCCCTGTGGATAACCAATGTTCCTTTTGTATGGAGAGGTTTGTCGAATACTTTGACTAATTTAATCTGGAAGCTGAGCTGCTTATAGCATGACCCTGTTGATGACTGATGAGTGATTTCCGCGAGCTGTGGAGAAATGGCGTTATGGGGATATATACTCAAATATGTGGAGAGCGCTATAAGGCATACGGATATCCTTAAAAACGTTATTTGTCATCATCATACAAACGGTTGTTGTGAGTTTAAAGAAAATGTCTTTCAGGCAAGGTTTGAAATTCGGATTTTCGATCACATAGAAAAATTAAAAATCCGTTCACGCAGAAGATTTAAAAATTCGGTCTTGTTTCGTAAATTCCGATTTTATTCTGATCTGATAATTTCAGTACGGTTTTTCTATAAATATGCATTACTAATCAATGTTTGAAATTGCGCTTTATGTTTTCGTTTTCGATCATTAAGAAAATTTGATATTTCGATTTCATTCTACATATCTCGTAAACTTCGCTACGATTCCGGAAAATTTTTCTTTTTAAGTTACCTCAAATTATTTAGATAATATATGTTTTGATACAAAGCCGGATTTTAGTACCATGGCATATACATAGCATATAGATAAAAGAATCTAAGAGAACACACTACTTTTGAATGAACTGACAGATTGCACAATGGCCTAATGTCCAATAATTTTGTGAATTATATAGCATTAGCTAATTAAATTACCCCACGTATATGAACAGACCGTAAACCCTAAAGGAGTAATCAATTATTAATTGCTATTAGTTTATAGAGTGATACATTGTCATAAAATTCCGGTACTACTTTTTTGTTACTATGTCGACTAATATAACTGGACTTCTATAATTTCTTCATACAAATAATTTGACTTTTATACAAGTTGCATAAAAGTAAACTTTGTATAACTTTTACACGAAATTATTTATAATAATTTAGTATCAATTACTTTAGTCTACAACCATTTTAATTAGCAGCCCATAGTCCTTACCCAATGATAATAGCCCAGAGCTTTATTATTAATAATAGCCTATAATGCTGACCTATTAATAAGAGCTCAAAGCTTAAGTACTAATACACACATTTGATTAGCAACCCACGATCTATAGTCATTTCAGACCTTTTAATACTTCTTCTTCAACCCTAAATTTAGCTTGTTCAACTTAAAACTCTAAAAGTAATTTTTGATCTTACGATGCTCAGAAAGAAATGTTATCTTTCTCCTACCAACTATGCTCTATCTCCCCGTTTCTTCTTTCTTCTCATGGATATTTACTGAAATGAACTGCATTTTTTTTGTGTTTTATTCACTTACAGTGTTCGAACTGGGTTTCTGAGCAAGTTCCAGCCCGGTCATCGCCGGAATCGGACCAAATGGTCGGAATTCTGTTCTCAACTATAATTCACAAAATTATTGGACATAGTCGAATAAGATCATCTTGTAATGTAATTTCTAGATCAATTAATCTTTCTTATAAAATTTATATTATTCAAAACCGGGTTTCGGCTTCATCTTCTCTTTCTTTCTAAAAACAAAACACAAACATAAATTTTATAAAGTTTTCAGTAACAAACTCAACCAATTGACCCAAATACTTTTTTAACATAGTCGAAAAAGATCATCTTGTAACGTAGGAAATCACAATGCAACTTACATCATCACTATAATTTTACGTAACTGTCTTTATTATTACCTATTGATGATGGAGAAGACAACTAGACCACACACCACTTTATTTTTAGGTCTCAAATGAAATAAGAGTAGGCAACCACGACATTTGTCCCAACATATGTCAACATCAAAGTAAAAAAATATTAGTATTGACTAAGGTTTTAAATCTCGGATATCGATCGCTTTTCGTCTCGGAGATTTTAGAGACTTGATTTCGTTTTGGAAAGATCTCAGATGAGATGAGTCTAACTCGGGGGTTTGTCTTGGATTTTCATCTCGGGTCGAAAAGCTTATATCGAAGCAATCTTGGGTTATATGATATGTTATAAAATGAAATTATTACACAATAATTTTCTGGAATAATATTATAAAAATAGTAACTTAAACTATAATTGCAAGATCGCTTCATTGTTCTTAATCTATGAAATTCATACTCATAAATCACTATATGCTTAAAATAAAATAAAATAATAGTGCTTACCGTCTATAGTTAAACATAGAACATAAGAAAGATCAAACATTAAATAGTTCAACATAAGTAGAATATAAAATACATAGTTTCATAGGTAATATGCATATAAAAAATGACAAATATGAGAATTATAAGCATTGTATAATATATATGAATATGCAATATGTTCATTTAACACGCAAAATATAGAACAGCAGGAGATTATCATGGTTGAATATGAGTTTTTTAATTCTTGTTTTGGTTTGGACACGGGTCTAAATTTTAACCAAAAAATTTCCAAAATCTCAGCTGATATTTCAATATCTCGTCTCGGACGATATATCACTCGATATTGCAATATCTCGGATGATACATCTAAAAGTAGATTTACAGTGAGATTTGCCGTTTCGTTTTGGAAGGAGCCTAAAACAAGATCTCGGCGAGAGCTTGGGCGATATTTTCTAGATTTGAAACAGTGGTATTAACTATGTATTGCTCAAGAACCGATATGAGATTTTTTTCGAGATATTACAATAACGTCGGCAAAGATCGAACATGGCAGGCAATAACAAGTTTTAAATATTGTTAAATCACATATTAACAACATCAATGTATTAACTAGTCTATATTTTGATCTATATTATCAAATCGCAATTGAATATCATCAATATGACTCCATATTGATTATAAATTATGATTTATGATACTAAGGAATTATGTTAAGCAAGTTGTAAATCGGTGTTAAAAACATCTAAGACTATTAGTAGTCTACTTTATCATTCTATTTATCTTCCTTATCATATTTCTCATTTATTCGATCCTTCAAAGCATCATTAAAATTTACCGGACTTGTTCATATTCTCATTTATCAAGATTTAAATTTTGAAATTTTCTATTTGATCGTCTTTTAATATGTTAAATATATAACTTTACAATTTTCCTTTTTTATTCTTGATGCATGAAATTAATAATAGAAAAAATGATAAATTTCCACAGGTTAATTAATAATGCATAATGAAAGGATTATAAAAAATAACACTAATACATGCATAAGTTGTTTGAAACCATAATGTTTTCATGCAAAATCAAATAAAACAAAAAGTAAAGAAGGCTAATTAATATTATTAAAATGTTTAACAAAGATGAACAAGGAAAATAATAGGATAAAAACTAAACAATTTATATGCTTGGATAACTAACTAGTGTGGAGTATATATCATCACTTACTATATACAAAAGGCGTGTTTCAAAAACATGAATGGAACTTTTGTCATTTTCTTTATTTTTTGTCATTTAAAACAATGGCTAATATTTATTTAAAATATTACATCAACTAGATAGTGGTTACACTGAAAATTGTTGGGTAATATATCGCTAACGATATTTTTAATGATGTTTTAAGAGAAAACCAAATAAGAAGTAATGTGAGATATATCACTGACATAATTGTTCATGTTAGCACACATGTGTACTCTTCATCCATCCCCAGATCACATGTTCTCATACGCCAAACTAATCGCAACATTAATTAAAAAATCATCCATTATTCCTATAATGCAATAAGTCCCACATGCTAATAAAATTATGACCATCTGCAAGGTATTGCCGGAACATATATAATTTGATGCAACTTTAAATGTTCATTATTATGTGACAAAATCATCAATTTTAACGCCCCTCCCCCCACCCATATATATATATATATATATATATATATATATATATATATATATATATATATATATGCGAGCATTCAATGACACCCAAAAAATGGTGCACCCCTTTGGCCCCTCTGTTTTTCACCTCTCATTTATATTAATTAAAGTTAGTGGGAGGTGAGAGAGTTAGTGGAAGGAGAAAGGGAGGAAATGTGTGGTGGATAAGTGGTAGGCTAAAGGGGTGCTCCATTTTTGGGGTGCCATTGAACCTACCTCATATATATATATATATATATATATATATATATATATATATATATATAGTCCTATATTGTAGGGAAGTTGAAAATGTACTTGTATATGTATATGAAATTTTAGTCAAAGTTTGGGCCATTTGGGTGTCCAAATGTTTTCACCTCTATTTAAGAGATAGGCTATGCATGTCAACACCCATTTTCGTCCGAGATGGGCTTGGGTACATATCAAACAACAGCGCAACAAGGTTTGTATTCCAGAATGAAGACCACCACATTGTACCCTGGAGAAATTATCGCAATGAAACCATTGTATCCAAAGTCTAAAAGTAGTATGTCACAACAATGGCTCTGCACGGTCTCATAGAATTTGCATATGCTCTATCTACGACAAAACCAGCAGAATCTGATGATGAAATCATTGCAAAGATATGAGAATGATCAAAATGTGTTAATTAATTATATTTGCAAGGGTCACATCTGTAACTTCATGATTGTGCTTTATTTGACATGTACTATAGTAAACCCACCACAAAAGGCATCTGGGATGCACTAGAAGAAAAATGTCTTATAGAGGATGTAAGAAGTAAGAAATTTATATTGGTCAAAATTTTCAATTACAAAACGACTGATGGTAGGCCTATCATGGAACACTTTAATGGTATCATGCACATTCTCAATCAATTCAATCAACAAAAACTAAAATTGGATGATGAGATCAAACTCCCATCTATAATAGACAAATTACCCATCTTGGAAGGATTATAAAAAACTACTAAAACAGAAGAGTGAAGATATGGATTTGAAAAATCCTGCACGGTGTCCGCAAGTTGAACAACAACCAAGATAGAGTGACGCTTGGGATGATTTAGTAATAGATACATTAAAAGTCCATATATCGGAGTATAAGCAAGTAGACAATGCTTCTCAAGTTTATTTCAACAAAAAAGGAAAAGGGAAGAACAATAAAAACTTCCAAAACAAGAAGGCGGAAACTGCAAATGGATATTACCACTATGGAAAATTAGAGCATTTAAAACGCTATTGCTGCATTTGGAAAAAGAAGCAACAATCGGAAAAAGAAATGTTTGCAGTAGTTGTCTCTGAAGTCAATATGAGTGAAGCCTTAAATTCTTGGTGGATTGGTTCTGTTGTAGCTAAGCATATCAGCAATGACAAGAATCAATTCAAAAGGCTTAAACTGAATGAAGAAGACAACTATCTCTATGTAGGAAATTCAGCAAAAGCAACGGTCAAGGCAAAAGGCACAGTGGATTTGAAATTTTCTTCTAGAAAGGTTTTTACAATACTATGTAACCGAAGTTAGGAAGAATCTTGTATCATGTGCTCTTTTGAATAAGTTTTTTAAAACAAACCTTTGAGTTAGGCAAGCATGTGTTGACCAAAGGCAGTATGTTTGTAGGAAAAGTATATATGTGTGATGGTATGTTTAAACCCAATACTGATTTGAATAAAACCGATAATTCTTCCTATATTATTTACTCATTTTCAGTATGACACAATAGAATGTGTCATGTTCATCGTAGATGCATGCTTGATACGATTTATTCACATATGATCCTTAAACATTAAAATGATATGCCATATAAGTATGTAGTGCATTTATAGACCAAAATTACATGAAAATCATTTCTTTAAGATCGTAAAATAGCACTAAAATATCACAACCTATATACTTCTACTAAATGAGGAAAGAAATATTTTCCACCTTTTATAGATGGTTACTTCAAATTTTGTAATGTTTACCTTTTGCATGCTAAAAGTGAGGTTTTAAAGAAATGACTTTCATGTAAAAGTGAGGTTTTAAAGAAATGAGGAAAGAAATATTTTCCACCTTTTATGGATGGTTACTTCCAATTGAGTAATATGCTCATGAAAGATCTTAGGTAATAATACTTTTGTGAGCAAACCTGCCACAATGGAGTTTTTCATAGTATGCTCTATGAATTAAAATAAATTTTGCACTCTCTCATTATTGGAAAATGATATGTGCTTTACTATCACAGTATTACTTTAATGGTCTTCCAATTCTTTATATCAATAGCATGTAGTCTTGTTGTAATAACCCGCCCGAAGTGGGCCTAATTTCGACTTAGAAAAGGCACATCGAAACATAGAGCCACTCTAAACAGGTCGTTGGCTTCTGTAAGGAATTACATTTCCACAAAATATAGAATAATATAACAAGATGGAATCTCACACAGCAGGACAAGAAAATAAAGTAATCAAAATAAGATTACCATTTTATTCAAAAACCATAGATTTAAATACCAAATGCCAAATTTATATGTTTACAACGGTACATCATTATTATTCACCATCAAGTACTTCTAACAATAAAAGAGAAATAACAACTAACAGCATAATAATAGTCTCGTTGCCTTCTTCAGGCTCTATCATCGCCTTGTCCATCAAGTCTATGCCCTACCTACTAACCTGTTGGATATGCTAAGGAGAGGGGCCATAACATAAGTTCTAGTCAGAACATAAATTCTGGTGATTAGAAATAACATATGCTTAAAGACTTTACTCAATTTTTAGCAGGTTATGTACTTCAAAGTATATCTATAAAATACATAAGCATACACACACAAATTCATATTTACTTAATGAGGTGGATATCCGAGTCAATTGCTTATGACCTTAAGGCCCATTCTAGTATATATATTAAGGGTGGATTCTTATGATCTCTTATGACCCTAAAGCGGACCCTAGCCCTTAAGACCCCGTCCTAACACATCAACGTCCTAATTAGATATATATTCTCACAAGTAATATGAGAAGTGGTACCTCACCGCCTAGTACCGGTTTAGGGTAGGCCTGCACATAGCCATTTAAGACCCCTTCGGCGGACGCCTCATGGTACTACTTAACTGATATTACGGTAGTAGTCCTATACCGCTTAAGACTTCCCTTAGAAGGTGGTTAATTAATTTTCATGCTACATCTCACTATAACCAAACCCGTCCCTAAGTTGGCCATCACCAAGCTTCTAGAGGAAGAGGACATTCCGGTAAACTACCCAACCCCATTATCGCCATGTCTAGACCACTTTAGGGAAGGACCCACAGACCACTCCAAATCTAATAAGGAAGGGTCCCATGACTTTAGCCCAAATCCAAGGAATAAACCTTCGGAACGGGCCTAATCCTAACCACTTAAGCCCAAACTATATAAGAAGAAAGTTAGCCACTTAAGACCTTCTCAAGATGAGTAGTAAGCCTACCTATTTACACACATAATAGGTGTATATATATACACACATTAGACCTCTCGCATTAAACTGACCACTTGTAGATGCTGGAGATATCGGGAGGTTACGGGCAGACATCTACTCCATGTGGGCTTAAACTCATGTCATAGTGTACTAAGTTTAATGGGCCATGACACCCACACCTCTCACATTAGCCAGCTCACTTGTGGTTGCTGGATTCGTCGGTTGGTTCTGGACAGACTTATACCACAAATGACGACTAACCTCATGTCTATGTGTCATTATTATATATATATATAAGTCATTTATGCACACACACACACACAAGCAACAATTCATATGAGGACATTTCGAACTTCTAACCTTATTGTAACGTATTTAGTATGCCATTATTACGTTTGATTACATTGATTACGCTATATAAATATATAATTTAATATGTACTATAAACGCTAATTTCCATTCGTATTAAGGAACGTTTTAACAATGTAAATTGTCAATCCTCTTCAAATAAAAGGTATACGATCTTAATTCTCATATTAAACTACTCAATTCATTGCATAATTAATAATAAGAAACAAAAACAACATAACTATTAAAACTTGTATCCTAGGATTGTTAGAATAATTTAGATAATGGAAGCAAAACAAGGTGTTAAATACATATATGCATACATAGTCAACATATATATGCATACATACATATACATAAACTTCTATTTGAATCGAATTCACCCTTTTTCTTTGTTGCACATAAACATAAACATAAACATTTGATTATTTCAAATCCGAATACGTTTAAATGCTCCAATTTAGAATGGGAATCTAAACCTATACAAGTAATGAAACCAAACCAAATCTTAATCTTTTTACATCACAAATACTTTTTAAATAAAAAGAGGAAAATCCAATTAAACAAAAGTAAAATCACCAAAACCTCAAACATAGCCCAAACAATTCACAAACCCAAAATATTGATTGAATACTTTGCGATAATAAACATAACAGATTTGGGTGGTTTTATTTTGATGTTATTGTGAAGTCTCAAACCTCCATAGGCGCACAAATCAGTATGAAATTTACAAAACATAGAATTTAATTTAAACAATATTATTTCCACTCACAACTACTAAGGCAAAGGAAGTAACACTGATTTGAATGCTGCAAACATTGTTCTTCGATCCTAATATAAGAGAATCATATAGATTTGAGCCTCATATATATAGATAATAGAAATTCTAGAATATAATCTAAACAAAAATAGATTAGAAAAGAAATAGATTAAGGGATGAAGAAGAAACCTATTTCCACCTAATTCTTGGAATATCAGCAGCAGAATGGAGGCATGGAAACTGAGAGGGTTAAGAGAATCGTGAGGCGAGTTAGGTTTTATTTATAGGCGTGTAAATGAATAGTAACCGTTAGATGAACATGGATTAATCTAAGCTATCCATTATCTATAAAACCAGCCTAAGCACCAACTCAAACCACTCCCACTAGACTTGGGCCGCACCCGACGGTCAACAACCCCTGAAGGGCGGTTGACCCTTGGATGTCGACCGCTTAGGGGCTAACATTCCCAGTAAACCTAGTTGCATATGTTTTAAATTAATTATATTATTAATTTCCTTCTATTACAAATTGTTTCCTTTTATGATATATTATTTATCCCCTTGTTCTTATCTATTAGTTTGAATTTCAAATTCACCTAAGGGAATGTTTAATTATTTCAATTATGTCATTGTATTCCTTAGATATATATATACATATATATATATATTATTAATTCAAACTCTTATATAAACATATTTACTATATGATTTCACATTATTATTATTCCTTTATGCAGACTCCGTTTTCAACATATTATGTATGAAAACGTATTAGAATTTCGTCACGAATCCAAATATAATAGTTTCGTGGCCAAATTCCTATTTGTCCGAAATTATCGTTTTTCCATTGATCTATATTTATTGTTTATTTAATTCATTAAATACCTTAGTCTATTTAGTATATTTTTATGGGGTGTTACATTCTCATCCCCCCAATTAAAATAGATTTCGTCCTGAAATCTGTCTGAAAAGGCCAAAAAACAACTAGTTTTAAACATCCATGTTATCCACCCTTGTTATTTTTAATTCATCCATAAACATCCATGACTCGCAGTGATTATGAACTGTAGCCTTACCAAAGTGAGCTAATCCTAGTGTGTTAGTGAAATAAGTGATGTAGTATGTATGCAAAATGACCTAATATGCATATATTTCTATATGAGTGCGGTGTGAAGTTGTGCTGTATCCATTTTCCTAGCATCCAATCTAGCATTCACAATGCATCCATAAACGTAACTTAGAGGGAAAATTACCTGGGAAAAGCTCTGGGTGGATCTGTCTCATTTTATCCTCAGTCTCCCAAGTGCTTTTCGCAGGGTCATCTCCTTATTGTACTCGGACAAAGAGAATGGTCTTATTGCGGAGTCTCCTAATTTCGTGCTCTACAATCTTTATAGTGGAACGGGGCACCCTGGACTCCAGCTCGAGGCTTCCTATGTCCCCAATTTCGTCAAGCTCGAGTCTAATAGCAGAATCATGAAGGCGTTTCCTCAGATGAGATACAAGAAAGACATATGGGTTCTCAATAGGTGCTCGGGGAGATCCACTCGATAAGCCAAAGATCTTGTCCTCTTGATAATTTGAAAAGGCTTAATAAATCTGGGAGACAACTTCCTAGTCTTCCCAAATCGGATAGTCTTCTTGAGAGTGGAAACCTTTACAAATTTTAAGTCTCCTACACTAAACTCAAGTTCCCTTCTCCTCTTATGTGCATGTGATTTGTGGCGGTCTTGAGCTGCCTTCATTCTCTGCCTACAAGTTGGCAATTTTCATGGCCGCCCATAAAGTGCTTTAAAAGAGATCATACCAATCGTCGCTTGAAAACTGTTATTATATGCAAAATCAACCAGTGGCAAGTGTTGTTCGCAAACTCCTCCAAGGTCAATAATGTAGACTCTAAGCAAATCTTCAGGGATGCAATTAGTTTTTCTATCTGGCCATCAATCTATTGGTGTTAGGCTGTACTTAGGTTAAACGTTGTCCCTAACCCTACTTATAAATTTCTCTAAATCTCACTTGTGAATAAGGGGTCTAGATCGCTAACTATAATTGATGGCATGTCGTGCAACCTAACTATTTCTCTGACATACAACTGGGCTAATGAAGTCGGGTCCTATTCTTCATGACTAGTATAAAGTAAGCACCCTTGGTCAGACGGTCCACTGTGACCCAAATAGCCTAATATTCTCTCTGACTCTTTGGAAGCCCATCAACAAAATCCATGGAAATATGCTCCCGTTTCCACATGGAAACTTCTAAAGGTAAAAGTAACTCTTTGGGCCTTCCTTGCTCCGCTTTAACTTTTTTGGCATGTTAAACACTTGGCCATAAACTCAGCTATCTCCCTTTTCATCCCCTCCCAGTTATAATTTCTCTCTATTTCCTTAAAAGTTTTGTCTTCACCTGGGTGTATGGTCATCCTCGACCTATGACACTCCTCTAAAATTTCCTTTCTCAACTCCTCATCCTTAGCGATACAAATTCTCCCTTCCCTAAGCAAACTCCCATCGTCACTAAGCAAATATCTAAGTGAATGAGGAAAGATCTCCTTCTTCTCCACTTTCTCCTTCAAGTTTCTTATCACCTCGTCTAGATCTTGCATAATTCTTATCCTTTCCCTTATACAGGGTATAACTAGCATAACTCCAAGAAAACAATTTGATGCTATCGGTGGTGGTTGCAAGTTAAAGTTAGAGAGAAACTCCAATTGTCTCCATTCCAAAATTGTATTCAGAGATGCATTCCTTCTACTTAACGCATCTGCTACGACGTTCCCCTTCTCTGGGGTACATTGGATCATGAAATCAAAAGAGGCAATGTACTCTGTCCATCTTTGTTGTCTTAAATTCAAATCACGTTGAGAGATAAATACTTTAGGGATTTATGGTCAGTGAAAAGCTCTAATTTCTCCCTTAGAAGATAATGCCTCCACATCTTCAAAGAGAATACTACCTTACCCAACTCTAGGTCATGAACTAGTTATCTTTTCTCGTGGTCCTTGAGTTGTCTACTAGCATAAGGAACTACCACTCCTTACATGAGGACCGCTCCTAAACTGGTTCTGCATGCATCAGTGTAAACCGTAAACATTTTTAAACCATCAGGTATAATGATAACTAGTGCACTAGTCAACGCTACCTTTAATTTCCTAAAAGCTACATCGCACTTATCATCCTAAGAAAATACTAAGTTATTTTCCGTTAGTTGAGTTAAAGGGGTAGCGATCTTTGCAAAGTCCTTAATAAACTTTCGGTAATATCCGGCTAACCAAAGAAAGCTTCATACTTTCGTAGCGTTTCGAGATATTTTCCATTCCTTAATTGCCTCAATCTTCACGAGGTCTACTGCAAAACCTTTACACGACACAATATGCCTTAAAATTTTAATTTCTTCTCTCCAGAAATGATACTTTGAAAACTTGTCCTTCAACTTGTTCTCCCTTAGTATTCCTAGGACCTATTAAGCGATTCTCATGGTCTTTATGGTCCTTGGAAAATATAAGAATATCTTTTACAAAAACAACTACGGTCTTATTCAGAATACCCCTAAACACTCCACTCACGAGGTCAACAAAGAAGGCGGGTACATTCGTTAGTCCAAAGGGAATACCTTCCCATTGGAAAAATCCGCTTGGTGTTCTAAATGCAGTTTGATCCTTACTATTTTCTGCAATCCTCAATTGGTGAAATCCACTTACAAGGTCTAATTGGGAAAATACTCGGGCTCCTCCCAAGTGGTCAAACAGTTCATTGATTCTAGGTAAGGGGTACTCATTCTTCTTAGCCAGTTTATTTAGTTCCCTATAATCCACACAAAGTCTTAAGGATCCATCAGATTTAGTGGTAAACACAAAAGGTGCACCCCCACTTAGATGTACTTCATCAAATGAAGCCTTTCTGTAGTAACTTTAAAATCTGTTTGTCTAACTCTCTCCTGTCTTTAGGTGCCATATGCCTCAAGGTTAAAACTATCGGTCTAGCGTCCCTATCTAGGTCAATACGAAAAGAGATCTCCCTATGAGATAGAAGTCCCGTGACTTCCTCAAATATATCAAAGAACTTACATGCTATAGGGACCGAAGATGGTACTTCTGAACTAGGAGACAAGGCACACAATATGGTTTTATCCTTGTTTCTAATATCATAAGGGATTCTCAGACTATGTCCTCCTCGGCTCTTAAGTTGAAAATTTCTCTTTTCGCAGTCTAGGATGGCACGATAAAATGATAGCCAATCCATTCCTAGAATAAGGTCACACCCCCACAAAATCCAATGCATACTCATTGCAGAGGAACTTGACATCGTCAATATCCAATACTAGGTCTTTACGGATCAACTCAAGAAACTTAGTTCCTCCGATAGGGTAGGCTACCTCTATCAGATTACTATTGACGGAGAAAGAAAGGTTTAATGAATCAACTAGCCTCTTAGAAATAAAAGAATGGGTCACACCGGAATCAAACAAGGTATGCGCGGAAATTCCTAAAATAGAAGTTATACCTTCAAGTGTAGGTTGTCCTTGATCTTTCGGAGGTCTGCTCTATATCTATGTTGCTTCCAATGCGAAATTTGGACTGTTTTGGACAACTCTGGGGTTTGGGCAATCCCTAGGTAAGTGTCCTTCTTCATGACAATTGAAACACCTCCTCTTAAACTCCTTCTTCGCTAAAATAGTCCTGCACTCTTTGGCCTCATGGCCTTAATGATGACACCTCGTACAAGTCTTAGCTTCTTTCTTAAACTTACCCACTTTCTTCTTGTTCTTCCACCATTATTTCTTCTTAGAACAAGAACCGCCTTCTCCCTTCTCACCACTCTTGTTCTCTTTAGATCCCTCAACTATGCATAAGATGGCAGTCTCTACAAATGTCTCGAATGTTGCTCCGAATGTTACTTGGGCCATCAAAGTGTCTTTAATGAGTAGTTCAATCCCTTGAAAAATCTTAAATCCTTGTTCATCAGGATATCCACCAAACCTCTACCAAACTTGCATTGCTCGGTGAATTTAGCTACATACTCCTGCAGACTCAGATTTCCTTGCTTGATACGGATAAACTTCTCTAATTGGATTGTCATCTCCACATTGGGTAGAAACTTTGCATCAAAACGGGTCTTGAATTAGACCCACGTAAATACTCAGATGAGGTTCTCTCCAGATACCAGGTTCCACCATTCGAGTTCTTGTCTCTTTGAGTGCCATGTCGCAACTCACATATTAACCTCATCAGACCAATCTGTGGCCTCAAAAATCCCTTCATGGTCCATTTCCAAGATTGAGCCCCAACAAAACCCTATGTCCCTAGGACTGGTTTTCCATCAAGGTTTGAAAAATCCTTACAGAGTCAAGGAAAATCGAAATCTACCTCATTGGCACGAGCTACAAGCTCTGTTGTGTCCGGATTGGCGACATGCATGGACTTGTTCCATAGTCCGAAGATACCACTGGAACCATTCTGGAAAATACCGAGGTCTTGCCTGGTTTCCCTGTCTGAAAGGATTATCAATCATTCTACTATCTGAGAAAGAAAAGAAGAATCCTTCAGCGAATACTCATGAGGTAGTATTTAAGCCATAAAGGAAAGAAAATGATAAAGCTGCCTAGTATAGTTGCGTATTCTTATTGGGATGTAATAATATAAGTACATATATAGTTTGAAGATATTTTTTGAAAATATAAATATGCCTTTCATACATATATTCCCCCTAAAAACGGGTAACCTATGCTCTGATACCAAATGTAACAACCCTCTCGGAGTGAGCCTAAATTTCGACTGAGAAAAGGCCAATCGAAACTTAGAGCCACTCTAAACAGGTCGTTGGTTCATGTAAGGAATTACATTTGCACAGAAAACAGAATAATATAATGAGATGGAATCTCACACAGTGGGACGAGAAAATATAGTAATCAAAATAAGATGCACCATTTTATTCAAAAACCACATATTCAAATACCAAATGCCAAATTCATATGTTTACAACGATACATCATTATTATTCACCATCAAAGGGATTCTAACAATAAAAGAGAAATAACAGCTAATAGCAAAATAATAGTCTCATTGACTTCTTCAGGCTCTAACATCGTCTCATCCATCAAGTCTACGCCTCACCTTCTAACCTGTTGGATATGTTAAGGAGAGAGGTCAGAACATAATGTTCTTGTGACTCGAAATAACATATGCTTAAAGACTATACTGAATTTTTGGTAGGTTATATGCTTCAAACTATGTCTATGAAATACATAAGCATACACGCACAAAGGCATATTTAATTAATGAGGTGGATATCCGAGTCAAACTCTTAAGACCTTCATTAATGCATTCAGGGTGCTTAAGACCCAACAGGGTGGACATTCTCTGTCACTTAAGGCCCATTATAGTATATTTGTTAAGGGTGAATTCTTGTGATCTCTTATGACCCTAAGTCGGACCCTAGCCACTTAAAACCCCATCCTAACATGTGAACATCCTATATATATACATATATATATATATATATATTCTCACAAGTAATATGAGAAGTAATACCTTGCCGCTTTGTATCGGTTTAGGGTAGGCCCGCATATAGCCACTTAAGACCCATTCGGCGGACGTCTCATGGTACTGCTTAACTGATATTATGGTAGTAGACCTATGCCACTTAACAATTCCCTTAAACGGTGGTTAACTAATTTTCATGCTATGTCTCGTGTAAACCAAACCCGCCCCAAGGTTGGCCATCATCAAGCTCGTAGAGGAAGAGGACATTCCTGTAAACTACCCTACTCCGTTATCGCCATGTATAGACCACTTTAGATAAGGAGAACCTATAGACCACCCCAAATCTAATAAGGGAGGGTCCCATGACTTTGGCCGAAAACCAAGGGATAAACCTTCGGAATGAGCCTAGTACTGACCAATTAAGACCCAAACTAAATATGAAGAAGCCAACCACTTAAGACCTTCTCAAGGCGGGTAGCAAGCCTACCTATTTACATACATAATAGGTATACACACACACACACAAGACCTCTCACAATAAACCAACCACTTGTAGATGCTGGATATGTCGGGCGGTTCCAGGTAGACTTCTACTACAAGCGGGCTTAACCTCATGTCATAGTGTACTAAGTTTAATGGCCAATGACACCCAGACCTCTTACATTTGCCAGGCTCACTTGTGGTTGCTGGATTTGCCAGTTGGTTCCGGGTAGACCTATACCACAAATGATGACTAACCTCGTGTCCGTGTGTCATTATTATATATATATATGTCATTTATGCACACACAAAAGAAACAATTCATATGGGGACATTTCAAATTTCTAACCTTATTCTAATGTACTTATTTTGTCATTATTACGTTTGATAACGTTGATTACGCTATATAAATTTATAATTTAATACATACTATAAATGCTAATTTCTGTTTGAACTAAGAAACGTTTTAACGATGTAAATTGTCAATCCTCTTCAAATAAAAGTTATACAAGCTAATTCCTATATTAAACTACTCAATTCATGGCATAATTAATAAGAATCAACAAATGGGAAAATAATAACATAACTGCTCAAACTTGTATCCTAGGCTTGTTTAAATAATGGAAGAGAAACTACGTGTTAAATACATACATGCATGCATATTCAACATATATACATTTGCATATATATATATATATATGTATGTATGTATGTATGTATGTATGTGTGTATGTGTGTATATATATTCATATGTACATAAACATTTGTTTGAATCAAAACCACCCTTTTTCTATGTTGCAAATAAAAACATTAAATTAATTCAAATTTAAATACGTTCACATTCTCCAATTTAGAATGGGAACCTAAACCTATCAAATAATGAAACCAAACCAAATCTTAATCTTTTTACATCACAAACACTTTTTAAATAAAAAGAGGCAAATCCAGTTAAACAAAAGTAAAATCACCAAACTATTCCTCAAACATATCCCAAATAATTCACATACCCAAAATATTGATTGACAACTTTGTGATAAATACCTACTCAAAAAAAAACTTTGCGATAAATAAAGATAGGAGATTTGGAGGTTTAATTATAATGTTAACGTGAAAATCCAAATCTCCATAGGCATACAAATCAGTATGAAATCTACAAAACACTGAATTTAGTTTAAACAATATTGTTTCTACTCATGATGATTGAGGTAAAGGAAATAACACTGATTTGAATGTTGTAAACGTTGTTCTTCGATCCTACTACAGATCTATATAAGAGAATCATATAGATTTAAGTCTCATATATATATATATACACATATATATAATAGAAATTCCAGAATATAATCTAAATAAAAATAGATTAGAAAAGAAATAGATTAAGGGAAGAAGAAAAAACCTATTTCAACCTAATTCCTGGAATATCAGCAGCAGAATGGAGGCATAGAGAATGAGAGGTTTAGAGATTTGTAAGGTGAGCTAGGTGGTATTTACAGGTTTGTAAATGAATAGTAACCGTTGGATTAATATAGACTAATCTAAGCTATTCATTTTCTATTAAAACAACCCAGGCTAAACACCTATCCAAACCACTCCCACAAGACTTAAGCCACACCAGGCGGTCGACACCCTCCTGAAGGGCGTTCGACCACTGGGTGTCGACCAATTAGGGGATAAATTCCCAATAAATCTGGTGGCGTGTGTTTTTAATTATTTATATTATTAATTTCCTTCTACTACAAATTGTTTTCCTTATATGATATTTTCTTTGTCCCCTAGTTCTTATCTATTAGTTTGAATTTCAAAATCACCTAAGGGAATGTTTAATTATTTCAAATATGTCGTTGTATCCCTTAGACATATATATATATATATATATATATATATATATATTCAAACACTTATATGTACAAATTTACCGTATAGTTTCAAATAATTATTATTCCTTCATACAGACTCCGTTTTCAACATATTATATATGAAAACGTATTATAATTTCATCATGAATCCAAATATAATAGTTTCGTGGACAAATTCTTATTTTCTAAAAAAAATTCATTTCTCCACTGTAACCATGCTTTTGGGTGAATATGTAATCCCTCGCTCCTTTTATTTTATGCAAACCGAAACATGAAACTGAGACATATTTTCCACATAAGTCATACATATAAAATATATGTATCAATCAAACATAAATACATCAAACAATAAACTATATATCTTTTTTTATTTCTAATACAAACAAGGTGAATTATTTAATTTCCGTAATCGAAGCAATTATTGCATTTAATATAGTACTATAACAAATGTATTTAACGCATTTATAAAATAAGAAGGCAATTGAACATTATGTACAAGTATTGCAACAAGTTGATTTAATTACAAATATTTAAATCAATCAAACATTATCATTTCACCTCGG
Source organism: Allium sativum (assembly GCA_030737875.1). Lineage (NCBI taxonomy): Eukaryota > Viridiplantae > Streptophyta > Magnoliopsida > Asparagales > Amaryllidaceae > Allium > Allium sativum. The sequence goes on from CM060915.1 coordinate 484,180,208, forward strand.
ATCTAGGTACGATATTATATAATAATAAGACCAACACAAATATCTAAAGGGAGCATACTTGATTCAAAATTTCTAAAATATCCAAAATATCTTGTATATTGTATAACTATATATCCATATTACTTAAATAAGGGAGTTAGATTCATATTTTATTGGATCAACAGCTTTAGATTATTTAAATCGTTCTATACCATTAATAAACATTAAAGGAATATAATTGTACAGAATAAATCCAAAACGTTAAATATGTGGATGTTATAATTAACATGAGTTGATTTCCAAATTTAGAGGGATTAATACCATTTCACAAAATTCATTGATCTCAAATCCTAACTTATTTCTAAAAAACTTGCATGTCATTTAGATCTATCTTCGTAAACCAAAATAATTTCTCGAAATAGCTTCTCAATTTATAATATTAAATAAATATGTTAAATAAAATCCATAGCATCACTAAAAGATCATTGATATGTAGACCAAAATGATCTAAAACTTGGATAAGAAAATACATGAATTCGATAGCTTTTAAACAAAGTCCATTTCAAAACTTTAAAAACACAATTTTCCTAATGAAATCAATACTGGGTGGCTCTGACACCACTTATTATTACTTCTTTATATGCTTTATGATTGACAAATCATGAAATCTAAATCGAATTAGATGAACCATTTTGATTTGACTAAGAAGAAATCAGAGCTATATCTGAATCAGTACATGTTTGTTCAAAGGAGATTTACCTGTTTAGGATCTAATTTGATCTACGTAAGCTTTGGATCCTGATATGTGGTTGTTGCTTTTATGAACCAATTAAAAGGAAACACAAGCCTAAATATAAGAGTTGTATATAATCTTCCAAATTAACAAAAACCTGGATGTAAATTATTTCCATAGAAGAGACTGAGAATAATTAGAGCTTGTGTAATTTGAGGATCATAACTCCTTATTTATAATAGCATAATATTTTCAATTTAGCTCTTTAGTGAATTGAAAATCACTTTGGTCTCTACATATTATTTTCATCATAGTTACATCATTAAGCCTTATTTACTTTATCATTTTATTTACGTGCTACACCAAAATAGCAAAATACATTCTATGTGCCCCACATGTTAAAACATTCCAACTGATACACCTTAAATAGGATTTACCTCATTAGAAAATAAGAGTTACTCCTTATGAATTTCGGAAGAAAAAAAGCTAAATCTTAATTATTATCGAGTTTGGATTGCTATTGTTTGATTACTTGAACCTAAAATTTGGGAAGTAAGACAAAAGGTTATCGAGTGTATAATCTTAGGATACGCATAACATAGAAAAGGATACACGTTTCTTATAATAGAACCTATTAGCTTTATTGTGGTAAATATAGTAAAAGAATTAGGGGATGTTGTGTTCCACGAGAATAGATTCACATTTGTTCAAATTAATTCGTCTTTTCTTGAAACAATGAAGGCTTTTATACTTGCTGATGACATGGTAAAGGTTAATGAACCTTTTATTGAACAAATATAGAATACCTATGTAAAGATCATAATTTCGAAAGATCATAATTTCGAAGCAAAATTTTAATTTTGCACATTGGTAAACTTAAAAGCAAACATAAGTTTCTTACCTTAGCGCCACCATCTAACACAAAAACTTAATCATGCTCAAATGATGATATAGCTCCAGTATTAGTATTTAGCTACGAATCTACCCACACAAGTTATTGATCAATACATAATTTGCATATAACTGCTTTTTTTAACTAGATAAAGATCAATATATTATTATAATAAGAACAAAGACAACAAAACTTAATTACTACTGAGATAACCAGCACATATTGGTTTACCACCTACCTATCTAATTCAAATTATATTAAAAATTGAAAAAGAAGGGTAGAAGGTTTTTCATTCCACCAAGTTCATCAATGGTAGCTCAGAAAATTTCTTTCTATGTCATATGGATACCAATATGTGTCTCTTATCAGTTCACACAACCTTATATGAGCAAATATACATATTTTAAATTCACTATGTAAAAATATATTTAATTTTAACTTGAAGGAGATATGCATTAGAGAAAGAACAAGTATTAGATATTTAAATAAGAAAAACTCTGGGAAATGTTAAATAATATCATAACGTAATGAACCCCAAAAAAATTGAGGTAGAGAAATCATCCAATATTGATCATCATATACTAAAGCTCGGGAAAAATCGCGATCCAACCTTCTTACTTTTGCATATTCCAACTTTATGTTTACGTTAATCACAACAGTATGCCCAACCGATAAATTCTAGCCTAAGAATGGGTTATGAGCATAAATTAATAATAAACAACAGTGGCATGCAGATAATGATCATATTTCAAAGCCTGAGCATATTTCAAGAATTTATTCAGAGTGCTTGTGTACAAAAATTTTTGCAAAATAATTAAAAATGGTATTGTATACCTCATTCTAAATTAAGGAGCACTAATGAGAAGGGCCAGTTGAGCAAAATAATTAATTATCCTATAAGTTGTTGGACATTATAAGTGGTATCAAAATTTCCAACAATAGAAAGCGGCTTTCTGGAATAGCCATATACACAAACACCCCTTGTGCAACTAACATCAACAACCAAGCCATAAGAAATTCAACAGCTTCATTACGTTATCACAACATTTACCATTATAATTCAATATATCCAAATGCTCACCAAGGTGTATTATTATAAAAAAAGGAAACAACATAATGTAATTCTGAAAAGAACAAAAAAACAACAGTAATGTAATTCTGAAAGGAAGATGGGAGATAGAAGGAAGCAGCGGTAATGTAATGACTCGAATCAATTAAAAAAAACAAGAACAAAACAAACAAAACTCTGAAAGGAAGCAGCGGTAACAGTATGGTCTATATCTAAAAAAACTTCACCTTTTATACTAGAAGCAGAAAACATGTTTCAAGCATTAATCAATAAAATAGAAAAGAAATTGGAATCCAAGCATCAATCAGAAGAGGGAAAATAAGATTCATAAAGGTTCGAGTGTTTAAAGTATTGAACCTATGAATCTTATACCTGTTCAAATATTAATCCAAATTTGAAGACCTACCTTTGTTGCTTTAATGTATTGTTTTAGATCCTATATATTGATGTGTTTGTTTTCTGCATCTCATCACACGTTTTTATTCGAAACAATCTCCCTCTTATGATGGCACATCGATTGCAATTCACTTTGTGAGTTCTAGTCGGAGAAGAACGTCATATTTGCTGATGGATTTATTCAGGTCGTTCTGCTTTTCCATGGGATCTAGATGTGAAGGTGTACAAATTAGATTTCTACTGAAAGATAATTCTAAATCAGATTAACAATTAATTTGCGAACATAAATCATGTTGTAGCATAGGGAAACTAAGAGATTTAGTGAAACCCTAGGTTGAATAGAGAGGTGAAGGACTTAGGAATGGGAAAGCGGTAGGGGAAACTTTAATTCAGTGTAAAATCGACGGGCATGTGAAATATAATGGTTAGCCACCAAAAAATTGTTGGTGCTTCTTTTTCACAGATTTAACTTTCGACTCTTTTGTTTAATTGGTACCAACGAATATAATTACAACTCACCATATTCGGTATTTTTCTACACTCATATATTATTATTTCTTATACTAATCGGTTAACCAATCTAGACAATCTAATCGATTATGTTATTATAGGTTGCGTTGGTTAAGTCACTTAAATATTCTTTCAGACTTTGAAGTTCAATCACCGTAAGAAATAAAATAAAATTTAATGCTATAATTTCGCAAAAGAGGAAACAAATAAGTTTTTGAAATTTTTGAATATTTTATAAAGTATAAAATTTATTTAAGTTTTTATTAATTTGTGAAAATTTCAATATTCTCTAAATATTTTATAATTTAATATAAAAAAATCAAAACATTGAACTTTTTGAAATATTAGACGTTAAATATATTATTAACCATAACTTTAAAATATAAAGTACAAATACCAAATATTACTTCTTGATTATTAAAGATTAATTATTAATCATTAGCTATTAGCAATTAATTTTTAAATTGTAATGATTAAATATAGTCTTAATTATTAATTATTGCTTCTTAATTATTAATAGTAATCATTAATTATTTATTATCAACATTAATTAGAAATATTAATTAATATATTCTAATTATTAATTATTTAATAATAATTAATATTAAATATGCGTCCATTACAACTAACAAAAAAGAAAAGGTTGTAATAGGCATATATTACAAGTGGTAGAAAATGTAAGTTAGTAAATAGAGTCACCTATTACAACTGTTAGAAAATAAAAGTTTCAATAGACAACTATTACAACTGTCGAAATAACGTAGTTGTTGAAAGTAAGTTTATTACAACTTTTCTGAAAAAAGAGTTGTAAAAAACCTTTATTATAACTGGCATTAAGTAACAGTTGTAAAAAGGCATTTTTATTGTAGTGTCTTGCCCATAGAGAGAGGATTAAACATAAAAAGACCGCCACATCAAATTTCTTGGTCAATTACACAACTAATATGGGAAAACAATAAGAACGGAGTTATGTGATAAGTGGTCAATTTAGTAATTCTCAAAGAGTAGATAGTCAAATAGGGCATGAGAAAGAAGAGGCACAAACAACAACAAAAACATAATTAGGTGTCAAATCTACGAAAAATATGGGCATAGTACTAACAAATGCTACTTTGGGTCAATGCTAACTACTTACCCTCTTTGCAAAACAATAAATCCAGTGCAAAAATGATAATGTTCAGAAAGACAGTACCAGTCAATCTAAAGTTCTGAATATTGACATAGCAAAGGATTGATGACATAAGTGATGATAGCTAGTATCCAACTCTGGATTTACAAATTATGTGATGAACTACGTGTATTTTGGTAACAAAGAATACATCGGTACACAAAATTTACTTACTGATAATGAGAAATCAGTGCATGTAACACACAATGGAAATGCAAAGATTAAAGAACTCAAACAACTATATCTTAGAAATTAATTAAATGTAACATCAATCAAGAAAATCTATGCTAAAGATAACAATGAATGCTTTGAATTTTTGCTAAATGTTTTCTTAGTAAAAGATATAATAACATAATGAATTATATTACAGGGTAGAGAAAGTAAGGCCTTGTACAAATTTGATGTTACAAATCAAGAAGCTCTGGATTTAAGAAAAATAATTGTGTTTTGATTGTTGTAAATGATTCTGAATATTGTAAAGCATTTGATTTATGTTATAGTAAACAAGGGCAACCCAGTTTAAAGACCATTAGACATACAGTTGATAGTAACAAGATCAAAATTGATAAAATTCCCACTTCATATGTATGTACTTTTTATCAAATGGGAAAGAGTCATAAGATTGCACATTCATATTCTAAAACCATTTACTCTAAACCATTAGAATTAATTGCTACTAATTTGTAGGGGCCTACACCAATTTATTTTGACTACGGATACAAGTACTATATATCTTTTACTGATTCTTTTTTAAGGCATGTGTGGATTTACTTACTAAAGTCAAAGTTTAAAACATGTAATGCTACTATGCAGTCCATTGCCAAAGCTGAAAACTTGAATGGCAATCGAGTAAAAACTGCTCAAACTGATGGTGGTAAAGAATTTTAACCACTCAAAATATTTTCAAAAAAGTGGCATTGTTCATAGAACAACATGCCCTAACACATCTGTGTAAAACTACATAATAGGTAGAAAACATAGGCATATTGTTGAAAATAGCTTAACCCTTCTTACACAAGATTCTATTCCACTAAGATTTTGGCCAAAATCTTTTACAACTGTTGTCCATTTGATTGACCTGTTACCTATCAAATACTTAAATTTAGATGCCTATAGAAGATTTTGACTAAAGTCAAACCAGATTACAAGAACTTAAAGGTGTTTATGTCAATGGTTTCCTTGTTTGAGAGCTTACAATACACAATAACTAGATTTTAGGTCATTATCATGCACCTTTTGGGATATCCTACCAATCAAAAGAGCTACAAACAACTCAGTGGTAAGGGTATGATATATATTTCTGGACATGTAGTATTCAATGAACAAGTATTTCCATTCAGAAGGCAGAAATTAAGACCACAAAAAAGGTTCAAAACTGAAACCAGTTTAGCTTAGACATACCCGTTGAGCTGGAGGAGGAAGGGCTAGTGCAAAATAATCAAGCTGATAGCAACAATGGCCCTTAACACATAGTGCCCATCCTTGAACCGGGTTAAGAGCATTAAAGTCCATTTGCTGGCACTGACAACAACTCAAATCAACACTAAGGTACCATTAATAATGATCAAAATCAAAATTCAATTGATAATGCAACATACAACAAGACACACCAGCAAGGGATAATACAAACGAGCATCCTACAATGCCAAGAGAAGTGCATGGCATATTCAAGCCAAAAGTGTACAACACTATTGTTGATCAAGAGGAACCAACAAACTTAATTTTAAGATGTCATTCACTCTGATGAGTGGAAATAGCAATGGAAGAAGGGTACATAAATTTAAATTAAATTTAAACTTGGACCCTTACTAAACTGCCAAGACACAAAAACTTAACTGGTGCAAATGAACTTTCAGACTTAAAAATTTGTCGATGGTTTCAATTTCTATGCATAAGGCAATGTTGGGGTTTTGTGCGCAGCAGGAAGTTTGACAAAACGCTCGAAAAACAGGATCTTTATCACACAATCACTTGAAGATGAATTTGATTGAAAAATAAAAACAACACAAATAATATCGGAAATATGAGCACATGATATTCCACCCAACCACCCTCTTCGTTGATTCACCAATTTTTTTTTTTTTTACAATCAATCTCAACTATAGTTATAAACAATTACAACTTGAACCAATAACCTTATTGAGAAATAGGTAGAGAATATGTAATGGCTAAATAATTTGAAGGAGAACACTCAATTTGGAATAGCTAGACTGATCACTTTTGGTGGCTCTCACCCACTCTTGGTGGCTCTCACCCACACCTAATGAAGATGCCAGCTGGCCCTTTTTATAGAGTGAATTGCTTCATGCCCAAGAAAACTTGGCATCCAAATTATCTTCATATTTGTTATAAAACTATTTGGATCGATAAGCACCAAATATCCTTGCAATAAATGTCCACAAATATAGCAATCAATATCTCTCCATGAAACCTAGCCCCAAATCTCTTCATCAAATCTTGCACCAAATCTCTTCATCAAATCTAGCACCAAATCTCTCCATAAAATCTAGCAACAAATCTCTCCACAAAATATGTAAGATTAATTGTTGCCCAAAACTGTGATTTGTGTATCACCAATTTCAACACTCCACCTTGATACTAAATCACAACATCTCCTCCACTCAAACAATAGCCCCTTAGCTCTCACTTTCAACCTCTTCTTTCTCAATTAACACCATCTCGATTTTAACGGCTACGAGATAAAACCATCATGTCTTCTCTTCAAGTCCAAGCTCAATTGATTTACAGGCTCAATCACACCTTCTTGATTTCATCAGGCCACAAGATTACCTAATTGATTTCCAGGCTCAATCACACCTCCTCTTTATCGACGTCTACCACTTGATCCCTCTTCATCTACATGGACCCCTCGAGAATTATCAACGTGAAGACAACAATTGATAACATGATCGTTAACGGATCTTCAGCAGTGATCAAAACTAAACTCTCCACCTTGCTGCGGACTAGGTTCTTCATTCCAAATTCTCAAAATCTCCTACTCTACAATTGTCATCCATGAAAGCAACATCATCTCCGACATCTACAATCTTCAATCCAAAATCACTCTAAGCTATGCGATGAACTGAGCTCTGATACCAAACTGTTGGGGTTTTGTGCGTAGACAAAATGCCCGAAAAACATAATCTTTATCACCCAACCACTTGAAGATGAATTTGATTGAAAAACAAAAACAACAAAAATAATATCGGAAATATGAGCACATGATATTCCACCCAGCCACCCTCTTTATTGATTCACCAATAAAAAAAATTGTTTACAATCAATCTCAACTATCGTTATAAACAATTACAACTTGAACCAATAACCTTATTGAGAAATAGATAGGGAATATCTAATGGCTGAATAATTTGAAGGAGAACACTCAATTTAGAATAGTTAGACTGATCACTTTTGGTGGCTCTTACCCACTCTTGGTGGCTCTCACCCACACCTAATGAAGATGTCAGCTGGCCCTTTTTTTAGAGAGAATTGCTTCATGCCCAAGAAAACTTAGCATCCAAATTGTCTTCATATTTGTTATAAAACTATTTGGATAAACACCAAATATCCTTGCAATAAATGTCCATAAATATAATAATCAATATCTCTCCATAAAATCTAGCACCAAATCTTTTCATCAATTCTTGCACCAAATCTCTTCATCAAATGTAGCACTAAATCTCTTCATAAAATCTAGCAATAAATCTCTCCACAAAATATGTAAGATTATTTGTTGCTCAAAATTGTGATTTGCGTATCACCAATTTCAACAGGCAAGACTTGCATCAAAGAGGTATTCACAAGAATGTTACTTTGATTTCTTAGAAACATTTTTACCTGATGTGACAATGTCAATAAAAAGGCAAAGTTTATAGGGATTTCAGCTGGTCAGACCATGAGAGCTGCATTGATTATTATTTTTGAATTTAAATGTAAAACTATTTTAGTTAATGTTAGAATTCAACCACTTATAATTATTATATTTACTTCAAAATAATTACTTTCGAACATTTAACTACTAATATTGATTGAAATCATTCTATAACAAATTTTTCGTGTAAAAATGTAAATTTCTTATTTTTTATTGATAAATTTGCTTAGCTTAGTAATCGTTTGTAAAATGTATATTTAGATCAAATAATTTAATGGCTTGGGTTATGAAATTACTTGGTAGTTGACTATGTGGAGTAAAGATTACCATATGAAAAAAATTAAAGAATGGAGTGATGGGTTTTCTTATGAAATTTAAAAAATCGTGTGGTTTAATTAAAAAGGTTGATCGATAGGTTTTTTATTAAGGTTTTACGGCAAGACTGTGAGTGTATGCACGTGCAATGTTATATCATTTTTAGAATCATATAACACTACAAGATGGAATGTTAACCATGGATGAACCTGTTGAATTTGTTGATTCAAATATTTTTTGAAGAGGAAAATAATCAATTAATTGATTTGATCAATCAATTAATTTGATTTGATCAATCAATTAATTTGATTTGTATGGGAGGAAGGATGCTAAGTACATAGTTAATCAATCAATTAATTAGTGATGTATATAAGATGAAAGATATCCATCTTTGAATTGATTGATTTCACAACGGAAAGAAATAAAAGATTATATTTTGAAGATATTTTGAAGGGACAATTTTAATATTTGCCTAGGTCTTTGAATGTATGCCTACAAGGCTTGCACCCAGGAGAGGAAAAATGAAAGAATTAGGGTTGAGAGAGACTATTACTATTTACTGTTGATAGACGCGGTTGATATCTCCAGGTTGATTCAAGGGTTTGCCGTCATTTAGTATTGTTTTTCTTCTTTAACAATATTTGTAGTAATATAGATATATATATATATATATATATATATATATATATATATATATTTAATAAGGTTATTGATTCAATTATAATTTTGTTTATTTTTATTTATTTTTTCCATTGAACTAAACAAAATTCATTTTTATAAATCAACAAAAATGATGGTTGTGTGGAACATCTTGTGTTTGTGTCTTAATTGCATATCCGTACTGTTATCTATCGAAATTATCTCTTTGTGATTTGAATGATGAAGAACCTAACATAACCCACTTCCACAAAATACACATATTTTCACAATAGAACTGTGACTGAATAGGATTGGGTCTGCAAAACCCCATGCTACATGCATGACTGATGCGTATAAACTGTCTATATAATCCTACCAAGCTAAACTACAAGGAAACGGATCTTGTTTATAGTCCTAACCATTTAATGGAACATAATGAATAATTCGGTGCATAACATATCTCTTTACAAATGTAATTAAACAGATCGTTGGAGTTCCGGATGAGCCAGCACTTATACCTGGTGATGCACCTGGTAACAACAATGAGTTTTCAGAATGGGAAGCACAGCGAAATCTGCAGAAGAGGTAAATTTATATATCTATTTACTGAAGTACGGACATGTAGCTTAGTTTATATCAATGCAAGAACTGATTGTGTTGCTGTAAACAATATTCAGGCTTAATTATGAGATGAAACAACACTACTTATTATATCATAAGGACTATATGTAGACCAAGTGCTTCTTCGTCATTACCCGAATTAAACGTATACCTACCAAGCTACATACATGGCTGAATATAGGAACGGTTTTCACGTATGCTAATCCTGTAAAGCTGAGTAATTTGGAAGGAAACAGATCTTGTTTACAATCCTGTAAAGCTACGTACCGAGGATGTTTGTAAGTTTATGTCAGAGCAAGTACATAACATAACTGTATTGCCGTAAACAAAATTCAGGCTTGTGAGATGAAGCAACACTAATTATTACCAAAGGACTATGTATATGAATGCGTAATTGGATTCATATCTTCATATACCCTGTGTTAAAGAATGTGTTCAAAATTAAACAGATGGACATCCAGCGCAAAATGAAAGGCACTGACAAGGGTGAGAGCAGTAACAGCACAGCTCCTAATAATGGAATTCCTCCCTTTGGCATTGATGAATGATGAACTGCACATTAGTCATGAAGCACTGCATCGGAATGAAGAATTTCTTAACGATTGGTTTAGCTTCGAGCATCAACCTAAATTATAACTTTCATGCTTTAATTAGTAAGCTCTTAGCGATCATGAATGTTAAGGTTTCCTAGCTCCATGTATATCTCAAGGCGAACAATTCAACTATTGAACATGAGAACGTGTAATTTTTGTTTTATTGTGACAATTCAACTTAAGGATTATAGGATGTTTTATATCTGTGGTGAAAATTATTCAGTAAATCCTTTTTTCTTATATTTCTTTTGGTTATTCACTATTTCAATATGGATCCGTTTTCCGGAACTACCACTTGATTATTGGACTGAAGGTGAAATTAGCCGTATTGTTTCTGTTCAGTGGTAATCCCCTTAAATTGGACAAACATATGAAAGAAAATAGAGAGACTGCATTTGATCGCGTGCTTGTTGAAGTCTTCGGTTTTTTTTATTACCTTAAGCACATTTGAATCTTACTTTAAGAAGATCAGCCGGTAAGGCGGAATATGAGTTATTTCCTTACTGCATGTTCGAACCATTATAGTTTTGGACAACTAAAAAACCACTGCAAATTTACTTACTAGAGGTAATTTTTAGTCTAATATCCGGTTTTAATAAATTAATCCATCATTTTACTTTAATAAGTTAATCCACAACTATTTTATACGTTAATGTTGTAAATTTTCAAATATTGTTTGGGATATGGGTTTGTTTTTGAAGAGGGAAGCAAGAATGGAAGAAGATAAGGTGTAGGGATTAGTCCCACATTGTAGAATATAAAGGAGTTTGTCTCTATATAGGTAAAAGCTTGATATATTATATCAAAGGAAAGAAGAAAAGGAGAAATAAGGCAATGGGCCTTGAGCATGAACTTGACATAGATAATAATCTTTAAAATGTCAAAAGATGGGCCTTGGGGCTCTTGGGGACTTGTGATCCATTAGACCGATGAAACAGATCGGTCGACTGGTGGTCGACCGGTGGCTTTTGGGCGGTCGACCGGTTTCATCCTGAAGGGATGCGACGGTTTAGAATTGGAACAGATACAATCGTTTCGAATAGTCGTCACGTTTCGCTGCAAGGGATACCTCTTCTTCATCGTTGGAAATAGCGACGCTTTTCGAATAGCAACAAATGTGACTGTTGCAAATAGACATCACACTTCGCTGTCTATAAGTATCAACGCTCAGAACTGTTGCAAATCACTGAGAATCCTTCTTCTTCCTCTCACATTCTGCTACGCCATTGAACTGTTGCAAAACGGTTCTGTCTGAAACACTTGTATAGTGTTTCGATTCTGAAACTATTGCAGAATTGACAACTTCTACTTCCTCTTCTATTCTACATTCTAAATTGCATCATCAGCAATCAAATATCAGAGTGTTCTTGGTCGGATCAAAATCGTACAAATTTTGAATCCGATAACGCTGTTTCAAGGCTTCATTCAATCCTGAAGTCAATAGTTCGTTAATCCGTTTGTACCTGGTGGGTTGAACTATTGTCTGAAAGAATTTGCTCCGCAAATCCTTGAAGTCAAAAGTACGGCATTTATTCTCCTCCATTACCGTCTCAAACCACAAAATCCCCAACAGTTAATCCACCAGTGGATTAACTTAAAGACTTTACCCTATCATATAGTTTACAGTTGATTTTTGTGTTTTTTGTTTTACCATGACATTACAAAACGGCTCATTCTACTGGACAATCGAATGCAGCAAACATATAAAAAAGAAGAAAACCAGAAAATTGCAAATCAAATAGAAGTCAATGAATTATCTGAAACAAATCTCCATCTGCCTGGATATCTACAAAAAGTTGCATTACCAAGCTCTTGTTTTGTTTCTCATATACAATCACAAAGACATCAGAAATGCATAATTAACTTGCTAACCATTCTAATGTTTTCATCTCCCCGACCAAGCACTCGTCGACTTCTCTAATTCCATCATCGTCTATATCTTAGTCCTACCCCTTTATCTTCTCCACTGATTTCTGGCACTTCCTAGTTTTATCGTTCGACCCAATCCTTCTCAAAAAAAAAAAAAAAAAAAAAAGAGTAGAAACAAGAGAAAGCAAAACTTACTAGATTTTACCACTCTTCGTTTTTAGCAAACAGAAAATCCATTCGAGATATTTTGGGGGACCATTCTTCTACTTTCCTTTCCATACCTCTTGTTAGAAACTACTCATAGAAGGTTGCAAAGAATAAAAAAACCGAATTTGATGACACCAGGTACGTGATTTTTAATTTTGCGTTTATGATTTATGTTTGGGATACTGATGCATACAGTAAATATTATGTTTGTTTAGAGCTTTAGTTAGCTATATGCTTACATGAACAACCTGTCATACTTGTTCATTTTAGCTTAAACCAATTACTCCACTTAAACCTGGATTTAGATGGTTAAATTTCAAAAACAAGAATATGACGCAAAATGCAAAATACAGAGAAGAAGGCTGAGAGGAAAAAAAATACATATGTTTTTTCTTAGGTGGATACACTGATTAAAATTTAATATTTAGTAAAAATCAACAATCCTATAAAATGGGTGGATTAACTTACTAAAATTGTGGATTTGAATAAAAATTACCTTTACTAAAGTTTGGAATTCTAACTAAGCAAGTGTCTACTAATAGTTTCGCTTCTAATTCGATGGAGATTGACCCGAATTTGCAGTCTCTTGGAATTTGCTCTTCTAATTGACCTTAATCTCTAGTTCAGACTTGTTCTACTTTTACTTAGCACATAATCAATCAAAATAGGTAACATATAAATTGCCTTAGGAAATGGTGTCAAAGATCTAGCTTATGTAGATAGAGAAAATTTGCAGCATAATGGTAACGAGTCTCATAAGCTAAGGCTGCACAGAACCCATATCCAATCCGACCCAACCCACCAATCTGATCCAACCCAATCCATCCTAGTTCGAGTCGGATACGGGTTACAATTTGCAACCCATAATACATACGGGTTGGGTTTGATATTTTCTTCAACCCAACCTTATTTCAACCCAACCCAACCTTATGTTAAAAAACTAATATAATATCAACCAACTTTAAATTAAAATAGTATAATTCTAGAATAATGTTTATGTATTCTATCGTTACTATACAAAAAGGTATATTTCATATCAATCCAAACTAGACAAAATTTGGCAAAGATATTTTAAAGAGCATTTTAATGTATTTTAAAATGAAACACTTATTCTACTATGTAATAAATTATTTTATATGATGTGTTTTACAATGAAATTTTAATGAAATATGTCTTATAATGAATCGATTATTTTAAATGCATTATGCTAGCTAAAATCTGATATATTATGCTGAATATTTTAATATTATTTTAAAAAAAATCCTTTATATTCTATTTTTTATTATGTTCAAGCAACCCAACCCTACTAAATCCGATCCAACTCATACTTCAACCCAACCCATATCCAACCTCATATAGGGTCGGATACGGATTGAACTGCCTTAAACTCATACCTATGCGGATCGGATGAAGCATTTGGTCTAACCCGACCCAACTCATACTTTGTGCAGCCCTATCAGAAACCGCTTCACTTTCATAATGAATGTTCTATGCCTATTCATGTTTCATACCAAAGGCAATCGGAAGCTGAGGATAAAGCTATGGAGATCCCTGAATGTAACGGTCCAAAAAATAATTCGATGCTCGAATTTTCAACAACACATAATCCCGTATTACTTGCCAAAAATCCAAGTATCGAAAACTCAGACTGTTATTAGAAAGAAGTTAGAGGATGAGAAAAGAAAGAAATATTAGAATAGAAGAATAAGAAGATCAGAATCTCACAGCGGAACGAATAAAATATAATATATCAAATGCTTTATACAAAAGAACTGTAATCAGAGTTTACATTCAGCTCAATACAACACACAGTGGAATAATACAATACCAGTAGATATGTCTATACGTCTCGACTCCAGCTCCTCTTCTGAAACTCCACGCGAAACCTACCTTGATAATATACTTGGTCTGACCCGAGCACATTTGAAGCAGAGCAAAATTCACCCGGATCAGTCTGGAATAACTTCAGTGATAAATTGATAACATAAACAACTTGTTTAACTTTGAAAATCCTTTTTGAAAGAAAAGGATAATAGTAAGACCAACCCACATATAAAAACGGACGGTTTTTACCTTACTATAACCCAACACATTTTTGATATATCAAAATTCGGTGATATTATAATAGTGTCTATCAAATCACAAATAAATATTCATCTAGCAGAACGCTTGCATCTCATGCTCTACATATTTATTATAAAATCAAAAACTGTTTGGCGCTTATTGGAGATTGGATTTCTAACATGACAAGGTATGAGTCCACCTTCCGATCGGTGTACTCTAAAGGGAAATATAATAGGGTTCAGCAAGAACATCTTGCAACCCAGCCACACATGACTGGTCACTCATTTAACTTGAGTGTACCGAATATATTGTCACCCTACGGTTTTATAGTCCTACCGTACTTCCGCGGAGATGCAGAAACAAAAGAAGAACAAAATAGAAATTTCTCTAGATGGTGACAATACACCCTGCTTGGGGATGACCCAACTAGCCATGTTACCTACCTGATTTTTGTCACCTTTCGGTCGATGAGGCTTGAGGTTAAGTATACCTTTCCAGAGAACATCTCATAAGCTTGAATGCCACATCGTCAGATCCATCAAATCACTAAATGATGTCCACAAATGTACTCAGGGTGTTAAGCAAGAGAATTTCTTCGCCACCAAACTTGGTATATTTGTAAAAATCAACGTACGCAAGTTTCAGGAAATACTCTGTCAGACATTCGTCCATAAAAGTCATCTAGAAATAGGATGAACTGAAGGCACCCTCCTACCGCATCCTAGGAATCATCATATAAATCAATAGCGAGTTGTTTTAGCAATCCATAGATTCCAATTACGAAAGAACCACAATTTATCTCAGGGAACGAACCCGAGATTATAAGTAGTTCATCCGTTTTATGAAGATCTATGGCCTTCAATTTCCTCCATCTTCATTTCCTGCAAGTTAGTTTCATGCGCGACGTTGATTCGAAGCGGTTTTGAGTCTAGTACCCATCCCGGTCTCTTCGAAACAACACGTCAGAAGGTCTAATGCTATATTCTATTGATAGTCGGGTTTTTAACTATCAATCTCAAACAGTTCGTTAAGTACATTGGCAGCTCAGACCATTATTATTATTATTAAAACATTTAAATATCTTTAGCGAGTCGTTGAACATCATTTCATCGATTTAGAATTCGATTCCATTTATTTATCTCCTTTACTTTCATTATTTGGAATCAACAACTATATTCACCAAATCCACTTTACTAATATCACATATTTATATAAAATCTTTTTTATTTCCCTTTCTTGAAAATATTACATCATATTTCAAGAACTCCTTTAGCCTTCCTTTATTTACTTCAGAAATAACAGTATATATATTATTCAATTATCATCTCTTATACGATCCAAAACTAGGTTATATCATTATATAAACTCAACCAAATGTTAAATTTGAAGATTTCCATTCAGTATGGGTAGTATATACAATTAAGTCTCCATTATTTATTTCTACCCCCAACTTGGTATAACTCATTTACATTTCTTCGGAAAAACATAGTTATTTATTTATCACTTAGAATAAGTGAATTTCAAACCAAACTATTTCCAATTTCTAGGGAATAGTGCTATATATATATCACGCTTAAGCTTGGTCAACAACGTTAATTTATTGTTACAGTTCAAAAACTTGCAATATTCCCCTTTATAACTTATCTCGACATCTCCTTCCGTTACAAACTAATTCCATCCCTCGATAATAGTAAAGTCGTTCAAGTTGGGCTATTTTATTTACCTCTCAGACCTTGATCGACAACGTTCTTATCTTGGAATAGATATAAGTCCGTAACTCTAAACCCCTTATTACTTATAATATCCATCAAACCATATTTCTTGTTTTATTTGAAATATGGTTTTATGACACCATCCTTACTTTGGAAACTCGGTTGTTTATAATTATTTATATTAAACACTAATTCTTCGCTTCATCTTCCTTATACAATTCCATTTATAGCTTCTTTTATCAAAAATCATTAATGTTCTTCGTCCTTTGACGTTTTACTTTCTATTCAAATTATTATACTTAATTCTAGTAACCATCTCGTTACAAACTCAGTACCATCTTAAATGAATTTCATTTAAGTAACAATTACTTTAATCAATATAATTAAATAGTAATTAACTCCTATCATTGCTGAAGTAAAACAGTTTACTTCATTATTAATTTAAAATAGAATAGTTGCTTACTTTAATAAACAATAACTAATTATTTTAGTTCAATAATCACTTAAACTTCATTAATTAAAAAGGTAATTAATAAGAAATCTTATTAATTTTAAACAATTAATTGCCAAGTTATTATCATTAGATTAATTGAAGACTAATTAATCTAATAATCATTTTCCCATAAAACAGTTGATTTAGTCAACTTCATACCATCAGTTAATTCGTTAACTGATCTTAATTACTTCTTACCCTTAGATTAATATCATTAATCTAATAATATTACTAGATTCTTTGTCTTAAATTAATTATCCCAAAAATATTAACTCGTAGGATAATTACAACTTTATATACTTATTTAAATATCAAACAATTGTTTATATTTACTTTATAAAAACGAGCTATAAAATACTATTTTATAATAGAACTTCTACTATAATCTAAAACTTCGCTTCAATTATAAAAATATAATTTTTATAACTAACTTCGTTGATTCACCTACCGGCAAATCAAAGTCTTAACAAAGGTGGATTTAAGGTCATCTGTTGCCAACCCCTTAATCAATACTGTCTATAGATTAAAACAACAACATTGAATTTCCATTCAACATTAACGTCCAAACTAGTTTTCCATATCTTTTGGGTTTAAACAGTACATATATAAATAATATAAAAACAAACAGTACATATAATATTTGAGGAATCCGGCTGGATTCCTCTAACCTGTTCTTCCCTGCATCACAATATTATAACATTTGATAATAATACATGAAATAGAAATCTCATCCAATGCAATTAAATGACGTACATAAAATTAACGTCATCCAATAACAAACAAATAACAAATGACATCCATATCAATCAATTTATAATATAATATAAATGATAGATTTTAATTATATGAATTTAACCACATCATGGAATTCCGGAAAACGTGAGAGTTAATTCACCTTTGTTTTCGATGATCGATTCGCGCGTTGTTTATCCAACTTTAACGGACGTTTAAATTCGACACTTATTCTGATGAGCACCATATCTCTTTATTTCAGCTCCGACGTGTAACATTGGTCGATACGATTGCCATACTCCTTGTCGCGCTCGATTCCGGTCAGATGTAGAGTTACGATATTTAAAAGTTTGAATACGATTTATATAAACATATATAAATTAATAATATAATTATTATCTTAATATTTTAAACCTTAAACCTGCCGCAAGCATGTTTGGTCAGTGTTTGACCATCCTTTCCCTAATATTAAAACGATAGCACTGGCCTCTCTCCTCAACTCAAACGATCATCCCATCGTTCTGTATTATACTTTTTTTAATAACAGGGCCCAAGCCCATAAAACCGTTTAACAACCCACCTCCCTTGTATTTTTATTTTCTCCTCCCGTAGCAAGCTGTTACAACTAGGGCTGGGTTTTTTTTCTGTCTTCCGCTTTTCCAGTGTTTTCCTTCCGAACATTTCCAAGATTTTCCGTTTCGGCACTTTTCCGAAATAGATAGTTCGGAAGGAATTCCTTCCGACACACAGCGGTAAAAGAGCGAAAATTTCCATGTTTTCCGTGGTAATTCCGTTCCTTCCATAAAATTATGAAATGAAAAGTTAAAAAAGAATTATTTTGAAATAACGATTGTTTAAGCTAAAAATGCTAAAATTACGAAAATATCCTTCATATTGGAAAAAGTGAAAAAAATGAAAAAATTTCAAAAAATCTAGAAAATTACGAAATGAAAAGTCAAAACAGAATTATTTTAAAATATCGATTTTTTAAGCTAAAATTACGAAAATAACCTACATATTGGAAAAAGTGAAAAAAAATTAAAAAAATTCAAAAAATCTAGAAAATTACGAAATGAAAAGTTAAAAAAGAATTATTTTGAAATAACGATTTTTTAAGCCAAAAATGTTAAAATTACGAAAATACCCTTCATATTGGAAAAAGTGAAAAAAATGAAAAAAAATCTAGAAACTTACGAAATGAAAAGTTAAAAAAGAATTATTTTAAAATAACGATTTTTAAGCTAAAAATGCTAAAATTACGAAAATACCCTTCATATTGGAAAAAGTGAAAAAAATGAAAAAATTTCAAAAAAATCTAGAAAATTACGAAATGAAAAGTTAAAACAGAATTATTTTAAAATAACGATTTTTCTAGCTAAAAGTGCTAAAATTACGAAAATACCCTACATATTGGAAAAAGTGAAAAAAAATGAAAAAATTTCAAAAAATCTAGAAAATTACGAAATGAAAAGTTAAAAAAGAATTATTTTAAAATAACAATTTTTTAAGCTAAAAATGCTAAAATTACGAAAATACCCTTCATATTGGAAAAAGTGAAAAAAATGAAAAAATTTCAAAAAATCTAAAAAATTACGAAATGAAAAGTTAAAAAAGAATTATTTTAAAATAACGATTTTTGAAGCTAAAAATGCTAAAATTACAAAAATACCTTTATTTCAACATGAAGGTCATTTTGTAATTTTGATCTTTTTAAACTTTAATAATTATTATTTTCGAATAATTCTTTTATTATTTTTCATTTCAAAATTTTCTGAACTTTTTGAATTTTTGAATTTTTTTTCCATTTTTCCAATATAAAGGGTATTTTTGTAATATTTACATTTTTAGTTTTAGAAATCGTAATTTTCGAATAATTCTTTTTTTTACTTTTCATTTCGTAATTTTTTGGATTTTTTTGAAATTTTTTACTTTTTTCAAAATGAAGGGTATTTTCGTAATTTTGGCATTTTTAGCTTTAGAAATCGTAATTTTCGAATAATTCCTTCTTTACTTTTCATTTCGTAATTTTTTTGATTTTTTGAATTTTTTTGTTTTGTCAAAATGAAGGGTATTTTCGTAATTTTGGCATTTTTAGCTTTAGAAATCGTAATTTTCGAATAATTCTTTCTTTACTTTTCATTTCGTAATTTTTTTTGATTGTTTGAAATTTTTTCATTTTTTTTTACTTTTTTAAAAATGAAGGGTATTTTCGTAATTTTGGCATTTTTAGCTTTAGAAATCGTAATTTCCGAATAATTCTTTTTTTACTTTTCATGTCGTAATTTTTAAAAAAAATTCATTTTTTTTACTTTTTTCAAAATAAAGGCTATTTTCATAATTTTGGCATTTTTAGCTTTAGAAATCGTTATTTTTCGAATAATTCTTTTTTTACTTTTCATTTCGTAATTTTTTGATTTTTTTTTACTTTTTTCAAACTGAAGGGTATTTTCATAATTTTGGCATTTTTAGTTTTAGAAATCGTAATTTTCGAATAATTCTTTTTTTATTTTTCATTTTGTAATTTTTTGGATTTTTTGAAATTTTTTCGTTTTTTGTAATTTTTTCAACATGAAGGGTATTTTCGTAAATATAAATCGTAATTTTTTGGATTATTTGTGGCTTTCTGGAAAACGATGGAATTTCCATCTTCAATACCGTCTTTTCCATTAACCATGAATTCCATTTAACGGAATTCCAGAGTTGATGGAACGGAAATCATTCCGCATATCATATTTCCACCATCATCCGGAAAAAGTGGAAAATGCTCCGGTTGGAACGGAAAATTTCCGCACCCAGCCCTAGTTACAACAACATTTCGCAAGCCAGTTTCTTAACACTTGTTCACTTTCTAGGCAATACACCACTTCCTCTCACTGTTGTGCCTTCCACGGACCAGCGTTCCTCAAACCAACTTAACCGCTGGCTTCCACTTGTTTACCGGACTTCGCCTGACCCCTTGTCTGACTGTCGTACTATGTTATACCACTTCCCCGCCAATCCCCTATCATGACGTCTACAATAACGTTGTAGAACCATTTACCAATTCTGTACACACGCGAGCTTTAGGGATCCCATACAAACTTCATGTCGGTTTTGCTGAAACTTTTTGCATGGAAACTTCTCCACCAAACCCCATGCAACGTCCCTATGTCTCGCGCCAATATGAACTGCACTCCAGTATATACACAGTCGAGCTTCATTTCGAGCCATGACTTCTTGACACTACGCCCCTCCTTGCCAGAGCTTACCACTGCACCGTCAATGTTTGACCGGGACTCCGCCATGGGTCACCACCGCCTTCGCCCTACCACAAGGTCCACTCGCTGGCGATCCTGGGCCCCCTCGACCACCGTTCACCCAGGGTTTCCAATTGAACGGAAAAGGCTTTGAGCCTGTTTCTTCTCTCCACTGAGTGCCAATGACGACCAGACTAGAGCCAGGAGGAAGCTCTCGTGCCACCGCAAGTCCCCCTTGGACTGTGTGTTTCCAGCACCCGCCCATTAATCTCCATCGAAAGTTGCTCCCACCAAAAAACGTGAACATACTACTTCCCCTCGACATGACACCGTGCCTTCCGAACTTGCCGGATTTGACCCCTGCAGAGCTGTTGAACCTCCTGTATATTTTTCACTTTCAGTTCGATGGGTTCCCTTTTGTATACATGCTGGAAGGAACGAGAAGCATGGTTTTTTTTTTTTGACGTGAGAATGATTTTTCATGAGCTTGGCAGAAAAGAAGTGGCACGGTTTTTATAAAGAGAGGAGGGGTGAGGACAAGAGCATTCCCAGCAGGAAGAATTCACGAAATGAGGAGGAAATTGATTTCCCCGCTCTCCAGCAGTGGCGCGAGCGACGTGGCGGGATTTCGAAATGGCGACGCTCGCCATTTCTAATTTGGAGCGGCGGAGGAGAAACGGTTTTGAGAAAACCGTTTATACATTAAACGGTTTTCAGAAAACCGTATAATGTATAAACGGTTTTCAGAAAACCGTTTATAGTGCATGGTGCATTATTTAAATGCACATCCGTTTTCAATTTGTTTAAATTAGAGTTATGTTTAAATTAGAGTTATATTTAAATTCATTGATTTTTTTTAGTTTGAAGTTTATTTTTAATTTTTTTTAAAACCCTTTATGTTTTATACGGTTTTATGAGAACCGTATAAAACATGGTTTTTTTAAAAAAAAAAAAAAATCCAATTTTCGATGTTTTATTTTAATATGCCTGAATTACGTTGTAAATTTATCTAACTTAAAATTTTCAAATTAATTTAAAACATTAATTTTAAAATAAATTTTGACATAAAATTAATTTGCAGCCAACTTAGAAATCTAAACCTAGGATACAACATGCTCGAAATAGCAACATAGACTGTGTCTACATATCGGAACTTCCTTCTTCTTCCTGATATCGTTTCTGTTGAGCCCTGAATATACAATCTTTTTTTGCTATAGCATACTGAAAGTCGTGCTCCACTAACATTAAAAGTCGTGTTCCACTCACATTAAAAGTCGTGCTGGAAAGAAAGAGTCAAGAAGTTAAAGATTTGGGTCGTCCTCTTTTGAATTGTGAAAATAAAGTGTTAAGGCGTTTAAGGAGTTAAGGAGTTACGTATGGTTTGAGTCGTCCTCTTTTGAATTATGAAAATAAAGTGTTAAGGCGTTTAAGGAGTTACGTACGGTTTGGGTCGTCCACATCATATCTTTCCACTTTGCTAGTTGTCAGTTGGTATAACATACGCCAGTTATTAACAACGATATCAATGACACTAATTCCACAAAGCTTTAGGGATACAACAAGTGTTCATTATAATATCACCAGCCAAACGTAGGATACAATAGAGAAACCTAAATACTAGCCAGTAAAATATAGGAAACTAGGAAATTCAGTACGCAAATACATTAATTGTTATGCTCATTCTGAAGAGATTCTAAAGAGGTTCGAAGTCGCCTATTCTCTTGTTCTAACTCGTTGGTGTAAGAAATAGCCCTTGGAGGGAAACGATCGTCGATCCACTCAAAATAATTGCATCCGTTAGGCCATAGCGAGCATAAATGGATCCTACGACCAATATTCTCTCTGTCCGTGCGTACTACCACCTCCACCTCGTAACCACAGTAGCAACAAACTGGATAGGAGTTAACCTCCTGCTCGTAAGGAGTCTGGTTAACTGAAACTCGTCGTATCTCCTGATGACGTACATCTTGAACAGGCGGAGGACGAGCTACATCCGGATTAGTCGGAGGACGCGGGACTGTAGCTGCTCGTAAGCGTTCTTCATTCCCAGTTTGGACTTGTTCATGACCTACATCGGGAACATGATTAATTGTTGGATGAATCGTCAGGTATGCCAACTCCGGGTAGTCTTGACGCAGGTCCTCGTAGTGCTGCTCTTGGTATTCGATATTTCAATCAATATCTGTTCTTGGACTTGAACGCGGACGCTCAGGAAAGTTTTGATCATAGTTCGAATCCATTGATGAGGGCCATGACCATGAAGACATGTTTTTCTGTTGATGTAAAATTTGGTTCCAGATAACTAAAACGTAGTAAACATAGGTATTTTTATAGGGGAAAATATGTGGAGTAAACATACATATGATTGAGAAACGTTAGACTAGTCAATGCACTAAGATGCTAGGAAAAGCACTAAACCGATATGACAAGTCAGTGGGCTTAATGATAGGACAGGATGACCCAGTTATGCTTTTTAAGAGCAGCAAAGCTGTAGGGTACAAAAGGACAAGATATGACGAGTCAGTGGCAAAGACTGGAACAATGCAATATTGGAGCACTACAGAACTGTAACAAAGCACTAAAGTGGTAGGATAGGACGACCCAGTTATGTTTTTTAGCAAAGAAAAAAAGTGATAGGATATGATAGGATAAGATATGACAAGTCAGTGGCAATAGACTTTAACGATGCAACACTGGTGCACTAGAGCACTGTAACAAAGCACTCCATTATGTTTTTTTTAACTCCTATATATAGTGCCTTCTCTATTCAATTCCTCCATCCTATTTCTTAATGTCGAAACACGAAAATGAAAGTGTAGGCTCGACTATGGACAAATGGAAAAATTACGATGTAGGGGAAGCTACTCAACGACGTGGAAAAGAAAGAGTAGTTGAAGGGGGCGTTGTTCATCGACTACGTCCGGGTGGATCCAACCCTCTTTGCGGTTTTGGTGAAAAATCGGTTGTGGTTGTTTCGAGAACCGTAAAAAATGCTGGTCGTCGCTTTTTCGGGTGTGAAGCGTACGAGGACCACAAGAGTTATCCCGACGAAATTGATCGTTGTTACTTTAAGCAGTGGATTGACCCTCCGATGTGTGAACGTGGCACTCAGTATGCATTGGAAGCGCAAGGCGAAATAACACGCTTGAACAAGCATGTTGCTGATGCTGCTAAAGCTGGATTTTTCCCCCGTCCGTGGTAGGTGCAGGTGGAAATAACCTGTAACAACCCGGAAAATACGAGCCAATTTAAAAATTTTAAATTGGTTATTTCAAAGGAATTTGAACAATTGAAATAGAATATTTCAATAAAATAGTGAATTAGAAATAGTGAGTCAGTTTGAAAATTTGAATTCAAACTTTGACTGACTGTGCAGGGTGGAAAATATAACGGATTTTAGTGAAACCAAAAATATTTAAATCTGTTTATCAATACCTTTCTAACGAATCTGAAAAATCGAAGTTTCATAGCGGAAATCAAAAGTTATGGCCGAATGAATTTTCAGAAAGGTCGCTATATAGAATATATAGCCCTGGAAAATAGATATTTTGCAAATGACCTCGGAATTCGACGAAACCACTTTTTTTGGGTCCGGGATGTCAAACTATTGCTAGGTTTCAAATTTCATAATTTTTGAAGCTAGAATGTGAGTATGGCAAAAGAAAATGTGTTTGGTCAATTTCTGTTAAATTGGATCGACCAGAAAATGGCCATTTTTCAAACGATCTCAAAATTCGATGAAACTAGTTTTGTTGGGACCGTAGCGTCAAAACATAGATAGATTTATTTTTCTGGAATTTTTCGAATCAGTTTGTGGCCCTGGCAAATTGAAATGTACGTTCAAAGTTAAAATTAAATGTTTTATATTTTAATTTGAAGAATAACTGACTGTAACAGTCGAATTGGCCAACGAAACATATCCCATTGTGTCCGGGATGGGGGTATTTAGCAAGGGACGACCGTCGTTGGGTTGGAATTGGTGTCCGTGTGCAGAAACGCTATTTAAAAATTTAATAAAACCTTTGGCCAATCAAAATTTTTCTTTCATTATTTTTAAAATAAAAAAAAACGCTCAAAAACCCTCGCTCTCTCTCTCGACTGACGGCGCCCCGATTTCGCCACTTCCTAGGCCAATCGCCGCCGCCACAGGCAACTGCAACCTCCGCCACCACCAGCAATCGACGCGCCTCCCTCCCCTCTTCAAATCCAACCCTGCCTCGACCCCCCTTGTCGCCCCTATCGCCTGAATCGTCGACCCAAAGCCGATGACTTCCCAGCGCCGCCCCGATCGCCAGAGACCACTGAACCACCTCCGACCACCACCGATCGACTCCCCTTTCCTCCCTCTTCCACGCTGTACCTTCCGATCGTAGTATCGTGCCTCGGTTCTCGTGAAAACTGCAACCCTAGTTTTGAACCATCATGAAAGGTGAGTCCTTTTTTATGTTTGAACTTTGAAAAATCATATCTTTGTGGTGTGTTGACGAAATTCGATGAAACAGGAAACATCGGGACCGCAAGGAAGCTCTCTACCACATAGAAGAGACCGCGGATTTTTCTGAGTCATCTACGATTTTTAGCACTCCGAAAACCAATGTGAGAAATCTAAGTTAAATGAATTTGAATGGAAAATGTCGTGTATAAATTATATAAGCGAAATATAAATTACACACGTGTTGTATACCTCATGTACATGCATTGTGTAAGCTATACAAGCGAAGTATGAATTATACATGCATAGTATAATTGATATATGTATTGAAATGCAAGTGAAATATAGAAATTATATACATATATATACTCCCCTCGTCCACAAACCATGGACGATATTTATTGTTGTGTATTGGTGTGAAATATTGGATGAAAAATGCGAATGGTTGAATAATTGTTTGTGGTTGATATTGATTGGTTGTGGTTGAAAAATACCCATTGGTGATTGAAATGAATTGGAAATAATTGTGGAAATAAAAATAAAACATGCCGCCTGCGTGCGAATTAGATGCATGAATCCCCATTGTCAAAAACCGCGAGGTTTTAAGGTAGAGCGAGGAGCCGTACTAGGGATGGTGCCGGTTTTAACTACCCTGCCGTTATGCTGCCGAAATTTTGAATAATATTCACGTGTTAGAATTATTTTCATATGGTGAAATTTTCTTCATGCGTTGAAATTAATGTCATGTGTTGAAACTATATCCATGTGTGGAAACGCTCATGTGTTGAGAAGTGGTGTGTGAAAAGTAAATTCGTATGTGAATGAAAGAAGTGTTTACACAATAAAAATCACATTTTTATAATATGTATGAAGTATGTAAAATATTCACCTTATATATAAATAGTTCCAACAATAAAAATTTCATCTTTCTTATATGAACAACATATATAAATTATCCATGTGTGGAGATGCTCATGTATTGAGAAGTGTGTGTATTGGAAAAGTTCATGTGTTGAATAAAATGATCGAACAATAAAAATTACATTTTTATTGAAATTATAAAGTGTTAAAAACATTCATTTGTTGAACAAATATTTTAAATGATAAAAATATCATTTTTATCATATATGTGATATGCTGAAGATATGCGAGCGTTGAAATAAATATTTGTGAAAGAAATATTATTTTTAACATGCATAGGAACTAAATAAAATAGTCATGTGTTGAAATATATTTTAGTTCGCCAAAATTATCATCTTTGAAATGTGAAGTGTTAAAAATGACCACTTGTTCAAATAAATATGAATGAGTTGAAATATTCATTAATTAGCTGATGATATGATTTTTGCCTATGCTCACAACATTAGAATGAATGGTGTTTTCAAACCAAAGTGAATTAAATATGAAGTTGAATGGAAAATGAGAAGTGATAAGAATTGTATATATGTGCATGCATATTTATTGAACAGGTTATAGCAAAGAGGCTAGAGAAGAGGAATAAAATTTTGTGCCTGACAAATAAGTACACGTTTACTATTTTGTTTGGGTGATGATTTTATGGGCCTGTTGGCTAGCCGCTTGGCTTTTTCTTTTTCCTTTTGAGATGAGACGCCTATGTGGCTATTTGGGAATTTTCCCAGCCCCTCCCGTACAAAGGAGGTTATGGCGAAATTTTCCAAAATTTAAAGGCGTTAGTAAAATATTTGAAGTGAAAACGATATAGGAATTTTTGAATGAACTATATTTATATAAATATATAAATATAAATAAAATTTAAACGAATCGTGGCCGTGCAGTTCGCGTTTTGAAACCGTGATTTCAAACGACTAGTGCGGGAAATCCGACCATTGGATTTTCCCGAAACCGCAACCGTTGGGTTCGCCTTGGAAATATCTTTCCAACGGCACCAACTTTGTGAAGATCCGACGGTTGGATTGTCTGGAATGTTTAATTCAAATCTGAAGAAAAACAGCGCCAGAAACGATTATATTTATATATAAATATAATTAAATTAAATCGAATAACGACGCTGCAGTTCGTAATTTGAAATCGTAACTTCAAACAACTAGTGTGGAAGATCCGACCGTCGGATTTTCCCGAAACTGAAACCGTTGGATTCGTTTTGAAATGATCTTTCTAATGATATAAAATTTGTGAAGATCCAACGGTTAGATTTTCAGATATGTGTAAAACAAATTTAGTGAAAAACAGCGCCAGTGCCTCGGCACGACCTGAAACGTCATTTAATTAAATATGGCCGTTTTAAATAAATAAAAATGGCGATATATCGTTATAAAATACTATAGACGATATAGAGTGGAAATAAACCAATTTTGTTGTGTTTGCTTGATATGTGATGGTTGAATGTATTTAACATGAAAATTATAACTAAAGAGCTGAAATGTGAATGTTGAATAGTCTAACCATGTGATAAATTGATTTGAAAATCTAAATATACGTGGGTTATTTGAAAAGGCCGAGTTCATTCTCATTTCAAATAATCGATCGACGTTGAGAAGTCGAAGAGTCGAAGACGGTTGAAGACCGACGATCTTCACATTGGATGGAGGGGCGCTACTGATGCTCGTGATTGGAGTAGATACCTTGAAGGAGCCGAAGTAGTAGCCGTCCAGAAATACTGTTGATTGTACGGATATGCAAGGAAATTGGTGCCTCCGGTTTTGTTCAAACCCAGAACGGACTTGTAAATGGACTGTGTGTCTGACATTGGATTTTGTTCTATGCTGATTGATCTCTGTTAAATATATATATGTTTGGCGGCAGAGAATTTATTCTCTTGCTTAACACCCTTCTTTGAGACGTACGAGCTCAGAGGTTATGTATTGATAGAAATCAGTCGCATGGAGTGGATTGCCTGTGTGGCACGCCTAAGTGGCATATGATCAAGGCTTCTGTTGCAAAGCAAAGTCTTGTGGTTGATGATCAAAGCATGGTCTGTGTGACGTAGCTTTGTGTATAACGTGGATTCGCGAGCCTCACACCTCGGTATGAGTCAAAAACGGGATAGTGACTGCAGGGAGAGCACGACGTTTCTTTCTAGCTAAGGTGGTGTCAGTGACCTACCAGCCCTAACATTATATATACTTTTCACCTGTGTGGTTGTTGGAATACGAGGCGCATCGATTATAGGTCTGTAAGGACCGGGAAACGTGTGTTCAGGAATAACTAATCTTCAAAAGTAAGAGAGGACCGGCCCTGAAGATCTAAGGATCATAGTGGGGTCCTGAGATATTTGCTAGAGTGTCTCGAATCGGAGAGGAGCTTGCCCCTTGCCTCGACTCATGATGGAACCCAATTTCCAATACGAAATTTCGGATGTGATTGTATTACTAGTACGACGACATAGTGGTATGGGTCATTTATGCCGCCTATGATTGATATTTATGATTGAAATCGCTTTTGAAACATATATGCACCAGTAATAATATCAAACACTTTTGTTTTATTCGTATGAAGCATTTTTGGCCATTATAAGGTAAAACTCTATCCTCCGGCTTGCGTTGCATTGTGTGATGGGACCTGAGTCTTATAATGGCTTCATTTTATAAAAAGCATTGCGATGATTTAATCATTTACTTTATTTCATGCACTAGCACTCATTGGAGTAAACCCGTTCCGCGAAAGTGGCGTGGTCCTTTGATTTGCCTTATTATTGTTGTTAATAAGTTAAGTGGATTTCTCATACCAGTCCCATGACTGACTCGTAGTTTGTTTCACCTTGCAAACTCGGGTGCCCTCATTTTCACACGGGCAACCTAGTTACAGGTATCTGGTGCACTTTTGGCTCATGGCGAGGCTTGACTACACCGTGCTGACTTTGACTCTTTCCGCCATTATAGTATATGTATTATGATTCCGCCATTGGCGATGTAGACTGATATTTATTTTGTGTACTTTTTATGTATGATTCCGCCTCTGGCGATGGTGACTGATTATGTATTATTATGCACTAAGTTGTATCCTGCACTATGCTCTCTGATGTGGTGATATCTATATGATTCCGCTATCATATGTGTGTAAATTATTCTATTTTATGTTTATGCTATTATCTGTGATCCGCTAATGATGATTAATGTGTTATATTCCAATGATTATCCTTAACACCGTGTCTCGGGGTTTTGGGATCGTCACAGCTGGTATCAGAGCTTTGGTTAACCTTAGTTCTGGAGTCTAACACATTAAACACTTCGTCAAAATAGAATCAGTAGTATTCTAAGGCGAGTAGCTCATTAGAGATAGGACTAGTAAAGTCCTAGAATGAGCCAAGCAGAATAGCAAAAACAATTTGATCAGTCCATCATTATCTTTCCTTAAGTTTTCTGCTTAACCATGCAATAAAATTATCATTTCTATTGGCTGACTCTTTTCTTGCTTATACAAAATTTGAAAAATGGCTACCCGAGCAGCCGCTGCTAGAGGAGGCCGTGCTGGCCGTGGCAGAGGACGAGGAGAAGTCCCAGTTGAAGAAGGACCCTTGATACAACCCCCGGCCGCTCAACACTTCGAGCTGGACCGCGTAGCTAAGAGATACAAGAATCTAGGAGGCAAGACCTTCTCGGGAACTGGCACAGTAATAGAGGCCCTTGCATGGCTGAAAACATGCGAGAAGGTACTAGAAGGCCTAAGGTTGGGAGATCAAGATAAAGCTTTTATGGGCGCTTGGCTCCTACAAGAAGAAGCTGAACTATGGTGGGAAGCTCTCACCGCCAGAAATAGAGAAGTTGGTAGAACCTGGGATGGATTCAAAGAACTCTTCAAAGAGAAATATGTCCCAGAACAAGCCCTAGAGTGCATGCACGATGACTTCGCCAACCTCCAGCAGGGGGATCTTTCGGTGCAGGATTATCTGAATAAATTTACACAGTTGTCCCGCTATGCTCCAGAGCTCGTCGCCACTGCAAAGTCCAAGAATAAGAGGTTCATCCTCGGGCTGAAGCGACAGTACCATGATAGAGCAATGGCCCACATCAAGCTGGGATTTAATGAATTGGTGGAAAGGACGTGCAACTACGAAGACTGGACCAAAGGCACCTGGAGCAGGATCGCGCTAAAAGCCAAGTCGGAAACAAACGCAAGTCTGCTGTGAATCAAGTTGAGTCAAGCCAAGCAGCATCGTCGAAACCACAGACTGGCAGGCCGCCAAAAGGAAGCTGCTATAATTGTGGCAAGATGGGGCACTTCTCTAATGTTTGCACAGCCCCGAAGAGGCAGAAGACAAATTCACAAGGTTCAAGCCAGGGCTCTCAGAACCCTTGCTCCTGCTTTAATTGTCGCAAGACGGATCATCTTGTCAAAGACTGCCCTTTGCATAAAAAGGCCGCAGTAGCTCACGTGTATGACGGGACGAACCCGCCAGCTGCTTCCGATGGAGCAGGTAAACCCGATGTTTTGGGAGGTACCCTTACAATTAAAAATATTCTTGTTTCTGTATTGTTTGACACGGGTGCATCACGTAGTTTTATTGCTAGTAACACAATGCACAAATTAAAGTTAAAACAGAGAAAGCTTAAAGAATCGGTTGAAGTACATAACCCGATAGGAGGATCTCTCATTCTCAGTGCATGTTGTAGAGTGCCAATCTCTTATTCTTCCTACAAATTTTCTTTTATTTTAATCACCATGGATTTCCCGAATTCGATATCATTCTCGGGCTTGATTGGTTAACGAAATACGAAGCTGAGGTAAAGTGTGCAGAACGAATAGTAAAAATTCGAACGAAGCTTGGATATATTACTGTACCATGCCATGGTTCGAATCCAGATAGGGAGGAATTTTGGTCTGCATTAGAAGTTATCCCCACTTCCATAGAAAAAATTCCTATTGTTATAAACTATGCGGATGTGTTTGAAGAAGTCGAAAACTTACCTCCGCAAAGAGAAATAGAATTCAGAATCGATCTGATTCCCAATGCCAGACCAGTGGTACATCCAATTCGCAGAATGACTCCAAAGGAAAAAGAAGAATTAGGTGATCAAACTCATCAACTGTTGTGGAAGGGTCTAATTAGACCTAGCTTTTCTAATTGGGGTGCAGCTATAGTGTTTGTCCCAAAGTCAGACGGTACTCTTCGATTGTGCGTTGATTACCGAGACCTCAACAAACAGACGCTCAAAAACAAATACCCATTACCCCGCATCGATGATCTGCTAGACCAATTAAATGGGGCGGAAGTATTTTCCCGAATGGACCTAGCTACAGGTTTTCATCAATTGAGAATAGCAGAGGAGTGTGTTCCTTTGACAGCTTTCAGAGGTCCAGACATATTTTATGAATGGTTAGTAATGTCGTTCGGCCTGTGCAACGCTCCAGCATACTTTGTCGATCTAATGAATAGAGTGTTCAGGGGAGTTCTGAGTAAATTTGTCCTCGTATTCATCGATGATATTTTAATCTACTCCAAATCAAAACTCGAGCATGAAAAACACTTAGAACAAGTATTGGAGATTCTAAGAAAGAACGTCTTCAAAGCCAAATTCTCTAAATGTGTCTTCTGGCAAGAAGAGGTGAAGTTTCTTGGCCATGTCATGTCAAAGAAAGGGATTTCTGTAGATCCGAGCAAAATAACAGCGATTCAAGACTGGAAACAACCCACTACACCCACAGAGGTTAGAAGTTTTATGGGGTTGGCTAGTTATCATCAAAAGTTCGTTAAGGATTTTTCGAAGATATCCGGTCCGTTAACGAAGCTCACGAAGAAGCATGAGAAATTTAAGTGGACTTCCGACTGTGAAGAAGCTTTCCAGGAATTGAAATCGAAACTGACAACTGCTCCAGTGTTAACCATTATCGATGGCAATCAGGATTTGACGGTTTGGACAGATGCTTCTATTAGAGGTCTTGGTGCAGTGTTAATGCAAAGAGGCCAAGTAGTCGCTTATGCGAGCCGCCAACTGAAACCACATGAGAAGAATTATGTAACTCATGATCTTGAGTTGCAAGCTATCGTTTTTGCGTTGAAAATCTGGAGGCATTATTTATTGGGCGAAAAATTTGTACTGTACACAGATCATCAATCATTGAAGTATTTATACACCCAGAAAGATCTGAATTTGAGACAG
This sequence comes from Allium sativum, assembly GCA_030737875.1. Taxonomy (NCBI): domain Eukaryota; kingdom Viridiplantae; phylum Streptophyta; class Magnoliopsida; order Asparagales; family Amaryllidaceae; genus Allium; species Allium sativum. The sequence goes on from CM060915.1 coordinate 484,212,818, forward strand.
CAGCGTTGGCTAGAATTTCTTGCAGCGTATGATCTTGATATCCTGTATACGTCGGGAAAGGCTAATGTTGTAGCGGATGCGCTTAGTAGAAAAACCGCAATCATTTCCAATCTTATAATTACGCCAGGATTGATTGATAAAATATCTGTTCTTCAGAAAAGTGACAATTTTGTGAAAGAGATTATAAGAAGGATTCAAAGGGGCGAAGGCTCCAGTTTCCAAGTGGATAGTGAGGGGATTCTGAGATTGAATAGAAGAATATGTGTTCCCAACATTCCTGAGCTCAAAAGAGAAGTGTTAGATGAATGCCATAAATCTAAACTTTGCATTCATCCTGGGGTAAGTAAAATGTACAACGATATCAAACGCACTTTCTGGTGGAAGGCAATGGAGAGGGATATTTCTTTGTATGTTAACAGATGCCCTACTTGTCAATTAGTAAAGAGCGACCAACAGAAGCTAGCTGGATTGTTGCAACCGTTGGAAGTCCCAGGTTGGAAATGGGAACAGATTTCCATGGATTTCATAGATGGTTTGCCGCGAACCAGGAAAGGTAATGACAGCATTTGGGTAATCGTAGATCGCTTCACGAAGTCTGCCCATTTCATACCTGTCAGATCCAATAGAACTGCTCAAAGTCTAGCACAGATATATTTCAAAGAAATCGTTAAGCTACACGGAATTCCCATCAGCATAGTCAGTGATAGAGACCCAATATTTGGTAGCAAATTCTGGGAGGCATTCCAGACAGAATTGGGAACGAAACTGAATATGAGCACCGCTTATCACCCTCAAACAGATGGCCAAACTGAGCGGGTGAATAGAATTATAGAAGATTTATTGCGGGCTTGTATAATTGATTTTGGTGGGTCATGGGAAGATCACTTACATTTGGCAGAATTCTCATATAACAATAGCTATCAAGCAAGTTTGGGCATGTCGCCATTTGAAGCATTATATGGCAGACCGTGCAGATCTCCAGCATGTTGGGTAGAACCTGGCAATAGACTTGTGTTAGGACCCGTTATGATTAGAGAAGCATCTGATAAAGTCGACTTCATCAAAAAGCGATTGAGAACCGCACAAAGCCGACAGAAAAGTTATGCAGATTCTAGAAGAAGAGATTTGACATTTGCTGTTGGTGACCATGTTTATTTGAAAGTTTCTCCGATGAGAGGAGTAATCAGATTTGGTAAAACTGGGAAGTTGGCACCGAGATTTATTGGTCCCTTTCCTATACTTGAACGAATTGGAACTCTTGCTTATAGGGTTCAATTACCAGATTGGTTGCCTGGAGTGCATGATGTATTTCACGTATCTCAACTTAGAAGACATGTGCATGATCCGGATCTTGTTGTAGAAGAAGCAGCGCAACATGACTTGGAAATAACTCCAGAATTAGCAGTCAGAAGAGAGCCATTAAAGATTGTTGGCAAAGAAACTAGAGAGCTAAGAAGCAAAAAGGTTCATTTAGTTAAAGTGCAGTGGAGTAGTGATCCTAGAGAATGTACTTGGGAGACCGAGGAAAGCATTAAGCATGCTTACCCCAAATGCAGAGGGTACATCTCTGACTAACTCCGGTGCAAGGTACCTTTACAATACTTTGCATTTATATTTTGTTTCCTACTTTACTGTTGTTTCCTTTTCGGGGACGAAAAGTTTTAAGTGGGGGAGATTGTAACAACCCGGAAAATACGAGCCAATTTAAAAATTTTAAATTGGTTATTTCAAAGGAATTTGAACAATTGAAATAGAATATTTCAATAAAATAGTGAATTAGAAATAGTGAGTCAGTTTGAAAAATTGAATTCAAACTTTGACTGACTGTGTAGGGTGGAAAATATAACGGATTTTAGTGAAACCAAAAATATTTAAATCTGTTTATCAATACCTTTCTAATGAATCTGAAAAATCGAAGTTTCATAGCGGGAATCAAAAGTTATGGCCGAATGAATTTTCAGAAAGGTCGCTATATGGAATATATAGCCCTGGAAAATAGATATTTTGCAAACTACCTCGGAATTCGACGAAACAACTTTTGTTGGGTCCGAATGTCAAACTATTGCTAGGTTACAAATTTCATAATTTTTGAAGCTAGTATGTGAGCGTGGCAAAAGAAAATGTGTTTGGTCAATTTCTGTTAAATTGGATCGACCAGAAAATGGTCATTTTTCAAACGATCTCAGAATTCAACGAAACTAGTTTTGTTGGGACCGTAGCATCAAAACATAGCTAGATTTATTTTTTTGGAATTTTTCGAATCAGTTTGTGGCCCTGGCAAATTGAAATGTATGTTCAAAGTTAAAATTAAATGTTTTATATTTTAATTTGAAGAATAACTGACTGTAACAGTCGAATTGGGCAACGAAACATATCCCATTGTGTCCGGGATGGGGGTATTTAGCTAGGGACGACAGTCGTTGGGTTTGAATTGGTGTCCGTGTGGAGAAACACTATTTAAAAATTTAATAAAACCTTTGGCCAATCAAAATTTTTCTTTCATTATTTTTAAAATAAAAAAACGCTCAAAAACCCTCGCTCTCTCTCTCGACTGACGGCGCCCCGTTTTCGCCACTTCCTAGGCCAATCGTCGCCGCCACAGGCGACTGCAACCTCCGCCACCGCCAACAATCGAAGCGTCTCACTCCCCTCTTCAAATCCGACCCTGCCTCGACCCCCCTCGTCGCCTCTATTGCCTGAATCGTCAACCCAAAGCCGACGACTTCCCAGCGCCGCCCCGATCGCCAAAGACCACCGAACCACCTCCGACCACCACCGATCGACTCCCCTTTCCTCCCTCTTCCACGTTGTACCTTCCGATCGTAGTATCGTGCCTCGGTTCTCGCAAAAACTACAACCCTAGTTTTGAACCATCGTGAAAGGTGAGTCCTTTTTGATGTTTGAACTTTGAAAAATCATATCTTTATGGTGTGTTGACGAAATTCGATGAAACAGGAAACATCGGGACCGCAAGGAAGCTCTTTACCACATAGAAGAGACCGCGGATTTTTCTGAATCATCTAGGATTTTTAGCACTCCGAAAACCAATGTGAGAAATCTAAATTAAATGAATTTGAATGGAAAATGTCATGTATAAATTATATAAGCGAAATATAAATTACACACGTGTTGTATACCTCATGTACATGCGTTGTGTAAGCTATACAAGCGAAATATGAATTATACATGCATAGTATAATTGATATATGTGTTGAAATGCAAGTGAAATATAGAAATTATATATATATATATATATACTCCCCTCGTCCACAAACCATGGACGATATTTATTGTTGTGTATTGGTGTGAAATATTGGATGAAAAATGCGAATGGTTGAATAATTGTTTGTGGTTGAAATTGATTGGTTGTGGTTGAAAAATACCCATTGGTGATTGAAATGAATTGGAAATAAAAATAAAACATGCCGCCTGCTTGCGAATTAGATGCATGAATCCCCATTGTCAAAAACCGCGAGGTTTTAAGGTAAAGCGAGGAGCCGTACTAGGGACGGTGCCGGTTTTAACTACCCTGCCGTTATGCTGCCGAAATTTTGAATAATATTCATGTGTTAGAATTATTTTCATATGCTGAAATTTTCTTCATGCGTTGAAATTAAAGTCATGTGTTGAAACTATATTCATGTGTGGAAATGCTCATGTGTTGAGAAGTGATGTGTGAAAAGTAAATTCATGTGTGAATGAATGAAGTGTTTACACAATAAAAATCACATTTTTATAAAATGTATGAAGTATGTAAAATATTCACCTTATATATAAATAGTTCCAACAATAAAAATTTCATCTTTCTTATATGAACAACATATATAAATTATCCATGTGTGGAGATGCTCATGTGTTGAGAAGTGTGTGTATTGGAAAAATTCATGTGTTGAATAAAAAAATCGAACAATAAAAATTACATTTTTATTGAAATTATAAAGTGTTAAAAACATTCATTTGTTGAACAAATATTTTAAATGATAAAAATATCATTTTTATCATATATGTGATATGCTGAAGATATGCGAGCGTTGAAATAAATATTTGTGAAAGAAATATTATTTTTAACATGCATAGGAACTAAATAAAATAGATATGTATTGAAATATATTTTAGTTCGCCAAAATTATCATCTTTGAAATGTGAAGTGTTAAAAATGACCACTTGTTCAAATAAATATGCATGAGTTGAAATATTCATTAATTAGCTAATGATATGATTTTTACCTATGCTCACAGCATTAGAATGAATGGTGTTTTCAAACCAAAGTGAATTAAATATGAAGTTGAATGGAAAATGAGAAGTGATAAGAATTGTATATATGTACATGCATATTTATTGAACAGGTTATAGCAAAGAGGCTAGAGAAGAGGAATAAAATTTTGTGCCCGACAAATACACATTTACTGTTTTGTTTGGGTGATGAATTTATGAGCCTGTTGGCTAGCCGCTTGGCTTTTTCTTTTTCCTTTTGAGATGAGACGCCCGTGTGGCTATTTGGAAATTTTCCCAGCCCCTCCCGTACAAAGGAGGTTATGGTGAAATTTTCCAAAATTTAAAGGCATTAGTAAAATATTTGAAGTGAAAACGATATAGGAATTTTTGAATGAACTATATTTATATAAATATGTAAATATAAATAAAATTTAAACGAATCGTGGCCGTGCAGTTCGCGTTTTGAAACTGTGATTTCAAACGACTAGTGCGGGAAATCCGACCATTGGATTTTCCCGAAACCGCAACCGTTGGGTTCGCCTTGGAAATATCTTTCCAACAGCACCAACTTTGTGAAGATCCGACGGTTGGATTGTCTAGAATGTTTAATTCAAATCTGAAGAAAAACAGCGCCAGAAACGATTATATTTATATATAAATATAAATATAATTAAATTAAATCGAATAACGACGCTGCAGTTCGTAATTTGAAATCGTAACTTCAAACAACTAGTGTGGAAGATCCGACCGTCGGATTTTCCCGAAACTGAAACCGTTGGATTCGTTTTGAAATGATCTTTCTAATGATATAAAATTTGTGAAGATCCAACGGTTAGATTTTCAGATATGTGTAAAACAAATTTAGTGAAAAACAGCGCCAGTGCCTCGGCACGACCTGAAACGTCGTTTAATTAAATATGGCCGTTTTAAATAAATGAAAATGGCGATATATCGTTATAAAATACTATAGACGATATAGAGTGGAAATAAACCAATTTTGTTGTGTTTGCTTGATATGTGATGGTTGAATGTATTTAACATGAAAATTATAACTAAAGAGCTGAAATGTGAATGTTGAATAGTCTAACCATGTGATAAATTGATTTGAAAATCTAAATATACGTGGGTTATTTGAAAGGCCGAGTTCATTCTCATTTCAAATAATCGATCGACGTTGAGAAGTCGAAGAGTCGAAGACGGTTGAAGACCGACGATCTTCACATTGGATGGAGGGGCGCTACTGATGCTCGTGATTGGAGTAGATACCTTGAAGGAGCCGAAGTAGTAGCCGTCCAGAAATACTGTTGATTGTACGGATATGCAAGGAAATTGGTGCCTCCAGTTTTGTTCAAACCCAGAACAGACTTGTAAATGGACTGTGTGTCTGACATTGGATTTTGTTCTATGCTGATTGATCTCTGTTAAATGTATATCTGTTTGGCGGCGGAGAATTTACTCTCTTGCTTAACGCCCTTCTTTGAGACGTACGAGCTCAGAGGTTATGTATTGATAGAAATCAGTCGCAAGGAGTGGATTGCCTGTGTGGCACGCCTAAGTGGCATATGATCAAGGCTTCTGTTGCAAAGCAAAGTCTTGTGGTTGATGATCAAAGCATGGTCTGTGTGACGTAGCTTTGTGTATAACGTGGATTCGCGAGCCTCACACCTCGGTATGAGTCCAAAACGGGATAGTGACTACAGGGAGAGCACGACGTTTCTTTCTAGCTAAGGTGGTGTCAGTGACCTACCAGCCCTGACATTATATATACTTTTCACCTGTGTGGTTGTTGGAATACGAGGCGCCTCGATTATAGGTCTGTAAGGACCGGGAAACGTGTGTTCAGGAATAACAAATCCTCAAAAGTAAGAGAGGACCGACCCTGAAGATCCAAGGATCATAGTGGGGTCCTGAGACATTTGCTAGAGTGTCTCGAATCGGAGAGGAGCTTGCCCCTTGCCTCGACTCATGATGGAACCCAATTTCCAATACGAAATTTCGGATGTGATTGTATTACTAGTACGGCGACATAGTGGTATGGGTCATTTATGCCGCCTATGATTGATATTTATGATTGAAATCGCTTTTGAAACATATATGCACTAGTAATAATATCAAACACTTTTGTTTTATTTGTATGAAGCATTTTTGGCCATTATAAGGTAAAAATCTATCCTCCGGCTTGCGTTGCATTGTGTGATGGGACCTGAGTCTTATAATGGCTTCATTTTATAAAAAGCATTGCGATGATTTAATCATTTACTTTATTTCATGCACTAGCACTCATTGGAGTAAACCCGTTCCGCGAAAGTGGCGTGGTCCTTTGATTTGCCTTATTATTGTTGTTAATAAGTTAAGTGGATTTCTCATACCAGTCCCATGACTGACACGTAGTTTGTTTCACCTTGCAAACTCGGGTGCCCTCATTTTCACACGGGCAACCTAGTTACAGGTATCTGGTGCACTTTTGGCTCATGGCGAGGCTTGACTACACCGTGCTGACTTTGACTCTTTCCGCCATTATAGTATATGTATTATGATTCCGCCATTGGCGATGTAGACTGATATTTATTTTGTGTACTCTTTATGTATGATTCCGCCTCTGGCGATGGTGACTGATTATGTATTATTATGCACTAAGTTGTATCCTGCACTGTGCTCTCTGATGTGGTGATATCTATATGATTCCGCTGTCATATGTGTGTAAATTATTCTATTTTATGTTTATGCTATTATCTGTGATATGCTAATGATGATTAATGTGTTATATTCCAATGATTATCCTTAACACCGTGTCTCGCGGTTTTGGGATCGTCACATAACCATAATGTATTTTATTTAAATTTGCATTTGATGTTTGTGTGTTTAATTTTTGTAGTTCGTACTCGTGTAGTTTGCATTTCTTAAACCTGTAATAGTCGTTGTTTTTAGTTTATTGGTAATGTAATAGTCTTTAATGGTACTATAGTCGTTGTTGTAAACAACATAACAAATACACAAAACAAATACAATATATAATAAACAATATTCCATTACCATTAAACTATAACCATTACAAATCATACGCTAACAAACCATTACACTAACAAACCGTTACAGTAACAAACCGTTACAATAACACCTACCAGCAGACATAATGATCGTCGCTAATCTATGAATTAGATAAGCGCGACATTTGTAATAAATTCTGCAAGCATACAGGTGTGTAGCATACAGGTCGAACACAGGGAGGTGAATTAAATCAAATTATTTATCTAATCTCTTGGGCGAGTTAGACAAGACTGGAGGTTGATTTTTTGCAAAACAAAATAAAAAGTGAAACTACAATTGAAAGATGCAATTAAATTTACTACAGATTCGAATCTAATCGGATCTGTAATAAATTCAACGATTAAAGATAAAATAGAACAATGGAAATAAAATTGCAGAACAGAATTAAACGAACAGAAAATAAAAATTTGGATTACCGCTGAATCTAATCAGACGGTCAATCACTAATGAGAAGAAATGCAAAATACAAATAGTGTTCTACTGAATCTAATCTTGTAGACAACACTAATTGCTAAGAAATAGAGAATTGCATAAAAAGAAAAATGAGTTTTATTAATGAAGAAGAGAATAGAATGAGATATATGATAGGATGGTGGCTACAATGCCATTACAAGGGTATATATAGGGTAGATAGCCAAACCCTAACCCTAACCCTAACCCTAATGATAACTGGGCCTGGTCATTACATCACTAATTAGTTTACAATGAGAAACATAAATGGGCCTTAGATAAATAAAGCAAATTTGGGCCTTTTCTCTTTTCCTCTTGCTTCCTTGACACTTCTTCATTGATTTGTGATGTGCAAAGCCTTGTTATCAATCCTTTTCTTGTCCACAGCAACTAGATGTGATATCTTCATCTACAATTCTTCAAAATGCAAATACACAGCAAATTGAACTCTATTTTTCTACATTTCTGGTTGCATGCGGGTTGGGTTGGAATATCTGTAAAAGTAACAAAACAATACCCAAGTAATATTTATTTATATACAAAAGATAAGATATAAGAGCATAAAATAAACACATTTCTATGTCAATCAAATACCCCCACACTTATCTTTTACTCGTCCTCGAGTAAAACAAGAAATGAAAAACTAACTAGATAGGTCACACTTTCGTAGGAAACACGATTGCATTGAGCGTATGCAACAAGCCGTTAAACCTCTAGGTGTCCCTAGTAGGACGAGTGGTGTCTCGTAAGGGTTTTCAGCGGATACTACCCACAAAATCCAAATGTAATATGCTATAATTCTAATGAAACTACATGAATGCAATGGACATATGCAAATAAAAACAAAAAATGAAAACACGACTTGTTTCAGGAAAGTGGTACAACAATTTAAGTTAACAATTTCTAATCAGTTGATTTTATTTTAGATACCTCAACTTGTCACAAATTTTCAATATAAATCAAGTTTTCAAATGTTAAATTCCAGTTTGGCCAGTTAGTTCGGTCGATAACATAGTGCAGCCATGAAATAAATTCTTAGTTTACTTGGCACAGTTTGCAAAGTGGTATTCTAATTTTCTCATGTATGGCTAGTCAAATCAATAAGGTCAAGAAGTGTTTGGGTATCATCGCTTATTCTTTATTCTATAAAATTTTATGATTTATGATTAAGTACATACACCTAACTAAAAAGACCAAGGTTTACCACCCATGCACTGCCTCGCGGACTAACGGAGAGTAGGTAAAGAGCTTGGCGGATTGTGCAGGCCGACTTTGACTTTGTCAACAACGTGTCGGTAATCCTTAGGTGTCCAATCTCATAAAATGAGACCAAGATATTCCAACGCTGACTTTGTCAACAACGTGTCGGATAGAGCTTGGCGGGTTTGCACACCAACGCTCGATATACAAGCAATGTTGGATACCCTTGGAATACTATTATTATTATTATCGAAAATATAAGCACAAAAGAGAGTTACGCGAATTCAACTTGACACAACTTAGTTTTAAAGATTTGAAAAGCCAATATAAGTATTTTAAGTCCTCCACTTATTTAAACAAAGTCTACAATATAGAATAGATTTCATGGCCATCACCTAAGAATCTCCCTATGTACCGGTTACACTATTATCCCTCAAAATTAAACTTTTCATTATATTTCTTATTCGATCTAAGTTGAGAGAAAAAAATACTATCAACTGGCTAAAAATTGTAAACCTATTTTGTTGTATCAATTGAAAATGAGTCGTATATTTTTTTTAAAAAAAAAAATTATGGTATGTTACTACGATATAAAATGTATGATGGTCCTACATGAAAAGAAAGAAAAATTAAAGAAAAATCAAAAGAATGCAATGCAGACTCCCCCCCACACTTGATTGAGACAGTGTCCCAACTGTCTAAGGCAGAAAAACAAAAAATAAAATAAAATGAAAAAGAAAAATAAAAGAAAAAGAACGTGTACCACCTGATTTCATGGTGGATGATCATGCAGATCGATAGAGTCATCTTCGTCATATTGCTCGAATTCCAAAAATGGTTTCAGTCGTTGACCATTTACTTTGAAGACTTTTCCATCCCTAGGATTTTCAATTTCAACCGCTCCATGAGGATATACTGTTTTCACGACATAAGGTCCAGTCCATCGAGATCTGAGTTTTTATGGAAACAAGTGAAGTCTAGAGTCGTATAAAAGAGCTTTTTGACCTACGTTGAATTCCTTACGGAGTATGTTTTTGTCGTGTTGGGCTTTGGTTCTTTCTTTGTAGATTTTCGCATTTTCATACGCCTCATTTCTTAATTCCTCTAATTCTGAAATTTGTAACTTCCTATGTGAGCCGGCTTTTTCTAAGTCAAAGTTCAAAAATTTTATGGCCCAAAGGGCACGATGTTCTAATTCAAGAGGTAAGTGACAGGCCTTTCCAAAGACTAATCGGTATGGTGACATCCCTAGATTGGTTTTATAAGCAGTGCGGAAAGCCCAAAGTGCATCAATTAGTTTTACAGACCAATCTTTTCTATTGGAATTCACGGTTTTCTCAAGAATTTTCTTGATTTGTCTATTGGAAACTTCTACTTGTCCACTAGTTTGTGGATGATAAGGTGTTGACAGCTTGTGTGTGATTGAGTATTTCTTGAGCAAGGACTCAAAAGCACGATTACAGAAATGAGTGCCATTATCGCTAATGATAGCTCGAGGTGTGCCAAAGCGTGAAAAGATGTTTTCTTTGAGGAATTTGACAACAACCTTGTTGTCGTTGGTTTTGGTTGGAATGGCTTCAACCCATTTTGAGACATAATCTACCGCCAGCAAGATGTAAAGATTCCCAAATGAATTGGGGAATGGTCCCATGAAGTCGATGCCCCAAACATCGAATAACTCAATCACTAAAATGTGGTTTAGAGGCATCATGTTTCGCTTAGAGATTCGACCCGTTCTTTGACATCGCTCACATTTAGAGCAAAATTCGAAAGCGTCACGGAAGAGTGTGGGCCAATAAAAACCGCTTTACAAAACTTTTGTAGCAGTTTTTCTTGCTCCAAAATGGCCGCCACAAGCATGGTCATGTGAGAAGGAGAGAATACTTTGGTGTTCATGATCGGGCACACACCTTCGAATGATTTGGTCTGGACAGTATTTGAAAAGATATGGGTCGTCCCAATAGAAGTTTCGAACTTTCGAGAGAAATTTTTGTTTATCTTGTTTCGACCATTCAGCGGGTGTTTGTTGTGTGACAAGATAATTCACAATGTCAGCGTACCAAGGGGTGTTAGAGATCGAAAGGAGTTGTTCGTCAGGAAAATAGTCATCGATTTGGGTGTCGTTATCATTTTCGTGCACAATTCGAGAGAGATGATCAGCTACGACATTTTCAGAACCCTTTTTATCTCGTATTTCTATATCGAATTCTTGAAGAAGAAGGATCCAACGAATCAAGCGGGCCTTGGCATCCTTTTTAGAAAGCAAATATCGTAGGGCAGCATGGTCAGTGTAAACTATGACTTTGGATCCTATGAGATATGGTCTGAATTTCTCAAGAGCGAAGACAACTGCCAAAAATTCCTTTTCAGTAGTTGAGTAGTTCAATTGGGCCTCGTTTAAGGTTTTGCTAGCGTAGTAAATGACTCGAGGAAGTTTATCAATTCGCTGACCCAAGATGGCTCCAATTGCAAAGTCAGAAGCGTCGCACATAAGTTCAAAGGGTTGAGTCCAATCAGGAGGTTGAATGATGGGAGTTGTGGTCAAGATTGACTTAAGAGTTTCAAAAGATGTTTTGCAATCATTGGAAAATTCAAACTTTACGTCTTTGGCAAGTAAATTCGAGAGAGGTTTTGAAATTTTTGAGAAATCCTTAATGAATCTTCTATAGAATCCCGCATGGCCAAGAAATGAACGAACATCTTTGACAGACTTAGGAGGAGGTAAATTAGCAATCAAATCGATTTTGGATTTATCGACTTCTAGGCCATCTTTGGAGACGACATGACCTAGAACTATCCCCCTTTTTACCATAAAGTGGCATTTTTCCCAATTAAGGACGAGTGATTTCTCCTTACAACGCTTAAGGACGAGTTCTAAATGAGTGAGACATTGGGAAAAAGATGATCCATATAATGAAAAATCGTCCATGAATATTTCCAAGAATTCTTCCACCATATCAGAGAAAATACTCATCATACACCTTTGGAAAGTCGCGGGGGCATTATAAAGACCAAAAGGCATGCGACGATAAGCAAAGGTTCCAAAGGGACAAGTAAAGGTGGTCTTATGTTGATCTTCTAAAGCAACAGGAATTTGGTTATAGCCAGAGTATCCATCGAGAAAACAGTAATACTCATGTCCCGCTAAGCGTTCGAGCATTTGGTCAATAAAAGGCAAGGGAAAATGGTCTTTTCGTGTGGCTGAGTTGAGCTTTCGATAGTCAATACACACACGCCATTTGGTTTTGATTTTTTGTTGGGACGAGTTCATTACTGTCGTTTTTGATCACTGTGACTCCCGACTTCTTTGGTACAACTTGTACCGGACTCACCCAAGTACTGTCAGAGATGGGATAGATGATGTTATTGTCTAGACATTTGATTATCTCCTCCTTGACCACTTCTCTCATGTTTGGGTTTAATCGCCTTTGAGCCTCACGGGTGGGTTTAGCCTCATCAACTAAATGTATGCGATGTTCCACAATTGATGGGCTAATTCCCTTTATATCGCTAATTTCCCACCCCAAGGCGTCCTTATTTTCCCGCAAGATATCCAAAAGTTTTTCTTCTTGGTCCTCGGTAAGATCGGAGGCCAAGATTATGGGAAAAGTTTTTGAAGAGTCTAGGTAGGCATACTTAAGGTCTGGTGGTAAGGGTTTGAGGTCTAACTTAGGAAGTTCTTGTGTAACAACATTGGTCAACATTCCTTGGTTAGATTCACGTGACGAAGTGTCGGAGTCAAGAATTTTGTTTAGTTCAGAAATGTATTCGAGTTCGTCGAAATCGGAGTTGAAATGGTCAAGACACATTTTCAAGGCTTCAGAAGTGTCGCTAGAGGTTTCATCAACTGTGGTTTGAATCATGTCAATTTCATCGATCTCAAAATCCCTAGGTTGCTTGTTGAGATTAAAGATGTTTAGCTCAATGGTTAGGTGCCCGAAGGAAAGTCGAAGCTGACCATTCCTACAATTAATGACAGCATTAGAGGTTGCTAAGAAAGGGCGTCCTAAGATCAATGGTATTTGAACGTTGGGATTTGAGATAGGCTCTGTTTCTAGAACTATAAAATCGACAGGGAAGTAAAACTGTTCGATCTGTATCAAGACGTCTTCGATAATTCCCAATGGCTTTTTGACAGATCGATCGGCTAGCTGAAGTGTGATGTTTGTTGGTTTAATCTCCCCTAGTCCAAGTTGACGATAGACAGTATAAGGGAGAAGGTTGACACTGGCACCAAGGTCGAGTAGGGCATGAGAGATATGGGTGTTTCCTATTTTACAATCAATCGTAGGGCAGCCAGGGTCTTTATACTTGACTGGGGCAAGATTCGAAAGAACAGAGCTTGTATTTGCAGTTAGAAAGGCGGTTTTTGGAACATTAGTTGCACGTTTTTGTGTGCACAATTCCTTAAGACATTTGGCATATTGAGGAATTTGTTCGATTGTGTCTAAAAGAGGAATGTTCACACAGACTTGTTTGAAAATTTCCAGAATTTTATCGAAATTTGCCGCTTTCTTCTTATTATTGAGTCTATGAGGAAAAGGAGCTATTGGTTTTTCGACTCTGTGATGAGTTTCATCATTCGAAGAAGAAGGTTTATCCAAGGGAAGAGGAGGTGGTAAGGTTGTAGAAGATGGAATGTTGGTATTGCCACCATTAATTTTTGAAGATGGGTCGGGTTTGCCGACACTGGGAGAAGAACTATTTGGATTGCCAACATTTAAGGGAACTTGAGGTTTAGAAGAGTTGGCATTCGAAGCCAATGGGTGATCAGCAAGATTAGGGATTGGGGTCGAGTTAGAAAGTTCGTCAGGGTCTCCCACGTTATTATCAATCCTCTTACCAGATCGAAGGGTTGTAATAGCGTTGACTGGGTTATGGTTGTCGTCCTCACAAGAATTTACAGCACGAGAGTTATATTTTGGATTCACCTCAGGTTGACTCGGCAACTTTCCCCTCTCATTATTTTTTGCCATTTCCTTTATCATGTTCATCATTTGGTCCATTTTAGCGTCTTGCGAGTTTATTTTGGCTTCCTAAGAGCTCAACTGTTTTTCTAGACGCAAAATTTCTTGTGACGGTTGAGAAGATTGAGAGGATTGGTTTGATGATTGAAAATTGGGGTGCCTATAAGGTTGTTTGGATTGAGGTGAAGCTTGAGGTGTTTGAGAATTGGAAGAAGGAGCTTGGTAATTTGGATTGGGAATAAAGGGTTGCACGTGAGATGAGTTAGCCGAATTATTGGGGTTTGACCAGGAAAAATTTGGGTGGTTCCTCCAACCAGGATTGTATGTGGATGAGTAAGGATTATTTTGAGCTATGGCATTAGCATGGTCCTGAGAGTAATAGTGGGGTAACCCTTCTCCGGCTTGAGGAGTTTGATTTTCGAAAGGAATTTGATTTGGGTCCACGACATGCACACCTCTAGTAGAAGTACGAATGGGAACACGAATTGATTCCCATTGCATGTCCTTTTCAGAATAATCTTCTAAGAATTGCCAAGCTTCATCGGCTGTCTTAGACATAAAATCTCCTCCACACATTGATTCTAGTTGAGTTCTAGTCTGATAGTTTAGCCTTTCATATGCAATTTGACATAAGTGATCTTTTAGAATTCCATGATGAGGACAACTATATAATAGCTGGTTGAATCTCTCAAAGTATTTTGAAAATGTTTCCCCCTCATTTTGACAAAATTGATTTATCTCGGTTCGGATTTTTAGAGTTTTAAGGAAAGGGAAAAACTTTTTCAAGAATGCAGTGACAAATTCATCCCAACTTCTTATGGAATGTCGTGGAAGAGAATTTAGCCATCTTTTAGCGCTTTCAAGTAGTGCAAATGGAATTAGCCTTAGCTTGATCGATTCGTTAGATAGTTGTTGCATTTTTGTTGTGGAGGCATACAATTCAAATTCACTCAGAAATTCATAAGCATTTTCAGACCCAGTAAATTTTGGTACCCCTTGGATAAAAGAATGTTTGAGCTCAAAATTGTTTCCTTCAGCTGGTGGGAACACAATGACAAATGGTTGAACGGTCCTAGTAGGATAACATCGATCACGAAGAGACAAGGGTCTATCCATTTGGATATTGAGGTTTTGAAAATTTTGATTTATTTGGTTTTGATCCCCAAAGTTTGGAAGGTTTTGACTCACTCGATTTTGATCCAATTCGGTTGGAAAATTTTGGTTGATTAGAGAACCCCTAGGAGAATTTTGTTGGCTAACACTTTTTTCACTCATTGTTGTTAAATGCAAGCACAGAAATTAGCTACAATGAAGTTTTCTGTCCTTATTGGCTCCTAACCCAAAATTATAAAGTGATGCGTTTGATTA
This sequence comes from Allium sativum, assembly GCA_030737875.1. Classification (NCBI taxonomy): domain Eukaryota; kingdom Viridiplantae; phylum Streptophyta; class Magnoliopsida; order Asparagales; family Amaryllidaceae; genus Allium; species Allium sativum. Next base: position 484,228,066 of record CM060915.1, read on the forward strand.
CTTAGATCAAAAGATTTCTCAGCCAGTTAACGGACAGGAGTTATCGGTGCACCAGGAATCACCCTAGCAATGCAGCCGAAGGTTTAAGTACCTTCAGAGTAACAACCGATATAATATTTACGAATCACCGTAATATTTATAAACGGTTACTTCTCTGCCGTAGTCTAGACACCAAGAAATAATTCGTTCCAAATGAATCAACTATCACAATATAATTAAGCCCTAGATGAGCCCGTGACTCCCTTAAGTCCAACGTCTAACCGTTATTATTAGTCAGCTTCTACGATGAAATGCAATTTGTGGGCTAAGGAAAGGATGATGAAATCCCTCACCTTATGTTAATTGGGGTATTTCCCTTAACAGAATGAATAAAAAAAAATGCAGAAATCACACAAAATAATTGCAAAAATTAAAAATTGTACATTCAAAGTCGCTGCCCCTGCAGAAATTTTTTACAACAATTGTCTATATTTTTTTTTTTGCAGCTGAGCACCTGTAGAGTTTTTAGAAATTTCTCACCTTGATCGGCAGTCCTCCAGTGAATTTGGGAAGCGCTAGCGCGTTCACACCCCACTTGGTGTGCAACCGCTCCAACAATTCAAATCAGCTAATTGCAGAACCTTTGAATCCCTGTTTGTTTACTTGCTTGAACTCTGTTCTTTGCGCTTGATCTCTATTTTTTTTTCTTTTTCTTTTTTTTCTTTTTTTTTGCAAAGAAAAGAAGATAGAAACTGACTTGGAATCAAAATAAAAACTATACTAAAAAAAACGACTAGAATAAATAAAACAGGTTAAACTCAAACAAACTAAAAACTAAGCTAGAAAAGAAAAATAAAAAGGACTAAGCTGAACAAAAGAAAAAGACACTAGGCTAAACAAACAAAATTGGGTACAAACTCAGGCAACGGGCACCCACTCAAGCGTTGAAATCAATATTTAATACAAGTCATGCCACGCGCACACAGTCAAAATTCAAAGCAACAACACCTCCCCAAATCGCTCACACCTAATATCTCGCCCCTCTTTTATTTCTTTCCAAAAGAACAGATCGGGAAATATCGCGAATATTTTTTTTTTCTTTTGAACCAATTAGACTTTGGTTTTCGCTGATTAAGATTTCGATTTTTTTTTTTTTTAGGTCTATAAAACACCCAAATTTAACTCCAGGAACCCAAACAAACTCACGTTTTCAACCAATTCAATCGCGTCCCCTTATTTCCCAAAACAAATAAAACAATCAAACGCTTAAGATTTGATTCCTTTTATTATTATTATTTTATTGGATTTCCGTCTCGATTTGAATATGCTGCGTGAGGAGGGTGTTTGCTGTTCGGATTTGGGATTTGAGGAAGGGAGGTTTCCTCAGATTGGTTGGAGAAAAGGTGTTGGACGTGAAGTGTGGTCTTCGGTTGGGGATGGACGTAAGGACAGGAGGGTGTTCCAAGTGGTTTCGGAAATTTGCGGTGAGGCTGTCGGGTTTGGGTGTTCGTGATTGGGGATCTCGAACGGGTCTTTGGGTATTTGCGAGACTTGAACGTTGATGATGATAAGGGAATTGCGGTTGATGATTGTCTGTGCAAGATCTGGCAGCTGTTGAGGTTTGAACGTGGCTGTTGGGTGTCGCAGGCTATTGTAGGGTTGGTTATGGGGTTGATATGGTGGTCGATGATGAACGTGTATTGAATGGATCGGTGAAAAGGGCTGTGACGTTGTATGGGGGGTTGCGGATATGGTTGGATACGGTGTCGGAGCAGTATTTGTGGGAAAGTGGGGTGAATTAGAGATCTGGGTGTCTGCGTCGGAGAAGGTGGAGGGTTCGGTGATCGTTGGTTAAAATTGCAGGTGGTAGATCAGAGATTTTTGACTGGAAATATTTGATGGATTGATGATGGTTGAATTGGTGAATATTTGTGATTGGGAGGGGTGAGTGCGTGGTTATTTGGATGAGGCAGAATATGGCAGAGGAGAGAGAAATTAGATGTGATCTGGTAGACGGTGATGAACAATGGAGAAGGTAACGTTGATTTGGTGATGTTTGCAAGGAGGGTGGTCTGCGTTGATCAGAGAAGATGAAAGTGTTAGACTGGCAGGTTTCTTTTTGTTGATCGAGGAGGATGTGAGTATTGGACGAAATTTATTTGTGAACTGTGGCAGAAGAACAGAAGGAAAGAAAAAAAAAAGGAATTTTTTTTTATTTTTGAATTTTGAATTTTTTTTATTTTTAATTGGAAAGAAAGGAAATTGTAGAAGGAAAGAAAACAATTGTATTAAAAACAGGTAAGGCAAAAGAAGAAAGGAAATAAAATCAAAGAAAATTTGGCAAAAAAATTTTTTGTATATTAAAAAAAACAAAAACAGTAAAATAATAATAAAAACTAACACGAATCAGAATTCAAATAAATAATAAAATTTAACGTTACCTCCCCGGCAACGGCGCCAAAAACTTGATCGTCGCTAATCTATGAATTAGAAAAGCGCGACATTTGTAATAAATTCTGCAAGCATACAGGTGTGTAGCATACAGGTCGAACACAGGGAGGTGAATTAAATCAAATTATTTATCTAATCTCTTGGGCGAGTTAGACAAGACTGGAGGTTGATTTTTTGCAAAACAAAATAAAAAGTGAAACTACAATTGAAAGATGCAATTAAATTTACTGCAGATTCGAATCTAATCGGATCTGTAATAAATTCAATGATTAAAGATAAAATAGAACAATGGAAATAAAATTGCAGAACAGAATTAAACGAACATAAAATAAAAATTTGGATTACCGCTGAATCTAATCAGACGGTCAATCACTAATGAGAAGAAATGCAAAATACAAATAGTGTTCTACCGAATATAATCGTGTAGACAACACTAATTGCTAAGAAATAGAGAATTGCATAAAAAGAAAAATGAGTTTTATTAATGAAGAAGAGAATAGAATGAGATATATGATAGGATGGTGGCTACAATGCCATTACAAGGGTATATATAGGGTAGATAGCCAAACCCTAACCCTAACCCTAATGATAACTAGGCCTGGTCATTACATCACTAATTAGTTTACAATGAGAAACATAAATGGGCCTTAGATAAATAAAGCAAATTTGGGCCTTTTCTCTTTTCCTCTTGCTTCCTTGACACTTCTTCATTGATTTGTGATGTGCAAAGCCTTGTTATCAATCCTTTTCTTGTCCACAGCAACTAGATGTGATATCTTCATCTACAATTTTTCAAAATGCAAATACACAGCAAATTGAACTCTATTTTTCTACATTTCTGGTTGCATGCGGGCTGGGTTGGAATATCTGTAAAAGTAACAAAACAATACCCAAGTAATATTTATTTATATACAAAAGATAAGATATAAGAGCATAAAATAAACACATTTCTATGTCAATCACATAACAATATTATAGTACCATTAAACTAACAAATAATTACACTGACAAACCATAAGATTAACATTAGCACCTAAAAAGTCATACAAACAACTCTTTGATCTTCATTAAATATCCTCAATGCCTGGAATGTGAATCCCACTTCCTTTCTTCTTTCCCTTTCCCTTAAATAAAGACTTCACCTTGCTGACGAAACCACTGCTCTTTTGCTTCCCTTTGTCTAGACTCTTGCCCTTGCCTGGACATACATAAACACTTTGTTATATGTGAACTTTAATAAACTTAGAACTACATAAATATATATATATATATATATGTGCACTAGTTACAAGTGCGTATGGAGTTAAATTAACAAGTACCCGGCGCCGACGATGATGAGGTAGGATATCTGAACTTAACACCATATTGATTAAGAGTTACACCTTCCTGATCACCCTCCTCGTCTTCTTCCTTGTCACTGTCTTCGTCACCTTCCTCGTCATCTTCCTCATCACCCTCCTCAACGTCCTCATCATCCTGCTCATCACCCTCATCATCTTCTTCCTCTTCCTCTTCCATCTGTACATGAGTTTTTCATTTTTTCCTGCTTTTTGTTCGCCTCGCCCGATAAGACCCCAAATGCAACACTGGTTCCCTATAAACCTGTATGTTCTGCGCAGTATTTAAAAACAAACACAATATCATTATACAAATAATACTAGGGATTGTATGTTCTGAGAAATACTAGAAAACAAACATGTTTAAAAAAAATGATAACTTACAAAATCCTCTGCAACTGTGTTAATCCTATCCAAGCCCTCTTCATAATACTTCGACTGTTCAAGGGCTAACTACCGCATACCCATATTCATTTCCCGTAGACTATCAACAGTGTAATGGGATGGAACTGGCGGTATATCCATCAAATGGGGAATGGGTAACGGATCCTGGCCTGTCCATTGCAAGTTCCATCCAGGATCCTCGGCCCACTCACTATGCTGTGGCGGTGGGTAAAACTGGGATGCGTAATTAACTTCTGAGGACGTGACGATTGGAGCTTCAATTCCTACCTTCAAAGTAGAAGGTCCGAAAAAATCCATATTACCGATACGGACTGAGGCATCTATTAATGGACCAACATCTCTGCCCACTGAGCGCCAATACGTGTTGTAGTCCATGTCTGGATCTTTATATATATACTGTTGACAATCATCGTGGTAGAAGGCTTGTTGCAACTCCGCATATGTAGAATATGTCATCTTGCATGTCATGTGTGCGGGAGGATCAATGGGAACATTCGCCCAACCTGTAAGCTGCCGCATACACCTCTCACCTAAATACATCCCGTATGAGCCACCGAGTGGAACAATCAAAGGCAACCGTTTCATCGATAGGTTGCATGCATGGACAACCTCTGCATTAGCGAATGCAACTGAATTTTGCCACGGATTCCAATTTATATGCGTTGCGCGGCGATGATCAATATGATACCGTGTGCTAGAGAACAAATGAGTTGAAGTATTATGCGTGATGAGCCTATTTTCTTTCTCCCAGGCTCTCAATCTCGGATATGAAGCTTGTTTCACCTCTTCTTTGACAATATAGCCGCACACTGTCATGTACTCAAAAAACCAGTACTGCAATAAGGAAAGATGTAATATTAAACACTGGAATAAACGGTCGTAAGCATAAAAAACTTTGTGCTTACTATAGGTAACCATACCTGCAGTAGCTCAACGAAACCAGTTATATGTCCTCCCTTTGTTACAGCAACATCCAAACTCTGGTAGAGGTAACCCATAATCGAAGAACCCCAATCGAACTGTTCCGCTAAGCATAAATCAAATACGGCCTCTAAATATCCCAGAATGATAGTGTCATTTGTTGTTGTAAAAAATAGAGTACCCATCATATACAACACAAAAATGCGGGCAATATGGCTTTCGTTATCATTAGCCTCAAGATAATCGTCACGAAAATACTTTACAAGATGCGATAAAGCAACATTTCCTACCCGAATATCGTTCGGCTCAAGAAGTGGCAATAGTTGCTTTGCATTGTCGAATTGCCCCCAACTCTCATCATACGGTATCATTAGATTATGCATTCCCACGGGAATAGATGTCAGCATGGTAAAATCTAACGGTGTAAACCCAATCTCAGTACTAGGAAATAAAAAGGTATGCGTAGTCGGCCACCAACGCTCAGCAATAGCATGTATGCATCTGTTATCAGAGTTTTTCAATTCAATTTCCATAAATTTTCCAAATATACTCACTATCGGATCATGAATTTACGGATAGACTTTAAGTTTCTTCCACCATTTCAACATCGTAGTAAAAGCCCCATGACATCTCATCTTGTCGCGATTCTGTTAATAAAAATAAATCTGTTACATAATCTTTTCGTGTCGAATAATTCTATTTAACGCAATTTAAAACAAAAAATATACCGTAAGCTCTTTTCCACTGTTGAAAATATGTGTAACTCCTTCTTGTAGACTCGTGATAGACATGAATGGAAACATCGGATCAATTATTGTCTCCTTCCTAGCACCGTAGCCACCTTCTTCGTGTTCAATCGTTTTACGACTTTTTCGTGAGCTTTTTCTCCTCCTCAACCTACTCGAAGCGCTAGTACCTTCCATGATTTCCTCTTCCATCGTGAACAAATTCAACTAATTTGCTAAATCAAAAAAAATGTCAAAAATGATGGGTTTAGGGTGGAGATTGATGGAATTGATTGTGCTAAAGAGATTAGAAAGAGTAGATATTGAAGTTGTTGCAAAAATCTTTGTTTTTCACTCAAATTTTGAACTAGGGTTTTTGATTTTTGGGGGATTTTGAAGATAATCTCGAGCGTCTGTTTACAGAGAATAATGACTCTGTAAACAGACGCTCGCAATATATAAGTTTTTTTATTACCCTGGACACTAAACGGTTTTCTGAAAACCGTTTAGTCTCTAAACAGTTTTCAGAAAACCGTTTAGTGTCCAACTTTTAAAAAAAAAAAATCGCAACGTCCCCCCACTGTCTGCTGGAACAGTGGGGGGAATCCCCGCTACAAATAGGCCATTCCCGCTCAGAAACGGGGCAACTGATGGGAATGCTCTAAGAAGGAAGTGTTTTCACTCGGTATGGCATAGGGATGGTTCACAGTCTGTACATTTGGATGGGCTCAATTAATTTTGAAATGAAATGTTGATGGCTGCACATACTGCTAGGGTGTATTTTATAGTATTAGACTTTACACGTTAGGTCAATAGGGTTGGAAAGTTCCAATCGTGCTTAATTAGCACATTTTATTTAGAGTAATCTTTTATTTAATTTGCACACGGTAAAACAGTCCAACATTATTTACACCACCGTTAACTACACGCACCATCAAACACTGACTTCAATCTCAACGAAAATAACCACATTGCTATATCTTGGCATTCTGCTCCCAACGAAATTAATTTCGTTGAATTCAGACTCCATTTGCACAATGATGTTATTTTAATTTATCGATTCGTCTTTAAATTGCACGTACCGATAAAATAACTCCAATCGGCTTCAAACTGGAAATCTAACAATAATTAGTTAAACATATTCCAATAAAATTCGTTTCGTTGAAAACGGAGGCCGTTAGAAGAAAGTTCCTTTTTAAGGGTTCAGTTTAAATTAAAATAAACCAATTTTTAAATACCTTAATATAATAATAACAAAATATTATTTTTGAACATATTCGAGCTAGATTACAAATGGTTTCAAAATAAAATAGCTCGGGCTTAATTACAAGCCAAATCGATATTTAAAATATTAAAAAATCTCTTATTTATATAATAAAATCAATATATATTATAAATGAATTCCATAGCGACTATTTGAAAATTTGATTTGGACATAAAACAAAATCTACAACACGAAAACTCGATTTTTCTACTTCATTAGAAAATTATTCTCAATTAGAGTCAGATGTTTCTTGTCTGGAGGAAATCCGACTTATTTTGAATACTATGCAACCATTTAAAGTTCAAAACAAAATATTACGAACTATCACGCCGCTGCAGTTCGTTCTATAATTAAATTATAAATTATACATTCTAATATCGTTTAATAAACGAATACGCTAATATAATTCAACTCTAACTCAATTAAATATTTCCATATTGGCCAATTCATATAATATTACAAATTCAACTAATTTTGATTAGAATTATATAATTATCATGCTATTATTTATTAATAAACTATTCAAGATCTTTAAATTTAACTATTTAAATTCCAAAACAATATTTAAAACCATATTTAAATGTTAAATACAACGGTTAAAATTATGGGCCATTACATTGAAGGCACCGCTTTGGAAAGCAAAGCTTCATGCTAGTTTGTTTCCAAACCAAAAGCAGTTTGTAATGTCAGAACTTATGAGATACCATGTGATTTTCAAGCTATCACAAGTCTAGGAGTGATTGAGAACTCTGCATGAAATTCAGTGGTCAATCATCTAAAGGAGAAAAATAAAAAAATGAAGAAGTTTGAGAAGTTATGATCTATTACTTCCCTAGATCTGCATGTTTCTTCTGACTGTGCATCAAGCTTCTCTATGAAGTACTTCAACTATATACTAGATTTATAGTTTTAGCCTTTTGTATGATTAGGTTGGTCTTCAGTCAACTTATCGTTCAATTTATACCTTTAGTTTGCATGTTTTATTTCAATATGAGTGAGCATTCGGGCTAAGTCATGCATTTCTTATTTTGAATTTGTATAACTAACGGTGTAAAATCTTTTTTAAATAATGTTAGCAAAGTTCCAATTTTCTAAAAGAACCCCATTTCAAGTTTATAGGCAATTCTTCATAATATGCTATTGGCACCCTTGTTCGTTCTTTTAGCCAACCTTGTAATTTTAATAGAAATGACTTTTTTTCGTGATTTTGGTCACCATCTCTTCACTCGGTTATTCACATCCGTAACTCCTCTTCATAATAATGTGTATTTCTCTAAAATTTCAAAACTCTAAACCTTGCAAACAATCTCTTTTTGGCCTATTGGACAATAGAAAGGGAAGATAAAATGGATGATAGTTTCATTTTATGTTGTTTAGGGTTTTTCTATTGTGTTTTAGAAATTCTTGTTTAGAATTTTTTCTATTGCTTCGGTTTACTATGCTTTTTTTTAGTTTTTCTTGTGATCCTTAGCTAATGCAAATTTAAAGGACATTAAATTAGATGGTGTTGTAATATAAATGTTACTTTTTAATTTTAGCGTTGTTATAGTACAACTTATAAGCCTTTGATTCATAAATACATATATGTTTGGCTAAGTTGAGAAAAATAACCTGATTTTTCCATGTAGATAAAAGATAATGAATTAAGATTTCAATAAGAAAGAGGTGATAAATATTGCAATACCCCACATTTTTAATAATAATAATAATCAAAATAATTACAAAAATAATTAATAATGAAAAATAGATATTTTTGGAATTGTCAGAATTTGGCTATGAAATGTATACCATTGCGTTCGGCGCAATTTTCCAATTAATTTACATATATAATATGTTCTGAACGGATTTTGTACGAAAAATTTATTAAATTACGAAGTCTCGTGTCGGAAATTATAAGTGTAAATATGCGTAGATATATTTATTTTGAAAATATATTCATATATTGATTCAAAAAAAATGCGCGTTTGAATTTTACATTAAGCCTATGTCAAAAACGAAAGAAAAATAAAATAAAATAGGAAACCAAAATAAACATTAAAACAACGTTCAAAAATTAACCATGCATGGGACCAAATTAGAATGATACTGGGCCAAACACACTAATAGCATCTAGGGCGACCCAAGGTTGGGTTGGTCGATCAAGGGTCGATCCATATGCTACAAGACATACAGTATACAACAACGGAAAGGGGCAACAGCTACCAACGACTGTTGGAAACAGATTCCAATGGAGATTTACTTTTGGATATTCTTTACATTATATAAAAACATTGGAAGAGGTTGGAAACCGATGGTTTTAATGCCATTGGCGACCGTTGATAGTCGTTGGTAAGTCAAGCAGAAATTGGCCGACCTGCTTCCTTCTTCCCCATTTCGTTTTTTCTCTAAATCTCTTTAAATCCTCCTTTCCAAATCAGAAATTATCCATCACCAACTCCTTTGTCGCCCTTACCCTCTCCAACGTCTGAAAGTCTCTCTCTTCTCCTCTTTAGGCTCCAATTATCCTCCAATATTCAAGGTATAAACCCTAATCATTTTTTAATACCCTAGATTTGTTATTTTATGGTTAATTAGTTTGTTGGATTACATGTTTGTATGTATAGTGTTGTTAATATGTGCATATATAGGTTGAATTAATCATGTTATTAATCTATGTATAGTGTTGCTAATCTATGGTTAATTAGTTTGCTAATTGAGGCATAATTCTTGTTATTAATCTATGTATTGCAAGTTTATGTTTTGTTAATTGTATCACAATAGAATTATGTGCACATATATGTTGAATTAATATATAAGAGATTTTAGGCTTGTTAAGGGAAGCTTAGTGGAAATGGAAGTAATTAATTTATGCTTTATAAAAATATTCCGAAAACGATATATAATTTACAACGTATGGTTAGTTCGATTGAATGTTGAAAATATACGTATATGTGATAAAGTCCGTATACGTACAATTAGAGATTGATATTAAGTCGTTCAAGGCTTATTTGGTTTAAAATTTGATCTTTACGTAGACGATTGATAAATAAGAGCACCAATCGTAATATATTATATTCATAAAGCTTAGAGTGTTTTTCGGCCCCGTGTGATAGGTATCGTATATGATCGTTACGTAAATGTTCCTTTTGTTAACAGAACGGACATCTATATTCGTCATATATAATATTTTTGGATTTGTCCTTATATTGGACAAGTTACGAACACAATAATGAAATTAAATCTTGTAAAGCATTTTATTTTCAATGGTTCTCAAAATTTTGAAAGCGCTTCCTTTATGTTCTCTGTGTACATGCAATTGTGTACCATTCAGGGAACTAAAGCAAAGTGCTGCCGAAATTTTGTTGAATCGTTTAAATTGAAAAGATTACGCGATTTAATTACATTATTGTATTTGTAATGCTAGATAGGATGACTTATCAGCAAAGTGTAAATGTTCAATTAACATAACATTCAACAATAAAATTGTTTTAATAAAATGTCAATGCAAATTTTATCATACTTTTTAATTATCTGCTTAGGAAAAATGGACAATTATTTTATAGATCGAAGCTGGATGTACAAACATGAATTTCACGTGCCTTACTTATAACGTTGGAAGCTTTGGAAGTCATTAGAAACCATTGATGTGTATACCAATGGCTTCCAACGGACCCTAATGGCCCGTGGCTGTTGGAAATCACTGTGTCTCTTATAGTGATATGTCGACCCAAACATGGTCTGGGTCAACCCATGCCATTAACGACGTTTTTTTCTTCTGTTGTTTAACGACGTGTTTACGTTGTTTTAACGGGCTAGATTTTATTATTTTGAATCTGATGGATGTGCCTTATTTGGACATCTATAAATAAACCTACATGGCTAGCCGTTAGACTCATATTTTTATGAGTGGGCACGGAAGCCCTATTGTTTCCTTTCTCCTCAAATTCTTCAAAATAGAAAATATTATATTTAAGCTATCTGATTTAAGATTTGGAGGTAGACGTTGTAGATTTATTTTTTAAATGCCCAAATTCTCCATCAATACGAGGTAACTTCTTCAGATCTAAATTTAAATATTTCTTTTATTCCTCTTGGATTCAGATTTGTAAATCCATAAAAAATATAGTTTGTAGATTCAAATAGGAAAGATACGAATAACAAATCTAAATCCAAATCAGATCCAGAACTTGAAGCGAAAATCCCAGGTGAGTGGATTTAAATTATTCTTTATAATAGCGGTATATATCATTGTGTGATTCATGTTAATTTAATAAGATGTTTTCTTAGTCCTCTTTCCCTTTTTTATGCGTTTGATTTTATAATTTATTGTGATTACGCCCAAAATGTCAGCATATGTATTTGACTGATTTAGGCACTAATATGTGAATCAATTTCTACACGGTTGATTAATCCTTTTTATTTTGTGTACAGTGAGAAATATGATTCATTTGAAGTTATAAAAAGAAGAGGATTTGATAATTTGGGGCTAAGTAAAACTGTAATAAAAGGGAATTTGGACTAAAAAAATAGGCAACTTGATAAGACTCGCTACGCGACTGTGACACAGATTGACATGACGTAATTAACACTAATTTCAGTGAATTCGTAGTTGAATGGTAATTTGAGAATTTCCATATTTATTTGTTAAAATTACTGTTCAGATTTAGTATGGAATGAATTTAGAAATTGTTAAGGTTGAAAGAAAAAGAGGTATAAGCCCAATTATGTCCAAATTTATTGTAGTTATGCCAAATTGGGAATATAAATTGAAAACATAAATTAATGTGTAACGATTAAAATAGGAAGTTTGAAATAACCTAGATTAATTAGTTGGTGAAAAGGGATATATTTTCATAGTTTTGGTTGTAAGAGAATTTGAAAACGTAATTGCAAGTATGAAAAGAAATAAATGCATGGATTAATGCGAAATAAGAATTTAGTCGTATTGCACTATCCAATAGCCTAAAAATAATTGAAAAGAATGACTTGCAATTATTGGTTTCTATTGCTACAATTACCTTAAACTATAAAAATAGATTCTTGTGAAATTCTAATTAACCAATCAAATAGGAACATGCATAATTTCCTAAAGAATAAATTTACAAAGACGGAAGTAAAAAGGGTAACATAACTAAAAGATGTTATGTAAAGAAAGGAAATAAGAAATCAAGATAAATACTTGGTATCTAGAAAGGAATGTAACCTATTATAATAATTGTGCGGACACATAAATAGATTATAATAAAACAAGTTGAAAATGTTGGCAAGAATATTATGATAATTGTGTACACAAAAAATGAATCATAATGGACAATTTTGATATATAAGTAAGCAAGATTATAACATGAAGTGTAACAACCCGAATCTCGTGTTGGTTGCTCTGGTATCCTACATAAAAGACAGAGATATAAAATATATCAGAGCTCAAAAAATATCTCACAGCGGAATGGATAAAATATAATATAACAAAAATATAGCCTTACCCAAATTATGATACTGCCTAATAAGTATCCAAGGCTATAATATATCTGCCACAAGTCTAACCTGCGATTATGTGATGAGGAGGGGGTCAGAACACAAGTTCTGGTGAATGGATTTAAACTACACGTTTTGGATAACCCTACATATACCGTTTAATCACATTTTCTTATTTATTAGGTTACTTGGGTTAACAGCACTCAAGGCTTACACACACGTCGTACCCATTTACTCCTAGTGGATTAACCTAATTCAGTATATATGTAGCTACCCCCAATATTAAGGTACACCCCATGGTACCCCCACTCGCACGGTCTCTGCCGTAACGTCATAGAAATATACGCAGTCTCTCATCTTACACCGGAGTTACGTATGAACCTCTATATAATAATGCTACGTTCCACATAGAACCGCCATCGCCATGCTAAGTAGGCATACAGTCTGCCACCTTTAATCGAATCAGATCGCAGAGTAATGCTCTAGAGCCTACGATACACCACCCAGAGCAGACATGCATGTATCTAGACTTTCCCACGTACGTATCGTCAATCGTACTTGATGCCTTAACCGCATATAACCTCTAATGTGCACCGAGTTTCGTGGCAGGACTGCACAAGAAACACGGAACTCGATCGGGAGCTTTTCCACATTTGTATAAGCTTTCCTTTAAGGGACTCAAAATACAGATATCCCTCGGGTCTGTTTCATGGTGGTTATGGCCCCACCTCGTCCCCTCTCTCAACTAGTAAAGACTACAAGGGCTAAGCGACTAACCCTAACAAACAATCAAAACATCCAGTTGGCGTCTCCCCTCAACCACTGTGCCTTGATAGTGAAAGGTGGATGGCGACTTGGGTTTAGCTCTAGTCTTTTCGCATCCCACTGGCTGTCAATGATGGGTACCCGATGATCTACTATCCTTGTTGATCCTGACCCCACCTCCCTATTGAGGCGATCACCGAATCACCCTAGTGTCACCTCGTCATAGCTTTCTAACTGCAAGTCTACTTTTGCAGTCAAGGCTTACTCACCAGGTAGTTACGCGCAGACCCAACCTCTGTGAGCATAGCCCGAACACTGCACCACCACAAAGGACTACCAAGAGCACCTTGTACATCTCAGGAAGCCGCGTGCTTCCCCTTCCAGTCCTTCGGAGTAGACAGAATAATCAGATGGATGTGCGCTCCCCCCGTGCCTTATGACACTACGAGGATCTACCCCGTTGGGTTATTCACCCGCAACGTACGCATTGGTCAAAGCGCATTCGGTTAACGTGTTATTACACCCTACGTCTAATCATTAAATATGCGCTTGCGCTTCCCTTTCATATTTCCATTCAACTTGGTTATTTCAAATCACATTAACTTCTTGTTCAAGTTACCAAGTTCTTTCCGATCCCCTTATATCTCTAAGGAATGAGCCCCTCTTGCTTATTAATTTCATTCATATAACTTAACCCATTTAAGTTTATTAATAAGCCCATAACATGTTATTCTCTAGATTGTAATTCAAGGTCTGTAATCTACAATCACTTTGTATTATTCATTGTCTAATTTCATAGTTACAATAACATGTTCTACTTAATATGTAATTAAGTATATCTCAATTCACATGTTTTCTATTTAACATGTTACTTATTATTTATGATTAAATATTACTTATTTAATTTCATAAGTTTGCCTTATTCTTTCTTATTTAATCATAATTTCATCTTACACTGTCACTACAACTTATTGTTGTTTACTTATTAACTTAGTTCTCTTAACTAAGGTTACTAATAAGTTTTCTTCCTATTAATATAACTTATGTTGTCCTTATCAGCAGATTTCAGATCCTCGTTCTTACAGATAACTAAATTTACAATTAAGTACAACTTATCTCCTTACATAAGTTATTGCATTTTCTTTACCATTTATTATAACCTAAGTTATAATTTCCACTTGTCCCTAGGACAAGCCTACCTATTATACAACATTCCCATTAATGTAATTTATTTATAATAGGTATTATCATTCCCCGTTCATTCCACTTTTTTTACTGTTGTAATTATCTTTCATTCATTTCCCTATTCATTTCCATTAATCAAAATTAGTGTCATTTATTTCTGTCTTTTTATGTACATACATACATACACACACACACACACGCATACACACACACACACACACACACACACATATATATATATATATATATATATATATTTACGTACTGACCACTCACATTAAGCCTACCATTTGTGGATGCTGGATTTGCCTGGCGGTTCCGGGCAGACTTCTTCCACAAGTTGACTTAACCTCGTGTCTTAGCAACATTACATGTTTATCTATGCACAAGAACCCTCACATTAAATTAACAACTTGTGGACGCTGGATTTGCCGGGCGGTTCCGGGTAGACTTCTAGCACAAGTTGAATTTAACCTTGTGTCTAAGTGCAGTTACAGTTTTTTATTTACTATAAATTTTCTATATAATTTAGCCGTGTCCATTCTTTCAAATTTTTACCGCAATCTATATTTTTTATGTCATTATATTAAGCCCATTTTATGTCGCATGTTCTTTTTGGCATGTAATTAATTCTATTCTAACATGTAATCATTTAATCATGTAATTGCTCAAATTTAACAAATGAACATGTAATTTTCTCAATTTTACAGTTAAGAATTCAAGTACATAATATGCCATAAGTTAATCATGTAATTAGAACATGTATGTATACAACAGTAATCGCTACACATATTTTAACAAGTTTACATTTCAACATATGAACATTTCAACATATTAAACGTTTCAACATATGAATTTTCCAACATATTAATATTTTAACATATTAATATTTCAACATGTCATATTAGCATTTCATCACATTAATCATTCTAGCATATTTACATTACATATTAACGGGGAATGTCAAACGATAATATACCACTATCAAAAATGATATAACTTAAATCCACTCACATTATTTGCTTTCCAAATCCTGAATATGGTCCAAATCTAGCATTCCATGGTTTTCCCTAACTGGATTTAGAATCTAACAACCATGGATCCACAATTCTTACTAAAAGAAAAAGGGAAGAAAATTGAATAGACCAGATCCAAGAATTTACCTTACTTCGAATATGATTCTGAACAGCTTCTTTATTAGTGAAAATTAGTGTCACATCCCTATTATGTTTCAAAATTAGGCTTAGGTCCGGTCTTAAACTTATTATAATTTTGGTCCCTGTTTTCATTTTTACGTGTTATTCATAATATTTGCATACATGTATGCAAATATTTTGAATGAATATTTGCATACATGTATGGATATATTTTGAATTTTTGCATACGTGTATGCAACTATTCTGATGAATATTTGCATACATGTATGCAAATATTCATCAGAATAGTTGCATACATGTATGCAAAAATTCAAAATATTTGCATACATGTATGCAACTAATCTAATGAATATTTGCATACATGTATGCAAATATTCTAAATTTTTGCATACATGTATGCAACTATTCTAAACGAATATTTGCATACATGTATGCAAATATTCATCAGAATAGTTGCATGCACGTATGCAAATATTCAAAATATTTGCATATATGTATGCAACTATTCTAATGAATATTTGCATACATGTATGCAAATATTCTAAATTTTTGCATATACGTATGCAACTATTCTGAACTAATATTTGCATAAATGTATGAAAATATTTTGAATTGTTGCATACATGTATGCAAATAAAGTTGAACTAATGCTGATGAATTGTTGCAGAAATATATGCAATTTTTCTAAATAGAAAAACAGGGACCTAATTCATAATAAGTTTAAGACCGGATGTGAGCCTAATTTTGAAACTTAACCGGGACCTGTGCCAAAAGTACCCTCTTTATTAACATTCATTCTTTTCCTCCCTCGATTTGGGTGGGTCGACCCCCCTTGGGGGTCCCACGAGCTATTTTGACGCAGAAGTTTAATTTTCGAATGTTTGAATTTCTAGAATTTAATGAACTATTATATTTCCGTATAATCTCCTTATATGTATACAAATCTTCTAATGATCATTTCACGTGTATATATATACGCACAACTTTTATTTTGATTTCAAAATTCAAACGATGTTATGCTGTTATTTAATTCTTACCATATTTCTGTGATTGCAGCCTTGTTTTGAATTTTTCTCTTGTATATATGTAATGACCCGCATTCTACGTATTAGAGGATCGTAGAATATTTATTTTATTTTCATACGAAGTCATATGGTCCTGTAACTTTGGGAAACAACTATTGGGGTCATTTCCCATGTTCACGATTTTTGCTGAATTCTAAATGACCATTTTACCCTTAGCGAATCTTGTTTTGCCTATAACTTTTGATTGGTAAGGTGTTTTGACCTGAAACCACCTCCATTGGATTCAGTTGATGGTTTACCTTTCCGTAGAGTGCTCACATTAATCAAATGGACTTATCGTTTTTGAGATATGGCTGAAATAAGATTTGGAGATGGAAAAACAACATAATTGGACTTAACGGGGTGATTAGTAGCTAGGACCATAACTCATTTCGGGATTAGGGTTATAAGAGGGTTGAAAGGGTTTGGAGAAACATTCCCTTCCATTTTTCCAGCCGCCACTAACCTCCCTTGAACCATAACAATGGCCTCCATCTTCTAAATCTCATGTTAATTGCTTTCTAATCACTAATTAACCAAAACTACACCAAATCAAGTCAAATTAGCACCAAATCAAGGTTGGAGTTGCTGCAATACATAGAGATCCATGCCATAAAAGTAAAGTTTCAGATCTAAGATTTCATTTATGGCTAAGGTGAATGATTAACATGTTTATTCACAAATTTCTACATTTATGTGAGCCTGGTACTTGAAAACTAAATCGGTATTATGCGGTATTATACATGAATTGTCTTATTGGAAACCATCAGTAGTAGTAGCATACCTTCCATTATTATGATGCCTTTAAATCGAAAATCCATTTTTGTCAAATGATGTGTGCTCATTATAATTTTTTGGATAGTGTTTAGAGCAGGAACCAACGAACATGCATGGACAGGAAGGATTTGCGTATCCACATGGACCATATGTCATATTCTGGCAAACAGAATTGAATGCCATCGGATCGACATCAATATCTAGAAGCTCCGCAGTTACGATTCCATCAACACCCAAAGCACTCTTTGGCTTATGGGTTGTATGCACAAATATAAGAATGTGTGCATGAGGCAACCCCCGCTTTTGGAATTGTATTTTGTAAATAACCGCAAAATTGCTACATTATTAGTACGTGTGTTGTTGCTATACAAAACATCAATTTTGGTTTAAAATACATAGGTGCTTTGACTTTTCCAAAATGTTGTCAATCCTTAATATCCTTCATGAGCTCTTTATGCTTGATATCAAAAACTCATGGGACAATATCAGGTCTATCTTCTGCCCATTGACCAAGAATTTGTTGCAAAGCACAGTGCATCTCTAACCATTAGGGTTGCATGTAAATGTCCCAAAATAGTCAGAAGATCCAGCCCATCGACAGATTGCCATAGCATCATGATAATTTTGGACCATGTACCTGGTACCGCCAGTGAATGAGGTTGGAAGTATAAGGGTGCGTTTGGTCTAAATTGAGAAATGCAGAACTATCACCAGTATTAATTACATCTTGCAAACCACTATAAAGCTCACATCTTAGCTTTCCTTGGTTATTTTTAACCCATTCTAATATATCCTGCTCGGTACAAGTATACGCATCCGCTATAAATTATTAAAAGAACCTTCCACTTCCATCGTAATATTGATCCATTGTTCATCCTAGTATGTAGTGGATATGCTTAGTATTCCCTCATATATAGTTACCATCTCCCTACCCGAGTTTATTGAGGTGGCATGTACCATATACTTAATATATGTTCTATATCCATCCTCTCCATATGGGAATAAAATAGGATATTGCGGAAACATAAAACATGGATGCTTCTCATTTATTCGCTTTAACAATCCACTTTCTTCTTAACAATGTCTCTGTAACCACAACTATCAATGTTAGATATTGCTGTTAACGTTGCTATTTCAGATGTTGTCGGTTGATTATATTGACTTCCATCTCTGAATCTTTATTCAATCAATTGCAAATAAATTGGTTGATACTCACTTTCATGGAACCTATCTCCTGCCATTTTGAAAGCTTTGGCTAGTTCATTATAGTCATTGAAAATGGAAATAAGTTTTTTTAACTACCTCCATTTCTAACATTTCTGTGCAGGGAGATGAAACTACCACTAACATGTTGTTTAACTCGTTGGATGTGTTATAAAAATATAGTTGTGCAAACCTGGGTTGATTATTCGATGGGAGCAACGAACCTATCATATGATGGTTATGTCAATTTAGTCGAAATATGTACGGTCCACATCCATTGTTAACTGTATTGTCCACATGACCACCCATTAACGTGAATGCAAACATAGAATTATATGATCGAATATTATCTCTAATTCTACAACGTGCCCACTAGTGTAACACAGAAGGTCCATCAAATATTGCAGACACCTTTGGTATTCGGGCAACTGAACCTTCCCCTTGCGGCAACATATGGAAAATAACGGACGTGAAATTGTACTCCCTTTCTTCACTCTTTTCTCATACCATAATGATGTACCGCGTGAAGAGCAGATGCATAATGGATCTCCTAATTGTTGACTACTAAACATTTTTCCTGCCAAAAAAATTGAAATGAAGTATTAGTTCAAAAGATTGTTTACAACATGTATGTATTGACGGGTATTCAAATTCTCACGGGAAAATAAGTTCTGATATTGGTAGCAGCCATATGCGATTTACTTGAAAAAGAATAGTAGTTGGCGAATGTCCAGCTGGCCTTAAAATATGACGACGATGATATAGTTGAACATAATGAAGAGTTAGTTCAAACCTGATGTCAACATTTGCAAAACCAAGGGAAACATGAAAGGATACATAATAATTTGCCACAGAACTATGTAATGCCTTGAAAAAGTTATGAAATTGGTGGTTAATTTGTAGGAATACCTGGAGTCATAAATGACTGATTGCATATGTGTCTCACAATTTGGTATCGTTGACCGGCTTATCGTAGCAACTGCGTAAACGCACATCGTACATCATTTATACTTGGAACATATGTTTGGTAAACAGTTTGTTGTTAAGTAAGAAACTTAGAAGACAACCTCTTTTTTACGAACCGCAAGGAGGCTGACAACATGGCCAAATTCTTGAAGATATATGAGGCAAAGCTAATTTCCTAACTATTGCAGTAAAAAAACAGAGCTGAAAGTAGTGCAATTTGGGAAATCGGTCAACCTATGGTTAGTGTTTTGTTTAACTATTTTTTCTTATAAAAGCATACGTAGTTTGATCCTACACTGATGGCATATATGTAAGAAAGTGATATATGTGCTCATAAGTGGACGAAAGATATGGTACTAAAACTTTATATGGTCATCACTTGAATGAGAAAGCAAAAACATTAATATGGTGATGACAGGAATGAGAAAGCAACAACCGTCATTCATAAGGCTGCATAGTGAATAATCATTTGTAATTCATGTCATGAATGAGAACATAGGCATAAGCCGTATAAAGTGGACGTGTAGTAAAAAGGAAGGTTTTAGCTGCTTAACCAAACTCAAGCACATAAATATTCATGTGTCCAGTTATGTACGTAAGGATATGTAAAAATAAACGTTTATATGTTATAGTATGATCATGTAACAATATTGCGGAAAGTAAAATATTACGAAAATGGTTTTCCACTTACCCTTAAGTAGCATGGCGTTCTGAGCTAGCTTCCATCGGCATGTGGCTGTGCAAAAATGTGTATATAAATTAAGCGTGAGAGGATTCAGTGTGTTAAAATAAAAATTACAAATAATTTTTTTGGGATACATGGCTGGAAAATTTCAGATTCAACTGGCAGACACCCGTTCTTGTCTTTGAAAAGTGTTTGTATAATGACATACAACAGTTGGAAAAAAAATTGTATGCAACGTAACATATGTTTGAACATTTGAGCGCAGTGTAAGTGAATGATACGTGCGGGTATGAATATAAGTATAACAACATTATTTATCACGGTTTCTGCCCAATGCAACAGCAGTAAAAATTTGGTCACTATAACATGTAACGTCAGCAGTAGTGTCATAACGTTAATTTTATGTAGAACGTGCAATTATTACAGCAGTAGTCATATGCATTTGGAATTCAGCTAGTACAACCACGCAGGTGATATATCAATGTTGGAAATGCCTTAAGGTTATGTGTGGACTGTATATTTGTGGAATATGATGTATACTTGAGTACATTAACAATTCGTACCCAATTGAAATTTTTGAACTCGAATTTCAGCAGCACAGTACGTCGGAGAAAAATAAAGTAAAATTTAAAAATAAACAAAAGGAGTTTTGTAAATCACCTATTTAGAAATGTAACTACAAGCACGTAAGAAGGAAGACTTGGAAGATGAATGACGTAAAATAATTTAAGGTCATTTTCATCTCATTCTGCGTATAATTTACAGATGAATCCGTGGTGAGATAATGAAGAAAGCAATGATCACTGTAGTTTTCAAACATATCAATATATCATGACACCTGATAGAATGTAACCACTACTTTGGAAGTAAAAAAAGCACAACTATTGCAAACACTGAGTAATGGTATAAATTGTACAATATTGAGCAGTGAGCAGCAAAACAATAGTTAAATGAACTCTAATGTGTGAACAAATTGATAAGTGCATGGGAAACTTATAATTTTTTTGTATAATGATAGAAGGTGAAATCTGGTTATCATACAGGTTAATGTATTACTTACAATGGGATAACAATATTCGACATCAAAGGCAATTAAAATGTCCAAATTTGTCACAAATATGTCGACGTTTATGCATAACTTATTATAATAGTATAAAGAATGTTGATGTATTTGAGGTTGGGATGGAAGTTTGGGGTTCATTGCATCAAGGATGAAATAAATTAAAACGTACCAGGTAGTAGTGGAAAAGAAGGCTTTTACGTCCGAAGATCTGAAAGCGTGAGAGGAATTAAAGGATTCGGCAGAGAAAACTTAGAAGCCAGCGTCTTGTAGGTGGGTTCGGAGGAGTAGTCGCCGTCGATTGAAGGTCGCTGACAACGTGGGAGGCGATAGCGTACAGACTCCAGTTTTATCGGTAGCAGCACAGTAAAAAGCAGTGAAGTAATAATGGAGAGGCGGAAGTTAACTGGGGATCTAGATTTGTGGGTAGGGACCAAATTTCAGAAAGGGAAAATGATAAGCAGAAACAAAGGGAATGGGAATAGTTGGGTTGGAAGAAGAAAAATTTGTAGGTGGGTTTACGGATCAGTATTTTGAAAAGTAAACAAATTAGATTGCCTGGTCAGCATTGCGAACGTCCTATTTTCTATTAGAAATAGCAAATTTTGATATATATTTAAGAAAAATTATAACATGATGATTATAATTAAAGGTGAAATGAAGACTTATTACAAGTAAACTTATCATTGTGAATTAAGTTTAATAAGCACAATTCTGTGGCTATGGTTTTATGATAAAAGTAAGACGACCCTGAAAGTTGTAATTAAAAGTGAAATGAAATAAGAAAGGCTTATTATGAATGAACTTAAAAGTGTGAATTAAGTCTAAAAAGAAAAATTCTATGGTATCCTTATGATTAGGCATTCTATTCTATGGTGGCCGCATTCTATTCCATGGTGTCCTTGCGATTAGGCATTCTATTCTCTGATGGCCTTGTGATTAGGCATTTTATGGTTATTCGATGGTTCTATGTCACTAATAAAGTTGATAAACAAGTAATTAACGATCAAATTTAATGAATTTAACAATAATGATAATTAACAAAAATAAAAGTGAGGCAAACGTAGAACAAAAGATTAGACATAGAGTCTAATAAGAAAGCGAAATGCATTTTGACCAGTCTGAAGGAATTCTAAATGAAGAGGCTAACGGGGCAGAACATAGTAGGTGTTTGGGACACGGCAGAAGCACGCCAACTTAATATTTGATAGGATTGGGGAAAGATCTCTTGGAGAAGCCCATGGCTAGTTGATCTCCAGTGTCAGGAAGTTCGAGACTACTACAGGACGAGAGGGTACTCTAATGGCCCTCTGGGGGATTCCCATGGTCCACTACACCATAGGTAGGTCTACATGTTTCCATCCATAGAGTATGGCTTCGCTGCATTTATGTTAAGGGCAAGCAAAAGATTGATGGGATGATTTCCAGGATTCAGCGGTTGCCTGGTATCCTAGAGCAGACTTCGTTGTCAGGACCCAAAAAGGATAGTAGATCATCAGATACATGTCATTTTCAGTCATAACATGTACAGGAAAGAGTGGAGCTAAACCAACAGGCCAATGGTTTTTCACTATCGAGACAATGGATGAAGGCAACGCCAATTGGATGCTTAGATTGTTTGTTAGGGGCACATTCTCTTAGCTTTTGGAGTGGTTTTCATTATTTATGAGGGGTGGGGCGATAACTACTGAGAAAAAGGGATAGACCAATCTATGGGTATTTGTATCGTGGGCAGATATAGAAATCCCCTGACTAAGTTTCGTGCAAGGGTTTAGCCTGATAGTGGAACTCAGATTGTAGACGGTACGATCACAAGTAGGTCCTCGGATTACGCACTGGGTGGTGCATCGTGGGTGTCTGAATATTACCTCCGTGCAAGGGTTCGTCCTGATAGCGGAGCTCAGATAGTGATAGTCGAGTACACTTTCGTAGTATGGCAATGGAGATCTTATACATTTTCGTAGTGTGGCGATGGAGATCTAGTACACTTTCGCAACATGGCGACGGAGACATTTCGAGGAGGGTACTATGGGTTGTACCTAGATATATTGGGCATATAGCCACATATACATGGATTATTATGTTTGATCTACGAGGAGTAGATGCGTATGATGTACTTAGATTGGAAAGAGTGTTATAAATCCTAACTACCAAATAGAAGAAAATTAGTGATAGAACGACATGTGTAGTGTTATTTTTAATACAGTATAATCTGTCCATTCACTAGAACTTTTGTTCTGACCCTCTGCTCATAACAAACCTGTAGGTTAGACAAGTAGCAAAGATTTTATAACCTAGAGGCACTTGCTAGTCAGTGTCATTATTATGTTGAGTATTTACCTACTATTATATTTTATTCGTTCCGCTGTAAGATATTTTATCGTGAGCTCTGATATATTTATCTTTGTCTTTCTGCGGGATATCAGACAAACCAACTTAAGTTTAAATGGACTTTGATTTTAGCATTTTGCAGAAATTCGGACCCGCTGAGATTTGGGTTGTTTCAGATACATTATTTTGAATTATTTTTAGATGCCTGGTTACTTAGACAAAGGGAAACGATGTTAGAAAGTGGATACATCACTTTTTTGAGGTGCCCTTTTTTGTTGATATTCATAATGGAAATTGGAATGCTAATAGTAGCACCCTTCTACATATATATATCATCTTTTGACTAACTTTAAATTTTCGAGTAAGTATACTCAGTAACATAAACATAGGAAAATATGTACATACGGTCTTAGAAATTTGTGTTATTTGTTGACTGCTTGTTTATTTTGTTTGAAGATATGAATGTATTCTCGTTCACGTTTTTATTTACATTTATATTCATATTGAAGATCATAGGTTGCGTTATGTAATTCTAAATTTAGTTTTTAAGGAAACTGAGATGTTTTATTGTTTGATTTATCACTTTTGTTTTTGTTCATATAGTATTTGGTTATAACTACAGAAATGACCTGCCTTTTCCATCCTTAAAGATTAACAATAATACGTCCATGGTATCTGCATGTCGAATATACAAGTGTTGTAAAGATAGACCGTCGGAACGAAAGAAAAAATATTGGATGGAAGCTCGCATTGCAACGAGTGGTATATGACGTAAACAAGATCTTTACAAAAGAAACCAGTTTTATACATACGAATCAGAGTAAACTAGCAATTTTCATCATATATTGTTATAACATTATGTCCTCACAAAAGTTGATAAACAAAATAGAATAAACTATGCAACATTAAAGGAAAATAGGAAGGTGCACCTTGGACCTCCAACTTATCTCTTGGGCTCCAAAACTTCTAAAGCTAACTTGGCAGTATGCTCGGTCTGATCTGAGAATTACAGAAAAATAATGCCAAGATAGTCTGGAATAACTAGCATGAGAAACTCAAATTGTAAGGAATTAATTTATTATATATTTTAAACCCTTTGAAATAAAAAGTGTCTTGTAAGATGGTTTCACATATAAACACGAATGAGTTTTTACCTTACGATAACCAAAACATTTTATATCAAAATCCAATGTATTATAATAATGTTTAAGGAAAAAATATTATAATAGTGTAGCTATGATGCTTGTGAGTCATACATCACAACAATAATCAAAAGCTGATGTAGCGCACTCATTGATTGCTTAGGATTTCCTTGGGAGAGCCTCAGTATTTTGAGAATTGTCCTCCTACACAATGATCAGAGCTATTCTTCTGAAGCATTGTAATCGTCTTGTTGGAGTACTGTACAATAAACATGACAAGTCATGCCAAGACCGAGTGCATCGCTCCTAACATGCTAAAAACCGAGGGTATTGCTAGATAGGAAGTCGACTACATCCAATGAGTTTACCAACCCTACAGGCCATGAGTCATGTACCCGTTTTTAGTCCTTTCTACTGATAAAGCTTTATCTGGCATTCCAGCTCAAGCAACCTCACTAGTAAACGATCACAGAATCCTATGTGGGTTTTCATACATCAACAGGTTCTGGAATCAAACACGGATTTTCCATGTCTCAAGTAATCTTAGAATCATATATGGATTCTCATGCCAAAAGGGTATCAAAATCTTACATGGATTCCAACACCCAAAATTATATCGATTGTCCTTCATAGAACACATGTATGGTTTTTAGAGTGGATTCAGTTCGAGCCATCTCTTATGATGCATTCCACCATTTACCTAGGCCTACCAAAACAACTGATCGATTTTCCCTGAAAGACAATGGAGATCATATGCATAGTATAGCAATATCGATGGTAACTGTGCCATATAATTCTTGTGTTTCTCCTAGATATTTGCTTTTAGATCAATCAGTGGTGGTAATGGAAAACATTCCACACTGCCAAAATTAAGAAAGATTCCCTTTTTGGTCCAAGTTTTGATTGTCACTTATTTGACTATCAGAAAAACATATAAGTAAATTAAACTGTAATGTCCCGTATTTTTGGTAGTCAAATATTTAATTAAATTTATTATTTTAAATATTATATTTGAAATATTAATGGATTTTAATATTGAATTCGTTTATTAAAACGAAGTTTGGACGTTAGATTTACATATAATATAAACCGAGCTCGAAATGTTGCGGTAACTCGTAGTATTGAGTTTTAAACTTCAATTGAATATACAGAATCCGTTTCAAGTCTGAATTCTGTGAAACATTAAATGTTGGAATCTTATTGATTATGATTTTCATATGGAAGAGAAAAATTCAGATTTCGTGTTATAAATTGATAGTTATGTCCAAATCAAATTATAAAATAGTCGCTATGAAAATCGTTATTAAAATATAACGTTTGAAAAGGGTTTTAATATAATTTCGATATGGTTTTAACCCGAAATTGATGATACTGAGTTGTATAAATTATATTTGAAGCTATATGATATTCCCAGTTAGGTATTTATGACTATAATAATTTATTATTATTTTATTTAATTATTTTGGATTTTTTATATATATTTTAATCGATAATATTATAAGCCTTAAAAATGGCCATTTTGCAAATAGAGTCCATTTTCGATGAAATTAGTTTCATTGGAACTGTAACGTTAAATTATTGTACGGTATTTAATTTCGTTGCAAACTGATGTTGAATGTGACCACGGTAGCCGTAAATGCCCAGTTATTTTATATAGCGCATAATTAAATTAATTTAATTTAATAGAAGGGTATTTGTGTATAATTTGAGCAGACGATCGAATAGAGCCATGAAACCAATTCCGTTGAGTTTGTATCGACAATTAGAGTTAGAATAGGTATATAGTTTGTAATTTTTGAAGACTGGGTAACTTGGTGTCCAAATTAGCATTGTGGTGCGTATAAAAATAGTGTACCTGGAAACAGATTCGGAATGCGACGAAACTTGTGCCATTAGATTCGTATTAATTAATTATTATAGGAATTCAATTTTTGTGTCAATCGGACTTACCGTTTGATCGTGGCAACGATAAATGCCTTTATCGTTTATATTATTTTGGTCAATTTAGACAGAGGTAACTTTAAAGGAATAAACGACTGGCCAAACGAACTCCGATTTTAACGAAACAAATTTCATTGAATCCGCAAGGAAAAGGTCTAGTATAATTTCAAAGTTTCAAGTTGATTGGATTTATTTTGTGATCATGGAAAATTCAAACGCGTGATTTTTAGCTTGTGATTTATAAAAGACTTTTCACAAACGACCTCGAAATTTTATGAAACTTATCCTATTGGGTCCGGAATGTTTTTTGATGCTAGTATTACATTTTTCTCAAAAATGGAGTTTGTATGTACGTGTTTTGAGGGAATACTTTAGCGTTAAGTTTCGTAATATTAAATGATATTAAATCTTCCTATTCCCTGATATGTATAACATAACCGTATGCCCTAAATTTCGGTCAATTATTTTCTGTAGTCAACAGCTGTTTGAGCTGCCTCCAACGGAGTGAACAGCCAGCGATTCCCCGATTTTCTCCTCCAACCTCTCCCCCTCCGTTCATCCTTATCTGAAACTCCCAACAACAAACCACTTTAGTTCAGTATGCTTGATTCAATGAACGGCCATGATCTGCATTGGGAGCCTATGGCAATTGGAATTGACGAAGGAAAGGGTGATGGTTTGAAGGCTTTTACTGGCGAACGGGGGTATCAGAACCCATGGCTTTTAGTGCGAAGCGCGAGCAGATCAAGGCGCATCGATGGGATTGCTCAGATCAAAGACCAGTCAAGTAATGTGGCGGTAGCATGTGGAGTACCTTTTCGTGTGTGGTGAAGTCTGAAATAGGAACGAAGCATTTAATAGGATGGTGCGTGGAGAAATAATCGAGCAAGTAGCGGGTTTGAAACAATTGTGTGTGACAAGGAACGAAGACAGCAGTATTCGTATACAAGGATCTGATCGGCCTTAATCCCTGATAATCAAGTAACTAACGTATTAAAATTAATTAATCTCTATTAATTATTGGTCAAGGGTGAATAATTTAAATTAATCATTAACAACAGGTGCGTGAGAACCGGGAATAAAGGAAACCAAGATGTCAGGCCAAATTCTGTTTAACCAACGGACCATGCGTGGGTTCGAACGGATTAGCAGGCGGAACACAATATGATCGGCCATTAGTTAGTAAATAAAAGTAATTAATTTAATTTAAATATGATTAAGGAATTTATTTGGTTTATCAAGAACTATGAACTTTTAATAATTACAGTTCGTGCATATATTATCAGAATTGGTCCAGACAAGAAGCGATGGAACAATGGAAATGAATACTACATTTTGAACCAGAACTGGACACAATTGGAATTAACTGGATTTTTCGGTTGAATTAAACGATTTTTTAATTTAACTGAAACAAAAGATTTAAACAAGAAATCGGATCAAGGTGAGTTAAACTCACTCAGTTTTTTCCACTTATATTTTATATAAGTCGGATTTTATAATTATGTGCTATGGTTGCTAATGGTTGACTGTTGTTTATTATATATTCATATATTGACCAAACCGATAAAATTAAACGTTGTTTAATTTCGATGAAACACCAAATCGTTATTTCAACGATTGGACCCAATGAAGGTAACTTACTTTGTTGGTCATGTTTACAAAATAAACGTGTTTAATTGTTCAAATTGTTTGTTAAGTGGTTGATGTTAAATAGCCATTATTTACTGTTATAGAAATTATCGGTTAAATTTAATTTAATGGATTTTTGTGTGATAATCCATTTTAATGCAGGGGAGAACAGGTTGGAGGGATCCAACGGGATTCCTCAAATATATTAGATAATATTTATTTTTATATTATCATCATATGGTCTGTTTTGATTGGATGATTTATTTGATTGTTGATCATTGACCTGAGATTCAACATTTGTTTTGTTTTAACCAATGGGTAATATTGGTTGAGTAATTGGCAATATATGGCTTATAAATCAATCGTTTTCCAAATATGGATTTACCGTCAGGTGAATCGATAAAAGTAAGTTATAAAATTTATTTTATAACTGAAGATAGTTTTTGAAGTATATTATTTCAAATAAAAGTTATTAAAAAGAAATAAATGGTTACTATTTATTTATTTTAAATTTATAAGTGATCATTAAATGTTTTTATGAAGTAAATTCTGATATTAATTAGATTTATAAGCAAGAGAGTATAAAATTAACCTAACAGTTAAAAAATTGATAATTGTTTTTAAGAAACAATTAAATGGAATTATTTAAATTAATTATTTTATTAATTAATTTAAAGAAAGGACCAATTGAATTTGGTTAATGAGATAACTGTGACTAAGTTAACCACTTTTAACTGAGAATAATTATTAAATTAGGTTGTTTCGAATTAATCTAATGATATAGTTAAATGAATATTTGTTTAATTTTAATAAGATTTTAAAAAGGAATTTATTTGTTTTAGTTAATAAAGAAGTTAACTGATTATACGGTAGTTAATGATGGAGCAAATATTATTTTAATTAATAATAATTTAAGTATATTTGTAATTGAATTGAATTGTGAAAGGAGTTATGAACGGTTTTTATACTAAAACCAAGTTTTTATAACGAAGTTATAAAAGGGATTTTTAAGCGAATATAATGGCTTAGATCAAATATTTACTGAATATTTGATGTTAGAAAAAGGAAATTTAGAAATTGGAAAATGGTATGAAATGGTTAACGAAGTGAGATTTTTTTCTAAGAATCGGAATGTTATATTCCGAAGTTCGGAATATTAATCGAAGACGAGAGTATAAGCTAAGTAAAAGGTTTCGGTAATGGCAACGAATATAAGTTGTCGTAAATGCTTTACAAACGATTTGTAAATGGAAGTTGAGGGCTTAGAGATGTAATCAAAATATTAGTTGTCGATAATAATTCACAAATGGAATTTGTAAATGAAGTAAGAGTTTTGAAAAATGAAAATTTGACAATTGTTACAAATAACAAATTGAATTATTTGATTTATAAACTGAAGATCTTTAAAAAGATCGCTACGTGATTTTAAACAATGTGTAAGTTGTCGAAATGATTTGAAATGGGTATAAATAAAGAAAATAAAAAGTTTTGAAGTGAAATCTGTAACGTTTGTTACAGATGATAAGTGAATTGTTTTGATAAAAATAAATATAAGGATTCGTAAGAGATGTCATTATAAAAGTTGTAAAAGATATAAAGGTAAAATTTATAAAGGTATTTATACAAGATTTGTAAAGATATTTAAATTAGATTTATTAAAGACAGTTATGTATCATTTAAAAACAATACAGTATTATTGTTACAAACAAGTTGAAGAATATTTATAAAGAGATATTGAAGAAATTTTATAAAGGATTCTATTTACAATGGAATCGAAGCTCAAGTATATTATTAAAAAGGATTATCAAAGATTAATAGAGAAGTATAATAATAGTTTACTTAATAATTAATTAAGTAAATGTTGTTGACATTTAAATAAGGTTTTCAAAGGAAAACGTGTGGTTAATAAGCTTCTATCTATTCTGAAGATATAAATGTTGTTGGTCAAGATCTGAGAGGTAAATATAATAACCCAACTTGAATGACTTCACGATTATCCAAGAATGGTATTAGTTTATAAAACGAGAGCAATTGAGGGAAACATAAGTTATGATTTCCGTAAATAATAATATAAACTGTATTTGAAAAGTTTATAAGCGAATGAAATGATTTTTAAGAATACACTTATTCAAAATAAGTAAAAGATAAACTCCCAAAATTGAAATATTTTAAGAATATAATTAACCGATGTTTAATTAAAGCGGCCAAGTAATGCCAAGTACTAAATTAGTAAACTCATTTTATTCACATGATTATTTATTTGATAGTTAAATAACCGACTATCAAATCAGACCAATATGATTGTTGGTATGGAAAGACCAGGATCGAATTTATATTCGAAAACCATTCTGAACCAGCAAATACGTGAAGATGCAGATTGAAGATGGAACAATTGAATACCATAGATCTTCATAAACGGTAGAAATACTTGTTGAAATTCTCTGGTTAGCTCATAGAGATATTTCAGCAGTGATTCTATCGTGGTTGAAATCTACGGATTGCAAGGGCTACTCGCTACTGATCCTTGGGGTGATATCTATATAGGATGTGGTAGGAGAGTACCTTCGGTTTATCCTGTTCCTGGATGACTTGTATGGACGAGTGTCTGACAAAGTATTTCCAAAGGGATCACGTATATTGACTTCCTACAAATGTATTTCTGTTGGTGGCGAAGAAGACTGGACGCCTTCTTTTAGCTTAACGCTCAAAATATTTATGTAGAAATCAACATTTAGTGATATCTGGCGGATCTGATGATGTGGTATTCAAAGTGAATGGAGATGCGCTGTGCAGAAGGATAAGCTTAACCTCTAGCCTCATCAACTTGGAAATGACATAAAATCGGGAAGGTTGCATGACTATGTGGTTCGCACCCATCAAAAGGGCATATCATTACCTGATATGGTGAAATCAAATGCCTTCAGTTCTGTAACAACCCGCAAATTCTGAACCAATTTAAATTTTTTATTTTAGAAATTTTGATGGATTTTGAAAATTTAAAATGATTTATTTTAAATAATAATGACTAAAATTTATTTTAATCAAAGTTAGAACGAATATATTTATTTCAATTATAAATAGAGTTTAAAATAGCGCGGTAGTTTGAAAATTTGAATATGA
This sequence comes from Allium sativum, assembly GCA_030737875.1. Classification (NCBI taxonomy): domain Eukaryota; kingdom Viridiplantae; phylum Streptophyta; class Magnoliopsida; order Asparagales; family Amaryllidaceae; genus Allium; species Allium sativum. The sequence goes on from CM060915.1 coordinate 484,259,627, forward strand.
ACTTTGACTGACTGTACAGGATTTAAAATAAATCAGATTTTAGTGAAACCAAAAATATTTAAATCTATTTAAAGATATCTTTCCAACGAATCCGTAAAATCGAAATTTCATAGCGGGAATCAAAAGTTATGCCCAGTTTAATTTGCAGAATAGTCACTGTAGAATTTATATATATATTTTAATATTAAAAATATCCATTTTTCAAACGACCTCTGTTTTCGACGATACCACTTTTGTTGCAACCGGAATGTCAAATTATTACTAGGTTTCAATTTTCATAATTTTTAGAATCAATATGTGAGCGTGGCAAGAGAAAACGTGTTTTGTCAGTTTTAGTCAATTTCGATCGACCAGAAAATGGCCATTTTTCAAACGGTCTCGGAATTCAACGAAATTAGTTTTGTTAGGACCGTATCGTCAAAACAAAGCCAAATATATTTTTTCTGTAATTTTTAGAGTTAGTATGCGACCCCGGTAATTTAAAATATACGTTTAAATTTAATATATATTGATTTATATTTTAATTTAAAGAAAAACATATCATAACAACTGAATTGGGTTATGGAACATATTCCATTGTATCCGTGATGGGGGTTATTAGCTAGGAGCGACACTCGTTGGGTTTCATTTGGAGTTCGTACATAAAAATTCACAACGAAGTAAAAAATTAAATAAAAAAATAATATTTTATTTCCTATATAAATTCCCCTACTATTCACCGAACCCTAGCACATGCAATAGCCGCCGCCTTCAAGTTTTAAAGGCTAGAAACTTGTGATTTTCGATCCTCTAAATTTCCAAATCGGCTAAATGAAATTCAACACTTCAAAGGAGAAAAGCGAAGAGACTCGTGAGCTCTTGAGAATGAACGGCTATGATCAACTTTAGTTGAACGGATTGTGGGAATTCTGGACTGGAAGACAGTGGGTTTGGAGCAGAATTCGAGGAGGAAGGGGTGGCCGGACCGCTTAGGGTTCAGGGCGGTAGATGACGAGGTGATGGCCGACGTTGTGGAGTTCTTGGATCTGGTTCCGACGTCCTGGAATCTCGTGCGTGGTGGTGTGTTTAAGGTCGACGACTATGGGTTTATATGGCCATGAAATTCAAAGAAGGAAATTAAAGGGGGACGACAACGATTGGTTAAGTGTTGTTAATTTTAAAATTAATTATTCTATTAATTATTTAATGAAGTGATTAACATATAAATCTTCATAACTTTTGTATACGAATTCGAAATCCAGAAAAACAAAGTGCGTTTGAAACCTCTTGACAAGCACTATACCATGGAACAAAGCAGATCTAAAACTGAACACTTCGAAAATTCAAAAGGAATAGATATCGATGTGAGATCTCTTATTTAAAAATTAAAACTTAATTTTAATTTACGATGCGAAATCTTTCTGTGTACGTTGTTAATATTCACTTAGATGTTGTACGAGATTTGTTTAGATTTGTTATTGTGATTACGGTTTGAGATTTCGATGATGAAATGGATTAAATTGTTCATGTTATTAAAGGTCCTTCTTTTATTTGTATTCATGAACATGAATCTGATAAAATTTCTTTTGTTATTTAGATCAATGAACATGGAATTTAGATATACAATAAAAATTTTATTTTTATTGTTTACATGAACACTGAATTTAGATTCACAATAAAAATCTTATTTTTATTGTTTACATGAACATAAAATTTTGTTTAAAATTTGTTTTCAATAAAAATACCTTTTTTATTGAATTTAGAAACATGAACATAAGATTTGGTCAATATTTGTTTTAGTAAAAATATTTTTTTTACTAGAAACATATGTGTCGTCATATTTTGCTATGAAATAAATATGACATTTGTATTGTCATTTGGAAACACCAAAAGACTACTTGCTATTACATGTAGCGATATGAAATTGACATGAAATGTTGACACCAAAAGATTACTTGTTATTACATGTAGCGATATGAAATTGACATGAAATGTTGACGCCAACAGATTAGTTTGTTATTACATATTGACATAAAATTTGTTTCATGTTAAATGAACATATTTTTAGCGTCATGTCGTTTCAATTAAAAAAAAAATATTTTTAGTGTCATTTTGTTGCATTCAAAAAGAATATCCTTTTTATGTTGATTGTATTAGAATTGACAAAATAGAATGTCATGTTGATTGTATTAGAATTGACAAAATAGAATGTCATGTTTATTGTATTAGAATTGACAATATAAAATTATCAATTTTTGTTGAAAAAAATATGTCATTATATTGGAATGGTCATTAGAATAAATATGTCATTATATTGGAATGGTCATTAGAATAAATATGTCATTAAATTGGAATGGTCATTAGAATAAAAATGTCATTATATTGGAATGGTCACTAGAATAAAAATGTCAGTATATTGGAAATGTCTTTAGAATAAAAATGTTCATTTATTTGAAATGAAAATGTGTTAACCATAAAATTCACATTTTTATCGTATACGTAGAAAAGATGAAAAAAATGATCATTTGTTTGAAATAAAATATTGAAACATTAAAAATCATATTTTTAATGTAAGAATGAAATGAGATATTCATTGTATTGAGAAAAATGTGAAAACATTAAAAATTCTATTTTCAATGTAAGGTATTATTTATGTAAATATACATTACATAGATAGAAATGCTGAAAACATTAAAATTTACATTTTTAATGTATTGAATGAATATATATAAAATATTCATTATATGACTATAAAGTCGAAACAATAAAAGTGACATGTTATGGTTGATTGATTGAATGGATTGTGCTCGACCAGTTTATGAGCAAAATATGTTTTACATTTAGCATTGGGTAGGTAGAAATATAAGTATGCTAACACCTTGTGAAACACTTCAAGATTTGACTATAAGGTGTTTAGTGATGTTGTTTATCTCAAAATTAATGAATGATTTTGTAAAGTGATTTTCTTAAGTAAAAAAAAAGAATTATTCCCGATTTTGGACAGGGAATGTTTTATAAAACATTTTATAAAACAGAAAGGATTTCGAGGACTACACCCGATTATTTCGAAGTGATTTGAAAGTAGAAATCTATATAGATTTGATTATACTTGTAATTATGTTGTGAATTGATTTTCCCTACTTCGCGATATAAAATGATTTAGCAAGTATGTGGCTAGAGATCGGGTGACCCAAGAGCGACTAGAAGTGGAGGACGGTGCATGTTATCCCCCATAGGTGGGATGGTGTATTGTTAGTGTAGCCTGGCCCTAGATGGGAGGTGCACACACGCGCACACATATATATATATATATATATATATATATATATATATATATTGGTTAGGGCGCGCACTGCCTGGTCTGAGGGAACATTACCGATATTTGGTTGCATACTTGTTTTTATGCATTGTTATGTTTTGGAATTCATATTTCCAAATGTTTTGTTTTCAAATACCGAAGTGAAATTTACTTTGATATTATAAAAGCTAGATATGTATTTCAAATGATTTGAAATAAAAGAAATCGGGAAATAAAGTCCAAAGAAATAATTTCTATAAACAGAATTGGATTTTGAAATTTAAGTTTAGGGATTAAGCCTAAATGGGTAGATTGAGGAATTGCATGTTGATTGATGCATTTTTATCCATACGTTAATTTATGGTAGTAGTATATGCACTGGCAATCCAATGGAGTAAAACCCGTTCCGCGTTAGCGGCGTAGTCCTGTGATTGACCTTATTATAAGATAGGGTAAGTAAAGATTTCTCATACCAGTCCCATGAATGACCCGTAGTTGTTTCATGGCAAACTCGGGTGCCCTCTTTTCCACACGGGCAGTCGAGTAGCTTTTTGTAGATATATTTAGCAGGATTCTGGATCGAAGCTTCAAGCTGAGTCCAGAGCATAGAAAGTCTTCCGCTGTGTATTGTATTAGTTTAATGTAAATTTATCTTCCGCTGTAATTTTATTCGATGTACTCTGATATTCTGTACTCTGATGTAACATCATTGTAATGTTCATAAAAGTCTGCTATTGTTTGTTCTAATGTATTGTATGCCCAACGTTAACGTATGCGGGTTTCGAACGATTTTAGTCGATATAGCGATCGATTAAGGTCGAGCAAAATGCGTACAACTGGTATTGGAGCTCTGGTTAGCTCAAATCTTTGGGGTACAACTCGTTAGAACTGAACAAAAGACTCATCAGAGATTGGATTAGTAATATCCAATAAGAATACTCATTAAGAGATAGGATCAGCAGTATCCTAGAATGAGAATACTCATTAGAGATGGGGTTAGTAATGCCCTAGAATGAGTTCAGAGTGATAAGTTTATAATCAACGTATTTGTAATTATATATATAATCCGATTTTAGAAAATATGATTTTTGAATATATAAAAGTTATATATTTTTAAAAGCTAATCAACTAATTGATTGATGATTGTGTTGTGTGATAATTAATTCAACTAATGAAATTATTGAAACAAATGAAAGAACGAAAATTTAGTCTGTTAATTAAACAATTTTAGCTTAGTTCCTTTTCGAGGACGAAAATATTTTAAGTGGGGGAGATTGTAACAACCCGCAAATTCTGAACCAATTAAAAATTTTTATTTTAGAAATTTTGATGGATTTTGAAAAGTTAAAATGATTTATTTTAAATAATAACGACTAAAATTTATTTTAATCGAAGTTAGAACGAATATATTTATTTTAATTATAAATGGACTTTAAAATAGCGCGGTAGTTTGAAAATTTGAATATGAACTTTGACTGACTGTACAGGATTCAAAACAAATCGGATTTTAGTGAAACCAAAAATATTTAAATCTATTTAAAATATCTTTCCAACGAATCTGGAAAATCGAAATTTCATAGCGGGAATTAAAAGTTATGCCCAGTTTAATTTTCAGAATAGTCGCTGTAGAATTTATATATATTTTAATATTAAAAATAGCCATTTTTCAAACGGCCTCTGTTTTCGATGATACCACTTTTGTTGGAGCCGGAATGTCAAATTATTACTAGGTTTCAATTTTCATAATTTTTAGAATCAATATGTGAGTGTGGCAAGAGAAAAAGTGTTTTGTCAGTTTTACTCAATTTCGATCGACCAGAAAATGGCCATTTTTCAAACGGTCTCAGAATTCGACGAAATTAGTTTTGTTAGGACCGTATCATCAAAACAAAGCCAAATATATTTTTTCTGTAATTTTTAGAGTTAGTATGTGACCCCGGTAATTTAAATTATACGTTTAAATTTAATATATATTGATTTATATTTTAATTTAAAGAAAAACATATCATAACAACTGAATTGGGTTACGGAACATATTCCATTGTATCCGGGATGGGGGTTATTAGCTAGGGGTGATACTCGTTGGGTTTGATTTTGAGTTCGTACATAAAAATTCACAACGAAGTAATAAATTAAATAAAAATAATAATATTTTATTTCCTATATAAATACCCCTAATGTTCACCGAACCCTAGCACATGGAATAACCGCCGCCTTCAAGTTTTAAAGGCTAGAAACTTGTGATTTTCGATCCTCTAAATATCCAAATCGGCTAAATGAAATTCAACACTTCAAAGGAGAAAAGCGAAGAGACTCGTGAGCTCTTGAGAATGAACGGCTATGATCAACTTTAGTTGAATGGATTGTGGGAATTCTAGACTGGAAGACAGTGGGTTTGGAGCAGAATTCGAGGAGGAAGGGGTGGCCGGACTGCTTGGCGTTCAGGGCGGTGGATGACGAGGTGATGGCCGACGTTGTGGAGTTCTTGGATCTGGTTCCGGCGTCCTGGAATCTCGTGCGTGGTGGTGTGTTAAAGGTCGACGGTTATGGGTTTATACGGCCATGAAATTCAAAGAAGGAAATTAAAGGGGGACGACAACGATTGGTTAAGTGTTGTTAATTTTAAAATTAATTATTCTATTAATTATTTAACGAAGTGATTAACATATAAATCTTCATAACTTTTGTATACGAATTCGAAATCCAGAAAAACAAAGTGCTTTGGAAACCTCTTGACAAGCACTATACCATGGAACAAAACAGATCTGAAACCGAACACTTCGAAAATTCAGAAGGAATAAATATCGATGTGAGATCTCTTATTTAAAAATTAAAACTTAATTTTAATTTGCGATGCGAAATCTTTCTGTGTACGTTGTTAATATTCACTTAGATGTTGTACGAGATTTGTTTAGATTTGTTGTTGTGATTGTGATTACGGTTTGAGATTTCGATGATGAAATGGATTAAATTGTTCATGTTATTAAAGGTCCTTCTTTTATTTGTATTCGTGAACATGAATCTAATAAAATTTCTTTTGTTATTTGGATCAATGAACATGGAATTTAGATATACAATAAAAATCTTATTTTTATTGTTTACATGAACACTGAATTTAGATTCACAATAAAAATCTTATTTTTATTGTTTACATGAACACTGAATTTAGATTCACAATAAAAATCTTATTTTTATTGTTTACATGAACATAAAATTTTGTTTAAATTTTGTTTTCAATAAAAATACCTTTTTTATTGAATTTAGAAACATGAACATAAGATTTGGTCAATATTTATTTTAATAAAAATATTTTTTTACTAGAAACATAAGTGTTGTCATATTTGCTATGAAATAAATATCACATTTGTATTGTCATTTGGAAACACCAAAAGATTACTTGCTATTACATGTAGCGACATGAAATTGACATGAAATGTTCACACCAAAAGATTACTTGTTATTACATGTAGCGATATGAAAATGACATGAAATGTTGACGCCAACAGATTAGTTTGTTATTACATATTGACATAAAATTTGTTTCATGTTAAATGAACATATTTTTAGCATCATGTCGTTTCAATTAAAAAGAATATATTTTTAATGTCATTTTGTTGCATTCAAAAAGAATATCCTTTTTACGTTGATTGTATTAGAATTGACAAAATAGAATGTCATGTTTATTGTATTAGAATTGACAAAATAGAATGTCATGTTTATTGTATTAGAATTGACAATATAAAATTGTCAATTTTTGTTGAAAAAAAATATGTCGTTATATTGGAATTGAAGCGACCCGTTACTTCCCCGGTCTCCGAAGAGATGAGAAAGAACGAATTACTGTGAGGACAAGACAAATCAGAACGCAGACGGGAGAACATTTCATTGTTATTACAACAATTCCATCAGATACATGATTATACAGAGTATAATTGAATAAATTACATTCGAAAAATATCAGAGATTACAATAAATTACATAGCAGCGGAAAAATAATACAAAACACAACTGAAAGTAATACACGGATACAGAGCTTTCCGAGCATCGTTCCAGCAGTAAATCAGGATCCTGGGAATATAAATCTGCAAAACCAAAACTACTAGCTGCCCGTGTCGAAAATAAGGGCACCCAGAGTTTAGGTTAAAACAATAAACTCCAGGTCAGTCATGTGACTGGTGTGAGAACTAAAACAGTTATTTAAAACTTTACTTTAAAAGAGAATAATTCAAGGGACCACGCCGTATAACATGGAACGGGTTTCCTCCCAAGAATACCAGTGCATAGAATAAACAACGCAATGCTTTTTCGAAAAATGAAGCTATTATAAGACCCAGGTCCCATCACACAATGCAACGCAAGCTGGAGGATAGGGTTTTCCCTTATAATAGCCAAACATGCTTGGTACGTTTAAAACAAATCATTTGATACTATTATAAGTGTATAGTGTCAAAACATTTCAATCATAAATATCAATCCTAGGCGGCATGGGTACCATCTATCATGTCGCCATACTAGGCTCTACAAATAAAACCGAAATACACGTATTGGAAATTGGATTTCCGTCATGAGTCGAGGCAAGGGGCAAGCTCCTCTCCGCTTTGAGACACTCTAGCAAATGCCTCAGGACTACACACTCTGGGTAACCCTGGATCGGCTGGGCCGGTCCTCTCTTACGTTTGAGGATTAGTTATTCCTGAACACACGTTTCCCGGCCCTATAGGACCTATAATCGAGGCGCCTCGCATCCAAACCACAAAGGTGAAAAGTATATAAATGTCAGGGCTGGTAGGTCACTGACACCACCCATAGCTAGAAAGAAACGTCGTGCACTCCTTGGGTCCTCATCCCGTTTTTGACTCATACCGAGGTGTGAGGTTCGCGAATCCACGCTATACACAAAGCTGCCACGTAGGTCATGCTTTGATCATCAACCACAAGACTTTGCTTTTCAACAGAAGCCTTGATCCATGCAACTCAGCATGCCACACAGGCAATTCATGCCATGCGATTGATATCTATCGATATATAACCTCTAAGCTCGTACGTCTCAGAGAAGGGCGTTAAGCAAGAGAATAAATTCTCCGCCGCCAAACAGATATATATTTAACAGAAATCAATCAACACAGAATAAAATCCCATGTCAGACACACAATCCATTTACAAGTTCGTTCTGGGTATGAACGAAACCGGAGGCTCTTTCCTCGCATATCCATTGATCTCCAAGTACGTCTGGACGATCACTAACTGATTCCCTCATCTTGGGTGTACAGCCCAATCAAGATCATCAGTAATCACCCAAACGATGTGAAGACTTCCGGTCTTCAACCACCGTCTTCATCTTCGACTTATCGTCGAATCGGTTATTCAGAATGGGTATAAACCCGACCTTTCCGAACAACCCGCGTATATTAAAAACAAATGTTACACAAACACAACATACGCCTCATTCCAATTTAGCAGCCACTAACCGTAAATCAACTAGAGAACAATCTCCCAAATATTAACCCCGAAGGCCGAGACCAACATCAGATCAATACCCAGGAAACCATTCTTCTTAGCTAACCTACAGCTAGTTTCTAAATTTCATATTCTTAGGGAAAGGTTCCCATTTATTTTATCAAAGATAAATTCTTTACAATTTATCCTTTAATCTTCCTTTGGATGTCATTTCAAACCAAATTATGGTTTTCCAAACTAGTCGAGATTAGCGAACCACACCGAAGTAATTATTTATTTTATTTCCCAATCCCAACCTATTCATCCCATGGAGCAAAACTGGTAATACTCCATATAAAATACTATGGTGTTATCGGTAAAATTAATTACCATTTCACGTTCAAATCTAATTAAAGATTTAACTATCGCTTTGGAGTAAAACTAGTGATACTCCATTCTCGCTCAATTTCTAAATTTGATAATTTAAATTATCAATTCCCCATTTCAATCTAATTGCAGATTCATTAAAACTCCCTTTACTGGGTTAAAGAACTAGTGTCATTTAAAACACAGTTCACGATAAACCCAAATCACATTCTATTTATTATCGGGTTAAAGATCAAGTGTTGTTTAATACACTGTTCACGATAAACCCACAAATCAATTCTATTTACAACCCATTTCAAATCCAATTTATTTATTTAAAAATAAATGGGTTTTAATTTTAGTTCAAAACTAGTTCATTTCGATAAAAATCTATTTTTATCTTTTCAAATATGGAGTTTTTCATCCAAATTTTTCCCAAATCATTTCTTATGATTTTTCACTAATTATTACTTTTTTTAATAATTTTATCAAGGCCCGTACAGTTGATTTCCATCAACGGCCATCGAACTGCACTTACAGCGACCTTTTCCTAATTTGATTTGGACGTATCTCCAAATCCAACCGTTAGATTTGAAATTTCTAATATTCGTCAGAAATCTCTTTTCGATACGAACCCAACGGTTCCGGTTTTAGGAGAATCCGACGGTCGGATCTCCCATAATGTCCGTTTGAAATAAATGGTCGAAATTCACGAACTGCCGCGGCGCGGCGCGTTCTATTCAGGCCATTATATTATATATATATAATATATAATAAATATTTCGTCGATTTCTATTTAAAACGAATTTTATAAATAGTTTTAAATTCGTTTCAAAAACAATTTCAACTTCCATTTCAATTCAAATCAAAATTGAATTTTTCCTTATAAATTCGTTTTAAAATTCATTTCTATTCAATTCAAATTTCAATTCAATTTGAATTCATTTCAATTCGTTTTCAATTCAATTCGAATTCGTTTTATATTTAATTCATTTCGTTTTCAATTCAATTCGAATTCATTTTATATTCGATTCAATTCAAATTGGTTTTCTATTCGATTCAATTCAAATTGGTTTTCTATTCGATTCAATTCAAATTGGTTTTCTATTCGATTCAATTCAAATTGGTTTTCTATTCGGTTCAATTCAAATTGGTTTTCTATTCGATTCAATTCAAATAGGTTTTCTATTCTGTTCAATTCAAATTGGTTTTCTATTCGATTCAATTCAAATTGGTTTTCTATTCGATTCAAATCAAATTCGTTTTCTATTCGATTCAATTCAAATTGGTTTTCTATTCGATTCAAATCAAATTTGTTTTCTATTCAATTCAAATCAAATTCGTTTTCTATTCAATTCAAATCAAATTCGTTTTCTATTCAATTCAAATCAAATTCGTTTTCTATTCAATTCAAATCAAATTCGTTTTCTATTCAATTCAAATCAAATTCGTTTTATATTCGATTCAATTCAAATTCGTTTTCTATTCAATTCAAATCAAATCCGTTTTATATTCGATTCAATTCAAATTGGTTTTCTATTCGGTTCAATTCAAATTGGTTTTCTATTCGATTCAATTCAAATTGGTTTTCTATTCGATTCAATTCAAAACGAATATAATCGATATAAATATCGTTCGCGTCAAAATAACGCATCTCTAATCAACACGGCTTTATATATTTCAATAATTCCTTTATCCTATTCAACAAATGAATATTTATTCTATTCAATACCATAGATCTATATTTTGGTCAACACATGACTAATCTCAACGAATGAGTACTGTCCATATGTGACTATTTTTGTTATTTTATATATTTTATAAAAATTATGGTATCTATCGTTTGATTTAAAATCAGACTCCAACCGTAAATTAGTAAGAGAACGATTCCCTAAATATTAACCCCGAAGGCCGAAACCAACATCAGATCAATATCCAGGAGACCACTCATCTTATCTATTTTCCAGTTAGTTTCTAATTTTCTATATGATAAAGATGTAAATTTTATTATTAAAATATTTCGTTAAACACATGACTAATCTCAACGGATGAGTACTGTCAACACATGAACCTTTATTTTATAATATTTTTTATTTTTCAAATTGGAATGAGGCCCAATCAATTACCATATAGCGTTAACTATATGGATTCCATACAACACACATATATAATAGCAACGATAAATAATCAACCATCATCCAAAGTGCACTACACTGTATAAGCATCAAATATAGATATCTAACGCTTATAACAGCCTGTCAATCAATCGTTCGACATACAACTAATTATTGGGATTAGTGTATGTCATATGTTATCCCAATACCCGTGTGGGGTATCAAACAATCAAACACAGATTTTATTTGTGTAGTTGGGCGATGTGTAAAATTTATCGACCCAATCAATATTAGTCAAATCAGTGTATATAAACAAATCGGCCGATTTGTTTATAAATATTTATTTATTCACTTTCACGTTAAAAATTATATTTTTAACGATAATTAATTTATTTCAACACATCTACATTTTATTTTCGATTTCACATCAACATCACAAACAATTTTTACAACACATCAATCAAACAAACAAGCCATCCATGGTCTGTGGATGATGGGTGTCGGGTGCTGCTAAGCACCGTTTGCATCCTAGTATATATATATATAACTAGAAAAAGAAATTTAGAGTGAGAAGTTCTTACCAATAGCTAATCCAATACCACGACACTTCTATTGTAGAAAATCTTCACCGTTTCGTCTTTTGTCACTTTCATTGCCTGTATTCACTACATATATAAAAATCACATTTTTATATTCGCTTCTTCATTATAAAAATCAAATTTTTATCTTCACTTCTTATATATAAAAATCGTATTTTTATTCCTTCTTCATATATATAAAAATATCGCCTTCCACTATATAAAAATATCGCCTTTTACTATATAAAAATATCGCTTTTCACTATATAAAAATATCGCCTTTTCGCTAAAAATTATATCGCCTTTTCGCTAAAAATTATATTTTTATATTGCTCTTCTCCTAATAAAGATTATATTTTTATTACTCTACGTGAATAAAAATCAAATTTTTGATATGCCACTAGTATAAAAATTATATTTTTAATCTTTCTATATTATAAAAATCATATTTTTACCTCGCTTTCTTCATGATAAAAATTCGATTTTTTTATACATTAAAAATCAAATCTTCTCCTAAGATAAAATCTAATCTTTCCTATGAACAAAATATATTATTTTTCTATGAAAACACTATAAAAATCTATTCTTTTTGTTATGAAAACACCATAATAATCTATTCTTTTTGTTATGAAAACACCATAATAATCTATTCTTTTTGTTATCAAAAATCCAATCTTTTTCTTCACATAAAGATCATTATTTTTATAATCTAAAATTTGCACCTTTTCATTTGTTAAAAATATAATCCTTATCATTACAAAATATACTCTTTTCTAATTCAAAAATATTATCTTTTCTAATTTAAAGAATCTAAACTTTAAGAACATACAAATCTAATTTTTAAAATCATAAAAATCTAATTTTTAATCTAATAGCATTCATAATAAAAATCATTCTCTTTTTTTTCTAATGAAATGCATAAAAGAAATCGTTTTTTTATCACATAAACAAATAAAATTAACATTAAAACTCACCGATGTCGGAGGAGGAGTTTGCCAGCGTTTGCCGGCGGTTGGGGGCCGACGGCCGCGCCAGCGGTGGCCAGCGTGGCCGACAACTGAGGGGGGGGGGGGTGTCTCGAAGCTGGCACCGTCGACAGGGGTTCTGGGGGGTCTCGATTTCGATTGGAAGAGGAGAGGAGGGCGGAGGCGATGGGGAGGGCGGAGCCGTGCCTGGCGACGGCGGCGGCGAGGAGTGGTGGGGCGCGATGGGGAGCACGAGCGGATTTTTTTTTCTTTTCATCTGAATTCTGATTTTAATCGAACGGGGGGGGGGGGGGGCAAAGGAAATAAAGGAGAGGAGAGAGAGATAGGTTATTATATTTTTTTATTAATTTTAAATTCAAAAAGTTGACTTTTACATACGACCTCTAAACGAGGCCCACCGCCTGTCGTCCATAGCTAATTACCCCCATCCCGAACACAATGGGATCTGTGTCGTAAGTTGATTCGACTATGTCGACCAGTTTTCGTCAAAATCAACATATAACTCTATATATTTAATTTGAACGCGCATTTCAATTTATTGGGGTCACATACTAACTCTAAAAATTCTCGAAAAATATTTTCTAGCTTCGTATTGACGATACGGTCCTAACAAAACTAGTTTCGTCGAATTCTGAGACCGTTGGAAAAATGGCCATTTTCCAGTCGATTAAATTCAACTAAAACGGGTCAAACGCGTTTAACTTTGCCACGCTCACATATTGATTCGAAAAATTATGAAATTTGGAATCTAGCAATAATTTGACATCACGGATCCAACAAAAGTGGTTTCGTCGAAATCCGAGGTCGTTTGCAAAATTCCTATTTTAAGGGCCTGAATTCCATAGCGACTATTCAGAATTTTCAACTGGACATATCTTTTGATTCCCGCTATGAAATCTTGATTTTTCAGATTCGTTGGAAAGATATTCTCAATTAGATCCTATTATTTTTGGTTTCACTAAAATCCGGATTGTTTTGCACCCGGTACATTCAATTGAAGTTTGAAATTGAATTATCGAACTACCGCGCCATTTTCAATTCCTTTTATAATTATATATAATTATTTATATTCTAACGACGATCTATATAATATATACGTCGAATTATATTCAAAATAAATTTCTCGTCGTTATTATTTAAAATAATTCATTTTAAATATTCAAAATTCATTAAAATTGCCAAAATAAAAATTTTAAACTGGCCCAGATTTTCCGGGTTATTACAATCTCCCCCACTTAAAACTTTTCGTCCCCGAAAAGGAACGAAGTCGAAAGTAGTTTGATTAATCCACTCTACGTTCATTCTGGCTTCCATTCTCCAACTTTTCAGTTTCTGAGAATTTTCAAATTCTTCAAAAATTTGGCTAACACCCGGAATTTTCGAAAAATTTCGCCATAACCTCCCCTGCACCGGGAGCCACGGGAAAATCCCGAAATTGCCATATAGGCCTTCTGATCTCAAAAAGAAAAAGAAAAAGCCAAGCGGCTAGCCAATAGGCTCATAAAATCATCATCACCCAAACAAAACCGTAAATTATAGTAAATATGTACCTATTTGTCGGGCAAACAAATTTTATTTCTCTGCTCTAGCCTCCTTGCTATGACCTGTTCAATGTAAGTATATGTATATGCAAGCAAATGCGACTACTTTCCAATAATATTCAATATTTGGTACAATTAGGCTAAATGGATAAAAATTATCAAACAAATAAACAACTAACACAAACATCAATCAATTAGTGGATTAGAGTTTCAAACTCATAATTTTGATATATATACAAAAAATCAGGTTTTTGATGCAATTTCACAACAATGTATTCTAGCTATATTTTGGTTCTCACACCAGCCTAATGGAAATATATAGATATCACACCTTCGAAACACGAACATAAATACTGATGATGCACGTGCTATCATCAGTACCATCTCCGGGCGACTAGAATGTGATTCTATATCAATCCAATATATTAAAACTTCGAATATACGTTCATGACGCGTATATGCAAAACCTTTATATACTATATTGTCCAAATCAATATAAATAAATTATTCAAATACATGTAAAACGATTTAAATTTCAAAACAAAATTGTTTTCATTTGAAAGATATACTCTTCACACTCGTTCTAGGATACTACTGATCCCATCTCTAACGAGTCATTCTAATTGGATATTACTAATCCAATTTCTGATGAATTCTTTCGTATGGTTCTAATGTGTCTTGTTCTCGAGCTCTGTAAACCAAAGCTCTGATACCAACTGAAGCGACCCGAACTTCCCCGGTCTCCAAAGAGATGAGAAAGAACGAATTACTGTGAGGACAAGACAAATCAGAACGCAGACGGGAGAACATTTCATTGTTATTACAACAATTCCATCAGATACATGAATATACAGAGTATAATTGAATAAATTACATTCGACAAATATCAGAGATTACAATAAATTACATAGCAGCGGAAAAATAATACAAAACACAACAGAAAGTAGTACACGGATACAGAGCTTTCCGAGCATCGTTCCAGCTGTAAATCAGGATCTTGTGAATATAAATTTGCAAAACCAAAACTACTAGCTGGCCGTGTCGAAAATAAGGGCACCCAGAGTTTAGGTTAAAACAATAAACTCCAGGTCAGTCATGTGACTGGTGTGAGAACTAAAACAGTTATTTAAAACTTTACTTTAAAAGAGAGTAATTCAAGGGACCACGCCGTATAACACGGAATGGGTTTCCTCCCAAGAATACCAGTGCATAGAATAAACAATGCAATGCTTTTTCGAAAAATGAAGCTACTTGTGACGAGAAGGAATTTCGCTCGGTCCGAACTAGTCGCTAAACCGACCCAGACCGTTCGAAACGCCCTATCGTTGAGAACACGACAAAATAGAACGTATACAAAAGAACATTTCACTGTATATTACAACAATGCACCAGATTACAAGAATATACAGAGTATAAATGAATATTACACAGAAATATCAGAGATTTAAATTACATTCAAATACATAGCAGCGGAAAATAATACAATACACAACTAGAAGGAGATATACAGATACAAAGCTTTCCGGATATCATTCCAGCTGTAAACCAGGATCCTGTGAATATAAATCTGCAAAACCAAAACTACTAGCTGCCCATGTCAAAATAAGGGCACCCAGAGTTTAGGTTAAAACAATAAACTCCAGGTCAGTCATGTGACTGGTGTGAGAACTAAAACAGTTTTTTATCTTTGTTTTTAAAGTTAGGTAAATCAAGGGACCACGCCGTATAACACGGAACGGGTTTCCTCCCAAGAATACCAGTGCATAAAACATCAGCGCAATGCTAAATAAAGAAGAATGAAGCTATTATAAGACCCAGTTCCCATCACACAATGCAACGCAAGCCGGAGGATAGGGTTTTTACCTTATAATAGCCAAGAATGCTTGATACGTTTAAAACAAATCATTTGATACTATAATAAGCGCATAGTGCATAAAACAACTTCAAATCATAAGTATCAATCATAGGCGGCATGAATGGCCCATAACACTATGTCGCCATATATAAGTTTACAATCAAAACCGCAAATGTCGTATTGGAAGTTGGGTTATCATTTATGGTATGAACCGAGGCTAGGGGCAAGATCCTCTACCGATTTGTGACTCTCTAGCCCGACCCACAGGGTCAGAGCGCATCGACCCTTTAGATCGTCAGGGCCGGTCCACCGATGTGGATTATTATGCCTGAACACTACGTTTCCCCGCCCTTTGGGGCGTAAGCCTGGCCCGTCAGGCGACCAGAAGCATCGGCCGAAACCGATATCACGAGGCGCCTCGCTTTTCAGCAAGTAATAATAAGTAACATCCACATGAGTCAAACTCGTCAGCCAGTTCAAGCACTGACGCCACTCCTAACTAGAAAGAAACGCATGTCCTCCCTGATGTCCGTCTCCCGTTTTTGATTCATACCGGGTGTGATACTCGCGAATCAACGTTACAGAAAGCTACGCCACAAAGGCCGTGCTTCGATCATCAACCACAAGACTTTGCTTTTCAACAGAAGCCTTGATCATTTGCATCTTTGCATGCCACACAGGCAATTCACTCCATGCGATTGATATCCATCAATATATAACCCCTGAGCTCGTACGTCTCAGAGAAGGGCGTTAAGCAAGAGAATAAATTCTCCGCCGCCAAACAGATATATATTTAATAGAGATCAATCACACGGACTAAAATCCAATGTCAGACACACAGTCCATTTACAAGTCCGTTCTGGGTCTGAACGAAACCGGAGGCACCTAGTACCCCGCATATCCATCGATCTCCAAGTACGTCTGGACGATCACCAACTGTTTCCATCTTCTTGGGTGTACAGCCCAATCAAGATCATCAGTAATCACTCAAACGACGTGAAGACCTCCGGTCTTCGACCATCGTCTTCATCTTCGACTTATCGTCGTATCAGTTATTCAGAATGGGATAAACCCGGTCTTTCCGAATAACTCGCGTATATTTTAAATAAGTGTTACACAAACACAACATACGCCTCATTCCAATTCATCAGTCACTAACCGTAAATTAATCAAGAGAATAATTTCCCAAATATTAACCCCGAAGGCCGAAACCAACATCAGATCAATATTCAGAAAACCATTCTGCTTGGCTAACCGACAGTTAGTTTCTAAATTTCACAATCGTAGGGAGAGGTTCCCATTAATTTTTATCCAAGATAAATTCCTTGAATTTATTCTTTATTCTATTTTTGAATCTCAATTCAAACTAGTCGGGATTAGCGAACCTTACCGAAGTAATCATTTATTTTAATTTCCCCATCCCAACCTATTCATCCCATGAAGTAAAACTGGTAATACTTCATATCTAACACCACAGTGTTATCGGTAAATTCAATTACCATTTCACGTTCAAATCTAATTAAAGATTTAACCATCGCCTGGAGCAAAACTGGTGATACTCCATTTTCGATCATTTCAATCTAATTAAAGATTCATTAAAACTCCACTTAGTTTTAATCTTCAACTGGGTTAAAGAATCAGTGTCATTTAAAACACAGTTCACGATAAACCCAAAATCACATTCATTAATTATCGGGTTAAAGAACGAGTGTTATTTAAAAACACCATTCACGATAAACCCAAGAATCAATATCCATTCAATTCCAATTAAATATTGTTTAATTGGTACACTTCATTAAATCTAAATAAAAAGATTTAATCTTTTCTCAATTGGATTCAGGAACAGTGTTAGTGAAGACACCATTCACGACAAACCCAAATCACATTTGATATTAAACACAAGGCTCTGAATAGAAAATATACCGGCTTATATTCAATATCAAATTCTACGATTAACAAATATCGTATTGGAAATAACGATATATATATATATCTTTCAAATTCCTCGTCGATTTTATTTAAAATAATTCAATTTAAATATTCAAATTCAGCTAAAATTGCCAAAATAAAAATTTTAAACTGGCCCAGATTTTCCGGGTTGTTACACTACTATAAGACCCAGGTCCCATCACACAATGCAACGCAAGCCGGAGGATAGGGTTTTCCCTTATAATAGCCAAACATGCTTGGTACGTTTAAAACAAATCATTTGATACTATTATAAGTGTATAGTGTCAAAACATTTCAATCATAAATATCAATCCTAGGCGGCATGGGTACCATCTATCATGTCGCCATACTAGGCTCTACAAATAAAACCGAAATACACGTATTGGAAATTGGATTTCCGTCATGAGTCGAGGCAAGGGGCAAGCTCCTCTCCGCTTCGAGACACTCTAGTAAATGCCTCAGGACTACACACTCTGGGTAACCCTGGATCGGCTGGGCCGGTCCTCTCTTACATTTGAGGATTAGTTATTCCTGAACACACGTTTCCCGGCCCTATAGGACCTATAATCGAGGCGCCTCGCATCCAAACCACAAAGGTGAAAAGTATATAAATGTCAGGGATGGTAGGTCACTGACACCACCCATAGCTAGAAAGAAACGTCGTGCACTCCTTGGGTCCTCATCCCATTTTTGACTCATACCGAGGTGTGAGGCTCGCGAATCCACGCTATACACAAAGCTGCCACGTAGGTCGTGCTTTGATCATCAACCACAAGACTTTGCTTTTCATCAGAAGCCTTGATCCATGCAACTCAGCATGCCACACAGGCAATTCATGCCATGCGATTGATATCTATCGATATGTAACCTCTAAGCTCGTACGTCTCAGAGAAGGGCGTTAAGCAAGAGAATAAATTCTCCGCCGCCAAACAGATATATATTTAACAGAAATCAATCAACACAGAATAAAATCCAATGTCAGACACACAATCCATTTACAAGTTCGTTCTGGGTCTGAACGAAACCGGAGGCTCTTTCCTCGCATATCCATCGATCTCCAAGTACGTCTGGACGATCACTAACTAATTCCCTCATCTTGGGTGTACAGCCCAATCAAGATCATCAGTAATCACCCAAACGATGTGAAGACTTCCGGTCTTCAACCACCGTCTTCATCTTCGACTTATCGTCGAATCGGTTATTCAGAATGGGTATAAACCCGGCCTTTCCGAACAACCCGCGTATATTAAAAACAAATGTTACACAAACACAACATACGCCTCATTCCAATTTAGCAGCCACTAACCGTAAATCAACAAGAGAACAATTTCCCAAATATTAACCCCGAAGGCCGAGACCAACATCAGATCAATACCCAGGAAACCATTCTTCTTAGCTAACCTACAGCTAGTTTCTAAATTTCATATTCTTAGGGAAAGGTTCCCATTTATTTTATCAAAGATAAATTCTTTACAATTTATCCTTTAATCTTCCTTTGGATGTCATTTCAAACCAAATTATGGTTTTCCAAACTAGTCGAGATTAGCGAACCACACCGAAGTAATTATTTATTTTATTTCCCAATCCCAACCTATTCATCCCATGGAGCAAAACTGGTAATACTCCATATCTAATACTATGGTGTTATCGGTAAAATTAATTACCATTTCACGTTCAAATCTAATTAAAGATTTAACTATCGCTTTGGAGTAAAACTGGTGATACTCCATTCTCGCTCAATTTCTAAATTTGATAATTTAAATTATCAATTCCCCATTTCAATCTAATTGCAGATTCATTAAAACTCCTTTTACTGGGTTAAAGAACTAGTGTCATTTAAAACACAGTTCACGATAAACCCAAATCACATTCTATTTATTATCGGGTTAAAGATCAAGTGTTGTTTAATACACTATTCACGATAAACCCACAAATCAATTCTATTTACAACCCATTTCAAATCCAATTTATTTATTTAAAAATAAATGGGTTTTAATTTTAGTTCAAAACTAGTTCATTTCGATAATAATCTATTTTTATCTTTTCAAATATGGAGTTTTTGGTCCCAATTTTTCCCAAATCATTTCTTATGATCTATCACTAATTATTACTATTTTTAATAATTTTATCAAGGCCCGTACAGTCGATTTCCATCAACGACCATCGAACTGCACTTATAGCGACCTTTTCCTAATTTGATTTGGACGTATCTCCAAATCCAACCGTTAGATTTCAAATTTCTAATATTCGTTAGAAAGCTCTTTTCGATACGAACCCAATGGTTCCGGTTTTAGGAGAATCCGACGGTCGGATCTCCCGTAATGTCCGTTTGAAATAAATGGTCGAAATTCATGAACTGCCGCGGCGCGTTCTATTCAGGCCATTATATTATATATATAATATATATAATAAATATTTCGTCGATTTCTATTTAAAACGAATTTTATAAATATTTTTAAATTCGTTTCAAAAACAATTTCAACTTCCATTTCAATTCAAATCAAAATTGAATTTTTCCTTATAAATTCGTTTTAAAATTCATTTCTATTCAATTTCAATTCAATTTGAATTCATTTCAATTCGTTTTCAATTCAATTCGAATTCGTTTTATATTCAATTCATTTCGTTTTCTATTCAATTCGAATTCGTTTTATATTCGATTCAATTCAAATTGGTTTTCTATTCGGTTCAATTCAAATTGGTTTTCTATTCGATTCAATTCAAATTGGTTTTCTATTCAATTCAATTCGAATTGGTTTTCTATTCAGTTCAATTCAAATTGGTTTTCTATTCGATTCAATTCAAATTGGTTTTCTATTCGGTTCAATTCAAATTGGTTTTCTATTCGATTCAATTCAAATTGGTTTTCTATTCGATTCAAATCAAATTCGTTTTTCTATTCGATTCAATTCAAATTGGTTTTCTATTCGATTCAATTCAAATTGGTTTTCTATTCGATTCAAATCAAATTCGTTTTCTATTCAATTCAAATCAAATTCGTTTTCTATTCAATTCAAATCAAATTCGTTTTATATTCGATTCAATTCAAATTCGTTTTCTATTCAATTCAAATCAAATCCGTTTTATATTCGATTCAATTAAAATTGGTTTTCTATTCGGTTCAATTCAAATTGGTTTTCTATTCGATTCAATTCAAATTGGTTTTCTATTCGATTCAATTCAAAACGAATATAATCGATATAAATATCGTTCGCGTCAAAATAGCACATCTCTAATCAACACGGCTTTATATATTTCAATAATTCCTTTATCCTATTCAACAAATGAATATTTATTCTATTCAATACCATAGATCTATATTTTGGTCAACACATGACTAATCTCAATGAATGAGTACTGTCCATATGTGACTATTTTTGTTATTTAATATATTTTATAAAAATTATGGTATCTATCGTTTGATTTAAAATCAGACTCCAACCGTAAATTAGTAAGAGAACGATTCCCTAAATATTAACCCCGAAGGCCGAAACCAACATCAGATCAATATCCAGGAGACCACTCATCTTATCTATTTTCCAGTTAGTTTCTAATTTTCTATATGATAAAGATGTAAATTTTATTGTTAAAATATTTCGTTCAACACATGACTAATCTCAACGGATGAGTACTGTCAACACATGAACCTTTATTTTATAATATTCTTTATTTTTCAAATTGGAATGAGGCCCAATCAATTACCATATAGCATTAACTATATGGATTCCATACAACACACGTATATAATAGCAACGATAAATAATCAACCATCATCCAAAGTGCACTACACTGTATAAGTATCAAATATAGATATCTAACGCTTATAACAGCCTGTCAATCAATCGATCGACATACAACTAATTATTGGGATTAGTGTATGTCATATGTTATCCCAATACCCGTGTGGGGTTTCAAACAATCAAACACAAATTTTATTTGTGCAGTTGGGCGATGTGTAAAATTTATCGACCCAATCAATATCAATCAAATCAGTGTATATAAACAAATCGACCGATTTGTTTATAAATATTTATTTATTCACTTTCACGTTAAAAATTATATTTTTAACGATAATTAATTTATTTCAACACATCTACATTTTATTTTCGATTTCACATCAACATCACAAACAATTTTCACAACACATCAATCAAACAAACAAGCCATCCATGGTCTGTGGATGACGGGTGTCGGGTGCTGCTAAGCACCGTATGCATGCTAGTATATATATATAACTAGAAAAAGAAATTTAGAGTGAGAAGTTCTTACCAATAGCTAATCCAATACCACGACACTTCTATTGTAGAAAATCTTCACCTTTTCGTCTTTTGTCACTTTCGTTGCCCGTATTCACTACATATATAAAAATCACATTTTTATATTCGCTTCTTCATTATAAAAATCAAATTTTTATCTTCACTTCTTATATATAAAAATCGTATTTTTATCCCTTCTTCATATATATAAAAATATCGCCTTCCACTATATAAAAATATCGCCTTTCACTATATAAAAATATCGCTTTTCACTATATAAAAATATCGCCTTTTCGCTAAAAATTATATCGCCTTTTCGCTAAAAACTATATTTTTATATTGCTCTTCTCCTAATAAAGATTATATTTTTATTACCCTACGTGAATAAAAATCATATTTTTGATATGCCACTAGTATAAAAATTATATTTTTAACCTTTCTATATTATAAAAATCATATTTTTACCTCGCTTTCTTCATGATAAAAATTCGATTTTTTTATACATTAAAAATCAAATCTTCTCCTAAGATAAAATCAAATCTTTCCTATGAACAAAATATATTATTTTTCTATGAAAACACTATAAAAATCTATTCTTTTTGTTATGAAAACACCATAATAATCTATTCTTTTTGTTATAAAAACACCATAATAATCTATTCTTTTTGTTATCAAAAATCCAATCTTTTTCTTCACATAAAGATCATTATTTTTATAATCTAAAATTTGCACCTTTTCATTTGTTAAAAATATAATCCTTATCATTACAAAATATACTCTTTTCTAATTCAAAAATACTATCTTTTCTAATTTAAAGAATCTAAACTTTAAGAACATACAAATCTAATTTTTAAAATCATAAAAATCTAATTTTTAATCTAATAGCATTCGTAATAAAAATCATTCTCTTTTTTTTTTCTAATGAAATGCATAAAAGAAATTGTTTTTTTTATCACATAAACAAATAAAATTAACATTAAAACTCACCGATGTCGGAGGAGGAGTTTGCCAGCGTTTGCCGGCGGTTGGGGGCCGACGGCCGCGCCAGCGGTGGCCGACAACTGAGGGGGGGGGGGGTGTCTCGAAGCTGGCGCCGTCGACAGGGGTTCTGGGGGGTCTCGATTTCGATTGGAAGAGGAGAGGAGGGCGGAGGCGATGGGGAGGGCGGAGCCGTGCCTGGCGACGGCGAGGTCTGGTGGGGTGCGATGGGGAGCACGAGCGGATTTTTTTTTAATTTCTTCTGAATTCTGATTTTAATCGAAGGGGGGGGGCAAAGGAAATAAAGGAGAGGAGAGAGAGAGATAGGTTATTCTTTTTTTTTATTAATTTTAAATTCAAAAAGTTGACTTTTACATATGACCTCTAAATGAGGCCCACCGCCTGTCGTCCATAGCTAATTACCCCCATCCCGAACACAATGGGATCTGTGTCGTAAGTTGATTTTGACTGTTTCGACTAGTTTTCGTCAAAATCAACATATAACTCTATATATTGAATTTGAACGCGCATTTCAATTTATTGGGGTCACATACTAACTCTAAAAATTCTCGAAAAATATTTTCTAGCTTCGTGTTGACGATACGGTCCTAACAAAACTAGTTTCGTCGAATTCTGAGACCGTTGGAAAAATGGCCATTTTCCAGTCGATTAAATTCAACTGAAACTGGTCAAACGCGTTTAACTTTGCCACGCTCACATATTGATTCGAAAAATTATGAAATTTGGAATTTAGCAATAATTTGACAACACGGATCCAACAAAAGTGGTTTCGTCGAAATCCGATGTCGTTAGCAAAATTCCCATTTTTAAGGGCCTAAATTCCATAGCGACTATTCAGAATTTTCAACTGGACATATCTTTTGATTCCCGCTATGAAATCTTGATTTTTCGGATTCGTTGGAAAGATATTCTCAATTAGATACTATTATTTTTGGTTTCACTAAAATCCGGATTGTTTTGCACCCGGTACATTCAATTGAAGTTTGAAATTGAATTATCGAACTACCGCGCCATTTTCAATTCCTTTTATAATTATATATAATTATTTATATTCTAACGACGATCTATATAATATATACGTCGAATTATATTCAAAATAAATTTCTCGTCGTTATTATTTAAAATAATTCATTTTAAATATTCAAAATTCATTAAAATTGCCAAAATAAAAATTTTAAACTGGCCCAGATTTTCCGGGTTATTACAGGAATGGTCATTAGAATAAATATGTCAATATATTGGAATGGTCACTAGAATAAATATGCCATTATATTGGAATGGTCACTAGAATAAAAATGTCATTATATTGAAATGTCTTTAGAATAATAACGTTCATTTATTTGAAATGAAAATGTGTTAACGATAAAATTCACATTTTTATCGTATACGTAGAAAAGATGGAAAAAAAATCTGATCATTTGTTTGAAATAAAATATTGAAACATTAAAAATCATATTTTTAATGTAAGAATGAAATGAGATATTCATTGTATTGAGAAAAATGTGAAAACATTAAAAATTCTATTTTTAATGTAAGGTATTATTTATGTAAATATACATTGTATAGATAGAAATGCTGAAAACATTAAAATTTACATTTTTAATGTACTGAATGAATATATATAAAATATTCATTATATGACTATAACTGTTGAAACAATAAAATTGACATGTTATGGTTGATTGATTGAATGGATTGTGCTCGTCCAGTTTATGAGCAAAATATGTTTTACATTTAGCATTGGGTAGGTAGAAATATAAGTATGCTAACACCTTGTGAAACACTTCACGATTTGACTATAAGGTGTTTAACGATGTTGTTTATTTGAAAATTAATGAATGATTTTGAAAAGTGATTTTGTTAAGTAAAAAAAAAAAGAATTATTCCCGATTTTGGACAGGGAATGTTTTATAAAATATTTTATAAAACAGAAAGGATTTCGAGGACTACACCCGATGATTTTGAAGTGATTTGAAAGTAGAAATATATATAGATTTGATTATACTTGTGATTATGTTGTGAATTGATTTTCCCTACTTCGGGATATAAAATGATTTAGCAAGTACGTGGCTAGAGATCAGGTGACCCAAGAGCGACAAGAAGTGGAGGACGATGCATGTTATCCCCCATAGGTGGGATGGTGCATCGTTAGTGTAGCCTGTCCCTAGATGGGAGGTGCACACACACACACACACACACACACACACACACACACATATATATATATATTGGTTAGGGCGCGCACTGCCTGGTCTAAGGGAAAATGACCGATATTTGGTTGCATACTTGTTTTTATGCATTGTTATGTTTTGGAATTCATATTTCTAAATGTTTTGTTTTCAAATCCCGATGTGAAATTTACTTTGATATTATAAAAGCTAGATATGTATTTCAAATGATTTGAAATAAAAGAAATCGGGAAATAAAGGCCAAAGAAATAATTTCTGTAAAGAGAATTGGATTTTGAAATTTAAGTTTAGGGATTAAGCCTAAATGGGTAGATTGAGGAATTGCATGTTGATTGATGCATTTTTATCCATAAGTTAATTTATGGTAGTAGTATATGCACTGGCAATCCAATGGAGTAAAACCCGTTCCGCGTTAGCGGCGTGGTCCTGTGATCGACCTTATTATAAGATAGGTTATGTAAAGATTTCTCATACCAGTCCCATGACTGACCTGTAGTTATTTCACTGGCAAACCCGGGTGCCCTCTTTTCCACATGGGCAGTCGAGTAGCTTTTTGCAGATATATTTAACAGGATTCTAGATCGGAACTTCAAGCTGTGTCCAGAGCATAGAAAGTCTTCCGCTGTGTATTGTATTAGTTTAATGTAAATTTATCTTCCGCTGTAATTTTATTCGATGTACTCTGATATTCTGTATTCTGATGTAACATCATTGTAATGTTTATAAAAGTCTGCTGTCGTTTGTTCTAATGTATTGTATGCCCAAAGTTAACGTATGCGGGTTTTGAACGATTTTAGTCAATCTAGCGATCGATTAAGATCGGGCAAAATGCGTATCGTTACAAGTTGTCCCTTTTTTATTTATATATGTATGCTATCGGTTCAGTTGGCTGGCGCCCAACCATGGTAATGGTATATTCGGTACTCTCAAGAGAAAGTGAGGGGCTGGTCATGTTCAGTCTGGGTTGCAAGATGTTCTCGTTGAACCTCAATGTATTCATCTCCAGAGGTCCATTATTGGGAAGGTGGTCCCATACCTTGCCAGGAAATCCATTCTCCAATAAGCGCCCGCAATTTTGATTGTATACTATATATGTAGAGTGTGAGATGCAAGCGTTCTGTTAGATTGATATTTATTTATATTTAGACACTATTATAATATCAGAAAAGATATTGATTTCAAAAAAAAAAATTTTTGGGTTATCGTAAGGTAAAAACAGTCCGCATTTATGTATGGATTTGGTCTTACGATTATCCTTTCCTTTCGAAAAGATTTTGAATTTAAAATCAAGTTGAGTGATACAATTAAACTTAGTGTGTTTTTCTCACTTTGGTTCACCAGACTGATCCGGCGTTTGTAATGCTCGGGTTAGAACGGGATGTATAGGTTTAGGTTATCAGATACTATGAAGAGATGAGCTGGAAGAGTTCAGACGTATGCTATTATATAATATTTTCCCGTTGTTTGTTGTATATGAGGACAGATTAATATAACTTTCCAGATGTGTCGATGTACTCTGATGATTGTAAGTATTTATCAAGCTCTCAGTAAAGATTTATATTTATATTATATTTTGTTCCGTTGCGATATGGGACTCTATGTTGTGTTGGTTCTTCTTTTCTAATATTTATTTCTTTTTCTTATCTCACCCTCCATCTTCTTTCTAATAACGTTCCAGTTTTTTCGATGCTTGAATAGTTGACATAGTGTTTTTGTGTTGATTTTCGAGGTCGAAAATCCCTGTTCATTACATAAACATAGACTAATTTCCAATGGAAACCTTTAAGGCTAAAATAATTAAGTTTTTATTAATTAATTCTCTTTATATACATAGAAAACATTTTCATATACTTATTCTATAATGACTCGCCATTTTGAACTATTTAAGTCAATAATAAAATCAGCTCGAATCGTTTGAAACATCATCTTGTTAATAAATTCGGGGTAAATAATGGTCACATCATGGAATCATAGACATGGATATTACAACAACCTCACAACGAAATAAAATAATACAATCGTAGTTCATGAAGCATGAAATAAAATACATCAGAGTTTCAGAAAAACAAATATAATAGAAGTTGAATACATAGAAGTTCTAATACAAACTGACAGAAATAAGGAAATGATTGAAGATGGAAAATAAATAAAGTCTTCAGAAGGTCTCTAGATCCAAAAGTGAATCTCGAATATTGTGATACTCAATTTGACCCGAGCATAAAGTAAAACAAAATACTCGATTCAGGATTAATAATCTTATGTAAATAAATCAACTCCAGTGAAATGTTCGAGTGAAATACGTAAATAATTCAATAGATGTTTTTTATTTTCATCCTTTAATGATTCGTTGAACTATATACATATAATAAAATATGTTATTATAGTAATGTCTACGAGATATATACTATTGAAACTTGCATTAAGAAGTTACCTTTTTCCCTTTAACACACTTTATACATTACTGTATAGTTTGCATATAGACACTAGTAAATTATCGGTGCATAGGAATGTGTCGTGATACAGACAACATTAAATCAAGCTCATAGTGGGCTCAATTAGGATAAATATGATAAGGCATGCAAGGCAATACTTAGGGTAGGATTTTAGAGTTTGCACTCCCGAACTAGTGGTAACACATAGCTGCAGTTACCGTCCACCTCGAGACAACACTTTCATAATCAAAGGATACCCTAATAGATCACAAAATAAAGATATGGTTTCAAAGAACTGCGCTCGATTTGGGATGTGACCACACTTGGTCTTGGTATAGTTCATGTTTTAGTCATATAACTATAACTCGAAAGTCAAGGATATCCATCATCGTTCTCTTTCTTCAATCCATTAATCGTTCATCAATCCATCCTATTTCATTCTAAATTCTCCACCACGTACACAGTTGTTAAAGTAGTTTCAGATTTAACAAAAAGTAAGTCTAATTCGGCTTCGGTCTCTTTAACAACCAACTATTTATTTCACACCATGGTTGTTTTTATAAAACATACTTAATATAAATATTAAATTATCATTTAAATCAATTTCAAATTATATTTTAAAATCTTAAATTATCATTTGAATCAATCTCAGTACATATTTTTTGGCAAGGTCGACGGTATTGAATGGTCCCCTACCATTTTATTGCTACACACAGAATTACAAAGAGAAACATGATACACAAGTCCAACACATATATATATATAGAAATAAGAAAAGCAAGACAAAGAAAAAAGGTGTAACAATATACAGGGAAGTACCAAAAAAGGTTAAAAACACATGAACACAAAGAGGAGAGCATTACAAAATCGTACTGCTACAAAAGTGCAGTTAGGAACCAGGGTCAACGGATATAGTTTCACGGGGAAGGCCATGCAAACCAGCTAACCAGCTCTCATTTTCCACTTGTATATCATATATATATCCTCACATTCAAAATATTTGGCCTTAGAGTAACCCCAAATTATACCGAAAGTTCCTTTAACTTCAACAAAGAGAAAACATGTCTTACACAAGTTATAACCAGATAAATTGTTATTCCATTCCATGTACATAGATCGTAGTGTACAACAATTCTAACTACGGGTTTGTCAAATCTTGGCATCATTGAGGAAACCCCTGTTCAAATTTTCCATTTCATACTCCTGGTAACAAGATTTTTAATGCTCGAATAACCCGGTTTGGCAGTAGACAGAGGGGAGTAAGTGACTTCTGCACTTGATGAGCCAATGAAAAGATTAATAGGAGAATGAGGTTTGGGTTAACAGGCAGCGACTCAATGTGTTCGCCATCAACATATGACTCAGAGGGGGAGCACAATAAGTTGCGGGGGGGATGACTTGATCATCACAATGAATGTTTTGCTTGCTCTTCTTTTTGACTTTTCTGCTATCAGACATCGTAGAGGAGTTTAGATCAGTTTTATCATTAGCTAATTTATTGGATATGGAATTGAGTGACTTAGCCCTGATAGTACTATCACGTTCATCAGGGAGATTCTCCTTCACTGTGGCGCATGCAGGTCTAACGGGAATCAAAACGTGGCCTTCTTCAGCTTACGAGTCGTTACAATCAACAATACCCATTTCAAAAGGGGTTTAGCATCATGTAAAGAGATTGAAGTGGAAACATCAAAATTGTCATGTAACACATGATTGAGTACTTAAGAGTTGTCAACTTCAAAATTGTGGGCATGATCAAAGTGTCTATCATGACAAGAGACATTTGCGCTATTACCAATTTGCAAAAATATGTTTTCCATGTCGGACACACCTGCAGCATCACTAACATGTACTGAAGTATTGTTTGTTGCTAAATAAACATCATAGCCATTAGAAGTTTTGAAACTTTTCATGATCTCATCAAAATAGCCATATCATTTATAATCCTTTTACCTTTTGATCAGAGTTGATTTCCATGGCTAAATGCCCACTATTATTTACATTATCATTCACAACCTTGGAGGTGTATTGGGCAACAACACAGGGAATAACTACATTGTCCCTGATTTCACCCTCCTCAAATAAAATAGTATAACAATGTACTTGCATATTGTCCTCAGATTTGTTTCACTAAGGACATCAAAATTATTAGATAATAACACATTATCATGTATACATATCTGCTCAACAATTTTACGTGGCATGTGCTTGATAATGTTAATAAAGAAGTCTGAAACAATTTATTGATTAAGCAACATAGCAACATACAGAGGATATAGAGGCTAACAAAGGAAGAGAAAGCCTTAACCCTAAAATAACACAAGAAGCCTTTATATATAGGCAAAACATAAAACAAAAGACTGTATTTCCCTTTAGTATAATATTAATTACACTAATATCCCCCCTCAAACTCATGATGCGATAGCAATGAGCATCGAGAGTTTGTCAGTCAAAAATCGGAAGCGTGAAGATGACAAAGATCTAGTAAACAAATCAGCAAGTTGCAAGGAAGAAGAGACAAATGGAAATGTCAATGTGCCATTCTGAAGGTGGTGGCGAGTAATATGGAAGTCAATCTCAATATGCTTGGTCCTTTCGTGAAAAACGGAGTTATGAGCAATCTGAATAGCACTCTTATTATCACAGTGCAAAGGAGTTGGTCGCCACAAGAAAACACCCATATCTGCAAGTAACCATCGTAGCCAAACAATTTCACAAGTAGTAGAAGCCATAGCACGGTATTCTGCCTCTGTTGAAGACCGAGATATAACATCCTGCTTCTTACTTTTCCATGAAATTAGAGAATCTCCTAGAAAAATACAAAAGCCGGTAGTGGATTTGCGATCAGTAGGATCACCAGCCCAATCTGCGTCAGAGTAAGCACATAACTCTAAAGATGAAGTAGAAGAAAGCAAAAGAGTCTGAAATTGAGTGCCACAGAGATATCTCAAAATGCGAATAACAGCAGCCCAATGAACTGTGGTAGGAGAAGTAACAAACTGACTGACTATGTGAACAACATATGCAATGTCAGGGGAAGTGATAGTGAGATAAACCAAACTTCCAACAATCGTTCTATAAAGATTAGGATCTGGCAATGAAGATCCATCAGAAATAGAGTATCGAGCATTAAGCTCAATTGAAGTATCAACAGACTTATTATCTGAGAGACGAGCACGCTCAAAAATGTCATAAATATACTTAGACGGAGAAAGAAGATAACCTTTTGGAGAAGAAGCAACTTCAATACCCAAGAAGTAACGAAGGGGACCCAAGTCTTTCATAGCAAAACTTCAAGTCAACTCAGACTTCAACAAGTTAATCACAACAACATCATCGCCTGTAATAATCATATCATCAACATAAAGAGAAAGAAAAATTCGACTAGACGAGGTACACTTGACAAACAAAGCGGAGTCATGGTTACTTGGGCAAAAACCAAGAGAAGTAATCACAGTAGAAAATTTCTCAAACCAAGCACAGGGAGCCTGTTTGAGACCATAAAGAGCTTTCCTAAGTTTACAGACTTCACCAGGTCGATGATCAATACCAGGAGGAGGAACCATATAGACTTCTTCATGAAGATCTCCATTCAAAAAGGCATTTTTAACACCCATTTGAGTAATATTCCAGTGGCGAACAGAAGCAACCGCAATAAGAGTTCGAACTGTAGTCATTTTTGCAACAGGAGCAAAAGTCTCCTCATAATCCATACCATATTCTTGAGAATAACCTTTAGCAACCAAGCGAGATTTATACCTTTCAATAGATCCATCAGCTTTAGTTTTAATCTTATAGATCCAACGAGAACCAATAGCACGTTTTCCTGTAGGAAGAGGTACTAAATCCCAAGTATGAGTTTGATGAAGAGCAGTCAGCTCCTCAGCCATAGCACGTTGCCAAAGTGGATCACGAACCGCATCTTTGAAGGATAAAGGCTCAGAGAGACAATGTATAGAAGCAAGAAATGAAGAAAATGAACTGGAAAGACAAGAATATTCAAAATCAGGCCGTCTAGTAGACTGACGGTTTCAGATAGTGAAACGACCCGAACTTCCCCGGTAAGGAAAGCCCGGATTGAATTGAGGACAAGACCAATCAGAACACAAACAGAAGAACATTTCATTCTATATTACAACAATTCCATCAGAATAAAAGAATATACAGAGTATAAACAAATAAAATACATTCGATAAATATCAGAGATTACAATAGATTACAAAGCAGCGGAAAATAATACAATACACAACTAGAAGTAATACGCGGATACAAAGCTTTCCGAGTATCGTTCCAGCTGTAAACCAGAATCGTGTGAATATAAATCTGCAAAACCAAAACTACTAGCTGCCCGTGTTAAAATAAGGGCACCCAGAGTTTAGGTTAAAACAATAAACTCCAGGTCAGTCATGGGACTGGTGTGAGAACTAAAACAGTTATTAATCTTTATTTTAAAGTTAGGTAAATCAAGGGACCACGCCGTAAAACACGGAACGGGTTTCCTCCCAAGAATACCAGTGCACAAAACAATCAACGCAATGCTAAATAAAGAAAAATGAAGCTATTATAAGACCCAGGTCCCATCACACAATGCAACGCAAGCTGGAGGATAGGGTTTTACCTTATAATAGCCAAAGAATGCTTGATACGTGAAATTTCATGTTTTATTATTACTATAAGTGCATAGTGTCAAAACAATTTCAAATCATAAATATCAATCATAGATGGCATGGGTACCATATATCATGTCTCCATACTAGTTTTACAATTTAAAACCGCAAAGTCATGTATTTGGAAATTGGATTTCCATCTGTGAACCGAGGCAAAAGATAGTCCTCTACCGAATTCGAGACTCTCTAGCCCGAGCCTCAGGCAAGTACTAAGTCAAGCCTTGGAGTGACAGGGCCGGTCCACCGATGTGGATTAAAATTCCTGAACATTGCGTTTCCCCGCCCTTTGGGGCATAAATGAGCCAACGAATGACTCCATCGGTCCCGGATCGACCGATATAACCGAGGCACCTCACTACAAGAAATCGTAGTTTCAGTCGCATTTTATAGCTGCGTTTAAAATCATATGATGCTATTCCGTTGACCTTATAGGGTTCCAAACTTCCAGTATAGGATTAGGTTGGCTTCGTTTTCTCGTTCTCAACATGCCATCCAATTTTCATTCTCCCTGCTTGCTGCTGGTTCCCTCTCAAAGAAACCCTAAATTTTATCTTCTCTTAACTTCTCTCTAATCTTCAGAACATTTACTATCGAACGATCTCTAACCAAAAAAAGACCAGATTGTTAATCTAGCATAACATTCACCACTTGACCTAACCGTTGCCTCAAAACTTACGCCTCCAAAATTGGATTTTACTGCATTCGATCAGAGCCACTTACCATTAAATTGGAGCCAAGGTAAGAAAAATTCGACCCCCCTTGAAGTTGCTTCATCTTGTTTTGAACCATCGTCTGTTACCGTCGATTTGAGATGTCGATGTCACCATCGATTTTGGGCATAATGTAGTCACCTATAATCAATAGCTTATCTTATTATTCTTTCATAGCTTTCATTTTTTTTCTTTTTCTATTTAGGTAGATAGATAATAAATTGTTAATAAGACTATTACTGATTAATTTGTTATTTATACTTATTGGAATTAGAGATCTAGTTGATGTTGTTACCAGGACTAAGATTTCCTTTTTATGTGCTTACAAGTATAGCACTTTGAGGATTGTCTTTTCTTTATACCACGACTACACATCAGGCAACATCAAAGAGGAGTACTGCATGTATTTTTGTTTTTCTTACTGCCATTATATTCAGATCAGCTTCCAGCGAAATAATTAAATAATTTGTAGTGTTTACATTGGCTCTCGCTGGAAAGCATCTCGTAAATTTGTTTTTGGCTTTTTGGTTTTGGATTTTTCTTAATTCAGTGCAAGCAAGAACATTAATCTCAGTTTCATATCATTATTTATAAGAGTGTGTGTATACAATTTAAGATATAGCTGATTGTAATAAGTTAACAAAATAAATGTGCAGGGACCAACTCGACCTATTATGATAGACATTTCAAGTTTGTCTTTATTGCTTGTGTTTATAAGTGCTTGATATGTTTGTGTGATTACTATAATTTTACTAGATAGTCGGATACTTTTTTGTTGAGTTTCTTGGATATGCTATCTGCTTGGTTTTGTTATTAGTACTTGCATAGTTGCATACTTACATAATTAATATGTAAGTTTTAAGTTGTTTATTAGTGGAATTTCATATAACTACCTCTAGTAGTGATCTAATGCTAATTATCATAAAGTTTGTGACAAATTTCCTAAAGCTAGTATATGTCCTCACCATTAACTTTCCTTTTACTAAGACAAAAACAATTTTTCTATGAGTTTTAAACTCATTTAACAAATTTTGTGGGTTATCGATATAAAGGTAGCTCTATATTTTATTTTTTCTGTTGTTAACCACATTCCAATTCTCTGCATTATGTGGATACATTTTATATGTTAATCTTCTTGTCCACATTGTAATGAATCACAAAGTACTTGCTCTCATATTATTTTGAGAATCTGCAGAAATATGCATGCATCTGTACTTAAGTATACATAACTGATCACTATATGAATGTTCCTCTTCTAATGGTTTTCTTTTTTGTACATATGTTGTACAAGATGCAGGCAGACGATAAAGCCATGGTGACAAGGCTGACTATCGACTGTGGCTGTGATGATCGTACTCTCTTAGTGTGGACTGTTTTATGATGGCGGCAATACTGTATACTGTTAAGGTATCACTTTATTTGAGTTAAATGCATTTTGTTGTTAAAGAGAATTTACAACATACATTGAATAATAATAAAATTATTTCTTGAGAGGCTCGTACAATGATGAAAGCAAATAGTTGGAATAAAGAATAATTGCTTCTAACCTAAAATGAAGAAATTAATTACATCATGCTAAAATAATACATTTCTGGATTATTGGGATCTATCCTTTTAGTAATATTTACATGTCATGTATTGTGCTGTTAGCATTATTTTTAATTCAATGTCTTAAAATATAACTTTTCAGCCTTGTTTCACTGATCTTAAATAATAGGGAACAAAACAATTTCTATCGAAATTTGTGTGTGTGTGTGTTATATACTAAACAGATTTTTATGCAGTTTCATAATATGAAAAGAGTGTTTCTGTATTCCTAGTACTAATATGTATATGTTTAAATTAATTTGTGCTTATATATAAGCATAAGAATATTTATGTGGTTTCATGGTACTCAAAATAGTGTTTTTATACTGATCTTTGATTATTATTTGAAGAGATATAAAATGATTGGTTGACTCAGCCAGCTATAGTTATTTGGTTTCATGGTACTAATCTGTATATGTTTAAATTAATTTGTGGTTATATATAAGCATAGAATATTTAATTGGTTCCATGGTACTAAAAATGTTTTTATATTGATCTTTGATTATTATTTGAAGTGATATAAAATTATTGGTTGAATCAGCCAACTATATTTGGAGGAGTTCAAAAGTCTGAAATTTCAAAAAGAAAAACAACTATATTCTTACCAAATATAGTTCAAAAGTCTGTATATTATTGTTATTTGAAATTGTGATTAAAGAATTCTGTATTAAACAAAAAAACAGTTATTATCTTGAATAAAATGTTTTTCTTACTATTTGCAACAACTAATTGTTATTTTATCGAAATCACTACAATTACAAAGAGAAAAGCAATCAGGGAAGTAATTAAAGCATTTTAAATTAAGAAAAAAAGTAGTTCGTGCATGCATTCTTATCTATAGATAGAAATGTCGTATAAGATTCGGATTACAACACCAATTAAAACAGCAAATCTTCCAAGCCATACCTGATTGATTATATAACTGCAGTTTTTAAGCTTATAATTGCCTATTGTGTAAGAAAACTATATTTCAAGTATAAAAAACTAAGCAAAATAAAGAAAATTTATTCATGTACATACGTAGACCAAGTTATATGGCGATTTAATCATTATCTTCTAGTTTGACAGCATTCTCAAGATAAAATAGCAGTATAAGCAAAGAAAATTAAATTTTGGTTCCTATCTATTTTCTTTCCCACTTTGAGGTAGAAAAAAAGGAAAAAAAACTCTTTCTATAGAAGTATCTTCAACTGATATATTATATTTATAATCACATCGGGTTTTGGATGATCCAAATTTAAAGTGAACCTTCAGTTTAAATAGAAGATGATTAATTGAACATCTGTGCATTTCTTTCAAGCGGTGCGAAAGTTGAAATAGTTGATTTATGAGTGATTTATTTATTTATTTATTTACTGTAGCGGCTACAGTTGATTATTGCAGTTCTAATCTTATCCCTCTACAATTGATCATCATAATACTGCACTTGGTTGTAACCTTGTGGTCTCTGTCCTGTTATATGCCCTAATATTTGATATTTAGCATTTCAAAATTTGCATAGTAAAAAACAAGTGTATTCTTACCAAAAGCCTAAAATTTCAACTCGTCATTCACGCTCCGTTTTCACTGTTACCAAGTTATTTTCGACCTCTTTTATTTTACATATAGTGTCTCAAAAAATCAACATAAATCACTTAATTAATTGATGTTGAATTGTGACGGCAAAAGTGTTTTGATTTTCACCAGGGATATAGATTCACTACTGCTTACATTAATTAATTGGATGCCTCCCTTTAGGAGAGCATATGGTAGAAGATATGTTATCTCCTACTTTAAATATGAAAATTACTCTGAGCTTTATTGATGCTTAGTTCAATTCACAGTAATCATTGATCCTAAGGTCATCAGCCCATAGTAACATTTTTTTATCCTACTTTAAACATTCACAGTTTTGTAGTGTCCAAAGTATTCCATACTTAGGCCACTAACTTGATCCTAAGGTCATCAGCCCAATGCATCATAAACACATACCCTGTGAGATGAATCCTTATAGCTCTCCCAACTAAAGCTGTAGAAGAGTATGTTCTACCACGACCTGAATAAACACATACCCTGTGCATCCTAATAGTATAAATTTAACTCGATACTCTCTTTTTTCTTTTAATACTGGCTGTGAAATAATTTAGTTTTTATTATTTTAATCTACCTCGACATATTTTTTGGGTTTTGGTTCCAGCATGATAGTGCCCATGGACCAATGGATGGAGGTATCCCCCTGCACCTCAAGGTAATTTGTTTGGCCTTCATTGTTATATGCACCTTTATGAAATACAAATACAACTTTATGTTATATGGTGACAGGTCGATTCTGATGATGCGAATATGGTAGTTTGTTTGTTAGTTAAGTTGTGGTTTGTGAGATCCAATATATGCAGGCATGGTGTATTTCGGATGCTGACAGCTTGGGCAGACGGACCAGATATAATAACACAGTGTCCAATTGTACCAAGAAAAAGCTTCACTTACCATTTCAACATTGTAGATTAAGGGGAATTCTTTAATGGCACGCTCATGTCTCCACTCTATAAGCCACTGTCTATGGTGCCCTAGGGGAGTGGTAGAATGAAAATGTGGTGGATGTTGAAAATGAATCTCTTTTGTCTGGTGGTGCAGCTAATATTTTAGACACATTCATGATCAATGGAAGACGTGGCGATCTATATAACTGCCCTAAACATGGTTATTAAAATACCGAATACCGAAATTTTACTATGTAACATAAAATTATCTCCAACATTATTTATAGATGAGGTTAAGAGTTGTTAAATTACAATAATATAGTTCATAGTTAGGTGACAAATATTTTGCACGATGAGTGTGTTGAATTCGGATAGAATATTTGTTTTAATTAGAATATATGTGCTTACAATTTGAATAAAAAAACAGAAAAAAAAACACTGTATGGTTTTTTAAAACAATGATGGAAGCCTGTATGGTTTAAGTATTGGGCTAAGCTAGCTCAGGCACTGTTAAGGTTTTAACAATGAACAATTTCGGATGTAAAGGTTTGATTAAATAAGCTGATTCACGAATAAAAATTTTGAACTTTAAGTATGCAATCAATATATTTTAGCTTGGTCAGTATTATTAAAAAGGAGATGGATTGAGGCTTTGAGCATCAGTATTAGAATATTTCATCATATGATAAAGCTTTTAGCTTGTATATAAAAGCTTAGGAACTAAAATATTAAAATTGAAATCTGATTAGCAGAGATTTATCAAAGTAAGAAAGGATTAATTGGTTTTAAATAACATAAAAAATTTGTGTTAAACATAGTACTGCGATGGGCATGCATCATCCGGTGTATCACTTTGTATAAGAAGCCAAGAAAGATATTTATTTTCTACATCCTGTGTTGCCAATACAAGTCACAGTATTTTCTCTAGCAAAAGTTCTCCATAAAACTAGAGTCCTTGGGTTCCGATGATACAATAACTTTCGTGGCACAAAAAATATGCATTAACTTTCTTTGACAAGTAAAATATGTGTAAATTTCTGTGACAAGAAAAGTTTGTACGAACTTCATGTTTATTGACTCAGTTTCAGAAAGTTTAGAGTTAGCACCTGTTACCTGTTCAGAAGAATCCAAGCTTAACAAATTCCCTGT
Source organism: Allium sativum (assembly GCA_030737875.1). Taxonomy (NCBI): domain Eukaryota; kingdom Viridiplantae; phylum Streptophyta; class Magnoliopsida; order Asparagales; family Amaryllidaceae; genus Allium; species Allium sativum. Next base: position 484,298,178 of record CM060915.1, read on the forward strand.
TTGTAAAATTACTTTCTTGGCTTATATATGTTTTATTTTATTATCACCTGTTACTGAACTGTCAAATTAGATATGATCAGCTGAACCCTAAGTGTCCGTAAACCATTAGTCGATTTTGCTAACAAGCCAATAATCCTACATCAGGTAATAACATATTCTTACAGATATACATATTGTATATATAGATTATGTTGTTTCATTATTTGAAGCTTGTGATGATCGGATTGAAGCTTTGAAAGAAGTTGGAGTTACTGAAGTTGTTCTTGCAATCAACTACATGCTAGAGGTTTGATATCTCATATTATCTGTATTTGCATTCATGCTTCGATCCACATAATTAATTATCCAGATCTAAACATTTAGATGGTCAGATCATAATATTGAATGGTTTAGATCATAAAAGGTGAAGATGTATTCGGGTCTTATGATGGCATGTTGAATTTTTTTCATGTAATGCTGAAATTCTTGAAGGATTTTAAAGAAAAGTTGAAAATAAAGATAACATGTTCTCAGGAGACAGAGCTATTAGGCACAGCTGGACCTCTTTCTTTAGCAAGGGACATGCTCATAGATGGATCTGGTGAACCTATCTTTGTACTCAACAGTGATGTGATTAGTGAATACCCTTTTGCTCAACTCATTGACTTTCTCAAAGCTCATGGGAGAGATGCAACTAATGGATTAGATCTTCTGCTCTATTCCAAAATCAGATATATGTGTTCTAGTCAGTTCAGGTTCCAGAGATTCTAGTATATTTTAGCAGTACCAGGGCATTTCAGTAGATTAAACATTGCTAATGCAACAGATTCTATAAAGTTGTTAGTATCATGATCTGATTAAGTAACCAGAACATCCTTGCTCTAATTTTGACTTGATTTTACTTACTTTTCTGGTCTATTTAGTGATACAAAATAGACAAATTTTACTATGGTTTAGCATCAATCATCCACGGTATTATTCTAATTTAAAAAAATTGGATGAACATATTTTATGTTTAACTAGACCAAAGACAATTGTTAATCAGTGTAGATCAAAGACAATTATTGATCAGTGTAGATATATTGCATTCAGAACCCCATGTCCATTAGTGTTTGGGCACTCATATTGCGTAAACTTCCATCACAAGTAGATTTTTAAAAAATACCAACTCAAAGGACACCAAACACAGACTTCTTAAAAAGACAGTTCATATCTCTTGGATCAAGCATATGAACACTGCAAAAGGGTGCGTTTAGTGTGTTTTTTACTATTTGTTTAAAAAGACAGTTCATATGGTGCTAAAATTGTATTATGCAACTACACATTGATTGAAATTTCTTTAAAAAATCTATGGTGATTGAAAATATAATGAAATATCGATCCCTAATTTTTCAAGAGTTGAGCAAAATTCCTACGCTGACTGTTATTTTCCTTTCTGTTTTCCCCTGGATGACTATTAATACAACTGATTTGTAGTTCTTTCCATACACAATAGCAGTTTCCAGAATTTATATCTGCCATCAAGAAGCAGCTTTTAATAATTTGTCTTAAAATCATTGCTCATGAACTTTATGCATTTTGGCGTTTAGGCTATATATCATGAGAATTTTGAATGTGGCTGCATTTGGAGTCTGTGAGTATGCTTCTTTAGATGGGTGACCCTGTAAACCATTTAACCCTTTATTGGTAGAGATTTATGAAGTTGAGCAAATGGTTGGCTGGATGATTTAGAGGTATGCAATTTTTGTGGCTTTATTACTAATTTTGTCTTGTTAGTATTGTTTTATAATGAATGAAATTATGCAATTATACAGTCTATGATTTATGCAGCCTACACACACACACATATAATAAACTACACATATAATATGTATATGCGTTAAATATTATACGTAATAATTAGGTATGAGGCTATGTATGGGTATTGGTTTAGGTACCTACTCATTCAAATAACATATATAACAATATTCTTTGTATGTACATTAAAATAATACATATAACAAAGATAATGTATATAACAAAATAATATTAAATAAAATATATAATTTTAAAATAATATTCTTTTAACAATATTCTCTATATGTACCATACGCGGGCAAATGCAAAACCATATGTCTTACGACCCTTCATGAAACCATGTTAGTTGTCATGCACTAAATAGTAATAGCAATAAAAGTAATATCAACACAACATTTAAATCTACTGAAGGAAAAACATTATTCTGATGATGTCTGTATATTTATGAAAAGTATGCAATTGTAAGTAAAAAATGCAATTTGTAAACATATTATCCTAATAGAACTGCTTACAGCAGAATTGTATATGACGATATTGAAGAACCTGATAGAGTGTTGTAATGAATATAACTTGGCAAGGCTTTTCTACTTGCCTTTCCGCTTTTGTAACTTCCCCGACTCTTAAACAAGGCTATAATCGCTCCAAAAACCCGCAAGCCAAACATATTTAGTTAATGAACTAATACCAAAGAAGGCACTCTCTCGTTCTGATAAGGTATTGATACAGAGTGATCAAACCAATCATACCAGTAAGTTTCAACACTGTTGAAATAATCATTGTTAAGATTAAATCTATAAAGATATCCCATTATGTATTTTGTATGTCATCTAACAGATTGTTGTTATTTACAAATAATTGTTAATGGGGAAATCAAATTAACTATGAGGATAAAATTTGAAGGGAAATGATTTTTGAAAAGTCAAAGTTTCAAAGTGGTTCTTGATGACTGGGCGGAGGCCTATGCCTGCAGTAGCAGCTGTCGTTGTGCTTTGAGAATGTCTGTTTTATTATTGAATAACATATGCTTACTTATTTTATCGTACACAATTAACAAATTCATATACCTGATGCACCATATTGAAGTTAGTACACTTCTGTTGTTATTAAATTCTCTAGATGTTCAGACCATTTTAATATTGATAGGTTGATTTCGAAAAACAATAGAAAATAAGATGAATGTCTGGGTGAAGTCAAAATTGGCTTTGAGAATGTCTGCAATGATTTTTATGCAAGTGTTAAGACTACCACCATTAGATTGAAAGAGCCGGTAATTCTTACCGTTATATTTGTATGTAATTCTTACCATTGATCGTTATACTTATGTGCATGTAATTAGATTTTCAAAGTGAAGAACGCTCGCATCAAAGAACCGGTGGTTATTAAGCTATGAAAAAGACTTCAACTATTATTTTGTTTGTATTAGTCGGGTAGACTTGTTTGTAAGCAATTGTGGTATGTGGATTCACTTATTTTGTCGAAATACCACTATTGAGATGATTATGGGTGTTATATTTGATATTGTGAGTAATGTGTTTTTTAAGTATTTAAATATGGCAATTATTGATTTTAGTTTGAAAACGATACTCCTATAATTATTTGTTTTAATATTTCTAGTATATATAAGTGATTGATGGTAATATTAGAAGCTATTAACAGTAAATAACCGCATTTAAAATGTGGTGTACATCAGTTAGTTTTAGAACCGTTGAAAAAATGCTACAAATGTAATTGACAAAAGATATTGTAGCTGAAATGAAATGCAACAAAATACATATAGTAGGACTGAAAAACCGCAACAAAAAACATATAGTAGGACTGAAAAACCGCTACAAAAAAATTGAAAAATGATGCAAGTATCACTTTAGTAGCATTTTTAGGACGCTGCCAAAAAAACGTTTTGTAGGGTTTCAGAAACGCTACAATATGTACATTTTCGGTTACGTTTACTAAAAAGCAACAAAAACTTTCATACTTTTAGTTGCATGTCGTATAGCAGCGTTTATCGAAATGCTACTACAAGTTATTGTAGCGTTTTTACAACGCTACTAAAGGCATTTTCTGGTGTAGTGCCTCCAATTCCAACAACCACAAGAGTCAAACTCGTCAGCCAGTTCAAGCACTGACGCCACTCCTAACTAGAAAGAAACGCATGCCCTCCCTGAGGTCCTTCTCCTGTTCTTGGTTCACACCGGGGTGTGAGGCTCGCGAATTAATGCTACACAAAGCTACGCCACAAAGGCCGTGCTTTGATCATCAACCACAAGACTCTGCTTTTCAACAGAAGCCTTGATCATTTGCATCTTAGCATGCCACACAGGCAAACCACTCTATGCAACCGATAACAGTCACACAGAATGAAATCCAATGTCAGACACACAGTCCATTTACAAGTTCGTTCTCGGTCTGAACGAAACCGGAGGCACCTAGTACCCCGCATATCCATCGATCTCCAAGTACGTCTGGACGATCACCAACTGATTCCCTCCTCTTGGGTGTACTGCCCAATCAAGATCATCAGTAATTATCCAAACGATGTTGAAGACCTCCGGTCTTCGACCACCGTCTTCATTCTCGACACCACGTCGACTCAGTTATTCAGAATGGGATAAACCCAGTCTTTCTGAATAACTCGCGTATATATTATAAAAGTGTTACACAAACACAACATACGCCTCATTCCACTTCAGAATATTCTTTTTATTCAAATATTCTTATATTTTGGGAAAGGTTCCCATTAATTTTGTCAAAGACAAATTCTTTAATCTTCCTTTGAATATCAATTCAAACTAGTCGGGATTAGCAAACCACATCGAAGTAATCATTTATTTTAATTTCCCAATCCCAACCTATTCATCCCATGAAGTAAAACTGGTAATACTTCATATCTAACACCACGGTGTTATCGGTAAATTCAATTACCATTTCACGTTCAAATCTAATTAAAGATTTAACTATCGCCTGGAGTAAAACTGGTGATACTCCATTCTCGATCTTTTCAATCTAATTAAAGATTTATTAAAACTCCACTTAGTTTTAATCTTTAACTGGGTTAAAGAATCATTGTCATTTAAAACACGGTTCACGATAGACCCAAAATCCCATTCCATTAATTATCGGATTAAAGAACAAGTGTTATTTAAAACACTGTCCACGATAAACCCAAAATCACATTCCATTAATTATCGGGTTAAAGAACAAGTGTAATTTAAAACACTGTTCACGATAAACCCAAAAATCAATACCAATTCAATTCCAATTAAATATTATTTAATTGGTACACTTTATTAAATCTAAATAAAAAGATTTAATCTTTTTCTCAACTGGGCCTAAGAACAGTGTTAATGAAGACACCATTCACGACAAACCCAAATCACATTTGATATTAAATACAAGGCTCTGAATAGAAAATATATCGGCTTATATTCAATATCAAATTCTACGACCAACAAATATCGTATTGGAAATAACGATATATATATATATATCTTTCAAATTTCCACAAAAATATCTGTATAATCACGAAATCCCATATCGAAATATTCCGAAGACAAATTCGATTCAAATCCATTCCAATGCAATTATTAGAAATTCTGGTTATTTTCAAAACCATTTCAAATCCAATTTATTTATTTTAAAAATAAATAAATTATTATTCTAGTTCAAAACTAGTTCATTTCGATAAAAATCTATTTTTATCTTTTCAAATATGGAGTTTTTCATCCCAATTCTTCACAAATCATTTCTTATGATTTTACACAAATTATTACTATTTTTAATAATTTTATCAAGGCCCGTACAGTCGATTTACACCAACGGCCATCGAACTGCACTTACAACGACCTTTTCCAAATTTAATTTGGACATAATTCCAAATCCATCTATTAGATTTCAAATTTCTAATATTCGTTAGAAAGCTCTTTTCGATACGAACCCAACGGTTCCGGTTTCAGGAGAATCCGACGGTCGGATCTCCCGCAATATCCATTCGAAATCAATGGTCGAAATTCACGAACTGCCGCGGCGCGGCGCGTTCTATTCAGGCCATTATATTATATATATAATATATATAATACATACTTCATCGATTTCAATTCAAAACGTGCTTTATAAATCGTTTTAAAATTCATTTCAAATCGATTTCAATTCAATTTCAATTTAATTCGAATTTCAATTCATTTCAATTTAATTCAAATTTCAATTCTACTCAATTTAATTCGAATTTCAATTTAATTCGAATTCAATTCTATTCAATTTCAATTTGAATTCAATTTTAATTTGAATTCAATTCTTTTCAATTTCAATTTGAATTCAACTCTTTTCAATTTCAATTTGAATTCAATTCTGTTCAATTTCAATTTGAATTCAATTCTTTTCAATTTCAATTTGAATTAAATTCTTTTCAATTTCAATTTGAATTCAATTCTATTCAATTTAATTCGAATTTCGATTATTTTCAATATAATTCAAATTTCGTAATCACTTTCAATATACATTGAAAATTGAATAAAATCGATATAAATATCGTTCACGTCAAAATGGCGTCAATCTAATCAACACGGCTTCATATATTTCTATTTCCAAATATTCTATTTCAAATATTTCTTTTTCAAATATTTCTATTTCAAAACTGGAATGAGGCTCAATCAATTACCATATAATGTTAATTATATGGATTTTCTACAACACATGTACAAAATAACAACGACAAATAATCAACCATCATCCAGAGTGCGTTCTACACTGTATAAGCATCAAATATAATTATTTAACGCTTATAACAGCCTGTCAATCAATCGATCGACATACAACTAGTTATTGGGATTAGTGTATGTCATCTATCATCCCAATACCCGTGTGGGGTTTCAAACAATCAAACACAGATTTTATTTGTGCAGTTGGGCGATGTGTAAAATTTATCATCCCAATCCATATCAATCAAATCAGTGTATATAAACAAATCTCCGATTTGTTTATAAATATTTATTTGAAATACACGTTAAAAATTCTATTTTTAACTATAAAATATTTTATTTCACATTACACAATCAACTACATATCAAAATCAAACAAACAAGCATACAAGCCGTCCATGGTCTGTGGACGACGGGTGTTGGGTGCTACTAAGCATCGTCTGCATCCTAATATATATTTTAACTAGAAAAATTAAATTAAAGGTGTGGAGTTCTCACCCACTAGCTAATCCAATACCACGACTCTTCATTTGTAGAAATCTTCGTCGTTCTCGCCCTTTTGTCACTTTCATTGCCCGCTTTCACTACATATACAAAAATCGAATTTTTACATCACTATTCAATATATAAAAATCGAATTTTTACTTCGCTATTCAATATATAAAAATCGAATTTTTACTTCGCTATTCAATATATAAAAAACGAATTTTTACTTCGCTATTCAATATATAAAAAACGAATTTTTTACTTTGCTATTCAATATATAAAAATCGAAGTTTTACTCGCTATTCAACATATAAAAATCGAAATTTTACTTCGCTATTCAACATATAAAAATCGAATTTTTACTTCGCTATTCAATATATAAAAATCGAATTTTTACTTCGCTATTCAATATATAAAAATTGAATTTTTACTTTGTTATTCAATATATAAAAATCGAATTTTTACTTCGCTATTCAATATATAAAAATCATATTTTGAACAATAAATTTCCCATCTTTCTCTTCTATGTATTATATAAAAATCTCGCCTTTCCCCATTTAAAAATCTAAACTTTTCGATCCTAGAAATAGTATTTTTCTTATCATAAATATCCTATCTTCCTTACATAAAAATCACTATCTTTCACAATGCTTTTAATATATAAATTACTTACAGTTTTTAGCGAATGGGGCAAGGAACTTTCTGCGCTTGCCAAAGGCGGAGGGGCTGCGTCGGCTTGAGGGAAGGGGCAGGGTTCGGGTTTGGTGGCCGCGGGTGGTGGCACAGGGTTCGAGTGCGACTCAGGAGGTGGCGGGCTTCGATTTGGGGCTGAGGGCTTAAAGGGGTTTGCGGCGACTTCGAGAGGAGGGAAAGAGAGGAGCACAGAGGTGCGATGGGGGGGGGGGGCTGTGCAGTGTGGTGGTCGGCGCCGCCACCTTGGAGGGCCGCGATGGGATGGCGGCGGCGATTCCCCCCCTCCGTCGCGCCTTTCTCCCTTTTTTATTTTTTCTTTTTTTTTCTTTCTCGATTCCAATACTGAAGAGAGGGGGGCTAGGTTTTTTTTATATATATATAATTAATTAATTTCAAAAAGCAACTTTTTATTTCGACTTCAAAATCGAACCTACCACCTGTCGTCCATAGCTAATTACCCCCATTCCGAACACAATGGGATATGTATCACTGGCTGATTCGACTGTTTCGATCAGTTTTCGTCAAAATCAACATATAACTCTATATATTGAATTTGAACGCGCATTTCAATTTACTGGGGTCACGTTCTAACTCGAAAAATTCCAGAAAAATATTTTCTAGCTTCGTACTGACGATACGGTCCTAACAAAACTAGTTTCATCGAATTCTGAGACCGTTTGAAAAATGGTCATTTTCCAGTCGATTAAAATCAACTGAAACTGGTCAAACGCGTTTTCCTTTGCCACACTCACATATTGATTCGAAAAATTATGAATTTTGAAACCTAGCAATAACTTGACATCACGGATCCAACAAAAGTGGTTTCGTCGAAATCCGAGGTCGTTTGCAATATTTCCATTTTTATGGGCCGAAATTCCATAGCGACTATTCTGAAATTTCAACTGGACATAACTTTTTATTCCCGCTATGAAATTTCAATTTTTCTGATTCGTTGGAAAGATATTCTCAATTAGATTCAAATATTTTTGGTTTCACTAAAATCCGGTTTATTTTGCACCCGGTACATTCATTTGAAGTTTGTAATCGAATTATCGAACTACAGCGCCATTTTCAATTCCTTTTATAATTAAAATAAATATTTGTATACTAACAGCGACGTATATAAATATATACGTTCTAATTCCATTCAAAATAAATTTTTCGTCGTTATTATTTAAAATAATCTATTTTAAATAATCAAAATTCGCTAAAATTGCCAAAATAAAATTTTTAAATTGGCCCAGATTTCCGGGTTATTACAATCTCCCCCACTTAAAACTTTTCGTCCCCGAAAAGGAACAAAGCCGAAAGTTGTTTAACAAATCAACTCAACTTTCATTATTTTCCCTACGGCTTAAGTTCTTCAACTTTTCAGTTTCTAAGAACTTTTCAAACTTTTCAAAAATTTGGCTAACACCTTAAATTTTTATAAATTTCGCCATAACCTCCCCTGCACCGGGGACTTAGGGATATTTCATATAGCCTCCCATGGCTTTCTTCAATCCAAAAGAAAAAGAAAAAGCCAAGCGGCTAGCCAATCGGCTCATAAAATCATCCTCACCCAAACAAAACAGTAAATTATGGTAAACATGTACCTATTTGTCGGGCAAACAATTTTATTCCTCTTCTCTAGCCTCCTTGCTATGACCTGCTCAATATAAGTACATGTATATGCAAGCTAATGTGACTAATTTTCAATGCAATTCACTATTTGATTCAAATTGGCTATATGGTTCAAATTTTAATTATTTCAAACAATAATCAAACAACACAACCAACAATCAATTAGTTGATTAGCTTTTCAAATTCATAACTTTGATACATAGTCAAAAATCCCATTTTTGATGCCAAATCACAACAATAAGCCCTATCTAATTTTGGTTCTCACACCAGTTAATAGGAAATATATAGACATCACACTTTCGAAACTCGAATATAAATTCTGATGATGAAGCTTCAATCATCAGAACCATCTCCGGGCGACTAGAGGGTGATTCTATATCTACCCAATATATTAAAACTTTGGATACACGCGGATCAGACGTATATGCAAAATCTTTATATATTGGATTGTCCAAATTCAATATAAATAAATAATCAAATACGAAAAATTGATTTAAATTTTCAAAACAAAAATTGTTTTCACTTTTAAAAATATACTCTTCACACTCGTTCTAGAATACTACTGATCCCATCTCTAACGAGTCATTCTCATTGGATATTACTAATCCAATTTCTGATGAATTCTTTCGTTCGGTTCTAATGTGTCTTGTTCTCTGATCTTTGTAAACCAAAGCTCTGATACCAAATGAAACAACCAGAACTTCCCCGGTAAGGAAAGCCCGGATTGAATTGAGGACAAGGCCAATCAGAACAAAAACAGAAGAACATTTCATTGTATATTACAACAATTCCATCAGAATACAAGAATATACGGAGTATAAACAAATAAAATACATTCGATAAATATCAGAGAATACAATAAATTACAAAGCAGTAGAAAATAATACAATACACAACTAGAAGTAATACGCGGATACAAAGCTTTCCGAGTATCGTTCCAGCTGTAAACCAGAATCCTGTGAATATAAATCTACAAAACCAAAACTACTAGCTGCCCGTGTCAAAATAAGGGCACCCAGAGTTTAGGTTAAAACAATAAACTCCAGGTCAGTCATGGGACTGGTGTGAGAACTAAAACAGTTATTAATCTTTATTTTAAAGTTAGGTAAATCAAGGGACCACGCCGTAAAACACGGAACGGGTTTCCTCCCAAGAATACCAGTGCACAAAACAAACAGCGCAATGCTAAATAAAGAAAATGAAGCTATTATAAGACCCAGGTCCCATCACATAATGCAACGCAAGCCGGAGGATAGGGTTTTACCTTATAATAGCCAAAGAATGCTTGATACGTGAAATTTCATGTTTTATTATTAGTATAAGTGCATAGTGTCAAAACAATTTCAAATCATAAATATCAATCATAGACGGCATGGGTACCATATATCATGTCTCCATACTAGTTTTACAATTTAAAACCGCAAAGTCACATATTTGGAAATTGGATTTCCATCTGTGAACCGAGGCAAAAGATAGTCCTCTACCGAATTCGAGACCCTCTAGCCCGAGCCTCAGGCAAGTACTCAGTTAAGCCTTGGAGCGACAGGGCCGGTCCACCGATGTGGATTAAAATTCCAGAACACTGCGTTTCCCCGCCCTTTGGGGCGTAAATGAGCCAACGAATGACTCCATCGGTCCTGGATCGACCGATATAACCGAGGCGCCTCCAATTCCAACAACCACAAGAGTCAAACTCGTCAGCCAGTTCAAGCACTGACGCCACTCCTAACTAAAAAGAAACGCATGCCCTCCCTGAGGTCCTTCTCCCGTTTTTGGTTCACACCGGGGTGTGAAGCTCGTGAATTAACGCTACACAAAGCTACGCCACAAAGGTCGTGCTTTGATCATCAACCACAAGACTCTGCTTTTCAACAGAAGCCTTGATCATTTGCATCTTAGCATGCCACACAGGCAAACCACTCTATGCAACCGATATCAGTCACACAAAATGAAATCCAATGTCAGACACACAGTCCATTTACAAGTTCTTCTGGGTCTGAACGAAACCGGAGGCACCTAGTACCCCGTATGTCCATCGATCTCCAAGTACGTCAGGACGATCACCAACTGATTCCCTCCTCTTGGGTGTACGACCCAATCAAGATCATCAGTAATTATCCAAACGATGTTGAAGACCTCCGGTCTTCGACCACCGTCTTCATCCTCGACACCACATCGAATAAGTTATTCAGAATGGGATAAACTTGGTCTTTCTGAATAACTCACGTATATATTATAAAAGTGTTACACAAACACAACATACGCCTCATTCCACTTCAGAATATTCTTTTTATTCAAATATTCTTATATTTTGGAAAGGTTCCCATTAATTTTATCAAAGAAAAATTCTTTAATCTTCCTTTGAATATCAATTCAAACTAGTCGGGATTAGCGAACCACACCGAAGTAATCATTTATTTTAATTTCCCAATCCCAACTTATTCATCTCATGAAGTAAAACTGGTAATACTTCATATCTAACACCACGGTGTTATCGGTAAATTCAATTACCATTTCACGTTCAAATCTAATTAAAGATTTAACTATCGCCTGGAGTAAAACTGGTGATACTCCATTCTCGATCTTTTCAATCTAATTAAAGATTTATTAAAACTCCACTTAGTTTTAATCTTTAACTGGGTTAAAGAATCAGTGTCATTTAAAACACGGTTCACGATAGACCCAAAATCACATTCCATTAATTATCGGGTTAAAGAACAAGTGTTATTTAAAACACTGTTCACGATAAACCCAAAATCACATTCCATTAATTATCGGGTTAAAGAACAAGTGTTATTTAAAACACTGTTCACGATAAACCCAAAAATCAATACCAATTCAATTCCAATTAAATATTATTTAATTGGTACACTTCATTAAATCTAAATAAAAAGATTTAATCTTTTTCTCAACTGGGCTTAAGAACAGTGTTAATGAAGACACCATTCACGACAAACCCAAATCACATTAGATATTAAATACAAGGCTCTGAATAGAAAATATATCGGCTTATATTCAATATCAAATTCTACGACCAACAAATATCGTATTGGAAATAACGATATATATATATATATCTTTCAAATTTCCACAACAATATCTGTATAATCACGAAATCCCACATCGAAATATTCCGAAGACAATTTCGATTCAAATCAATTCCAATGCAATTATTGGAAATTCTGGTTATTTTCAAAACCATTTCAAATCTAATTTATTTATTTTAAAAATAAATAAATTATTATTCTAGTTCAAAACTAGTTCATTTCGATAAAAATCTATTTTTATCTTTTCAAATATGGAGTTTTTCATCCTAATTCTTCACAAATCATTTCTTATGATTTTACACAAATTATTACTATTTTTAATAATTTTATCAAGGCCCGTACAGTCGATTTCCACCAACGGCCATCGAACTGCACTTACAGCGACCTTTTCCAAATTTGATTTGGACATCCAAATCCAACCGTTAGATTTCAAATTTCTAATATTCGTTAGAAAGCTCTTTTTGATACGAACCGAACGGTTCCGGTTTCAGGAGAATCCGAGGGTCGGATCTCCCGCAATATCCATTCGAAGTCAACGGTCGAAATTCACGAACTGCTGCGGCGCGGCGCGTTCTATTCAGGCCATTATATTATATATATAATATATATAATATATACTTCGTCGATTTCAATTTAAAACGTGCTTTATAAATCGTTTTAAAATTCATTTCAATTCAATTTCAATTTAATTCGAATTTCAATTCATTTCAATTTGATTCGAATTTCAATTCTACTCGATTTAATTCGAATTTCAATTTAATTCGAATTCAATTCCATTCAATTTCAATTTGAATTCAATCTCAATTTGAATTCAATTCTTTTCAATTTCAATTTGATTTCAACTCTTTTCAATTTCAATTTGAATTCAATTCTATTCAATTTCAATTTGAATTCAATTCTTTTCAATTTCAATTTGAATTCAATTCTTTTCAATTTGAATTTGAATTCAATTCTATTCAATTTAATTCAAATTTCGATTATTTTCAATATAATTAAAATTTCGAAATCACTTTCAATTTACATTAAAAATTGAATAAAATCGATATAAATATCGTTCACGTCAAAATGGCGTCAATCTAATCAACACGGCTTCATATATTTCTATTTCCAAATATTCCATTTCAAATATTTCTTTTCCAAATATTTCTATTTCAAAACTGGAATGAGGCCCAATCAATTACTATATAATGTTAATTATATGATTTTCTACAACACATGTACAAAATAACAACGACAAATAATCAACCATCATCCAGAGTGCGTTCTACACTGTATAAGCATCAAATATAAATATTTAATGCTTATAACAGCCTGTCAATCAATCGATCGACATACAACTAATTATTGGGATTAGTGTATGTCATCTATCATCCCAATACCCGTGTGGGGTTTCAAACAATCAAACACAGATTTTATTTGTTCAGTTGGGCGATGTGTAAAATTTATCGTCGCAATCCATATCAATCAAATCAGGGTATATAAACAAATCTCCGATTTGTTTATAAATATTTATTTTAAATACACGTTAAAAATTCTATTTTTAACTATAAAATATTTTCCACTATAAAATATTTTATTTCATTTCACATCACATCACACAATCAACTACACATCAAAATCAAACAAACAAGCATACAAGCCGTCCATGGTCTGTGGACGACGGGTGTCGGGTGCTACTAAGCACCGTCTGCATCCTAGTATATATTTTAACTAGAAAAATTAAATTAAAGGTGAGGAGTTCTCACCCACTAGCTAATCCAATACCACGACTCTTCATTTGTAGAAATCTTCGTCGTTCTCGCCCTTTTGTCACTTTCGTTGCGCGCTTTCACTACATATACAAAAATCAAATTTTTACTTCACTATTCAATATATAAAAATCGAATTTTTTACTTCGCTATTCAACATATAAAAATCGAATTTTTACTTCGCTTTTCAATATATAAAAAACGAATTTTTACTTCACTATTCAATATATAAAAATCGAATTTTTACTTTGCTATTCAATATATAAAAATCGAATTTTTACTTCGCTATTCAATATATAAAAATCGAATTTTTACTTCGCTATTCAATATATAAAAATCGAATTTTTACTTCGCTATTCAATATATAAAAATCGAATTTTTACTTCGTTATTAAATATATAAAAAACAAATTTTTACTTCGCTATTCAATATATAAAAATCGAATTTTTACTTCGCTATTCAATATATAAAAATCGAATTTTTACTTCGCTATTCAATATATAAAAATTGAATTTTTACTTTGCTATTCAATATATAAAAATCGAATTTTTACTTCGCTATTCAATATATAAAAATCATATTTTGAACAATAAAGATCCCATCTTTCTCTTCTATGTATTATATAAAAATCTCCCCTTTCCCCATTTAAAAATCTAAACTTTTCGATCCTAGAAATAGTATTTTTCTTATCATAAATATCCTATCTTCCTTACATAAAAATCACTATCTTTCACATTGCTTTTAATATATAAATTACTTACAGTTTTTAGCGAATGGGGCAGGGAACTTTCTGCGCGTTGCCGGAGGCGGAGGGGCTGCGTCGGCTTGAGGGAAGGGGCAGGGTTCGGGTTTGGTGGCCGCGGGTGGTGGCACAGGGTTCGAGTGCGGCTCAGGAGGTGGCGGGCTTCGATTTGGGGCTGAGGGCTTAAAGGGGTTCGCGGCGGCTTCGAGAGGAGGGGAAGAGAGGAGCACGGAGGTGCGATGAGGGGGCTGTGCAGTGCGGTGGTCGGCGCCGCCACCTGGGGGGGCCGCGATGGGGTGGCGGCGGCGATTCCCCCCATCTGTCACGCCTTTCTCCCCTTTTTTTTTTTTTTTTTCTTTCTCGATTTCAATACTGAAGAGAGGGGGGCTAGGGTTTATATATATATATATATTTATTTAATTAATTAATTTCAAAAAGCAACTTTTTATTTTGACTTCGAAATCGAACCCACCGTCTGTCGTCCATAGCTAATTACCCCCATTCCGAACACAATGGGATATGTATCGCAGGCTGATTCGACCGTTTCGATCAGTTTTCGCCAAAATCAACATATAACTCTATATATTGAATTTGAACGCGCATTTCAATTTAATGGAGTCACATTCTAACTCGAAAAATTTCAGAAAAATATTTTCTAGCTTCGTATTGACGATACGGTCCTAACAAAACTAGTTTCATCGAATTCTGAGACCGTTTGAAAAATTGCCATTTTCTAGTCGATTAAAATCAACTTAAACTGGTCAAACGCGTTTTCCTTTGCCACGCTCACATATTGATTCGAAAAATTATGAATTTTGAAATCTAGCAATAACTTGACATCACGGATCCAACAAAAGTGGTTTCGTCGAAATCCGATGTCGTTTGCAAAATTTCCATTTTTAAGGGCCGAAATTCCACAGCGACTATTCTGAAATTTCAACTGGACATAACTTTTTATCCCTGCTATGAAATTTCAATTTTTCTGATTCGTTGGAAAGATATTCTCAATTAGATTCAAATATTTTCAGTTTCACTAAAATCCGGTTTATTTTGCACCCGGTACATTCAATTGAAGTTTGAAATCGAATTATCGAACTACCGCGCCATTTTCAATTCCTTTTATAATTAAAATAAATATTTATATTCTAACGGCAATGTATATAAATATATACGTTCTAATTCCATTCAAGCTAAATTTTTCGTCGTTATTATTTAAAATAATCTATTTTAAATAATCAAAATTCGCTAAAATTGCCAAAATAAATTTTTTAAATTGGCCCAGATTTCCGGGTTATTACAGATAGAATATCGACGTTCACTAGTATTTACTGTCTTAGAAGGTGATTGGGTGGTTGGGGAGTCAATAGAAGTGTCTGGATTTGCATCAGAAGGTAGCTCATCATCATCAGCAGTGAAAGGATTAATATGAACAAGATCAGACATAGATATATTGTGAGTACGATCAGGAATTGTAAAATAAGGAATTTGTTCAAGAAAAACAACTTGACGAGAAACTTATAGCTTATGACTGACTGATTAAAACAACGATATCCTTTTTGTCCTGCACCATAACCAAGAAAAACACATATAGCAGACCGTGAAGTTAGCTTACTCCGTTGGACATGAGGAAGAAGAACAAAGCATGTAGAACCAAAAACATGAAGAGAAGAATAATCTGGTGGACAACCATACAATTTCTCATAGGGAGAAAAGCCAGAATTATGAGAAGTAGGAATTCTATTAATCAAATAAACAGAGGTAAGAGCCGCCTCCCCCCAAAATTCACTTAGAACACTAGAAGACAATAAAAGTGACCTAGCAGTCTCAAGAATATGCCTATGTTTCCTTTCAGCAACCCCATTTTGTTCAGGAGTATCAGTGCAAGAATTCTGATAAATTGTGCCATCTAAAGCAAGAAGTTCCTTAAAATCATGAGAAGTATATTCACCTCCTAAATCACATCTAAAACATTTAATAACAGCTGCATGCTGAGTTTTGATAAGAGATCGAAACTCATTATAGATGCCAAAAAATTCTGAGCGACATTTCATAAGATAAATCCAACAATAACGAGTGCATTCATCAATAAAAGAGACATAATAACGAGAGCCTCCCTTTGTAGAAACAGGAGATGGTCCCCAAACATCAGAATGAATAAGATCAAAAGGTGCAATAGAAAATGTATTACTTTGAGGAAACGGCAAAGCAGAAAATTTTGCAAGTTTACAACCACTACAATCAGAAATGTCATGAGTTTTCAAATCTCCTAAAACTCCTGTAGACACTAAGAATTGTAATCGAGACTTAGATACATGGCCCAGACGAGAATGCCACAAATAAAACGTAGAAGATGACTGACTCAAACGAAAAGACGAAACATCCACACCTGGAACAGAAGCCGCAATCTCTGAAATCTTAGGATTTTTGAGCTGATCCAATACATAAAGTCCTCCTTCTCTATGGACGGTCCCAATCACTTTCTGAGACTTTGGATCCTGAACATAACATTCAGAAGAAAAAAAGGAAACCAAGTAGCCATTATCACAAATTTGACCAATAGAAGCAAGATTTAATGCAAGTCTCTGAATGTGATAGACATTAGATAAGGACACAGAAGGTGTAATTACTGAACCAACACCTTGCACGGGCATAGATGTATCACTAGCACTCATGACAGGCACAGAAACTTTAGGAGCCAAAGAAGTGAAAGAGGATAAATTAGGTGACATATGATTCGAAGCACCAGAATCTAAAATCCAGGTAGAAGAAGATATACCTGACGAACAAGATGACAAACCTATTTGAGACGAAGCTGATATAGCATAATTTTTATCATCTGCTTGAAGCGAATCATCTCTAGTTACTTCAACTGTCAACTTTGATTTAAACTCTTACAATTTAGACCTAATATGCTCTTCTAGCAACTCAACTCTCTTCAAATAAACTTCAAGCTCCAAAATTTGCTGCTCTTTCCACTTCTGTTCATTTGGCAAGCTGTCCAACCTTGGTCCCAGTCCTAAACCAAGATTTAACGTATTCAAAAGCGATCCACCATTTTCAAAACTAGCCTTAATTAACTCTGTAAGCATTGGTTTTAAACAACTCTTCACTATCTCCGCCACAACATTCGAACCCTCGTCTTTGCCACTAAAATCTAATCACTCCTCGGTCTTCCTTCCATTCGTCGTCTTTTTAGCTGCAGAATCCCAAATCATCTTCGAAATTTCGTATATGGTGCTTCGGGTTTAGTGAACAGTGGATTAGGGGAATAAAGATGCTTTCACTTCGGGTTTGTGCTTCGGATTAGGGCGAATTAGGCAGGGAACGACGGATTAGGGCGGATTAAGGTGCTTCGGGTCTGGTGCTTTAGTTTTTGGATCTGTTTGTTTTCGGATCTGAACGATGGGTGCTGAATGGCGGATTAGGGAACAGATTAGTGAACGTCGGATTGGTGAACTTCGGATTGGCGACTTCGGATTTGGGTATTCTGGGCTTCGACGGGTTGTTGAAATGTCGGATTGGTATTAAGGCAGAGATTGGTACGGGGAACGATGGTATTCTGGAACTGCGATGGTACAGAGAAAGATGGTACAGAGAACGATGGTAATTCTGGAACTGCGGATTTGTTCAAAAGAGAAGAATAGGCTCTGATACCATGATAATGTTAATAAAGAAGTCTGAAACAATTTATTGATTAAGCAACATAGCAACATACAGAGGAGATAGAGGCTAACAAAAGAAGAGAAAGCCTTAACCCTAAAATAACACAAGAGGCCTTTATATATAGGCAAAACATAAAACAAAAGACTATATTGCCTTTTAGTATAATATTAATTACGCTAACAGTGCTCAGGTTGCACTTGTGTTGCCATCATAGTATCCAACTTTTTGAAATTTTCATTTGACCTTATCACTTTTGCCTTGACACTAATGTTACTCAACACTTGATTCTTGTTAATTCTACCAACCATTTTCCAAACCTTCATTTTCTTATTCAATGGCATTACCACTTCCTTCTCCTTATTACAGTTTAATTCGTGCTTGTTTGCACCTACAACCTTGCTAGTTTCCATAACCAAGGAAACCCCAACATTTTCTAGTTGACTTCCTATTTTCTCTTTCATAACGCGTTTAGAACGGTCAACTTGAACATGTCCAAAAACCTTGCAAATACTATAGGTTTCAGGTTTCCATGAGTATTGCACTTTAACAAAATGCACTCTTCCATCTACCATTCGAACAGGGAAATCCAGTAGCCGGTCATGGTTTGGGAAATTTTGACCATGCACTTTGCATATTCAAGCCTATCTATTTTTTCTGTAGGTTCGTAGCCTGTCATGGTTTGGGAAATTTTGACCATGCACTTAGCATATTCAAGCCTATCTATTTTTTCTGTAGGTTCGTCCATACACAAAATTATGCTAACTCGCGAAGCTAACCAACTAATACCTAGTAAAGACCTTGAAAACAACCGGATATTCAGTAGTTAATCCAAACTAGAACAAACCTAATACTACAACTATTATTACCAATTGCAGGATCCCACTTTTTCATAGTAAATAGTTTATTCCACATACTAATAAGGTCTTCTTCAGCAATTTTAATCCTATCATCCAAACATGAAAAGCAGAAAAAGAAAAGGTAGATATTAGATTTGACCTTAATAGACCTTGAGCTTATAGATTTTCTTCAAGTAGTTGATGTCCGCCGTGTACGACAACGACTTATCGAGGAAAAAACCGACGAGGTACTCTTGCCATACTTCATCCCCTCCTAGCAGAACTGCCTCAGAAGGAACAAGCTTCTTACCCTCAAAGATAAGAGAAGCAATCAGAAGAGAGTACAAGCCAGCGTTTGTGCGGCTTCATCTGAAAAAGCGATGTCCATTTGGGTATTTCAGACATTAGGTTTTGGTCTGATTCGTTAAAAAGTGGATTAGAGGAGGAGGAACTCGCTTGAGGTGGAGGACGGGGGTTTGGCGTAGGTGGAATAGGGTCGGGCGGCGGCGTTTCATGGGTAGGTGGCTGAGCGGCATTGAGCGAGGCTTTCAAAATGGAGAGAGAGAGAGAGGGGGAGAGGAGAGAGAAGCGGAAAAAGTTGCCATGATTTTGAAAAGCTTGAATTGGTTGAATGAATAATGATTAATTTTAAAATATAACTTCAATGATTCTGAAACCTTAAACAATTCAGTTTATTCATAATAGCAAAAGTCAAATTATTTGGTATTATTTTCAAATCAAATTATAAAATTTCAAAATCATATCTTTGATAATCAATTAAATAAAGCTTAATAAAATCTTAAACTTTAAACTTTATCTTCTTAAATAATATTCGTTAAAGTAATAAAGTAAATCTTCATATTTAATTAAAATTTTGAAGTAAAATTTAAAACCTTATTTAAATTAAAATTTAAAATTTAAAATTAAATTATTTTATTTATTTAGTATTCATATTATATTACTTTTATATTAACTTTAAAACTAAAATAAATCTTAATTTAAATCTTAAAATCAGAATTTTGAAACTCTTCATTAGAAATTTCCGTTCTCCTTACATAGAGATAATACTACGATATAAAAATTCAAAGTCATATCAAAAATCTGTATTAGTATTTGCTGCCAAGAATCAAGCAACAAATTATAATTTGAACTTTTGTAAATCACCATGAAACCATGTACTCTATTCCTTGATCAGTTTCATGCGAATAGAATGATCTATGTTATAACACATGTATTTTAATATATTTTCCACTTAAGAGTTCCATTTATTTTTCATTATTATTCAATTTCCCATTTAATAGCACAAAGATCGACAATCACCATTTTCCAAGTGGTTAATATACTTTGATGTGGTGTCAGATGTCATGGGTTCGCATCCACTTTATAGGATTAAAAATACTTGTGGAATAATATGTTATATACTACATAAAATTGTAAATAAAGTACCCAATTCGAAAAAAAATAACGCAAGGATCATCAATTATTTATACATTTGTATTTACTTAATTCATTCATGAATCAATATTATAAATATTTATTTAAATTTCATCACAAATGGTATTTTCCATTTGATACTAGCTGATTTATAAATCACCTCAAATAATTTCTCTAACTTACTATCATTTTACTAAGATTGTATTTTTCTTTTATACAACATGAATTCCAATTTATATTTATCTAACAAGGTTACAATTTAATTTTTAATATTCTTTATGATTTTATTTGTTTAACTTTTAATTTATTTATAAAGACATGCTTGCATTTTTAATTGATTACTTTCTTAAGGTCATATTCATTTACTAAGGTAGCATTCTCATTTACTGTTTAATTCATTCATTAAACCCTTTATAATATTCACTTGAGCATATAAATAATTCTTATTACTACCTAGTTTAATTGTAATAAAATTGTTACTTTGAAACAACTTGAATTGTATTCCATTACATACTCAAATTAACAATTTTGAACCTTTTTAGATATTTAAGGTAAAATTTATATATGCGTTCTGAATGTAATTGAACACTATACATATTTCGTATTCATTTCCTACGTAAAATATTCAATAGTTTAAGTTAGTTCCAAATTTCAATTAACTTTCCAATTTAGATTTACAACCTAACCTTTATTTCAAAAAAAAATTGGCTTAATTTCTTGTTTCATATTAGAAATTTTACTGTTCAAAAAAATCCATTTCATTTCTAAAGTCGAAAATTTACTAATTTACACAACTTGAGAATTCAAACACTAGGTTCCATTTCCAATCATCTTGAAATAATATACATACTTATATGTCAAATCATAATTTGGATTTATTACAATATAAACCATTTTGAATTAAACCGTTTAAAATATATATTTTAAATATCCAAATTACACTTTAGAAATTTTAAACCAAAATTTATTTATCAAAACCATT
This sequence comes from Allium sativum, assembly GCA_030737875.1. Lineage (NCBI taxonomy): Eukaryota > Viridiplantae > Streptophyta > Magnoliopsida > Asparagales > Amaryllidaceae > Allium > Allium sativum. Next base: position 484,319,899 of record CM060915.1, read on the forward strand.
TCGTATTTTATATTCTAATTAAAATTTCAGTTCTTTAATGGACCCTTTTAGAAAAATTCTATTATAAGACAATTATGAGCTATTTCCACTTATAATTTAAATTAATTGTAATTTACATAAAAGAGATTTATAATTTTTTTATTTAATTGTCTTTCCTTTTTAAACAAAATTATATGTTTACAAATTATCATTTTATCAATCTTGTTTATTTCCTTAATATAACATCTATAAGTTTCTTCAACATATAAATTCTTTATAATTTCTTTCGAAAGAGAAACCATTTATTAAATGTTACAAATATCCTTTAGGAAATTCATATAATAAGTACCTTTCAAAATACTTTTTCTAAATCAATGGTTAATGAAACTCGGTATTTTTATCTTAGTTATTAATATATTCATAATTTCAAATTTCTAAACTTCTCTTTATTAATTCCTAATAAAATTTATACTTATATTTTCTTGTATTATTTATCATGTTAATGCAAAGATAAATTTTAAAACATAAGTAAAGTTTAACACAAAGAAAGAACCTAATCAAAGAGGACCTACAAAGAATGGGTTTAGAACAAGAACAGAGATTCAATCTTACAGAAACTCTAATCGAACATAATACTAAATAGGAAGATAGAACTGAAAGGAAGGGAATATTGGAAAAAGAATTAACTTTTAAAACAATTTAGATTTTTCAGAATATTCTCTATCAAAAATGATTCTGAGACCGATTCTACTAATTCTAGGGTATTTCTACCTTATCTGTAATGAGTTTTACCCCATAGGCTAAGGTTTTTTTCTTCTAAACCAAAGCTCTGATACCAATGTAGTGACTTGCCATTTCAAACTGTGACGCCATATCCTAAGACCAATACAAACAAAGGGTATTAATAGGTAATACTATCAGCTAGTTTAGAAAATATGGTTGCTAGGATCGACCATCCGTGATTCCTGTATCAAACTAGTATTTAGTACGTCAATTTAGTGCTCATTTTCTTCCTTACCATACGTGGATTAAAGTACTTAATTCCTTCCTAATAAAGTACTACAGTGGTTGAAGGATCTGTTCAGAAGAAACATAATTATAGTAAATAACACAGATCACATAATAGCTAACACAATTATATATACTGATGAGTCAAATATAATATAAGTGATACATACATTAGTGGTTATATGAACCACAATATATACAACATCATGTCCTATAAACGAATATACATATTAGAGTCATACGAATGAACTACTAGACGACTACTCAAAAACTATGCCTAAGCATCCAAAAAGTGATATATAAGCCATAGCGAAAGGTGAATAAGAAGATATCAACAACAGGTGCTGACGGAAATAACTCGGTATGACCCAAGTACATAAAATACATAGGTCAGTCTAGTTTAAACAGACTAAGTAGATCATGATAAATGAAGTATAGAATCATAAGGGGATAACTCTTCTTGAACAGAGGAAGCGTAATTTCAACTCGGTTAGCACATGGCTCAAGAGATAAGTTGCAACTAAAACATCATATGATGGTCTCAAAAAATACATGTAAATGTTTTCTACCAACAACAAGTGCTAAGCACCATAGCCAGGTATGTTTATGTGTGTGTATGTGTGTGTGTGTATAATCCTCAAAACTCCAAGAAACACCATAGAGGAAAATCTGTCATAATGTCAATATATGGAACTTATGTAAGAGTTCAAATATCACAAGTGTGATCATTATATATAAGCCTCATGATAGCACTAAGCTATGTGAAAGGAATCAACGTACAACAATGGTGAAACATTTTAGAGAGTCAACAATAGCAACATAAATTGGATCCAAATCAACAAATAGCGTGTGCTTCAATAATATAGCTCCTCTCAAGCTTTGCTAAGTATTATATATATATATATATTCAAGCGCCTGTCACTACAACCCCCCAGCCTAGTGCAGGCTGACTCCAAAAAAAGTGAATATATATACATACACATATATATATGACCTACCCCGGGACTGGATCCCCTCGGAGCAAGTACTGGCAACATCAACAAACAACAATCATGTGTCAAAAACTTCATTAAAGGGGTCTAAAAAGTGAAAAATAATACGTTCCATGCCGCATGTTTCAATAATAAATTTACTACTGGTCAGTCTAGTCTACATTGGAAAAAGCTTCAAGACAACGATTCTGAAATTAATCGATATAATTAACCTATGTGTCCCATACTATATGGTTTATTATATCGCTTAAATCACTTCCTCGTTCTCTCAAAGAGTGCAAATGTAATGGCCTGAATTTCCGGGTAGTCAAGTATTTCAGGTATTTACAGATATACTTGGAGAAGCTTGGAGTAGGAGGCTTCAACGTTATTTAGTTATTGTTATTTCGGCTGTAATGAATAAGTGTTGTACTTTGATAATGGTATGTTTATACAGTTAAAATTTTGTATTCCAAAAGCTGTTATATATATTATATTTTATTTCTCTATAATGTGAGATTTTGTGTTGTTGTTTCTGTTCTTCTTCTGTCTTTTTCTTCTTTATTTCATAGTGATTCGTATTTCTGTGCAATTTGGGTTGGACATGTGGTGTATTTAGTTAACATAGATAGTATAGAAATTTTGGCGATTACATTAAAAGCGTGTAATTTTTATATGGAAAATATAATTTGAGAAAACGCATTTATAAAATGATTTTGAAATTATTTGGAAGTTGCTTCTTTGAAAATCTCTATACATTGGAAAATACTGTATATTATCTAGATTTGGTATAATTTTATTTTTTATAAAATGAAACATGGAAAAACATTTATCCCAAAACAATATATATATATATAATTCTTTACAAATATGTTCATAAAACGTGCACCATGTCAATAAATTCATGAAATCGTTCATGAAATCAACATGCAAAAGTCACATAAAACCTCACCAATCTGAAGTATGAATTAGTGACAATGTTAGATTTTTCCATTATAGAATTAAGCCTAAGAAAAATACATGAAATACTATTTCAAGGATTGTAACAACTTGAATTTGTACCAACACTAATAGAGGATAAATTAAATAATAATTAATTTAATATTCAGGATTAGAGGAAACGGACTACACCATTGCATCCGTCTTGATATTCTGGTCAAGATAGACAGTTGGTTTGCGTAAAACGGACACCATATGAGGAAGTTATGAGAGTTTTAAGTTTGTATACGCGTAGAAAAATTATATACATATGTATGAGTCAGAGATGAGTCAGAGCTGAGTCAGAATTTTATCCAGAAAGATTCAAATTCAAAAATTCGTCAGAGCGGCAAAATTCCCGCTCTAGGGGGTCGACCCCCCTAGAGGGGAGTCGACCTAGGGGTCGACCCACCCACAAGGGTGTCGACACCCCTAGGACTGATGTGGCAGTCGGTTTCAGGGGGTTCTACAACTATAAATATGTGGTTATTTCTCATATTTCTTCATTAGAAATCATGGCGGCCAAACTCTGCCGGAATCTGAACTGAACTAGGGTCTCTCATCTTATTCTATCAACTAAAGCATGTCAAATTCTGAGATTGAAGCATAGACTCAGCACCAACCTCTTTTCTATCATCTTAGCAATCCAATCACAGTGAGTTTTAGTTGTTTTTAGGTTTAGATAAATAAAAGTGAATTATGAAAGACTGTGATTTGGATACGTTGTAAACCTTGAATCTATGTTATTGTTAGATCTTATGCTATGTTATGATAGATCTATTTCGCTAGATCCAATTCAATTGTGATTGTTCTATTATGGATCTTGGTTTATAATTATATTATGGTTAATATAGATCTGTTAATTTGGACAGTTATATCATTGGATAGATCTAATCATTTATGTAAATCATGAACATATGTCACCTTGAATTGGTTAGAATTGGATCTAAAACTTTATCTTAATTGCAACTTTTATGACATGATATGATGTGTATGTGTGTAGATCTATTTCTAAATTAGTAGATCTAATTTATATGGACATTGAAATTGTTAGAAAGATCTAGATTATCACCTTATGTTATCATGTTAGATCTATTTTATGTGATCTAAATTGTCACCTTATGTTATCATGTTAGATGTATTTTATGTGATCTAAATTATCACCTTGTTATGATGACAATTTCATGTCCATGTCAGTATGTATGCTCACCGTATTATCATACAAGTTTATGTTTATGCCAAGATGATCATTTTAGTTATATTCCCATTATTTTCACTATTATCGTTTATGACTAGGCTATTGTCTAATCTAGGCATGTTGCTAATTTTGTGAGGGCTCTAGTTAAGGAACATGGGGAAAAAGGGTTAATAATGGCATAATTTGAATATGAACATTTATGGACATGTAATTCAAATCATTGGGTAAAATAGTTATTGACACCTATAGAAGAAAAGGATTAATTAATTAATTAAAAATGGAATGTCTAGTAATTTCAATTAGGAATTATAATTGTACTTATGACATGAGGTTAGGTTGCATTAGTGGTGGAAGTCTGCCCGGACCCGACCGACATATGCAGCAGCCACTAATGCTGAACCTAATGTGGGAGGTCTAAGTACGTAAATACGAATCGGGCTAAGACACGAGGTTAGGCCCAACTGTGGAGTAAGTCTTCCCGGACCCGACCGGCATATCCAGCATCCATATGTTGTAGGCCTAATGTGGGAGGTCTAGCCCATTATAAAACCATAAATGGACATGGTAAAAGAATTGGACTACTTAACTTAATTTAAAGATTGTATGATTATGAACTTAAGTTAGGGTTAAGTAAAATTGGATGGGTAGTGTGTGGGTTAAGTAAATTAAAGGGGGTGGGTAATATTTATATATAGGCCCACGAACTTAACCCAATAAGGTTATATGTTAAAGACACCTAGTGGTATACATAACCGGAGATAATGTAATGAAGTTATGTAACTAAAGACACCCTTTAGGGTAAGCATAACTGGTATAGGGCTATGTAATTATAGACACCTGAGGGTATACATAGTCAATGGAAAACCTAGTGGGGATACAAGACAAGGGGAGAGCTTGTACCATATTGTGTGGGACCCATTTCAGTTAGTAAACCGGAGTTGGTATCAAGTGAAGAACTTTGTACTAGGCGGAGAAGGGGCACGCTTATTGATTGGGTGCGCAAACCGACCGGGGACATATGCGTGCACGGGCCGGGTAGAGGGAGCTAAGACAACCATGACACTAGTAGATATGGTTGTCCACATCTTGGGTTGCCACTTTAGGAAGTGATACCACCTACTATGGGGCCAGCACAAGATATCTAAGGAGTAGGGAGCCGATCGATTAGGGTAGTGGTTAGGGTATACTTGGACGTATGCCTTAAGCCTACTAACTTATAGTTGAAAGGATCGTCTCATTTCAGTTATACTAGTAATAGTGCAGAGTAATCATTAGTGAGGCACATACACCTTATCTTGCTTACCTTGTCACACCTGCCATTTATGTAGTAATCTCTCTTCTATCCACTTTATATGCCTATCATGTTGCTTTTATTTATCTATTGGCTAGAAATAACTAGACTCGCTAGATTTTATGTCTAACCATGTTGTTTCTCCTTCTTTCTTTCGTCTCCCCCCCTAAGGTTCTCAGGGGGAAAACCTCAGACTTAATCAGGACTTAGATATCATCTTGCTAAGAGCTACTTCTAAAGTATGGCTCAAGTTCTTGTCTCTACTATGGCTTAACTCTTTTAATTGGGGAAAATTATGTTTTTCATATTCCTATGTACTCTGATGATGCAAGACAGAAGTTATCTTATTGTAATGGTATTTGTGACTTATGAAATTGTGGACCACGGTATTATGCTTTATGGTTGAAATAAAAATTTAAATTTTCCGCTGCTACCTTATTTATATCTGTCTTGTAATTATTCTGTGTCTGATTACCTATAGCGCTTCATGAAACTTAATGCATTCCCTTAGTAAGTGACATTAACAGATGTGGGGTGTCACACTTGGTATCAGAGCTGAAGATTACCATATTGGATAAAGTTTTTGAATTTTTTTTCAAAAAGGTTTTAAAAGAAAGCATTTTCAAAAAGAAAAGTCTTCTTTGAAAAACATATTCCCCAAAGCCATATATAATATCTTTCGATTCTCCGCTTAATTCCTTTTTCCTTTTTGTCTAGGGAACCGATTCTTCCCGAGAGGTGTCCCCATTCCGGCATAATGTCGTAGGCATGTTTAAGCTGCAACACATGTCGAAGGACAACGAAGTGCCTAACCTCCATCTGTAGCCGCAGTAGTTTCACCTGCGACTAACTTTCTCGAGCTTCGTAAGGATTTCTGTGCGATGGAGGTGGCTTTCGAGAGACTAATTAGCTTGTTACACAAATATCGTAAAAAGGAGAATAAGGGAGTTAAGGCTAAGGAACACAACCCAAGGATGAGAAAAATGATGACCCGGGAAGGGAACATAAATAAATTCAAATAAAGGTGAAAAGTAAGAAGTTAAGGTTGAGAAAACACAAAATAAAAAGGTATAGCCCAAGAAAGGACATCAATAACAACAGAAGAAGGGCAGAAAGAATGACAAGGCTAAGGGTAAGAGAAAGTGCCATAGTTGTGGGCGAGAGGCTCACTTGGTCCAGGACTGTAGTAAAGGGAAGAATGCTTGCTTCGTTTGTGAAGAGGTTGGACACTATTCTAGGGAGTGCCTAAGGAAGCAAGGGCAAGGTCAAAGGACATGAACCTCTGGAGGGCAAGCGAATGCTCTCGTGGCTAGCGCACCAGATAGAGGTAGGAAAGTTTCCATGGAAGGTTTGATTTATCTTTCCAATCTTCCTATAAGAACTCTTTTTGATTCTAGCGATTTGCATTCGTTTATATCTAGTTCTGTAGTTGAATCTCTGCACTTAAATACAAGTATGGTAGTGGATCCCATTGTTATTTCAAAACCTATTGGTGGTTCGGCTCATTTATCAATGATTTGTCAGGGTTTGAAAATATCTGTGTTAGGCGTCGAGTTTGAATGTGACGCGTGTATGCTCGGGTTTATGGGTTATGGGTTGATTCTAGGAATGGATTGGCATATCACGTATAGGGCCATTCTGGATTGTGAAAGGAGGGTTGTTAGACTCCTGACTTGTAATGGGAAAACCCTCGAAGTTTCTTGTGACCCCCAAGGGTTTGCTATGCTTAGCTTCCTAGAGTCTCTAGATGCATCCATAGATGATTTGCAATCTGTTCCAGTGGTTCGAGATTATTCCGATGTTTTTGATGAGGTATGGGGATTACCTCCAAGGCGCAAGATTGACTTCCGCATATATCTGGTGGACAATGCAAAGCCAGTTGCATTCCCAGTGCGCCACATGGCTCCAAGGGAGAGGAGGGAGTGGAGTAAGCAAGTAGGAGAGCTACTTGAGAAAGGTTTTATCAGACGAAGCATATCTGAATGGGGTGCTCAAGTAGTATTTGCAACTAAAGCGGATGGTTCACTTCGTTTGTGTTTTGACTATAAAGAATTGAATGAGCTGACCAAGAAGAATAGGCACCAACTTCTGAGGATTGATGATTTATTTGATCAGCTTGTTGGTGCCTCGGTATTTTCTCAGTTGGACTTGGCTACGGGGTTCCACCAGTTGAGGGTGGCTGAGGACAGCATATATAAGACTACTTTTAGAATTCCGGACGGTTTCTTTGAATGGTTAGTTTTGCCTTTTGGGTTGACAAATGCACCCGCCTATTTTTTTGATTTGATGAGTAGGATGTTTCGGGAGTTCCTAAACAAATTTGTCGTAGTCTTTTTATTAATGATATTTTGTTCTTCTCCAAGAATGAAAAAAGCATGCCTAACATTTGAGAGAAGTTTTGAAAACTCTCCGTGACCATCAGCTTAAGGAAAAGTTCTCCAAATGCCATTTTTAGAGAAAAGAGGTGAGATTTTTAGGCCATGTAGTCTCCAAATAAGGGATAGTTGTAGATCCCGCCAAGGTGGTTGCAGTGCAAGATTGGCAGATTCCTAAAAATGCAACTGAGGTACAAAGCTTTCTTAAGTTGGCAGGTTATTGTAGGAAGATCATTAAGGACTTCGCAAAGATATCATCCCCTCTCACCAGCTGACAAAGAATAATTTGGCATTTTCATGGGACATAGACTGTGACGCTGCTTTCCAACGACTGAAGAGGGCTCTAACAACAGCCCCAGTCTTGACCATGCCTGATGGAATTAAAGTATTTACTGTTTACACTGATGCGTGCGGTACAGTGCTTGGTGCGGTTCTGATGCAAGAAGGGAAAGTAATATGTTATGGGGGTAGACAATTGAGAGTTCATGAGAAGAATTACCCCACCCATGATCTAGAGCTAGCTGCCATACGTGGCATCATTATTTACTTGGAGAAAAGTTCGAGTTATACACTGATCATAAATCTCTCAAGTATTTATTCTCACAGAAGGATCTAAACTTAAGGCAACAATGGTGGATGGAGTTCTTAGCTTCATATGATTTTGAGATTGCTTATACCCCTGGCAAGGGTAATGGGTGGCAGACGCACTAAGTAGGCAGAAGGTGGCCCTGAGTCCTCTGTTTGTGGAGAGAAAGAGCTTGGAGTTCATATCAGCTTTTGATTTTAGACCCTCCATCGAGGTTTTGCCTGATTTGTTTGCATCCTTGGAGATACGACTAACTCTTATGGACCAGATAGGAGCTTCACAACAAGGTGACCCACAAATTCTAGACATCATGGATAAGCTCAGAAGAGGGAGACTTCTAGTCACCTTAGTAGATATGCCATAGATAAAAAGGGGTGGCTGCGACCAGATGGAAGGCTTTGTGTTCCTCAAACTGGAAGCTTGATAAAGGTAGTCCTAGAAGAAGCCCACCATTCTAAGATGACTATTCATCCAGGTGGTGACAAGATGTACAGAGACATGAGGAGGGTTTTCTTTTGGGCTAGGATGGGGAAAGATGTGGCTGAATTTGTTTCTCAATGTTTAGTTTGCCAGCAAGTCAAAGCTAAGCAAAAGAAGCCCGGTGGATTACTTCATCTGTTGGAGGTTCCACAGTGGAAATGGGAGAGCATCTCTATGGATTTCATAGATGGGTTTCCTAGATCGTAGAAAGGTAATACCAATATTTGGGTGGTAGTGGATAGACTCACTAACAACGCTCACATTATTCCAGTTAAGAGTAAGAGGAAGGCATCATAGTTGGCAGCAATTTATGTTCGTGAGATAGTTCGTCTTCATGGAGTACCTTCCGGCATCGTGAGCGATCGTGACCCCATCTTTACCAGCGAATTTTGGAGGATCTTGCAAGATGCATTAGGTACACAGTTGTGTTTGAGCACCGCCTATCATCCTCAGACCGACGGACAGACGGAGAGAGTGAATGGGATTCTTGAAGATCTTTTAAGGCTGTGTATCCTAGACTTCGGAGGGACTTGGGAAGAGCATCTTCCTTTAGTAGAGTTTGCCTATAATAACAGCTATTAGGCCAGCATCGGCATGGCACCTTTCGAAGCATTGTATGGACGACCCTGTAAATCGCCAACTTGTTGGTGGGAATCTACAGAAAGATTATTGCTTGGACCAGATATGGTTAAGGAAACGTCTGAAAAGATTGACCTTATTCAACGACGAATGAAGACAGCTCAAGATAGGCAGAAGTCCAATGCAGACAAGAGAAGGACTGACATCGAATTCGAAGTGGGAGACTTGGCTTTTATCAAAGTATCGCCTTTAAGGAATGTGGTTCACTTAGGGTCAGTAGGGAAGTTGGCACCTAGGTTTGTGGGACCATTTCCCATAACCGAGAGGATTGTCCAAATGGCCTACCAAGTAAAGCTCCCAGTAAATCTACCCTGCGTTCATGACATTTTCCACGTATGTCATCTTCGGAAATGCCTGCACGACACCGTGGAAGTTGTTGAGTCGAGTACGTTGGAAGAAGTCGAAGTGAAACGGGAGGCGACAGTCAGACGAGTCCCTACCCGTATTCTTGGGTCAGAAGTCGAGAAGCTGCGCAATAAGGAGATCAAGTTGCTAAAGGTTCAATGGGAAGATAACCCAAAAGATGCGACTTGGGAGACCGAAGACAAGATTCATGCTTCGTGCCCTTTTCTTTGCGAGAGTATGTTCTTAACTCCTTTTCCTAAGTTTTATCAGGGCTTTTTTCTGTCGATTGAATATATCTTATCCATCGTATTTTTGACCTTTAGATAGGAATCTTATGGATGTAAACATGTGTTTGAAACATGTTATGTTTGATGTATGCCGGTGATTGGTGGATGAGTAGATGGACGATGGATGGTAGGATATGCACTCTTCTCAACTTAGAGATTTCGGGGACAAAATCCTTTGAGTAGGGGAGAATGTAACACCCCGAATTTTTGACGACATTAAAGAGAATAAATTAAATAATAATTAATTTAATGTTCAGATTTAGAGGAAACGGGCTGCACCATTGAGTCTGTCTCGAAATTCTGGTCAAGATAGACATTTGATATGCGTAAAACAGACAACGTATGAGGAAGTTATGAGGGTTTTAAGTTTGTATACACGTAGAAAAATTATATACATACGTATGAGTCAGAGATGAGTTAGAGCTGAGTCAGATTTTATCCAGAAAGATTCAAACTCAAAAATCCATCAGAGCGACAAAATTCACGCTCTAGGGGGTCAACTCTCCCAGAGGGGAGTCGAAATAGGGGTCGACCCACCCACAGGGGTGTCGACACCCCTAGGACTGATGTGGCAGTCGGTTTCAGGGGGTTCTACAACTATAAATATGTGGCTATTTCTCATATTTCTTCATTAGAAATCATGGCGGCCAAACTCTGCCGGAGACTGAACTGAACTAGGGTCTCCCATATTATTCTATCAACTAAAGCATATCAAATTCTGAGATTCAAGCATAGACTCAGCACCAACCTCTTTTCTATCGTCTTAGAAATCCAATCACAACGAGTTTAAGTTATTTTTAGGTTTAGATAAATAAAAGTGAATTATGAAAGATTGTGTTTTGGGTACATTGTAAACCTTGAATCTATGTTATTGTTAGATCTTATGCTATGTTACGATAGATCTATTTCTCTAGATCCAATTCAATTGTGATTGTTCTATTGTGGATCTTTGTTTGTAACTATATTATGGTTAATATAGATCTGTTAATTTGGACAGTTATATCATTGGATAGATCTAATCATTTATGTAAATCATGAACATATGTCACCTTGAATTGGATCTAAACCTCTATCTTAATTGTAACTTTTATGACATGATATGATGTGTATGTGTGTAGTCCTATTTCTAAATTAGTAGATCTAATTTATTTGGACATTGAAACTATTAGACAGATCTAGATTATCACCTTATGCTATCATGTTAGATCTATTTTATGTGATCTAAATTGTCACATTATGTTATAACATTAGATATATTTTATGTGATCTAAATTATCACCTTGTTATGATGACAATTTCATGTCCAGGCCTGTATGTATGTTCATGTTATTATCATACAAGTTTATGTTTATGCCAAGATGATCATTTTAGTTATATTCCCATTATTTTCCCTATTATTGTTTATGACTAGGCTATTGTCTAGCCTTGGCATGTTGCCAATTTTGTGAGGGCGCTAGTTAAGGAAAGGGGGGAGGGGGAGGGGAAGGGTTAAAAATGGCATAATTTGAATATCAACATTTATGGACATGTAATTCAAATTATTGGGTAAAATAGGTATTGTCGCCTATAAAAGGAAAGGATTAATTAATTAATTAATTAAAAATGGAATGTCTAGTAATTACAATTAGGAATTGTAATTGTACTTGTGGCACGAGGTTAGGTTGCATTAGTGGTGGAAGTCTGCCCAGACCCGACCGACATATCCAGCAGCCACTAATGTTGAACCTAATGTGGGAGGTCTATGTACATAAATACGAATCGGGCTAAGACACGAGGTTAGGCCCAATTGTGGAATAAGTTTGCCCGAACCCGACCGACATATCCAGCATCCACATGTTGTAGGCCTAATGTGGGAGGTCTAGCCCACTATAAAACCATAAATGGACATGGTAAAAGAATTGGACTACTTAACCTAATTTAAAGATTGTATGATTATGAACTTAAGTTAGGGTTAATTAAAATTGGATGGGTAGTGGGTGGGTTAAGTAAATTAGAGGGGGTGGGTAATATTTATATATAGTCCCACTAACTTAACACAATAAGGTTATGTAGTTAAAGACACCTAGTGGTATACATAACCGGTAGATAATGTAATGAAGTTATGTAATTAAAGACACCCTTTAGGGTAAGCATAACTGGTATAGGGCTATGTAATTAAAGACAGCTAAGGGTATACATAGTCAGTGGAAAACCTAGTGGGGATACAAGACAAGGAGGAGAGCTTGTACCATATTGTGTGGGACCCATTTAAGTTAGTAACCCGGAGTTGGTATCAAGTAAAGAACTCATACTAGGCGGAGAAGGGGCGGGCTTACTTATTGATTGTAAGAGATCCAAACGAGACGGACGGTGTGGGCAGCACAAACCGACCGGGGACATGTGCGTGCATGAGCCAGGCAGAGGGAGCTAAGACGACCGTGACACTAGTAGACATGGTTGTGCAAATCTTGGGTTTCCACTTTAGGAAGTGATACCTCCAACTGTGGGGCCATCACAGGATATCTACGGAGTAGGGAGCCGATCGATTAGGGTAGTGGTTAGGGTATACTTGGACGTAAGCCCTAAGCCTACCAACTTATAGTGGAAGGGATCATCTTATTTCAGTTATACTAGTAATAGTGTAGAGTAATCATTAGCGAGGCACATATACCTTATCTTGCTTACCTTGTCATACCTCCCATTTATGTAGTAATCTCTCTCTTATCCACTTTATATGCCTATCATGTTGCTTTTATTTATCTACTGGCTAAAAATAACTAGACTCGCCATACTTTATGTCTAACCCTGTTGTTTCTCCTTCTTTCTTCCGTTCCCCCCACAAGGTTCTCAGGGAGGAAACGCTTAGACTTAATCAGGACTCATATATCACCTTGCTAGGAGCTACTTCTGATGTATGGCTCAAGTTCTTGTCTCTACTATGGCTTAACTCTTTTAATTGTGGAAAATTATGTTTTTCATATTCTTATGTACTCTGATGACGCAAGACAGAAGTTATCTTATTGTAATGGTTTTTGTGACTTATGAAATTGTGGACCATGGTATTTTGCTTTATGGTTGAAATAAAAATTTAAAATTTCCGCTGCTGCCTTATTTATATCTGTCTTGTAATTATTCGGTGTCTGTTTACTACTAGCGCTTCACGAAACTTAATGCATTTCCTTAGTGAGTGACATTAACGGACGTGGGGTGTCACAGGAATCATCGAAAAACATCAAGAAACGTTTCAAAAAATAGCTCATAGTTTACTGGAATTAAAAGGAAATATGGCATGTTCACCAGGCTACAGGAGTCGACCCCTGTACAATCTAGGTCAACCTTATCAGAGGTTAAGTCGACCCGAGTGATGCAAATTTCACCCAGGAATTTTCTCTTCTTCGATTCAAGGTTTGGTAGCAATTTTCTATATGTTACCGAGGTTACAAGGACCTAAAAAATAACAATCATATACATCAGCTACATTACTAACAACCAAAAAAACTAGACACAATTTCAGCAAGGAATAAGAGAGATATAATGTCGCAAAATTGGATGTACAACCAGATCTTACTGTAAACACAAAACTAAATTTTTTATGTTTGCAATAATTATTTGAAACACAGAAACGTGTAGGAACTTACATATTTAAAATCGTAGCACACTATATAAACTAAAAGGTGAGGTTTCCTTACCGATTTGGTTTAGACAGTGATTTAGTAGACTTGTATATTCAGTTATAGATGCATGTAACAATAGAGGAAGACACAATAAATAAAAATTCTACAAATCAGAGAAAAACTTGAGTTGATCCATGGTTTGTGCTGATTACCTATAGGAATTTAGTTTGTAGCTAGCTATTTTCAGTTTTAATTTGAATTTGGAGTTTCGATTTGAAGTTTTTCAGAGAAAAATAAAAAAAAAATTCGTTTTACTGTAAAATAAGCGTGACAACCCGGATTCGGACAAACCGAATTCTTTTCAAAATTCAATCCATCGAGACCCATGTTGGTTGCTCTGGTATCCTGAAGAAAAGACAGAGAAAAGGGATATGTCGGAGTACGGAAAAACACCTCATAGCAGAAGGAATAAAATACAATATATTTTAAAACATAGCTTTACCTTAATCACAATACTGCTAAATCAGTATTCCCAAAGCTATAAGTCTCTGTCTAACCTGCAAATGTTATGAGGAGGGGGTCAGAACATAAGTTCTGTGTGAATGAATTTAAACTACACTTCTTGAATAATCCTACATATACCGTTCAATTACACTTTCTTATTTATTAGGTTATACGTGATATTAGCACTCAAAGCTTACACACACGTCGCACCCATCTACCCCCTAGTAGATAACCTAATATAGTGTATATGTAGCTACCCCCAAACTGAGGTACACCGCGTGATACCCCACTCGCACGGTCTCCTCTGTATCGCCATAATAATATGCGCAGTCCCTCATCTTATACCATAGTAACGTATAACGCTACATCCGCATAGAACCACTATCGCTGTGCTACGTAAGCGTACTAACTGCTACCCTTGAACTATTCGATCAAGTTTGGTTCCATCACAGAATAAGGCACCTCTAGTCTATGATACACCACCTAGAGTAGACATGGTTGTACCTAGACTTTCCCACGTACATTTCATCAATCGTACTCGATGTTTCTACTGCACATAACCTCTACTTGTGCACCCAAGTTTCGTGGCAGGGCTTCACCAGAAAACACGAAACTCGGTCGGGAGCTTTTCTATATCTGTACGAGCCCGCCTCTAAGAGTGTCCAATGTACAGATATCCCTCAGGTCTGGTTTTTCTGTGGTGGCTATGGCCCCACCTCAGCCCCTCCCTCAACTAGTAAAGTCCACACGAGCTAAGCGACCACCCCTAACAAGCAAACAATCTGAACACCATGTGGGGTCTCCACGCACCCGTCCCTTGATAGCAAAGGTTAACGATCTCTAGGGGTTAACTCTTGTCTTTTCGCATTCCTTAGGCTGCTGGTGATAGGCGTCCGACGATCTTGCTATCGTTTGGTCTTGACCCTCCACCTCCACCTGAGGCAATCGCCGAACCACCCTTAATGCCACCGCGTACAGCATTCTGACTGCCCCCTACTTGTGCAGTCAAGGCCCACCCACCTGGTAGTTCCGCGCATACCCAACCTCTGTAATCCTAGCCTGAAGCTAAACCACTACAGAGGACTACCAGGAGCACCTTTAACGTCTCAGGAAGTTGCGTGCTTCCCCTTCCAGTCCGTTGGAGCCGCCAAAATAGCGAACGTGCGCTCTCCTCGTGCCTTATGACACCATCATGATCTACCTCGTTGGGTTATTCATCCTACGACGTACGGACTGCTTCAAGCGCCTTAGTTTTATATGTCATTAGACCCTAAGTCTAACCATTTATTTCACGCTTGTGCCACCTCGTCAACTTTCTCATTTAACTTGGTTATTCACATTATCTTTTTTTTTCGTACTCACCCTTGCTTATTAATTCAGTTTATACTTAACCCACTTAAGTCCATTAATAAGCCCACAACATGTTATTTTCCAATTTCATAAATTATTCCCTTTTTGGATTACAACAACATGTTATACTTAATTCATAGTTAAGTATGCCTTATCCCACATACATACTGATTAGGAGAATAACCCTCTAAACACCATCCCCGACGACCGAAATCAAAATCAGACTGGCACCCAGAGAATTACTCAACCCAACCAACATATATGATTTTAATTTACTTCTTTTCCACTCATATAACTTATATCATTTTTAAATTTCACATTTCTCCTTTCCCAAACACTTAATTTAAGTATATCTTTACATATAAGTTATCTCATCTTCCTTATCGTTTCCTATAACTTATCTTGTCCCATAAGTTATAATTTCAACCTACTATCCTTTCTTGCCTTATTCAAGTTTATTCATAATAGGTTATTTATCATTCCCCATTTCTTGTCATTAACATTTGATTAACTTATTTCATAGTATAAGTCGTCCCACCCTTCAAGTCTTGTATTACATCTTAAGTCATAACCTTCCCTTGTCCCTTTGACAAGTTTGCCTATTATTTAATCACCTCAACTCAAGTTTATAATAGGTAATTATCATTCCCCCATTACTGTGTCATTAATTTTGGATTTGACTTAACCCTTCCTTTTACTTAACACGTTACTTAAACTTTTCCCAATTCAATTAATTTATGATACCGTTACGGGTCCCACTTGGTTAAGCATATCTAAATTCTGTTTCACATGTCACACGTGTCCTACTTAACCCCCTTTTATTACAGTTTCCATGTCTTACACATGTTTTACTACGGTTAAGTCTACCTTGGTTATGTCTTACATCACATGTCTCACAACGGTTAAGTCCACATTTGTTATTCTTTACATGTCATTTATATCACCCACTTAACCCTCTAACCATACCCATGTCACCCACATGTCTTATTATGGTTAGTATTTCTTAATTTATTTATAATGCCATAACGATGTACGACCTCTCACATTAGACGTCCGTTCGTGGCTGCTGGATTTGCCGGGCGGTTCCGGGCAGTCTTACACCACAAACGCGTCTAATATCGTGTCATAAACCGTTATGCCTCTAGTTCTTGCCGTTGACCTCTCACATTAGACGTCCGCTTGTGGTTGCTGGATTTGTCGGGCGGTTCCGAGCAGTCTTACACCACAACGCGTCTAACCTCGTGTCATAGGCGTTCATTAACAATTGTCTTTCACCCAAACCCCAAATTCATGTCAAATGTTCCAAATTCAACTTAATTACATTTCATTTTTATGCCTATTTCCAATTTGCCATTCACTACACCAATTACATAATAGTTAGCCAATTTTCATATTACCCAAATTATCCAATTATAGCCAAATTCACTAATTCCATGTTATTCATACCCAAACATGCCAATTTCCAATATCCAATTATACCCAATTTCATACAATCAATATTTTCCCAACATATATACCCCAACATTCCCATGTTCATACATATAATCTTATTCACCCTCTAGGCTTACTTTTCAAGTCACGAATAAATTTCACCAATCCATGTTATCCAATTTCATGTTGTTAATACTGAATTAAACCAATTCCATATCCAATGACAATTATGTCAAACTTACATAAATTCAACATTATAGATTATATTCCTCGATTGCATAAAATAGATTATGCCCAATATATGCAATAACAATTGTTATGCCGCAAACCCCAAAATTACAGATTATATTCCAATATCCCCATATTCCAATCGTGCGTATTGTATAATAAAATTTCGTCTAGGTTCGAGATAACCTAGATCCAAAATAAAAGGGGGGAAGGATAAAAAGGGGAGAACTCAAACGTAGGCATAAATAAAATAAAAGATCTTATTAAATTAACATCATATTCATTATAGGGAATAGTAAACGATAGAAGCAACATTATACAACAAATATAGTTCAAATCCACT
The DNA here is from genome assembly GCA_030737875.1 of Allium sativum. Lineage (NCBI taxonomy): Eukaryota > Viridiplantae > Streptophyta > Magnoliopsida > Asparagales > Amaryllidaceae > Allium > Allium sativum. The sequence goes on from CM060915.1 coordinate 484,337,485, forward strand.
CACATTGACTGGATTAGAGAAATAAGCGATTTGTTGTTGATGTAGAAAGCTGATTTTATTTAATTATTGGTGAAGAGCATGAACCGTTGATGAAGAACTTTGCTTCTTGATTTGATTAAACTCCAAAGTTTTTGAAGAACTTGCAATTTAGTTTAGGGTTTTGGGGCGGCGGCCATGTTTGGTTGAAGTTTGGCAGCATGGAGGCATAGAAGGAATTGTTTTTGAATTAGGTTAGGTCTAGGCACTATTTTATAGGTGTAGAGAGCGTTTTAGAGCCCTAGGATTGACCTAGAAGCAATCCGGTCTGTCCAAAAATTAAAACCACGTCACAGGGGATAAAATCGCCCAAATCTGGGGGGGGGGGGGGATAGGTCGACCTCCCTGGAGTAGGTAGACCCCCAGGTCGACCCCATGGTCAACCTGACCCCTTGGTCGACACTAGGGTCGACTTGCCCGGTCAATGGCGGGAAATCTCCTGCCTAGCTATCTGGTCCAATTTTCGAACTGGTTTTGAAATTTTCGATGAATCTTCTAAACGCCATAACTTATTCATACGAAATTCGATTTACGCAAACTTGGACTCTATCCCAAGCAGAATTCCGAGACGAACGCAATAGTGAAGTCTGTTTTACTTAATTTCTGATATTTAAATTAAGTATCCTTATTTTATTGTCTTCTCTGTTACGTACACTGTTATTGAATTAATTTTTCCTTCTCTTCCATATATTAATAAAATTTTCATTATACATCACCATTATTTACCTATCTATGCATATACACATATTTTACATACTTTTAACTATATTAAAAATGCGGGGTGTTACATTCTCCCACCCTTAAAGAATTTTGTCCTCGAAATTAGATAAGAGTAAAATAGATAACCCCTCGCAATATCCATCCATCAAGTGTGCATCCAATTGTTGCAAACATTGTGCACATGTGCAAAGTGAGATACATCATAGTAAAGTATGTATGCCTAATTTGGATCCACTTATATGTATGCAAACTTTAAAAACTCTTTCAAAACATGATGCTCACATCCTAAATATACTTGCAGTTCTATATGAATGCAATATTTTTGAAAAATCAAAACGTTTTTCATCCAAATTTTCCTACACTCTTATAGAGTAATAGCATAATTCATCCAATTTTCGCATCCGAAACCCTACGAACCATCATTAAATTCGAATTTTAGAAAAATCTAATTTTCCAAGTTCGATTTCTTATGTTATGAAAACGGAAAATTTTACATCCTCCGTTTTTCTTTTCTAATTGCACTTGGATTTTTACATAACTATTCTATAAAGATTTCCTATTTTCCTATCCTAGTACAACCACATAAGAAAATTTCTTCTCTTTTTCCACTTATCTTGGAAAATTTTCATATTTATTCATCTTTTTCTTAAGATTTCCATTTATTTTCCCGTCTCGTTTTGCTGCTTGATTGATTCTGTTGTTTTCTTTTTAGTTAGGCTAGTTTCTTTCTTAGCTTATTTGACTTAATCAAATTACTTAAGTTTATTATTTTCAAATAAGACTTTTCATTTTCAACTCAAATAGCATCCTACACAGCTACTACTATGGGCCAAGAATCTTAGGGCTTATGTCATGAGTCCACTCAACAGGATCTATACACTTGCTTTCCCTTCACTACCTAGTAGTCACCACTAGTCCATGCTGTGTATTACTAGCCTATACTTCTCTTTTAAGCAACAATCCTTTTTCTTTTTCTCAAGCAACAATCCGAGGTTTCTCAATGCTTATGCATTCTACGGGAAATTTTCCATTAGTTTAATATTATCTAATCCCTGACTATAAATTGGCAAGAAAATAACTCTCTAAGTATCAACCCCGAAGACCAAAATCAACATCAGATTGATACTCAGAGAATTTCTCATCTCAACCAATTCCCATTTGGCTCTAATAGCTTTAACTTTATCTCGTTCTTTCTAGGCCTTAATCCTTAACTACTCCATTTTTAAAACATGGTTTGGCCTTCTTTCTTCTTATTACATTCTTCTTTCAAAAAAAACTAAAGTGGTAAAACTTTTATCTTTTTCTCAAAAACTTGCCTTTCCCAATCCATAAAAACATGTTACTAAATAAAAATGCAAAACATTTTTTTTCAAATCACAAAACTGGAGTAGATGAGGATAACTATTGGGCTTACATTGTTTCTAATTACAATGTTAATTTAATTACTCGTTATAAGGTGCAGACATCTATTCTATTCCTACAACTTATTTTGTCCACCCAAAAAAATTTCTTCATAAATCAATAATCAAAATTTATTGGTAACAGAATAGAATTTCAAAACTTCTTTTCATATATGAAAACTAGTAAGCTATTTATGCTCCATAATATGCACCTTTTCATGAGAGAATTCTTTTAAAACAAGGAATCTTTGTTTTACCCAATATACCTCACTTTACTTTAAAACCCATCATGCACTAAAAACATCAAAATACTTTTAAGATCAAAACTTGGAAAAATACCACAAACTCTCTTACAGATTCAAGTTCTTAAAAGCTTATCATTGGGTTAGACCCAAAGTGGGTCTTCAACTCGACTAGGCTTCCCTAGGCACTTCTGGAAATTCAATTCTCTCGACTATATATATTCCTAATCCATTTTCCACATCTTAACCTTTTCCAATCTATAAGGTTTCACTTCCGAACCCACTACTCTGAAATAACATTCCAGTTTTAATTCTATGGGATACTTTCTTTCTCAAATACCAATACGTATTGTACACTTTCCAACCAAACCACCTAAGGGTTTCAAAAATTTCTATGTTTATTACTTTAGTGTACAAACTAAATATCCCAACTCTTTACCTACCTAGTGGGCAACTTAATGGATTTAGGTTTATATATATAATATATTTATTTTTAGAAAATACAAATACATTCACTCAATATCTCCCTAAGATCACTAAACCGAAGCTCTGATACTAGATGTGACAACCCGGATTCCAACAGACCGAATTCTTTTCAAAATTCAATCCATCGAGACCTGAGTTGGTTGCTCTGGTATCCTGCTGAAAAGACAGAGAAAAGAGATATGTCAGAGTACAGAAAAACACCTCATGGCGGAAGGAATAAAATATAATATATTTTAAAACATAGCTTTACCTTAATCACAATACGGCTAAATCAGTATTCCCAAAGCTATAAGTCTCTGTCTAACCTGCGAATGTTATGAGGAGGGGGTCAGAACATAAGTTCTGTGTGAATGAATTTAAACTACACTTCTTGAATAATCCTACATATACCGTTCAATTACACTTTCTTATTTATTAGGTTATACGTGTTATTAGCACACAAAGATTACACACACGTCGCACCCATCTACCCCCTAGTAGATTAACCTAATATAGTGTATGTGTAGCTACCCCCAAACTGAGGTACACCCTGTGATACCCCACTCGCATGGTCTCCTCCGTATCGCCACAGTAATATGCACAGTCCCTCATCCTATGCCATAGTAACGTACAACGCTACAACCACATAGAACCACTATCGCTATGCTACGTAAGCGTAATGACTTCTATCCTCGAACTATTCAATCGAGTTTGGTTCCATCACAGAATGAGGCCCTTCTAGTCTATGATACACCACCCAGAGCAGACATGGTTGTACCTAGACTTTCCCACGTACGTATCATCAATCGTACTCGATGTTTCTACATCACATAACCTCTACTTGTGCACCCAAGTTACATGGCAGGGCTTCACCAGAAAACACAGAACTCGGTCGGGAGCTTTTCTATATCTGTACGGGCCTGCCTCTAACAGTGTCCAGTGTAAAGATATCCCTCGGGTCTGGTTTTTCTGTGGTGGCTATGGCCCCACCTCAGCCCCTCCCTCAACTAGTAAAGACCACACGAGCTAAGCGACCACCCCTAACAAGCAAACAATCTAAACATCCATGTGGGGTCTCCCCGCACCCGTCCCTTGATAGCAAAGGTTAACGATCTCTAGGGGTTAGCTCTTGTCTTTTCACATTCCTTAGGCTGCTGGTGACAGGCGTCCGACGATCTTGCTATCATTTGGTCTTGACCCTCCACCTCCGCCTGAGGCAATCGCCGAACCACCCTTAATGCCACCGCGTACAGCATTCTGACTGCCCCCTACTTGTGCAGTCAAGGCCCACTCACCTGGCAGTTCCGCGCATACCCAACCTCTGTAATCCTAACCTGAAGCTAAACCACTACAGAGGACTACCAGGAGCACCTTTAACGTCTCGGGAAGCTGCATGCTTCCCCTTCCAGTCCGTTGGAGCCACCAAAATAGCGAACGTGCGCTCTCCTCGTGCCTTATGACACCATCATGATCTACCTCATTGGGTTATTCATCCTACAACGTACGGACTGCTTCAAGCGCCCTAGTTTTATATGTCATTAGACCCTAAGTCTGACCATTTATTTCACGCTTGTGCCACCTCGTCAACTTTCTCATTTAACTTGGTTATTCACATTAGCATTTTTTTCGTATTCACCAAGTTACCCTTGCTTATTAATTCAATTTATACTTAACCCACTTAAGTCCATTAATAAGCCCACAACATGGTATTTTCCAATTTCATAAATTATTCCCTTTTTGGGTTACAACAACATGTTATACTTAATTCATAGTTAAGTATGCCTTATCCCACATACATACTGATTAGGAGAATAACCCTCTAAACACCAGCCCCGAAGATCGAAATCAACATCAGACTGGCACCCAGAGAATTAGTCAACCCAACCAACATATATGATTTTAATTTACTTCTTTTCCACTCATATAACTTATATCATTTTTAAATTTCACATTTCTCCTTTCCAAAACACTTAATTTAAGTATATCTTTACATATAAGTTTTCTCATCTTCCTTATCATTTCCTATAACTTATCTTGTCCCATAAGTTATAATTTCCAACTATTATCCTTTCTTGCCTTATTCAAGTTTATTCATAATAGGTTATTTATCATTCCCCATTTCTTGTCATTAATATTAGATTAACTTATTTCATAGTATAAGTCGTCCCACCCTTCAAGTCTTGTATTACATCTTAAGTCATAACCTTCCCTTGTCCCTATGACAGGTTTGCCTATTATCATTCCCCCATTACTGTGTCATTAATTTCAGATTTGACTTAACCCTTCCTTTTACTTAACCCATTACTTAAACTTTTCCCAATTCAATTAATTTATGATACCGTTACGGGTCCCATTTGGTTAAGCATATCTAAATTCTGTTTCACATGTCCACATGTCACACATGTCCCACTTAACCCCCTTTTTATTACAGTTTCCATGTCTTACACATGTTTTACTACGGTTAAGTCTACCTTGGTTATGTCTTACATCACATGTCTCACAACGGTTAAGTCCACATTTGTTATGCTTTACATGTCATTTATATCACCCACTTAGTCTCTAACCATACCCATGTCACCCACATGTCTTATTATGTTTAGTATTTCTTAATTTATTTATATTGCCGTAACGATGTATGACCTCTCACATTAGACGTCCCTTCGTGGCTGCTAGATTTATCGGGTGGTTCCGGGCAGTCTTACACCACAAACGCGCCTAACCTCGTGTCATAAACCGTTAGGCCTCTAGTTCTTGCCGTTGACCTCTCACATTAGATGTCCGCTTGTGGCTGCTGGATTTGCCGGGCGGTTTCTGGCAGTCTTACACCACAAACGCGTCTAACCTCGTGTCATAGACGTTCATTAACAATCGTCTTTCACCCAAACCCCAAATTAATGTCATATGTTCCAAATTCAACTTAATTACATTTCATTTTTATGCTTATTTCCAATTTGCCATTCACTACACCAATTACATAATAGTTAGCCAATTTTCGTATTACCCAAATTATCCAATTATAGCCAAATTCACTAATTCCATGTTATTCATACCCAAACATGCCAATTTCCAATATCCAATTATACCCAATTTCATATAATCAATATTTTCCCAACATATATACCCCAACATTCCCACGTTCATACATATAATCTAATTCACCCTCTAGACTTACTTTTCAAGTCACGAATAAATTTCACCAATCCATGTTATCCAATTTTATGTTGTTAATATTGAATTATACCAATTCCATATCCAATGACAATTATGTCAAACTTACATAAATTCAACATTATAGATTATATTCCTCGACTGCATAAAATAGATTATGCCCAATATATGCAATAACAATTGTTATGCCGCAAACCCCAAAATTACAGATTATATTCCCATATCCCCATACTCCAATCGTGCGTATTGTATAATAAAATTTCGTCTAGGTTCGAGATAACCTAGATCCAAAATAAAAAGGGAGAAGGATAAAAAGGGGAGAACTCAAATATAGGCATAAATAAAATAACAGATCTTATTAAATTAACATCATATTCATTATGGGGAATGGTAAACGATAGAAGCAACATTATACAACAAATATAGTTCAAATCCACTCACATTGACTGGATTAGAGAAATAAGCGATTTGTTGTTGATGTAGAACGTTGATTATTTGATTATTGGTGAAGAGCATGAATTGTTGATGAAGAACTTTGCTTCTTGATTTGATTAAACTCCAAGGTTTGTGAAGAACTTGCAATTTAGTTTAGGGTTTGGGGGCGGCGGCCATGTTTGGTTGAAGTTTGGCGGCATGGAGGCATAGAAGGAATTGTTTATGAATTAGGTTAGGTCTAGGCACTATTTTATAGGTGTAGAGAGCGTTTTAGAGCCATAGGATTGACCTAGAAGCCATCCGGTCCGTCCAAAAATAAAACCACGTCACATAGGCTAAAATAGCCCAAATCTTGGGGGTAGGTCGACCCTAAGGTCGACCTCCCTGGGGTAGGTCGACCCCATGGTCGACCTGACCCCCAGGTCGACACTAGGGTCAACCTGCCCGGTCAATGGCGGGAAATCTCCCGCCTAGCTGTCTGGTCCAATTTTCACACTGGTTTTGAAATTTTCGGTGAATCTTCTAAACGCCATAACTTATTCATACGAAATCCGATTTACGCAAACTTGGACTCTATCCCAAGCTGAATTCCGAGACGAACGCAATGGTGAAGTCTGTTTTACTTAATTCCTGATATTTAAATTAAGTATCCTTATTTTATTGTCTTCTCTGTTATGTACACTGTTATCGAATTATTTTTTCCTTCTCTTCTATATATTAATAAATTTTTCATTATACATCACCATTATTTACCTATCTATGCATTTACACATATTTTACATACTTTTAACTGTATTAAAAATGCGGGGTGTTACAATAAGAGAAGGAGAGGAAATTTTCCAAAAAAGGTACGTATAGTGATTTTAGTTTTCTCTGGACCTTTCTTACCATTATTATCTTAGATATGGACCTTATTAATGGTCCATTTAACCTTACTATGATTAGTTTAGTCCTTATTACACTAGTTAACACCTAACTAGCATTATTTTACTCATTTTTAACATTATATTACATTGTTTCAAATTTATAAAATTTGTACAAAACTGTTTTATATCTTTTTTAAACTATTTTAAGCACTCTTTTAACATTTTCTCAACAAAAAAAGACATTCTAAAATAAATGGTTCATTTTACACTTTTTTTGGACAAAACTTACAATTTTAATACTAAAACTATGCAAATTATATTATTTTAAAACAAATGAAGGCATAATTATATTGTAACTATTTTATCCTTCAAGTATTGATTTTTCAACCTACGTTTGTATTTTATATTCATGTTTTCAACTAGTTAAATTCAAAACACACAATCTTGCACTAAAATACATTATCCAATCAGATATTGCAGTTTATTGCAACATAACCCATAAAAAATTAAATGCATATTCATAAAAAAATACACATTATAAAATTTTTCGAATTTATTTTCTATATTCATTTTTTGACTTTATTTTCTATATTCATTTTTTTATCAAATAATATTGAATTGTAAACTCAGTTCATCTTTACTATTATATTTAGTTCAAATTTAACTTCAAATGTCATATATTACTTCTTTACCATCCACAACACGTTATTTAATTACATTAATTATTAAATAGACTATTTTCTCTAAATTTCCACAAGTTAACACAAAACCCAAAGTTGAATTCAACTTAGATAATTATTTTAATTATCTTCTCCAAATAGTATTTACTTCTCATTATAATTTATTATTATAGATAACCGAAAAACTAGGGTCATTATAGGGCCATTCCCCCCTACACAAATAATTGCATCCCCGTAATTTCCATAGAGAAGAGTTGTATTCAACAAGATTTATTTCATTAACAAAAGAATGGTAAAAGAAATAGGTAGCTCGAGATTAAACTTCGTCACCCTCGGCATGAGAAGATATAATCGAGATATGGTCGTTCGATGAATTCTCTGGTTTTCCAAGTATAGTCGTTGGGATAATCAGACCATTGAATATTCATAGCGGGCCATTATTGTTTTGAAGGCATTTAACCAACAAAGCAAGTACACGCAAAGGGTATTGCATAAAAGATAGATCTGGTAAGACCATAAATTTCTCTAAAATATGAGTATCAACAACAGAATCCATGTCACATAGACACTTCCGCAACTGAGATACATGAAACACGTCGTAAAAGTTGTAAAACCAAGTTGGCAGTACTACTCGATAAGCTACAGGACTGGTACGCTCAGTGATAGGAAATAACCCTATTTATCGGGGAGCCAATTTCCTATTCGAACTGAAATGTACCACTCCTTTTGAAGGAGATGCATAGATATACACATGATCATCGATAGAGAACTCAAGAGGCTTCCTACGATTGTCTACATAGGATTTCTAGTGACTCTATGACTTTTTCATCCTCTCTGAAATAAGAATAATCTTCTCAATAGCTTCTCGAATGGAGAGAGGGCCTAAATCAACTTTTCCTTAGACTCTAACCAACATGAAGGTGATCAACATGGCCTCCCATACAATGCCTTAGAAGGAGCTCTACTGATAATGGACTAATAGTTGTTATTATAAGTAAACTCAACAAAGGGGAAGTTGATGCTCTCAATAACCACCAAAGTCAAAAATACAAGCACAAAATAAGTCCTCCAAGATACGATTCAATCGCTCATTCTGTGCATCAGACTATGGGTGGTAAGTGGTACTGAAACTAAGCTCTATCCCCAGAGCTTTTTGAGGACTTTGCCAAAAGTTACAAGTGAAGTCCGGATAATGATCACATATAATAGATCTAAGAATACCATGTAATCACGTGATTTTCTTAATACATAGCTTTGATAAAAAGTATGTTGTCTTATTAGGCTCTCTAGAATGAAATGTGTAGATTTACTCAAATGGTCCACTTTCACCTAAACGCTGCTACAGCCCGACCTTGATCGAGGTAAGCTATCAGTGAAATCCATAGAAATCTGATCCCATTTCAACAGTGGGACCTGTAAAGGCTGGAGAAGACCACTAGGTAACTGATGTTCGACTTTAACAAGTTGGCAGGTCATGCAACTCACATAACTTGCCATATCTCATTTCGTGCCATCCCAGTAATATAGGAATCGTATATCAGCATACATCTTGTTGCTTCTAGGATGAACAATGTACTTAGAACGATGATACTCACCAAGAACATCCAATCTAAGATTAGTAATAGAAGGCATAACCAAATGGTTCTTCGTATAAAGGCATCCCTGCTTATAGATGTTGAAATCCCATAGCTAATCATTATGGCATTCAGACTCACATCACTGAATAAGAGAGACATAATTGTGATCATTGTATAGAACGAAATGCTTACCCAATAAATAATGACGCCATATCTTCAAAGCAAAGACAATGGCAGCTAACTCCAGTTGATGGGTAGAGTACCGAACATCATTCGGACGTAAATTCCCAAAATCATAGGCAACTACCTAATCTCGTTGCATAAGCGTGAAACCAAGGCCATAGTGATTGGCATCGGTGTAAATAATGAGGTCTTCGTTCCCTTATGGAACCACTACAATAGGTGAATGAGAAAGAAGCTCTTTTAATTTATAAAAAGAAGCTTCAGTTTGTCAGACCAAATAAAATAAGTGCCTTTTTCTTGTGAGGCTAGTGCAAGGAAGCACGATGTGGAAAATTTCCTTAATGAAATGTCGGTTGTAACATGTCTATTCAATGAAACTATGAATCTTTGAAACATTCTTCGGTCTCTTACAATTCTGAATGGCTTTTATCTTTGAAGGATCGACCAAAATGCCATCAGAAGAAACTACGTAGCCTAGAAACTTAACTTTATTCTCCCAAAATGGCACTCGAAGAATTTGGCCTTGGTTTGGTGCTATCGAAGAATACTCCTACTATTCTCAAGTGTCGAGCATGATCAGCTTCGAGCTTAGCATACACAAGAATGTCATCGATAAATACCGTGATGAACTTATTAAGATATTCTCAGAATGCTTGATTTATAAGATCGACGAAATATGCTAGGGTGTTTATCAAATCGAATGGCATAATGAGTTACTCATAATGTAACACCCTGCATTCCCTAATATCACCCATATGGGGATTTCATTAAGAAATTATGGAGAATTGTAGGTATAAATACATAAAACATCACAGAGACTAAGATTTCACAGGACATAAAAATATAAATTTACAACGGAAGAACTTTCACTTTTAAATACAAAACCATCTTTGTTTCAGTTAACCAAATAGTTACTAAGTGTCAAGTCTCAAAATCTCAGTTAAAAACAATATCAGACTAAAATAATATATCCCCTAAATATAGTCAAAGAGATACAACCTAACCTTGGAAAAGAACAAGAAGTAATCAATCTTGCAGTAATCCATCATGGCAAAGCTAACAAAGAAATATGAACTATATACTTTCTCCTTGTAAGCCTGGGGAAAGAAAAGAGAAAGGAAGAAAGGAAATGGGTTAGACATAAAGCCTGGTGAGCAGCTGTGATTACCAGCTTGACTTGTTAATTTGAGTAAAACAGATAAATAGTGGTTCTAGTGTCATAAAAGGGTAAGTGTTTGTACATATTTAAAAATGATCGATAACCGATAATAAGGACTAGCTATTCCTACAAAAAGATAATGATGATAATAACAATAATAATAATCAGATCAGGTAGATTGACTGTTTTGCACTTCTACAAATTCAGATAGAAACAAGTAATTAGGAAGGATTTTTCCTAATGCTACCCGTTGATCATCTCCCTAACAGACGCGAATAACCTGTGCCGGCCATGGTAGTCGGGGATACCAGTCCCGAACCCATCAACTTTAAAAGACACAACCCTATCTGCTGACGTTACAACGTCTTATCTTCCCCCATCGGACCCATGCACGCTCATGACTCCGCTGAAACACGCCCGTATGCAACTCTAGAATTTGATCCTCTTACAATCATCCATCAGTAAAGCGTGCCCTAGTCTCTACCAAGTGCGAAACTCGTTTGATACTAGGAGGGTACCGATTGATACGGGTTCCAAATAAAAAGCATATTGACACAAGCCACCCCTAGGCTTAGTGTAACACCCCACATTTTTTAACTTAAGATAATAAAATAATAATAACTTAATTAAATATTCAGAATTAAGTAAAACAGACTTCGCAATTGCATCCGTCTCAAAATTCTAGTCAAGATAGAGACCTGGCTTGCATAAATCGGACACCATATGAAGAAGTTATTAAGCTTTAAAGTTTGTATACGTGCAGGAAATATATATGTATACATACATACATAAATATATATATACACACACATTAGTTTCTAAAGTTTAAAAATGGGTCCAGAAATTCGAAAATCGGTTCAAAATTCAAAATTTCCGAAGGTGGAAAATTTCCCGCCCAGGGGTGTCGACCCCCTAAAGGGGGTGTCACACCAAGGTCGACCCCCTAAGGGGTGGGTCAACACCGGGGTCGACCCCCTCAAGAGTGGGTCTACCCACCTGCGACAGATTTTGGCGGAATTCGTTTTTCTAAACGTGGACACCTTTCTTAACCAAATTCGTTGATTCTAGGATATAAATAGGATCCTAAACCCATTGTTTTCTTCATCTAATTCAATGGCGACGACGAAGTGCTGCTCCAACGTAATTTGATCTAGCCTTTTTCTTCTTCAACAATCAAAAGCTAGACTGATTTATAGATCTACAAGCCTTCTTCTGTCTCAGTGAATCTATGTTAATTTTAGATCTCTTATCGAAGTAAGGTAATTCCTAGGTCTGGTCTATTTTTCAATCCCCTTCTGTTTTCTTCCCTTTTTCTTTTGGTAAAATAAAATAGTCAATCCGTGGTTGTTAGGTTCTGAATCCAACTAGGGGATAAACCATGGAAAGAGTAGATCTGGACCAGATCCAGGATTTGGAAAGCTTACGAGGTGAGTGGATTTAAGCTATATAGTTTAGAAAAGAATATGTTATCGTTTACCATTCCCCTATATGAAAAATTAAAATGCAATATGTTGAGAAATGTAACATATGTTAATAATGCCTAAAGTGTTGGGTATGAGGTAGGAATAATTATTATGCTAAATATTAATTTGTTGGGATATGAACTTGTCAAATATTGTATAGTAATTACCGTTACTTAAATTTCATGTCAGTTTGTGTAAATTGTGTACACAGGCCATTAACTGTAAGAATTGAGAAAGGTACATATTGGCTTATGTGATTTAAACAATTATCTGCTCAATTGATTACATGTTATGAAGGAATTGATTATATGTGAAGAATTACAATAGGCATGATACAATCATATGTGAATTGTAAATTATAATGGATAATTGGACAAAATAAACATGCCTAGACTGTATAAAAGGATTACGATAAATAAGAAATTTAACCGCCCTTAGACACAAGGATAGATTTCCCTTGTGATATGTAATGGCTGGATTTTTCAAGCATCTGATATCTATTTTAATGAGGAAATTAAAATATATTTGAGTTGTTCAACCGATTTAAAATGTATATAATCACCTATATATATGAATATATATATATATAATTTATACTATAACTTAATATATACAGGATATATTTAACTAAAGTGGAAATTAGGCTAAGGTCCCTATTTTGAAACTTAATTAGGCTCAGGTCCGGTCATAAACTTATTGTAAATTAGGTCCCTATTTTTCTATTTAGAAAAATTTCATACATTTATGCAACAATTCATCAACGTTAGTTCAACTTTATTTGCATACACGTATGCAACAATTCAGAATATTTGCATACATGTATGTAAATATTCGTTCAGAATAGTTGCATACATGTATGCAAAAATTCAGAATATTTGCATACATGTATGCAAATATTCGTTCAGATTAGTTGCATACATGTATGCAAATATTTTGAATAGTTGCATACAAGTGTGCAACTATTCTGACCGAATATTTGCATACATGTATGCAAATATTCGTTCAGAATAGATGCATACATGTATGCAAAAATTTAGAATATTTGCATACATGTATGCAAATATTCGTTCAGAATAGTTGCATACATGTATGCAACTATTTTGAATATTTGCATACATGTATGCAACTATTCGTTCAGAATATTTGCATACATATATGCAACTATTTTGAATATTTGCATACATGTATGCAAATATTCGTTCAGAATAGTTGCATACATGTATGCAACTATTTTGAATATTTGCATACATGTATGCAACTATTCGTTCATAATATTTGCATACATATATGCAACTATTCATCAGAATAGTTGCATACATGTATGCAAAAATTCAAAATATTTGCATACATGTATGCAAATATTCATTCATAATATTTGCATACATGTATGCAAATATTATGAATAACACATATAAATGAAAACAGGGACTAAATTTATAATAAGTTTATGACCGGATGTGAGCCTAATTTTGAAACTTAATAGGGACCTGTAGAAAACGCACCCTATATTAAATATGAGTGATATAACTACTTAAGAAAATATTTGTAACACTTGTTTATAGCACTGGGAAATGTGAGAAATATAGCACTATAAACTAATGGGGAAAATGCTATGTGCAACTAGCATAAGTAAGTTATCATTTTATAAGCAAACTAATACATACAAGCTTAAGAACTAAACTCTTATATATATATATAATTATATATATGTAGTGTATCATGACAAAGGGGTATATATATATATACATATATACTACGGCCTATATGTGTATATATAATGTATACATGAAATCAATTCAACAAAGGAATTAACAACAAGACAAACAAGTTAAAAGAGTTTAACCATCTCATAATCACCCTATACAAATATCTGCGGCGAAGTAAGAGTGCAAAACAATTATCCAAGCTATGGAATGGCCATTCTCTTGAGTTGATGGAAAGAGTAAGGTTTGCATTTAATGAAGGCAAGATGAGCATTTAATGAAGGTGTAAGTCTTATGTACTTTGAAGAGAGAAGTAAGGGTTGGTAGAATTATCTTTTGTGCAAGGTACTTCATTTTTGCTGTAACAAATATGCACCATTCGAAGAGAGAGAAAGAGGGGGTAGGTAGGAAACAAAAGCTTTTTGCTGTAGAAAACTATAAGGGAAAGTGGCCTATAAATACATCTCCATTTCCATGTGTTTCCTTTTTACACAAACTCAAGAGCTTTTGCTGAAATTTTAACCTTTCACAAGCAAGAAAAATACAGGAGTTTTCAAGTTAGTAAACCTCACTAAGTTCAAGTTTGATTTCATTGTTTACAGTAAACAGTTTTATATACCTTCCATGTTTATATATCAATGCAAGTTTACTATGTTGTTATCACCTTATAGATGTTAAAACACCCTGCTTAGATCATCTGTAAAACTATGTATGCAAGTGTTATTCATAATAGAAATGGTAATGAGTTCATCAATCATTTGATCAAAGAAAACCAAGACAGTTTTGCTTATTGTCAAAAACAAACCTTTGAAAAATAAAATATACCTTGATGATCTCAAACGCAAGCTATACAAGCATATGTATGAGTTAACTTATATACGAAAATATATATAAACATTTTAGCAAGAACCAAACCTCATCTATATATGTTTGAAACAAGAAAACAGAAGAAACATATGGTTCTCTGTTTCAAACTAAATCACCAAATTTTCAAACATCATAGAAATGAATTACAGGGTTATAGATGTAATCGTAGCACTAAATAATGATTTTTAAAAGTAATTTCATGGTTTTTATTGTTGAGATGAGCGAGATAGAGGGGGACAACCGAAAATGGCACTTTGACCAAATTCCGGCGATCGGTGACGATGATGGTCGGGGCGTGGAGCGTGAAGGAGCTGGTCACATCGGGGAACACGAGAAAAATGCCCCATGATTTTTCGAGTGAGTGATTCGAGTTGTCGAGCTCGATTTATGTTTTGAGAGGCAAATTGGGTTCATCGGTTTGGAGGCGATGTACGGGTCCCACGGTGGTGCGAGTTGGCCGAGGCTGGGCGTGGAGCGGCGTTGGGACATGGCGAAGCTGACGGCGGCGGTGCGAGGTGCTCCGGCGGTCTGAGGCGATTGGTCGAGCTCGGTTTAGGTGGACTGTTTTTTTCGAAGCAGTTTACTGGAAGTTGGGTGGAGTGGCGAAATCGAGGAGGAGGCGACCTACGGTGGTGGCAAGGGGTCGGTTGGGGTCAGTGGAGGAAGTGGAGTTTGTGGGTGGTGGTTCGGTGGTGGCACGGTGGCGTGGGGAGGCGTGCACGTGCACAGCCGTGCACGGTGTACAGGCGAGTTTGAGAGCAAGAAAATGGAGAAGGAAGGGAGTGGCTTGGCACGAGTGATCCACCATGTCTTCGACGTGATCAAGAGGTTGGTAACGAGGCTAGTAAAGTGGTTGGTTAAGCGAGAAAACCAGATTGGTTTGGCAAGAGAAAATCAACGATTTCCCTTGGTAATCACACGATTTTGAGATGCCAATATCGACTTGGTAAATACAAGCGAGAATAGAGTTTCAAAGGCAAGAATTTTATTAAATCGAATTTAATTAAAATAAATAAATAAATATAATTAATCAGTAATTAATTAATTTAAATAAAAATAGAGTTTTTATTTAATATGGCGTAAACCAGTGGAACAGTCAAGACGACAGCGAGGTCCCAGAATCGAAGTTGTTCGAAGAAGTTCGTCGAGTTAGAACTTGAGTTTTAAAAGATAATTTAATTTAAATAAATTATAAAACAATTTATTTAAGTTTAAATAAAGGAAAATAAATATTTGACAAATCAAATCGGAGTATAGAACATCGTCTAACAGTCGATGACAAGCGAGATAAAACATCGTGTGCGTAGCACGGGCTTTTTCTATACACTTTCAAATATTGATAAAAACTGTATAACATCTTGTGTATGACACACACACTTTAACTATACAATTGAAAGTGATATTTAAGATACCCAGATATGAACCCGAGAATTTTATACTGTATATATAATTATAAATACATGATGTGCAACTGAATTAAAGACAGTAAGCTGATAATAAATTATCGACTATAAAAGATATTTCGTACATCGTTTCGAAGAGTCCGGAATTTACATTCCACTTCGACTCGAATTATACGACGTATACCGGAAATCGATAAAGATGAAGAATGCAAGCACTATTCCAAAATAGTATCTACGGTCTGTTCAATCCCAGAACAGATCCGAACAGTCGGATATCTAACAATGTATATCGATCAGATTTTACACATCAACTTTACATAAGTGTATTATGTTGGTGGCGGAGAGATTCATTTCTTTAGCCTTATACCCAGAATATATTTGTGGAAACAAATGAGTGATCTGTCAGATAGGACGGTGTGACATTCAAAGTCGTTGAAGAATAATCCGTGAAACGGTAAACGTGACTTCAAACCTCACAACCCGGAAAGACAATAGTTGGGCTAGGCAGCATGGCTAGTTGGGTCATACCCAAGCAGGGTATATTATCACCATCTAGAGTAATTCCTTTTGTTTCTAAATCTATATTCACCTCTGTTACCTTCGGTAATCGGTGGGTCATTCCCGACCGTGGGGGTGGTAATATATTCGTTACACTCAAGCTAAATGAGTGGACGGTCATGTGTGGCCGGGTTGCAGGATGTTCTTGTTGAACCCCAGTGTATCCTCTCTAGAGTACACTGATCGGTGGGTGCTCCCATACCCTGTCAGTTAGAAACCAAATTCCAATAAGCGCTCGACGGTTTTAGATTTTATTCTATGTACGTGAACGTGAGATGCAAGCGATTCACTAGATGGTTATTTATTTGATAAATACTATCATAAATATCAAACGTTTTGATATTTAAAATACAAGGGTCGTTTTCCATATATTAGTTATGGATTGGGCTTAAGATTTCTAAAGTAATTGAATCTATTAATAACGGAACACCTTATTCCTTATTTCCCTGTTTACATCTATTTAACTGTGTTTACTCACACCAGTCCCCTGACTGACCCGGAGTTTATTTTCTGTGTTTTCCCTAAACTCTTGGGTACTCATAATATTTATTATGAGTAGTCAAGTAATTCAGGTTGGCAAATGGAACCTTACGAAGTTCAAGTTGCAGGACAAGTCTAGTAGTTTTAACTACACCTATGTATCCAGTTAGATTTGTATTTCCATATCATGATGTATTATTATGTGAATGTACTATGATGATATAAGTTGTTGATGTATTATGATGTATCAGACCCTATGATGTAATGTATTTGTATTTTTAAATTCCGTTGTGAGATTTCTGATAACTTCTTATTCTTCTATTCTATTAGTTCTATCTTTTCTATCTCATCTTCTAATTTCTTTCAATAATGACACGGTTTTCTGAGGGTCGAAAATCGCGCCGTTACATGATAGAAGTCTACCCAGAACCGCCTAGCATATCCAGCGTTCACAAGTGGTAAATCTAATGTGAGGGGTCTAACTGAAAAAATTAAAAAGATGTAATGGTGCTAAGACACGAGGTTAAGTCAACTTGTGGTAGAAGTCTGCCCGGACCCGCCCGGAAAATCCAGCGTCCACGAGTGTAGGCTTAATGTGAGAGGTCTAGTGCTTATATATACAACATGATATGAATATATGGAAATAATGGTAATTAAAAGTCTAACTCAGAAACAAAGAAAGGAAGTGAAGTAATGAACTGAGTTAGTGTGATGCGAAGGAAAATCGATGTATTTCCCTAAATGACCTATTTCTGAGAACGTTGTTGCAAGTAAGCCACAATAAATAAAGTAAGAAAAGTAAAGAAATTACTTGATACCATGGATTTAGATGGGAATACGTTATGAAAATAAATCACTGATTCTTTCTGTCAAACTAACAAGGTGGATAAGTATTTTCGTTAAATATAATAAGGATTATATATTACAGTGAATGAAGAATAATGGTTTACTACAGTAAATGGCTTAAAAGGGGAATGATAATCACCTATTATAAATAAATAACATTAATGAAATGAGATAAGGGACACTTAACTGTTAATTAAGTAATCATAAAATGGGGAAAGCTGAAAACCAGTTGAGAAAAGGGGAAAATATATGAAATATACGAAATTGTACTTAACTATAAATTAAGTAAGCTGTAAACTTGGAAGTCTGAAACTCGTTGATAAGAATAACATGTTTAGACTTGTCATAGGGATAAGAGTAAATTATAACATAGGTTATAATAAATGGGTAGAGAAACTTATTAATGGGCCTTAGTTAAGAGAACTAAGTTAATAAGTAAACAACGATAAGTTGTAGTAATGGTGTAAAATGGAATTATGATTAAATGAGAAAGAATGAGGAAAACTTATGAAATAAGTTATATTTAAATATAAATAATGACTGACATGTTAACAGAAAACATGTAAATCGAGATATACTTAATTACATATTAAGTAGAACATGTTATTGTAACGATGAAATCAAACCTGAATAAAGAAAGGGTTGTGGATTACAGACCCTGGACTACAATCTAGGGAATAACATGTTGTGGGCTTATTAATAAGCTTAAATGGGTTAAGTTATATAACTGAAATTAACAAGTAAGAGGAACTTGGTAACTTGATGAAGAATTCAACATGAATGGGAATAACCAAGTTAGATGGAAACCTGATGAGGTAAGGCAAGCATGTAAACGAATGTTTAGACATAAGGTCTAACAACATATTAAAGTGAAGCGCTTCGACCAGTCCACACGTTTGAGGGTGAACAACCCAACGGGGTAGATCATCGTGGTGTTATAAGGCATGAGGGGAGCGCACATTTATCTGATTATTCTGTTGGCTTCGAAGGACTAGAAGGGGAAGGACGCAGCTTCCTAAGATACGTAAGGTGCTCCTAGTAGTCCTCTGTGTGGTGGCAGATATTTAGGCTGTGCTCACAGAGGTAGGGTCTGCGCGTAACTACTAGGTGGGTTGACGGCTCGCCCCGCACCAACCGACATTTACTCCAAAAGTGCGCTGTACACATGTCCAGTTAGCACGGGACGGTTGTCAGAAGGAAAGGATAGGAGGAAATGAACTAACAAGGAACCTGTAAAATGTCTCACAGCGCATGGAACAAAATATAATAACAACATACTTGACATAAAACAGGTGAGACAATGCATAAGCTAAAAATAAACTAACATAGCAGCGGAAAATCCAAGTACAGCTTATGATCCAAAGTTAACATTATTACAACTTTTCAAACTGTCTCAAAAAGCAAAAGCAAGATAAAGGAGGTACACTACTAATGCCCAAATAGCGACCACCAACGACACAGGGAGAATATCTATATATCATACGTGGAAGCCTCCTTCTCGCCTCCGAATCAGCTACTCGCGCATCACCAGCTAACCTGTCTCTAGTCTGCTCGTGTGAGCACCCAGAGTAATAAGAGGAGACATAAAACTCTGGGTCAGACATAAAGCCTGGTATGAGCGATAAGCATCTAAACAGAACAATAACAGGTGTACTAAACCATACCTGAACCTGGACCTGCAACCAAAGAGTTAGCACTACATACCGCACAATACTCTAAGGTGCCATAACAGATATTTAAAGAATACGGGGGTGGGGTGTGCATGTCATAATGATGGCAAACAAATCAACCATGGAAACCATCCTCCCATCTCTCACTCAGTGCGTAAAGCATACGACGTCCACCACTGTCAATCACTAGACCCATCGAAGTAGTGACGGAATTCGACTTGTACAACTACTGCTACTACCATGCTTACCACATGGAGTCATGACCAAATCTTTACAAATGACCCCACTTCATTGGTCTATAGCCTTTTAGTCGTACCTAGGCCACTACGGCCCTAAATCCGCTCACGTACCTCCCATTCATAGTGATCCAAAGTCATAGACATCGATAGCCCTTTGGCACACGTCCCGCAGCAAAGCCCAATCATGAAGCCCACTCATTTGTTCCCAACCAAATCCTGAGTCAAAGCTCCTCATTTGGACTTCCTTTGCATCTCGGGTTTTGATCGAATTAGAGTTGGTCTTCAGAAAAGTCATTGCGTAGTAGTAATAGCCCACGTACGGTTCGGTTCGGTGTTCCTCGTCTAGCTCGGTTCGGTTCGGTGTAACCTTCCAGCTCGGTTCGGTTCGGTGGTCCTAGTCCATGCCTGGATCAGTACTCCATCCCTTCTCGGTTCGGTTCAGAAGTATAGTGCCCATCCTCTGTTCGGTTCGGTTGTTGCTCCCCTCTAGGGTTCACGATCCGATCCCGTCCTTCTCCATTCGCCCGATCCGATCCTGCTCGCTTGCCTGCTCCGATCCGATCCGCTCCCTAGCTCCGATCCGATCCTTCTATCCAACTCCAACTCTAAGCAATGACCTTCCTTCCTGCCAAACTTCTCTTGTGCTAGACTTCAGTTTGGGTCGGATTCCTTGCCCAGCTCTCCTATCCGATCCGAGCCCATACCCGACCCGATCCGAAACCCTGCACAGCTTTCTGCAACTTTTTCTAGCAACTTGTTTACGCCATTCGACGACGTTTTCGACCAATCTAACTATACTAATCAACAATAAATCATTTCAAACAGTCATAGTAACATAGCAAACTAACCACAACCACCAAAACAATGAATTTTACATGTCAAAATGGATCAAATATACCTAAAACCCCATATTTTCCCTTAAGCATGTTTAAGCAAAACTAATCCTAGGGTTAACAAAACTTAACCAAATTAAACCAAATTTTTACCAGAGGCATAAAATATTATTTTCGAATTTATAGATATTTTTCCAGAATTTATTAGTGTATAAATTCGCTAATCTTCACTAATTACCCTTAATTAACTGTTATTAGTGTCAAAACAATGCTAATCACTCACCTTGGCCACAAATAAAATTCTCTGAACTGAAACCTCGCTGATTTGGGTGAATACTGATGTCTAACAGTAGCTCTAACCTTGCTTTCATGTTTTCTCTCCTTAACTTGATGTCGAATAAGCCAAAACTTGATTAGAAAGTGATTTGGGGATGTTTCTAGATGTTGGCAGCCATTGTTAGGGTTCAAGAATGAAAGTGGCGGCTGGAAAATGAGGATAAGATCGTTCTCTAACTGATTTCATCATCCTCATAACCCTAATCCCGAAATCCCCCATTGGGCCTAGCTGTTAATCACCGGTTAAGCCCAATTAAGCTGTTTTTCACTATCTGAAACTTGTTTCAGCCATATCTCCCAAACGGTGAGTCCGTTTGGCTAATGTGACCACTCTACGGAATTGTAAACCATCATCCGGAGCCAATATAAGTGGTTTCAGGTCAAAATTCCTTTCCAGTCAAAAGTTATGGCCAAAACAGTACCAACTAGGGGTAAAATGGTCATTTAAAAATCGACAAAAATCATGAACATGGGAAATGACCCCAATAGTCGTCTCTCAAAGTTACATGACCATACGACTTCCTATGTGAAAGAAATAAATATTCTACGATCCTATGATGCGTAGAATGCGGGTCGTTACAGTGGGCCTTGACTGCAAAAGTAGCTTTGCAGTTAGAATGCTGTGACGAGGTGACACGAGGGTGATTCAGCAATTTCCTCAACAGGAGGCGAGGTCAGGATCAACAAAGATAGTAGATCGTCGGGTACACGTCTTCGGCAACCAGTGAGATGCGAGAAGACTAGAGCTAAACCCAAGATACCATTCATCTTTCACTATCGAGGTAAGGGGTTGAGGGGAGACGCCAAATGGATGTTTTAGATTGTTTGTTATTAGGGGCATGTCGTTTAGCTCTAATAGTCTTTACTAGTTGAGGAAGGGGCCGAGGTGGGGCCATAACCACTATGGAAAACAGACCCTAGGAATATCTGTATTTTGAGGCTCTTAAAGGCGGGCCTGTGCAGATACGGAAAAGCTCCCGACCGAGTTTCGTGTTCCCTATATCGCCCTTCCACGGAACTTGGTGCATATTAGAGGACGTGTGATTGAGGCATCGAACTACAATTACAGTACAAACGTAGGACAATCTAGATACATGCATGACTGCTCTGAGTGATTTATCGTAGACTTGAGGGCATTACTCTGGAAAGAAATCTGATTCAATCGATGGTGGAAGTCCGTACGCTTACGTAGCGTAGTAATGACAGATATATGCAAAACTTAATATTGTTATATAAAGATCCACACGTCACTCCAGTGTAGGATGAGGGACTGCGTACTTTTCTGTGGCATTACGAGGGAGACCGTGCGGGTAGGGTACCATGAGGTGAACCTCGGTATTGAGGGGTTGCTACATATATACTATATTAGGTTAATCCACTGGGAAGTAAATGGGTACGACATGTGTGTAAGCCTTGAGTGCTATTAACCCAGGTAACCTAATAAATAAGAAAATATAATTGAACAATATATATAGTGTTATCCAAATTGTATAATTTAAATCCAGTCACCAGAACTTGTGTTCTGACCCCCTCCTCATAACATACTCGCACGTTAGATTTGTGGCAGAGACTCGAGACATTATAGCTTTGGATACTAGTTAAGCAGTATTATTAATACGGTGAGGCTATATTTTGATTATATTATATTTTATCCATTCCACTGTAAGTTATTCTTTGAGCTCTGACATGTTTTATGTCCTTGTCTTTTCTGTTGAATACCAAAGCAAACCAATCCGAGTTTAGATTGTAACGAACAGGGATTTTCGGCCCCGAAAATTGACATAAATACCTTTACTGTAACTCATGTCGACTTTCCAAACACCGAAAACACCGGAACGTTATTAGAAAGAATTTAGAGGGTAAGGTAAGAAAGAAAGAAATATAAGAATAAAAGAAGAAGAATCAACACAACACAGAATCAGAGTCTCACATCATAGCGGAACAAAATATAATACAGAAATAAATCTTTACTGAGAGCTTTAAAAATACTTACAATTATCAGAGTACATCACACATCTGGACAGTTATAATAACATGTCCTCATATACAACACACAGCGGAATAGTAGCTATATAATATCATACGTCTGGACTCTTCCAGCTCGTCTCTTCACAACATTCGATAACCTGAACCTGTACACCAAGGGCTAACCCGAGCATTTACAAAACACCATGTCAGTCTGGTGAACCAGAGTGAGAGAAACACACCAAGTTTAAGGGTATCACACAACCTGATTTTTAAGTTATGATAAGAAAAGGATAATCGTAAAACAAAATCCACACATAAATACGGACGGTTTTTACCTTACGATAACCCAAAACATTTTTGAAATCAATATCTTTTCTGATATTATAATAGTGTCTAAATACAAGTAGATATCAATCTAGCGGAACGCTTGCATCTCACGCTCCACATACATAGTATACACTCAAAACCGCGGGCGCTTATTGGAGATTGGATTCCAACTATGACAATGTATGGGGCTACCTGCCGATAGTGTATCTCTAGAGGCGAATACACTGGGTTCAACAAGAACGTCTTGCAACCCGGCCCACACATGACTGACCACTCATTTCGCTTGAATGTATCGAATGTATATCACAAACGGTTGGGCTCAAACCACCGTTTCCCGAAAAGGGACAACATTAAATTAGATTAAAGAAACAAAAAGGAAGTTCTCTAGATAGGTGATTATACACCCTAATGGGAGCGACCCACATAGCCATGCTGCCTGCCCGATTTTTGTCATTTCCCGGTTGTGAGGCTTGAGGTCAAAATTTATCTTTGGGACATCTGGTCACCATTCACTTTGAATGCCACATCGTCAGATCCATCAGATATCACTAATTGACATCCACAAAAATACTTTAGTTGATAAGCAAAGAGAAAGGCCTTTCTCCGCCACCAACTATAGTACGTTTGAAGAAATCAATGTACGCGATCCCCTTTGGAAATACTCTGTCAGACATCCGTCCATACAATTCATCCAGGAACAGGATGAACCGAAGGTACTCTCCTACTACATCCAATATAGGAATCACCCCATGAATCAGTTGCGAGTAGTCCTTGCAATCCATAGATTTCAACCACGACAGAATCACAGTTTATCTCTGGCCGCTAAACCGGAGATTATTAGTGGTTCTTCCGTGTAATGAAGATCTATGGTCTTCAATGCTCCATCTCGATCATCTTCTGATATCTTCACGTATTTATTGGTCGGAATGGTTTTCGAAAATAATTTCGATCCCGGTCTTTCCGTATCAACAATCGTATCGGACAGATTGATAGTCGGTGATTTAACTAGCAAAATGGACAGTGTTTAAATCATGACAATCCAATGAGTTCACTGGTTCAGTATTCAGCACCACTTGGCCTTTTTAATTAAAACAAATGTAGATTTAAAACTCTTAAATATTTCAATATTATAAATATAGCTTTCTCACTTCTTATTTATCATAAGATTCCTCTTTAAACCAATTCATTTTATTACTTAGGACAATCCTATATCATATTTAGTTTCCAAATTTCACTTTCAAAACATTAGCCATGTTATTATCTATTATTGGGAAATTTATTAAATTATTACTCGTAAAACGATGTTACGAAATATCGTCTATTTGATTACTTGAATCAATACAAAAGTTATCCTAATACGATAAAACTCAGCCTTACGTTTTCCTTTTAATTCGAAAATATCGTTATATTTTCGGCAACTCCTTTTTTTATTTTTTATCTTCTTTGAAATCCTCATTATATATTTTCCCAATTTTCATCACAAATGTTGCGTTATTATTTCTCTAATGAAATAATAACTTTAGTAATCTCTTTTACCATTACAACTTATATAATCCTCAGATAATTCTGAAGTCGTTTAAGTTGGGGTATTTTAGTTACCTCTCAGACCTTGATCAACAACGTTCATACCTTAAGATAAATATAAATTGTAATCCAAAAACCAATATTTCATTTTAATACCAATTCAAATACCATTTAACTATTTCATTCAAAATACGGTTTCATAAAATCTTCTTATCTCTTTTGAAACTTCTTTCTCGGCTATACCCATTTTTCTTTTAATTCAATAATTAAGTACTTCTATATACACATCACTTTTAACTCGATCTCTTTAACCAAGCTCGTTTAAATTTTGGATTTGGTTATCAAATCCCACGATTCACTTCTACTACCAAATTCACTTTTCCCAATTTCCTTTCAAATTCATCTAACCATTTCTCGCTTTGAGATTCTCATTTCAATCCCCACTTTTACCTAATCACATTTTTAAGTAACGTTTATTTAGAATTAATGATATAACACCTCCAACCTCTTTTATATAACTCTGGTTCATTATAAATGTAACACCCCGCATCCATTAATTTCACTCACAAAGGGAATGCATTAACTTCCATGGAGCGTATTTAGTGTATAGAACATAATATAACAAGACAGATATAAATAATGGTACTTGAAAAATTTAAAACAACTTTTATTGCAGCGGAGAAATAGTTTAATTACAACAACTTCATAAACCAAGTAAACTTAATATCCATCTTGATAAATTGTTTCAGAGTACATAAAATAAAAAGCATAAACCCCAACATAAGTTGCCATAAAAGAGATGAGCTGAAATTTACTTTCAATAATCCAAGCACTTCCAAAAGAGAGAGAAAGAGATCCGAGATCAAGCTCCACTAGTACTAGTCCCACCCAGAGAACCTGAGGGGGAGGGGAGGAAGAAAAGAGGCGAAAACAAGGGAGTCAGACATAAAGTCTGGCGAGTATAATAACTTTAACAATATAATTATTAAAGTAACTAGGATAAGGCATAAACTGGTAAGATAAGATATGACCATGAAATAAGTGGGCATGAAAAGCAAATAAGAGGAATATTCCGGTGTTATTCTCGTTCCTAATCACTATAGGATAATTACTATACTGCACCACCACTAGTCACCCTAAAATTTGATCCTGCCTACAGAACTTAATAATGATAATGGTAGTTTCGTGTACCCTAACTGCCTTCATAGGTGCCGTCTGCCCCTATCTCCACTATTTGTACCCACTACCCCCATTTGATCGGCTCCCTAACTCGTAGATACCCGTTGTAACATCCCATAATTTTCAGTATATTTAAATTTCAATTTAAAATAAATAAATTTGAATATATTAGAGAAAATCTAAATTTTTGTAAATTTTTAATGATGGTGATTGTTTGGATTTAACAAATAGATTTTTTCAAATGTAGTTTTCTCTTAGAAAAGGCTGTTTTGAAATTTAATATTTGAATAATTAATTTAATTCGAGTGGGTAAATCTAAGAGTGAAATTTCAAAATTTTAAATTGGAATTTTTGGATTTGATATTGAGTAACTTGAGATAAAAGAGAATTTATTTATTTGAATTTGCAGTTCATATTTAATCTAAGGAATAACCAAGATTCGGGAACTTAAAATGTGTGAAACAATTTATTTAAGCTGTTTAAGTTAAATTTGAAATTCAAATTTGAACTTGTAAATAATCAAATGTGGAACTTAAATTTATGAAATAAATCTATAAAATTGATTGAAATTATAATTTGAATTTAATGACTATTTAATTTGAATTAAAAACAGTTAAATGAATATTTGAATATTTTATTAATTTATTTAATAGTGAAATTTAACCGTTTTGGCAACTGTCTCGGTATTCGATGAAACTGGCGCCATCAGAACCGGAACGGTGAATTATTATAGGATTTCAATTTGCGTTACAATCTGACTTACCGTTTGACCGTACGAGAGAAAATGTGAACGAGTTCTTTGTAAATGGATAATTGGGTATTTCTTATTTTGGGCCTCTTATCTGTATATAAATAAATTCCTTTCCACCCTACTCAGCCCATTTCTCTCATTTCACGTTGTTTTCTCTCCACCTACTTTTCTCTAATGGCTGAAACTTCAAAAGAAAACCCTGGAAAATAAAATTCAAACTCCAAAATCAAATTTCTCTAAACCATATCGTACTATATGTCCAAACGAAGAGCACGACGATACGAAGCTACTGAAATTATCAGATGCGACATGTAGTGAACAAGGTAACCAGAATTCGCGGTCAAAGGTGAAATTTTCGAAACCCTAGACCACAATTTGGGGGATTTTGATTCTGAGCTCAATCGAAGAATCTGTAATATGGGTGTTGGAGAGTAGGTCGACACGAGCCCATTGGTGGTATTCGTTTGATATATAGAGTGGTATACGGTCGGAATTTCGTCGATGAAGTTCGAAAATGGGTTCCGTTCCTTGGTTCGCCGGCGACGAGGTAGCCCACCGGAGTTAGTGGCGTTGGTGCCCATGGACGCGGAAGTCGATGTGGGTTCTAGGGGCGGTGGCCTTGCGCTTCCTGGTGGTCGGAGATGAGCGAATTAGGTGGTCAAAGTTTCGAGAGTTGGGTTCCTTTCTTCGTGAAACACTGTAGCGGGCTGGAAAAGGGGATGAGCGGGAAGAAAGGGGTCTGGGTGACGTGTCCGTCCCTGATTTGGTGAGAGAAAATGTTTTAATTAATTTATATATTTAAATTCAAATAGAAAAAAAAACACTAATATCTCTCTCGTATTAACTCGGATTTGGACACGGTTTGTTGCGTTGGGATCGTGGCGGAATTGCGGACGTTTTGGCAATAACCTGGCTGCGTTTAGAGACTGTGAAATTTTGGGCTATGGTTGGACGTTTGATCCACTAAGGACCCAAAGGTGAGTGATTTTCTCACTCACGAAATACTGAATTATTCCCATATTTATTGAATTACATTATGAAATAAGTTTGGTTGCATGGTTGTGTTGGATTGTTGGTGTGTTGTTTCAATTTGACATGCAAGTGTGTTAAAATGCAATTTAGGTAACGATTAGTTATTTATTTTAATTTAAATTTCTAAATTAAAATTCGAACCCTTGAAAAATCATGAAACAGTTTAATGCTGATCTGTTGAATGAAATTGTGTGATGGATGTTGGTTGAAATTTATTACTGAATTTATTGTGACATTTTAATGCTCCTTATTTCAGTATATTATAATGCATGTTGATTTTGACGATAAATCTGATTTACCCTTGATGTTGCGGGCATCTAATGAACCCAGGATTTA
This sequence comes from Allium sativum, assembly GCA_030737875.1. Classification (NCBI taxonomy): domain Eukaryota; kingdom Viridiplantae; phylum Streptophyta; class Magnoliopsida; order Asparagales; family Amaryllidaceae; genus Allium; species Allium sativum. The sequence continues at coordinate 484,365,931 of CM060915.1, forward strand.
TCGATAAAATAAATTAAGAACACGGAGTGAAATGATAAATCTCTGTGACCCTGATTTGGATTGAAATGATAGATCCATCCCTGAAATATCGAGAAATTAAATTTAAAATCACTTGGCCATTGGGTAGATAATTATATACAGACATCGGTTGGTTAAATGATTTTAAATACTTGAAATTTTATTTGATAGAAATTTCCCTTTTAAAAGAATGTACCGATACTCGATAATTCAATTCTTTAAAGATTCTGAACTGGGATGTTGATTAAAAAGGGTTCAAGGAATTTTCCAAAACAAAGTGGAAATATTTAAATTGGGATTTGAATATGATTTATGAGTTGGATTAGAAGGAAATAAATTCTTATGTAATCTGGTTTTGGGAAATTTGGAAATCGAGGGTATCTGAGTTGTTTTAACTCAGTTTGAATATATATTTGAACTCTAGAAATCAAATAGTTGTTTTGAACGGGGTTGAAATGAGATATGGAATTAAATGAACCCCATTGAGATCGGAGGATAGATTCAAGTATTAGAAATTTGGAAGGAAGGAAAGATTTTTGATTAGAGAAATTTATTTTAAAAATATTTATGCATTTGATTCCGAATAATTATTCTTGCTTTAAATTTATTATTTACCTTTACTTATAACTATTGTATTTTAAATAAATTTTTCTTATAATTCATTTTTCAAACTTTTCTAGTAACCTTATTTTAAGTATATAGATAATATTTAAATTACTGAATTATTTTTAATTATTATATTATATATATATCTATATATTATTTATATAACATTTATTATTATTATTATTTTATATATAAGTTTATTTACAAATATTTTGAAATTTATAAATTCCTTCCGAATGGAAATGCTTGAGTTTGAACCGCCGGTTCAAATGGAGTTGAGATAAGAATCCGTGATAATTTGAAGTCTTTGAGATAAATTATATTCTATTCGAATATAAGTCGTTTGTGAAATATTATGTGATTATAATATAATGATATGAAATATATTCTAGTTTTAGAATGTAATCGACTCGGGTATGATTATGATATGTTGATATGAAAATTTTATTCGTTTGAATATAAATTGGGTTCGAAACAGAAGATGATATTTTGATATGAAAGCGAACCTTTATCAAATATAAAAGAACCGACCGATGTGTAAGATGAAAGCGTTGGTTGTTAAAGAGACCGGAGTCGACATAAGGCATACTCTCTGTCAGTGTCGATACCACTTTGACAACTGTGAACGTTATGGCGTATCCAGATTGAGTACGATGACTTGGAGGCGATGATTGAATCGAAGAAGCTGATCGATGACGAAATAGCCCTGACCTTCGGGTCAGAATTGAAATGACTAAAACAGGAGCTATGCCGTGACTAACTGAGGTAGCACCTTTGATCGGACACACTTCTTCGATACTATTTCTATGACTATGATGATGATGATTTGGGTCCATTTATGACTTTGGGAGTGTGTTCCGAGGTGGGCGGTAGTGGCTGCTATGCGTTACCACCGGTCCGGGAGTGCAATTGGTAGAATCCTACCCTGGGCATTGCCTCGAGTGCCTTGTCATATATATCCATATCGAGCCCCATACGATTTTGATTTAGCATTGCCTTCTATGGAGTGCCCTCTGATAACACCAGTACGGTGAATTTACGGTACTGTATAGACTGTTGATGCCTATAAACGGCGTAAGGGTAATATGGTAATCCCGCTTATGCTATTTTCAGTATTTATACTTACTGGATAGACACTACCATAATAGCGTACTATATTATATATGTATTAGTTTAACGGATCCTTGAGAGATGGAAAAATCCCGTAACATCTCTTGAGTTACTGTACCCATGACACTGATGTTATTTCGTATTTTGATTTGACTAATATGAGATGATTTAGTGATGACCCGAGTGTTTGTTGTGTTTTCTTTTATGTTATACTCTCGGGTCAGCAGACGTTGCAGTATTTGAAGATGACTATGCTTGGAGATCGAAGACGAAGATTTGGTATATCTATTATCTATATATATGTATACCCGCTACATTATTCCCGCTGCTTATTATGTACAGCTGTATGTATATGTAACTCTGATAATCATTGAATGTTATAACCGAGGTATACATTTCAACCGCTTTTAAACTGCTATTTGTTTATTATATGTTGTCCTTCCGCTGTGAGGTTCTGTGATTGGTTTTTCTTTTCTTTCTTTCTTTCCTTCTTTCCCAATAACTACCTGCATTTGTGATTTGTTTGGGTTGACATGTGTGGTTTATTGTCGATTTGAACGGTCAAAAAACGTGGGTCGTTACAGTTGGTATCAGAGCCATGGTCAGCGATAACCTTGGCTCTATTTGGGAGTTTACTCATTAGATATAGGGATAGAAATGCCCTAGAATGAGTTTGAGTGATATGAGAGAGCGTACTTGTATTTTGATATAAATTGGTTTTATGTTGTGTTGACTTATTTTGTTGAATATTTATGGGTTCTGGTCGATATATGGGACGCCATAGAATCGATAGGAATTTCTAAATAATCGAACAGAATGATCGACATAATATGGTTTTCGATTATATTTTATATATTATATATACTATTAGTGGTTTTAAGTGTAAAATCTTTGGCCGTTGGTAGGTAATAATATTAAGTTAATACCTATTGCGGTTGATTCGATAATAAATAAACCTAATAAGGAAAATTAAATGGATTTAGAAAATATTTGAAATGAAATACCTATAGGTATAATTGGGATTAAAGGGTTTGTGATTGAAATAGAAATGAACTTAAAACTTGATCCTGGGGTATTTTTGAAATAGTTTTGCCAAACTTTTAAATAATATCATATCATAGGTATGATCCAAAAGAAATAGTTTTTGAAGATTTTTACAAAGTGGGTATAATCCCTTCTTGGACCTTAGAAACAACGTCGGTAATGAGTGCGCACATTATCGATGTTTATTCTGAAAGGTTTAAGTGGGGGAGGAACCCTCAGTAATTATCATAAATGGATTCGACAAAGTATTTTTGTATTTAATTTCACATGGTATAAATATTATATAAAGGTATTAGTATAGGTTATTTAAAGTTGAATTTGGATTAAGCTAGAATTGAAATTTCCGTGTTATTTGTTAATTAAGGTTTAGATTTCAAATTTTATGGTATGATTTTTCCTATAAAATTGCATAAGTACATGTGTTATTTAAAACTTGGCTTATAACCCGGAATCGAGTATTTGAGTCCACCTTAACTAATAATAATAACTCGCGTACTAGGGTTAATCGAGATGTTAGAATTTTGGTTACGAAACCAGGAAATTTACTTAAGCATTAAGAAAAGGGAAATGGTCGTCGAAATGCTTAAGTATGGGTGATAGTAAGTTTAAACGAATTTCAAAACTTTGGTCGATAAGGGTGTTGAAAAAAAAAAGTTTAACCACGAAATAAAATTCAAATAAAGCCAACTAAATCAATTGAAATTTGGTTGTGTGATAAGAACGATAACACATGTCGTGGTTAACTCATAAGTTATTGAGTTAGCCGAGAAGGAGGTTGGAAGAAACTCATGGTTGCCGATAATATGATCGCTGAAAAAAAAAACTTAAAAGAACGAAGAGGTTAATGGAATTTGAATGGTCGATGAATTGGAAATGAAAGATATCTAAGTGGAAAACCTCATTTGGAAAATATATCGAATACAAATCTAAGTATGAACAATGAAATGAGTAGAGTGTAAACCATTTTGTCGAAGGGAATATAACTTAATTCGAGTAGAGGAATCGAGTTAAATAAATTATACTTAGGGAATTGAATAGCAATTGATTGAGGACTAAGTATAAATTTGAGTATGAACCAACCTTAACTCGAACCATGATTTGAGAATCGAATAAATAAGTTGATATAGTATTTCCATATTGTTGGATTTAGTAAGAAAAGTGAAATTTCGAAACAAGAAAAAAATAGAATGGTTTATATAAAAACCATCATTGACCTTAAGCCGTGATCATGAATTCGAAGTCAACTAAATGAAATGACCTTCATGTAATATGGACGTAGTAAATAAGAGCAAGTAATGAAATTTGGTGAGTTGGTCCATATTAATGAAGTGAAGATTTAATATAATCGAATTCGTTGAAAAGGTAAAGTGAATTCAGGTTGTAACCAAAATTTATTTTGGAATGAAACGGAAAATGAATTGGGAGTATATCTGAATGGAGTATGCAAATTGAATACGAGTCCATGTCTCGAATAATGAAGTGATAACAAAGTCAAGTGTCAGGGATTTACAAAAGTATTGGAATCGAAAATGTTGAAATTTCGAATAGGAATAAACCAATGTTTATGTAAATCTGGAATAGTCAATAAGCTGAAATAAAATAGGCATAACTTTTGATGGGATGATCGGAATCTGACGATTCCGGACTTTTCGGAAACCTTAGAAACCGAGTTAAAACTTTCGTTTATAAAGCCCTGTCGAATTCCTATGTTTACTAAGCTGAAATGCAAGTTTAGTCATAGTTGTATGTGCTGAAAAATAAAAATCTGAACTGCATACCCATGTTGTTTTGACCATAACTCCCAAACGAAACATCGAATTTTAACGTGCGAGTACAATTCGGAAAGGCCAAAACCTGAACTAAATCTTTTCCTAAATATGCTGGGTGAAATTTTGAGATTTAAAGGGGTAAAAACTGGGTGAACAATTCAGATCTGCAATTTTATTTGCCAGGGCTGAAGCGTTCGCCTTCGCTAAAACGGCCATAACTTTTGAACAAGTTTTCCAAATTCGATGAATCTAGACAATTCGGAAAGCCTGAAACAAATTCTACAACTTTTACCTAGTGGGTTCTAGTCAAATTCCAACATCTAAGGGGTGATAACCATTGATTTGTTTGCTGGCCTGTTATGAAAAATCTTGGTTTTGTGATTTTATTGCTTTGTATATGTTGTGTAAGCTATATAAATTTGCCATGGATTGTTATATGTTTGATTCTTATGCTTGTTTGAGTGTTTTAGTAGGTGCAAGGATGGGTACTACGCGTCGGAGCTCGCTTGCGCTAAATGCTAAATGTTAAGCTAAATAAATCCGCAAATAAACACTAAAGGAGGTACGTGTTTGTGTTATTTAGTTGTGTAGTTGCGTATGCACGTGTTTTCCCATTTTGGGATGCCTCATCATGTGATGAGATGTATAATTGAGTTTTTATATGTGTTGTAATTCTTCCGGACCTCTCCGTACAAAGGAGATGCTGCCGAAATTTTCCGTGATTTCGGGAGTTAGAGAAAATTTATGAGTTTTACAAATATAACTTATTTTATAAAGGCGATTTTATGTATGAATTTAAAATGGATATGTGCTTAATATCGTTTCGTTCTCTTTTCGAGGACGAAAAGATTTTTAAGTGGGGGAGAATGTAACATCCCATAATTTTCAGTATATTTAAATTTCAATTTAAAATAAATAAATTTGAATATATTAGAGAAAATCTAAATTTTTGTAAATTTTTAATGATGGTGATTGTTTGGATTTAACAAATAGATTTTTTCAAATGTAGTTTTCTCTTAGAAAAGGCTGTTTTGAAATTTAATATTTGAATAATTAATTTAATTCGAGTGGGTAAATCTAAGAGTGAAATTTCAAAATTTTAAATTGGAATTTTTGGATTTGATATTGAGTAACTTGAGATAAAAGAGAATTTATTTATTTGAATTTGCAGTTCATATTTAATCTAAGGAATAACCAAGATTCGGGAACTTAAAATGTGTGAAACAATTTATTTAAGCTGTTTAAGTTAAATTTGAAATTCAAATTTGAACTTGTAAATAATCAAATGTGGAACTTAAATTTATGAAATAAATCTATAAAATTGATTGAAATTATAATTTGATTTAATTTGAATTTAATGACTATTTAATTTGAATTAAAAACAGTTAAATGAATATTTGAATATTTTATTAATTTATTTAATAGTGAAATTTAACCGTTTTGGCAACTGTCTCGGTATTCGATGAAACTGGCGCCATCAGAACCGGAACGGTGAATTATTATAGGATTTCAATTTGCGTTACAATCTGACTTACCGTTTGACCGTACGAGAGAAAATGTGAACGAGTTCTTTGTAAATGGATAATTGGGTATTTCTTATTTTGGGCCTCTTATCTGTATATAAATAAATTCCTTTCCACCCTACTCAGCCCATTTCTCTCATTTCACGTTGTTTTCTCTCCACCTACTTTTCTCTAATGGCTGAAACTTCAAAAGAAAACCCTGGAAAATAAAATTCAAACTCCAAAATCAAATTTCTCTAAACCATATCGTACTATATGTCCAAACGAAGAGCACGACGATACGAAGCTACTGAAATTATCAGATGCGACATGTAGTGAACAAGGTAACCAGAATTCGCGGTCAAAGGTGAAATTTTCGAAACCCTAGACCACAATTTGGGGGATTTTGATTCTGAGCTCAATCGAAGAATCTGTAATATGGGTGTTGGAGAGTAGGTCGACACGAGCCCGTTGGTGGTATTCGTTTGATATATAGAGTGGTATACGGTCGGAATTTCGTCGATGAAGTTCGAAAATGGGTTCCGTTCCTTGGTTCGCCGGCGGCGAGGTAGCCCACCGGAGTTAGTGGCGTTGGTGCCCATGGACGCGGAAGTCGATGTGGGTTCTAGGGGCGGTGGCCTTGCGCTTCCTGGTGGTCGGAGATGAGCGAATTAGGTGGTCAAAGTTTCGAGAGTTGGGTTCCTTTCTTCGTGAAACACTGTAGCGGGCTGGAAAAGGGGATGAGCGGGAAGAAAGGGGTCTGGGTGACGTGTCCGTCCCTGATTTGGTGAGAGAAAATGTTTTAATTAATTTATATATTTAAATTCAAATAGAAAAAAAACACTAATATCTCTCTCGTATTAACTCGGATTTGGACACGGTTTGTTGCGTTGGGATCGTGGCGGAATTGCGGACGTTTTGGCAATAACCTGGCTGCGTTTAGAGACTGTGAAATTTTGGGCTATGGTTGGACGTTCGATCCACTAAGGACCCAAAGGTGAGTGATTTTCTCACTCACGAAATACTGAATTATTCCCATATTTATTGAATTACATTATGAAATAAGTTTGGTTGCATGGTTGTGTTGGATTGTTGGTGTGTTGTTTCAATTTGACATGCAAGTGTGTTAAAATGCAATTTAGGTAACGATTAGTTATTTAATTTAATTTAAATTTCTAAATTAAAATTCGAACCCTTGAAAAATCATGAAACAGTTTAATGCTGATCTGTTGAATGAAATTGTGTGATGGATGTTGGTTGAAATTTATTACTGAATTTATTGTGACATTTTAATGCTCCTTATTTCAGTATATTATAATGCATGTTGATTTTGACGATAAATCTGATTTACCCTTGATGTTGCGGGCATCTAATGAACCCGGGATTTATCGATAAAATAAATTAAGAACACGGAGTGAAATGATAAATCTCTGTGACCCTGATTTGGATTGAAATGATAGATCCATCCCTGAAATATCGAGAAATTAAATTTAAAATCACTTGGCCATTGGGTAGATAATTATATACAGACATCGGTTGGTTAAATGATTTTAAATACTTGAAATTTTATTTGATAGAAATTTCCCTTTTAAAAGAATGTACCGATACTCGATAATTCAATTCTTTAAAGATTCTGAACTGGGATGTTGATTAAAAAGGGTTCAAGGAATTTTCCAAAACAAAGTGGAAATATTTAAATTGGGATTTGAATATGATTTATGAGTTGGATTAGAAGGAAATAAATTCTTATGTAATCTGGTTTTGGGAAATTTGGAAATCGAGGGTATCTGAGTTGTTTTAACTCAGTTTGAATATATATTTGAACTCTAGAAATCAAATAGTTGTTTTGAACGGGGTTGAAATGAGATATGGAATTAAATGAACCCCATTGAGATCGGAGGATAGATTCAAGTATTAGAAATTTGGAAGGAAGGAAAGATTTTTGATTAAAGAAATTTATTTTAAAAATATTTATGCATTTGATTCCGAATAATTATTCTTGCTTTAAATTTATTATTTACCTTTACTTATAACTATTGTATTTTAAATAAATTTTTCTTATAATTCATTTTTCAAACTTTTCTAGTAACCTTATTTTAAGTATATAGATAATATTTAAATTACTGATTTATTTTTAATTATTATATTATATATATCTATATATTATTTATATAACATTTATTATTATTATTATTTTATATATAAGTTTATTTACAAATATTTTGAAATTTATAAATTCCTTCCGAATGGAAATGCTTGAGTTTGAACCGCCGGTTCAAATGGAGTTGAGATAAGAATCCGTGATAATTTGAAGTCTTTGAGATAAATTATATTCTATTCGAATATAAGTCGTTTGTGAAATATTATGTGATTATAATATAATGATATGAAATATATTCTAGTTTTAGAATGTAATCGACTCGGGTATGATTATGATATGTTGATATGAAAATTTTATTCGTTTGAATATAAATTAGGTTCGAAACAGAAGATGATATTTTGATATGAAAGCGAACCTTTATCAAATATAAAAGAACCGACCGATGTGTAAGATGAAAGCGTTGGTTGTTAAAGAGACCGGAGTCGACATAAGGCATACTCTCTGTCAGTGTCGATACCACTTTGACAACTGTGAACGTTATGGCGTATCCAGATTGAGTACGATGACTTGGAGGCGATGATTGAATCGAAGAAGCTGATCGATGACGAAATAGCCCTGACCTTCGGGTCAGAATTGAAATGACTAAAACAGGAGCTATACCGTGACTAACTGAGGTAGCACCTTTGATCGGACACACTTCTTCGATACTATTTCTATGACTATGATGATGATGATTTGGGTCCATTTATGACTTTGGGAGTGTGTTCCGAGGTGGGCGGTAGTGGCTGCTATGCGTTACCACCGGTCCGGGAGTGCAATTGGTAGAATCCTACCCTGGGCATTGCCTCGAGTGCCTTGTCATATATATCCATATCGAGCCCCATACGATTTTGATTTAGCATTGCCTTCTATGGAGTGCCCTCTGATAACACCAGTACGGTGAATTTACGGTACTGTATAGACTGTTGATGCCTATAAACGGCGTAAGGGTAATATGGTAATCCCGCTTATGCTATTTTCAGTATTTATACTTTACTGGATAGACACTACCTTAATAGCGTACTATATTATATATGTATTAGTTTAACGGATCCTTGAGAGATGGAAAAATCCCGTAACATCTCTTGAGTTACTGTACCCATGACACTGATGTTATTTCGTATTTTGATTTGACTAATATGAGATGATTTAGTGATGACCCGAGTGTTTGTTGTGTTTTCTTTTATGTTATACTCTCGGGTCAGCAGACGTTGCAGTATTTGAAGATGACTATGCTTGGAGATCGAAGACGAAGATTTGGTATATCTATTATCTATATATATGTATACCCGCTACATTATTCCCGCTGCTTATTATGTACAGCTGTATGTATATGTAACTCTGATAATCATTGAATGTTATAACCGAGGTATACATTTCAACCGCTTTTAAACTGCTATTTGTTTATTATATGTTGTCCTTCCGCTGTGAGGTTCTGTGATTGGTTTTTCTTTTCTTTCTTTCTTTCCTTCTTTCCCAATAACTACCTGCATTTGTGATTTGTTTGGGTTGACATGTGTGGTTTATTGTCGATTTGAACGGTCAAAAAACGTGGGTCGTTACAGTTGGTATCAGAGCCATGGTCAGCGATAACCTTGGCTCTATTTGGGAGTTTACTCATTAGATATAGGGATAGAAATGCCCTAGAATGAGTTTGAGTGATATGAGAGAGCGTACTTGTATTTTGATATAAATTGGTTTTATGTTGTGTTGACTTATTTTGTTGAATATTTATGGGTTCTGGTCGATATATGGGACGCCATAGAATCGATAGGAATTTCTAAATAATCGAACAGAATGATCGACATAATATGGTTTTCGATTATATTTTATATATTATATATACTATTAGTGGTTTTAAGTGTAAAATCTTTGGCCGTTGGTAGGTAATAATATTAAGTTAATACCTATTGCGGTTGATTCGATAATAAATAAACCTAATAAGGAAAATTAAATGGATTTAGAAAATATTTGAAATGAAATACCTATAGGTATAATTGGGATTAAAGGGTTTGTGATTGAAATAGAAATGAACTTAAAACTTGATCCTGGGGTATTTTTGAAATAGTTTTGCCAAACTTTTAAATAATATCATATCATAGGTATGATCCAAAAGAAATAGTTTTTGAAGATTTTTACAAAGTGGGTATAATCCCTTCTTGGACCTTAGAAACAACGTCGGTAATGAGTGCGCACATTATCGATGTTTATTCTGAAAGGTTTAAGTGGGGGAGGAACCCTCAGTAATTATCATAAATGGATTCGACAAAGTATTTTTGTATTTAATTTCACATGGTATAAATATTATATAAAGGTATTAGTATAGGTTATTTAAAGTTGAATTTGGATTAAGCTAGAATTGAAATTTCCGTGTTATTTGTTAATTAAGGTTTAGATTTCAAATTTTATGGTATGATTTTTCCTATAAAATTGCATAAGTACATGTGTTATTTAAAACTTGGCTTATAACCCGGAATCGAGTATTTGAGTCCACCTTAACTAATAATAATAACTCGCGTACTAGGGTTAATCGAGATGTTAGAATTTTGGTTACGAAACCAGGAAATTTACTTAAGCATTAAGAAAAGGGAAATGGTCGTCGAAATGCTTAAGTATGGGTGATAGTAAGTTTAAACGAATTTCAAAACTTTGGTCGATAAGGGTGTTGAAAAAAAAAAGTTTAACCACGAAATAAAATTCAAATAAAGCCAACTAAATCAATTGAAATTTGGTTGTGTGATAAGAACGATAACACATGTCGTGGTTAACTCATAAGTTATTGAGTTAGCCGAGAAGGAGGTTGGAAGAAACTCATGGTTGCCGATAATATGATCGCTGAAAAAAAAAACTTAAAAGAACGAAGAGGTTAATGGAATTTGAATGGTCGATGAATTGGAAATGAAAGATATCTAAGTGGAAAACCTCATTTGGAAAATATATCGAATACAAATCTAAGTATGAACAATGAAATGAGTAGAGTGTAAACCATTTTGTCGAAGGGAATATAACTTAATTCGAGTAGAGGAATCGAGTTAAATAAATTATACTTAGGGAATTGAATAGCAATTGATTGAGGACTAAGTATAAATTTGAGTATGAACCAACCTTAACTCGAACCATGATTTGAGAATCGAATAAATAAGTTGATATAGTATTTCCATATTGTTGGATTTAGTAAGAAAAGTGAAATTTCGAAACAAGAAAAAAATATAGAATGGTTTATATAAAAACCATCATTGACCTTAAGCCGTGATCATGAATTCGAAGTCAACTAAATGAAATGACCTTCATGTAATATGGACGTAGTAAATAAGAGCAAGTAATGAAATTTGGTGAGTTGGTCCATATTAATGAAGTGAAGATTTAATATAATCGAATTCGTTGAAAAGGTAAAGTGAATTCAGGTTGTAACCAAAATTTATTTTGGAATGAAACGGAAAATGAATTGGGAGTATATCTGAATGGAGTAAGCAAATTGAATACGAGTCCATGTCTCGAATAATGAAGTGATAACAAAGTCAAGTGTCAGGGATTTACAAAAGTATTGGAATCGAAAATGTTGAAATTTCGAATAGGAATAAACCAATGTTTATGTAAATCTGGAATAGTCAATAAGCTGAAATAAAATAGGCATAACTTTTGATGGGATGATCGGAATCTGACGATTCCGGACTTTTCGGAAACCTTAGAAACCGAGTTAAAACTTTCGTTTATAAAGCCCTGTCGAATTCCTATGTTTACTAAGCTGAAATGCAAGTTTAGTCATAGTTGTATGTGCTGAAAAATAAAAATCTGAACTGCATACCCATGTTGTTTTGACCATAACTCCCAAACGAATCATCGGATTTTAACGTGCGAGTACAATTCGGAAAGGCCAAAACCTGAACTAAAACTTTTCCTAAATATGCTGGGTGAAAATTTGAGATTTAAAGGGGTAAAAACTGGGTGAACAATTCAGATCTGCAATTTTATTTGCCAGGGCTGAAGCGTTCGCCTTCGCTAAAACGGCCATAACTTTTGAACAAGTTATCCAAATTCGATGAATCTAGACAATTCGGAAAGCCTGAAACAAATGCTACAACTTTTACCTAGTGGGTTCTAGTCAAATTCCAACATCTAAGGGGTGATAACCATTGATTTGTTTGCTGGCCTGTTATGAAAAATCTTGGTTTTGTGATTTTATTGCTTTGTATATGTTGTGTAAGCTATATAAATTTGCCATGGATTGTTATATGTTTGATTCTTATGCTTGTTTGAGTGTTTTAGTAGGTGCAAGGATGGGTACTACGCGTCGGAGCTCGCTTGCGCTAAATGCTAAATGTTAAGCTAAATAAATCCGCAAATAAACACTAAAGGAGGTACGTGTTTGTGTTATTTAGTTGTGTAGTTGCGTATGCACGTGTTTTCCCATTTTGGGATGCCTCATCATGTGATGAGATGTATAATTGAGTTTTTATATGTGTTGTAATTCTTCCGGACCTCTCCGTACAAAGGAGATGCTGTCGAAATTTTCCGTGATTTTGGGAGTTAGAGAAAATTTATGAGTTTTACAAATATAACTTATTTTATAAAGGCGATTTTATGTATGAATTTAAAATGGATATGTGCTTAATATCGTTTCGTTCTCTTTTCGAGGACGAAAAGATTTTTAAGTGGGGGAGAATGTAACATCCCATAATTTTCAGTATATTTAAATTTCAATTTAAAATAAATAAATTTGAATATATTAGAGAAAATCTAAATTTTTGTAAATTTTTAATGATGGTGATTGTTTGAATTTAACAAATAGATTTTTTCAAATGTAGTTTTCTATTAGAAAAGGCTGTTTTGAAATTTAATATTTGAATAATTAATTTAATTCGAGTGGGTAAATCTAAGAGTGAAATTTCAAAATTTTAAATTGGAATTTTTGGATTTGATATTGAGTAACATGAGATAAAAGAGAATTTATTTATTTGAATTTGCAGTTCAGATTTAATCTAAGGAATAACCAAGATTCGGGAACTTAAAATGTGTGAAACAATTTATTTAAGCTGTTTAAGTTAAATTTGAAATTCAAATTTGAACTTGTAAATAATCAAATGTGGAACTTAAATTTATGAAATAAATCTATAAAATTGATTTAAATTATAATTTGATTTAATTTGAATTTAATGACTATTTAATTTGAATTAAAAACAGTTAAATGAATATTTGAATATTTTATTAATTTATTTAATAGTGAAATTTAACCGTTTTGGCAACTGTCTCGGAATTCGACGAAACTGGCGCCATCAGAACCGGAACGGTGAATTATTATAGGATTTCAATTTGCGTTACAATCCGACTTACCGTTTGACCGTACGAGAGAAAATGTGAACGAGTTCTTTGTAAATGGATAATTGGGTATTTCTTATTTGGGCCTCTTATCTGTATATAAATAAATTCTTTTCCACCCTACTCAGCCCATTTCTCTCATTTCACGTTGTTTTCTCTCCACCTACTTTTCTCTAATGGCTGAAACTTCAAAAGAAAACCCTGGAAAATAAAATTCAAACTCCAAAATCAAATTTCTCCAAACCATATCGTACTATATGTCAAAACGAAGAGCACGACGATACGAAGCTACTGAAATTATCAGATGCGACATGTAGTGAACAGGGTAACCAGAATTCGCGATCAAAGGTGAAATTTTTGAAACCTTAGACCACAATTTGGGGGATTTTGATTCTGAGCTCAATCGAAGAATCTGTAATATGGGTATTGGGGAGTAGGTCGACACGAGCCCGTTGGTGGTATTCGTTTGATATATAGAGTGGTAGACGGTCGGAATTTCGTCGATGAAGTTCGAAAATGGGTTCCGTTCCTTGGTTCGCCGGCGGCGAGGTAGCCCACCGGAGTTAGTGGCGTTGGTGCCCATGGACGCGGAAGTCGATGTGGGTTCTAGGGGCGGTGGCCTTGCGCTTCCTGGTGGTCGGAGATGAGCGAATTAGGTGGTCAACGTTTCGAGAGTTGTGTTCCTTTCTTCGTGAAACACTGTAGCGGGCTGGAAAAGGGGATGAGCGGGAAGAAAGGGGTCTGGGTAACGTGTCCGTCCCTGATTTGGTGAGAGAAAATGTTTTAATTAATTTATATATTTAAATTCAAATAGAAAAAAAACACTGATATCTCTCTCGTATTAACTCGGATTTGGACACGGTTTGTTGCGTTGGGATCGTGGCGGAATTGCGGACGTTTTGGCACTAACCTGGCTGCGTTTAGAGACTGTGAAATTTTGGGCTATGGTTGGACGTTCGATCCACTAAGGACCCAAAGGTGAGTGATTTTCTCACTCACGAAATACTGAATTATTCCCATATTTATTGAATTACATTATGAAATAAGTTTGGTTGCATGGTTGTGTTGGATTGTTGGTGTGTTGTTTCAATTTGACATGCAAGTTTGTTAACATGCAATTTAGGTAACGATTAGTTATTTAATTTAATTTAAATTTCTAAATTAAAATTCGAACCCTTGAAAAATCATGAAACAGTTTAATGCTGATATGTTGAATGAAATTGTGTGATGGATGTTGGTTGAAATTTATTACTGAATTTATTGTGACATTTTAATGCTCCTTATTTCAGTATATTATAATGCATGTTGATTTTGACGATAAATCTGATTTACCCTTGATGTTGCGGGCATCTAATGAACCCGGGATTTATCGATAAAATAAATTAAGAACACGGAGTGAAATGATAAATCTCTGTGACCCTGATTTGGATTGAAATGATAGATCCATCCCTGAAATATCGAGAAATTAAATTTAAAATCACTTGGCCATTGGGTAGATAATTATATACAGACATCGGTTGGTTAAATGATTTTAAATACTTGAAATTTTATTTGATAGAAATTTCCCTTTTAAAAGAATGTACCGATACTCGATAATTCAATTCTTTAAAGATTCTGAACTGGGATGTTGATTAAAAAGGGTTCAAGGAATTTTCCAAAACAAAGTGGAAATATTTAAATTGGGATTTGAATATGATTTATGAGTTGGATTAGAAGGAAATAAATTCTTATGTAATCTGGTTTTGGGAAATTTGGAAATCGAGGGTATCTGAGTTGTTTTAACTCAGTTTGAATATATATTTGAACTCTAGAAATCAAATAGTTGTTTTGAACGGGGTTGAAATGAGATATGGAATTAAATGAACCCCATTGAGATCGGAGGATAGATTCAAGTATTAGAAATTTGGAAGGAAAGATTTTTGATTAGAGAAATTTATTTTAAAAATATTTATGCATTTGATTCCGAATAATTATTCTTGCTTTAAATTTATTATTTACCTTTACTTATAACTATTGTATTTTAAATAAATTTTTCTTATAATTCATTTTTCAAACTTTTCTAGTAACCTTATTTTAAGTATATAGATAATATTTAAATTACTGATTTATTTTTAATTATTATATTATATATATCTATATACTATTTATATAACATTTATTATTATTATTTTATATATAAGTTTATTTACAAGTATTTTGAAATTTATAAATTCCTTCCGAATGGAAATGCTTGAGTTTGAACCGCCGGTTCAAATGGAGTTGAGATAAGAATCCGTGATAATTTGAAGTCTTTGAGATAAATTATATTCTATTCGAATATAAGTCGTTTGTGAAATATTATGTGATTATAATATAATGATATGAAATATATTCTAGTTTTAGAATATAATCGGCTCGGGTATGATTATGATATGTTGATATGAAAATTTTATTCGTTTGAATATAAATTGGGTTCGAAACAGAAGATGATATTTTGATATGAAAGCGAACCTTTATCAAATATAAAAGAACCGACCGATGTGTAAGATGTAAGCGTTGGTTGTTAAAGAGACCGGAGTCGACATAAGGCATACTCTCTGTCAGTGTCGATACCACTTTGACAACTGTGAACGTTATGGCGTATCCAGATTGAGTACGATGACTTGGAGGCGATGATTGAATCGAAGAAGTTGATCGATGATGAAATAGCCCTGACCTTCGGGTCAGAATTGAAATGACTAAAACAGGAGCTATACCGTGACTAACTGAGGTAGCACCTTTGATCGGACACACTTCTTCGATACTATTTCTATGACTATGATGATGATGATTTGGGTCCATTTATGACTTTGGGAGTGTGTTCCGAGGTGGGCGGTAGTGGCTTCTATGCGTTACCACCGGTCCGGGAGTGCAATTGGTAGAATCCTACCCTGGGCATTGCTTCGAGTGCCTTGTCATATATATCCATATAGAGCCCCATACGATTTTGATTTAGCATTGCCTTCTATGGAGTGCCCTCTGATAACACCAGTACGGTGAATTTACGGTACTGTATAGACTGTTGATGCCTATAAACGACGTAAGGGTAATATGGTAATCCCGCTTACGCTATTTTCAGTATTTATACTTTACTGGATAGACACTACCATAATAGCGTACTATATTATATATGTATTAGTTTAACGGATCCTTGAGAGATGGAAAAATCCCGTAACATCTCTTGAGTTACTGTACCCATGACACTGATGTTATTTCGTATTTTGATTTGACTAATATGAGATGATTTAGTGCTGACCCGAGTGTTTGTTGTGTTTTCTTTTATGCTATACTCTCGGGTCAGCAGACGTTGCAGTATTTGAAGATGACTGTGCTTGGAGATCGAAGACGAAGATTTGGTATATCTATTATCTATACATATGTATATCCGCTGCATTATTCCCGCTGCTTATTATGTACAGCTGTATGTATATGTAACTCTGATAAACATTGAATGTTATAACCGAGGTATACATTTCAACCGCTTTTAAACTGCTATTTGTTTATTATATGTTGTCCTTCCGCTGTGAGGTTCTGTGATTGGTTTTTCTTTTCTTTCTTTCTTTCCCAATAACTACCTGCATTTGTGATTTGTTTGGGTTGACATGTGTGGTTTATTGTCGATTTGAACGGTCAAAAAATGTGGGTCGTTACACCCGTGCTGGTCCCACAGTGGGGTGTATCACTCCCCAAAGTGGCAACCTAATACCACCAATGATGCACGACTTATATGTACACGATGCAACAATGTCTTACCTACCAGCCCGGGCCCACGCACGCATATGACCCCGTTGGACTTGCGTTGCCACCGCTAACCCATTTTGACCTCTTACAATCAAATCCAGTAAGCGTGTCCCGTCCTCGACTTGGGTCGAGCTCACAAAGATACTTAATGGGTTACTGGTTTGAAAAGGGCCTCCATGCTTGACACAAGCCTTCCACATATGCTTGGTCCCCACTAAGGTTTCCCCACTTAACCCCATTCTTATTCATTTTTTCTTACATGTTTCAATCTTGGTTAAGTGCATCTAATCGTATTTCACATGCCATCCAAGGCACCCACTTAATTTCACATGGCACCCAAGGCACCCACTTAACCCCCCATGTCCTACCGCATGTTTATCTGGTTAAGTGTTACTTAATTTATTAGAACCGTAACCTTGTAAAGACCTCCCACATTAGACTGACATTTGCGGTTGCTGGATTTGCCGGGTGGGTCTGGGCAGTCTTATACCGCAAACGAGCCTAACCTCGTTGTCTTTACAATTGTTACGCATTTAATTCATGCTTTTGACCTCTCACATTAGACTGGCATTTGTGGTTGCTGGATTTGCCTGGCGGGTCCGGGCAGTCTTACACCACAAAAGAGTCTAACCTCGTGTCTTAGGCGGTTAATTATTACACATCTTTATTTAACCCCAAATTGGATTAATATCCCTATTCAATTTTTTCAATAAATTCCAAATTTATTTATGTCCATAATTGTCTCTTAAAATTATGTCCATAAATACCAATTATGCCAATTAATATCTCAAATTAATTATATGCCTTTTAAGGCCATTTTATGCCAATTCACAATTTATGTATATTCAATATTATCCCATCATCCCCACGCTATTCGTACGTTTTCATATGACATATGTTAGACTCACAAATAGTCTAACTTATAAAAAGAAAAACAACATCACATAACACATAAAATAGATCTAAGGATCATGACATAAGATTACATAGTCAATACCTTGCATATGAATTTCATTCAAACTAGCATATGATACAAAACTACATAGGTAATGGGCATAAACTTGCATAACTTATGTACTGCTATAGATCCAAACATAAAGGTGTGAACTTGCATATGGATCTAAACATAAAGATGTAAACTTGCATATAGATCTAAACATAAAGATGTAAACTTGCATATAAATCTAAACATAAAGATGTAAACTTGCTTATGAGTCTAAACATAAAGATGTTAACTTACATATGGATCTAGACATAAAGGTTAATGTCATATAAACTAGCATATGAATATACATGTTTCACATATATTTTAACAACCCAAACTTGCATAAGATTCATACATGAATATATGATCCAATCATCACAAACTTGCGTAAGATATATGATTCAACTTGCATAAGATTCACATAAGAACTAACATATGATCCAACTTGCATAAGACTAACATATGATTCAACACCACAAACATAAATATAATTTACATCACATGATTCAAAATCATATTCTCATAATCCCAATTATATCTTATCATAATTTAAAGACCCGCAACTTCCCCGTAAAGGAAAGCGTCGGATAGTTCGAGAACAAGCCACAGCAGAACGCATACAGAAGAACATTTCATTGAATATTACAACAGTGCATCAGATTACAAGGATATACAGAGTATAAATGAATATTACACAGAAATATCAGAGATTTAAATTACATTTAAATACATAGCAGCGGAAAATAATACAATACACAACTAGAATGAGATATACGGATACAAAGCTTTCCGGATATCGTTCCAGCTGTAAACCAGGATCCTGTGAATATAAATCTGCAAAACCAAAACTACTAGCTGCCCGTGTCGAAAATAGGGGCACCCAGAGTTTAGGTTAAAACAATAAACTCCAGGTCAGTCATGTGACTGGTGTGAGAACTAAAACAGTTATTAATCTTTATTTCAAATCATTAGGTAAATCAAGGGACCACGCCGTATAACACGGAACGGGTTTCCTCCCAAGAATACCAGTGCATAAAACCAACAGCGCAATGCTAAATAAAGAAAAATGAAGCTGTTATAAGACCCAGGTCCCATCACACAATGCAACGCAGTCGAGGATAGGGTTTTCCCTTATAACAGCCAAAGAATGCTTGATACGTTTAAAACAAATCATTTGATACTATTATAAGTGCATAGTATATAAAACACTTCAAATCATAAGTATCAATCATAGGCGGCATGAGCGCCCCATCCCACTATGTCGCCATATATAGGATATACAATCAAAACCGCAAAGTCTCGTATTTGGAAATTGGGTTTCCATCTATGAACCGAGGCAAAAGATAGTCCTCAACCGATTCGAGACAATCTAGCCCATGTCTCAGGCAAGCGCGCAGGCAAGCCTTGGATCGTCAGGGCCGGTCCACACGGAGTGGATTATTATGCCTGAACAATACGTCTCCCCACCCTATGGGGTGTAAGTCTGGTCCGTCAGCCGACCAGAATGCATTCGGCCGAAACCGATATAACCGAGGCGCCTCGCAACAGCAACAACCACATAAGTCAAACTCGTCAGGGCGTGTAAAACCACTGACGCCACTTCTAGCTAGAAAGAAACGCATGCCCTCCCTGAGGTCCGTCTCCCGTTTTTGGTTCATACCGGGTGTGAAACACGCGAGGTAAACGTTACACAAAGCTACGCCACAAAGGCCGTGCTTTGATCATCACCACAAGACTTTGCTTTTCAACAGAAGCCTCGATCATTTGCATCTTAGCATGCCACACAGGCAAGCCATCCTATGCAACCGATATCAGTCACACAGAATGAAATCCGATGTCAGACACACAGTCCATTTACAAGTCCGTTCTGGGTCTGAACGAAACCGGAGGCACCTAGTACCCCGCATATCCATCGATCTCCAAGTACGTCTGGACGATCACTAACTGTTTCCATCTTCTTGGGTGTACAGCCCAATCAAGATCATCAGTTATCACCCAAACGACGTGAAGACTTCCGGTCTTCGACCATCGTCTTCATCTTCGACTTATCGTCGTATCAGTTATTCAGAATGGGATAAACCCGGTCTTTCCGAATAACTCGCGTATATATTATAAAAGTGTTACACAAACACAACATACGCCTCATTCCAATTCATTAGTCACTAACCGTAAATTAATCAAGAGAATAATTCCCCAAATATTAACCCCGAAGGCCGAAACCAACATCAGATCAATATCCAGAAAACCATTCTGCTTGGCTAACCGCCAGTTAGTTTCTAAATTTCACATTCAAATCTAATTAAAGATTTAACTATCGCCTGGAGCAAAACTGGTGATACTCCATTCTCGATCTTTTCAATCTAATTAAAGATTCATTAAAACTCCACTTAGTTTTAATCTGTGACTGGGTTAAAGAATCAGTGTCATTTAAAACACGGTTCACGATAAACCCAAAGTCACATCCCATTAATTATCGGGTTAAAGAACAAGTGTTATTTAAAACACTGTTCACGATAAACCCAAAAATCAATATCAATTCAATTCCAATTAAATATCATTTAATTGGTACACTTCATTAAATCTAAATAAAAAGATTTAATCTTTTCTCAACTGGGTTCAAGAACAGTGTTAGTGAAGACACCATTCACGACAAACCCAAATCACATTCGATATTCAATACAAGGCTCTGAATAGAAACTATATCGGCCTATATTCAATATCAAATTCTACGATTAACAAATGTCGTATTGGAAATAACGATATACATATATATCTTTCAAATTTCCATAACAACACCTGTAATATCGCGAATTCCAACATCGAAATATTCCGAAGACAATTTCGATTCAAATCCACTCCAATGCAATCATTGGAAATTTTGGTTATTTTCAAAACCATTTCAAATTCAATTTATTTATTTAAAAATAAATAGAATTATAATTCTAGTTCAAAACTAGTTCATTTCGATAAAAATCTATTTTTATCTTTTCAAATATGGAGTTTTTCATCCCAAACTTTCACAAATCATTTCTTATGATTTTACACAAATTATTACTATTTTTAATAATTTTATCAAGGCCCGTACAGTCGATTTCCATCAATGGCCATCGAACTGCACTTACAGCGACCTTTTTCGAATTTGATTTGGACGTGTCTCCAAATCCAACCGTTAGATTTCAAATTTCTCACATTCGTTAGAAAGCTCTTTTCGATACGAACCCAACGGTTCCGGTTTTAGGAGAATCCGACGGTCGGATCTCCCGTAATGCCCGTTTGAAATAAATGGTCGAAATTCGCGAACTGCCGCGGCGCGGCGCGTTCTATTCAGGCCATTATATTATATATAATATATATAATATATATATCGTCGATTTCTATTTAAAACGAATTATATAAATAGTTTTGAATTCGTTTCAAAAACATTTTCAACTTCCATTTCAATTCAAATCAAAATTGAATTCTTCTTTATAAATTCGTTTTAAAATCCATTTCTATTCAATTCAAATTTCAATTCAATTTGAATTTATTTCACTTCGCTTTCAATTCAATTCGAATTCGTTTTCAATTCAATTCATTTCGAAATCGTTTTCAATTCAATTCATTTCGAAATCGTTTTCAATTCAATTCATTTCGAAATCGTTTTCAATTCAATTCATTTCGAAATCGTTTTCAATTCAATTCATTTCGAAATCGTTTTCAATTCAATTCATTTCGAAATCGTTTTCAATTCAATTCATTTCGGAATCGTTTTCAATTCATTTTGAATTCGTTTTCAATTCAATTCATTTCGAAATCGTTTTCAATTCATTTTGAATTCGTTTTCAATTCAATTCATTTCGAAATCGTTTTCAATTCATTTTGAATTCGTTTTCAATTCATTTTGAATTCGTTTTCTAAAATCGATATAAATATCGTTCACGTCAAAATGGCGTCAATCTAATCAACACGGCTTCATATATTCCTTTATTTTCAAATATTCTATTTCGAATATTTCTTTTTCAAAACTGGAATGAGGCCCAATCAATTACCATATAAAATTAATTATATGGATTTTCATACAACACATGTATATAATAGCATTGAAAATAATCAACCATCAACCAAAGTGCACTACACTGTATAAGCATCAAATATAGATATTCAACGCTTATAACAGCCTGTCAATCAATCGATCGACATGTTTAATCAATCAGGATGAGTGAACTTCAAATTTCATCCTAACACCCGTGTGGGGTTTCAAACAATCAAACACTGATTTTTATTTGTGCAGTTAGGCGATGTGTAAAATTTATCGTCCCAATCAATGTCATTCAAATAGGTGTACATAAACAAACCGTCTGGTTTGTAAATGAATATTTATTTTATTCACTTCACGTTAAAAATTATATTTTTAACGATAAAACATTTTATTTCAACCTATGAATTTCTATTCAATTCATTCTTTAAATAAAATGCTATTTTTATTTTTCTAACTTATTTTAGAAAATTTCGGCGGCATAACGGCACGATACTAGAAACGGGACAAGGCCTAGCCTTATCCCCGGTCTAGTGAAGGCCCACGCCATTCACTCATCAATCAAATCAATTTCATTTTGCAAACCACAAAATTTGGAGTAAGGGTCTAACCTAGCCTTACTCCTTCGCCTTATAACGGCGCACGTCTACTCCTAACCAATTTATCGATTCGATTTTCCACACCACAAACCACATTCAAACCAATATCACAATCAATAACCAAACAGCCAAACAAACAAGTCCATGGTCTGTGGACGGGTGTCGGGTGCTACTAAGCACCGTCTGCATCCTAGTATATATATATAACTAGAAAATAAATTGAAAGGTGAGAAATTCTCACATATAGCTATCCTAGCTCCACGGCTCTTCATTTGCAGAAGTCTTCGTCGTTTCGCCTCTTTGTCACCTTCGTTGCTGCTTTCACTACATACGTAAAAATCGAATTTTTACTATGTTATTCAATATATAAAAATTGAATTTTGACGTCGCTATTCAATATATAAAAATCGAATTTTGACTTCGCTTTCAATATATAAAAATCGAATTTTGACTTCGCTTTCAATATATAAAAATATGATTTTGACTTCGCTTTCAATATATAAAAATATGATTTTGACTTCGCTTTCAATATATAAAAATATGATTTTTACTTTTGCTTTCAACATATAAAAATATGATTTTTCAACATATAAAAATATGATTTTTATTTCGACTTTCAACATATAAAAATATGATTTTTATTTGTGCAAGTTCAAATCTTTTTCTACTAAAAGATTAAACCTTTTTCCTATTTTAAAGTTCAAAATAAAATCAGTTTTTTTCTTTTTTTTCCCTAATAAGAAAACCCAGTTTTAATTTCATATAAAAATCAGTTTTTATTATGCTTTTTAAAATCAGTTTATTATTTGCTTATAAAATCAGTTTTCTATTTTTTTATTTCAAAAACAGTTTTATTCTTTTAGAAAATGCAGTTTTATTCTTTTAGAAAATGCAGTTTTATTCTTTTAGAAAATTCAGTTCAGTTTTAAAATACTTTTAAAAATTCAGTTTTAAAGTTCTTTTATAAAAACAGTTTAAAAATCATTTTCAAAATCAGTTCTTAAATGTTTTAAAATCAAAATTTAAAACAAAAATAAACTAAAAAAATAAAATGAAAGAAAACGTACCGAGGGGGGGGGGGTTTCTCGCAGATCGGCGGCGGCAAGGCTTCTCGAGGGCGGCGGCTTCAGCGTCGAACTGGGAGGCGATGCTTCGAGCGATGGAGGCGGCTTGGGTCTTCGATCGGTGGTGCGGTCTTGAGGGGGGCGGCGGCGCTCCAGGGGGGCTTCGTCGGAGTTCGTGCGCGGGGGGGGGCTGGCGATTTAGGTTTTGTTGTTTTTTTTTTTTTTTCTTTTCTCTTGTCTGAATAGAAATAAAAAAAAAGGGGGGGCCAAGCGGGAGATAAGGAGGGAAGGGAAGAGTTTCTTTTTTTTTTTTTTTTTTTTTATTTATTATTTAATTATTATATTTAGCAAAGAGTTGACCTTTTACGTACGACCCCTAAACGAGGCCCACCGCCTGTCGTCCATAGCGTTTAACCCCCATTCCGAACACAATGGGATATGTATCGCAAGCTGGTTTGATCGTTACAATCGGTTTCCTTTTGAATTTTCATTTAAATCACTATATTGAATTTTAAACGTACATTTCAAATTACCGGGGTCACATGCGAACTAGAAAAATTCCGGAAAAATATTTTCTAGCTTCGTATTGACGATACGGTCCTAACAAAACTAGTTTCGTCGAATTCTGAGACCGTTAGAAAAATGGCCAATTTCCAGTCGATTAAAATCAACTGAAACTGGTCAAACGCGTTTTCCTTTGCCACGCTCACATATTGATTCGAAAAATTACGAAATTTGAAACCTAGCAATAACTTGACACTGCGGACCCAACAAAACTGGTTTCGTCGAAATCCGAGGTCGTTTGCAAAATGTCCATTTTTAAGGGCCTGAATTCCATAGCGACTATTCAGAATTTTCAACTGGACATATCTTTTGCTTCCCGATATGAAATCTTGATTTTTCGGATTCGTTGGAAAGATATTCACTATTAGATTCCATTATTTTTTGTTTCACTAAAATCCGGATTGTTTTGCACCCGGTACATTCAATTGAAGTTTGAAATCGAATTATCGAACTACCGCGCCATTTTCAATTCTATTTATAATTATATATAATTATTTATATTCTAACGACGACGCGTATAATATATACGTTCGAATTATATTCAAAATAAATTTATTGTCGATATTATTTAAAATAATTCATTTTAAATAATCAAAATTCGCTAAAATTGCCAAAATAAAATTTTCAAACTGGCCCAGATTTTCCGGGTTGTTACAATCTCCCCCACTTAAAACTTTTCGTCCTCGAAAAGGAACAAAGTCGAAAGTGGTTTGATTATTCAGCTCTACGTTCGATTTGGCTTCCATTCTCCAACTTTTCAGTTTCTGAGAACTTCTAAAATTTCAAAAATTTGGCTAACACCCTAAATTTTCGAAAAATTTCGCCATAACCTCCCCTGCAATGGGAGCATCGGGGAATTTCAAATAGCTTCCCCGGTCCTTCAGATCTCAAAAAGAAAAAGAAAAAGCCAAGCGGCTAGCCAATAGGCTCACAAAATCATCATCACCCAAACAAAACAGGAAATTATGTAGTAAACATGTACCTATTTGTCGGGCAAACAAATTTTATTCTCTGGCTCTAGCCTCCTTGCTATGACCTGTTCCAAAAGATATACATGTATGCAAGCAAATGCGACCAATTTTCAATATAAGTCAATATATGATTCAATCAGGCTAATTGGTTAAAAATTATCAAACAATTCAACAAACAACACAAACATCAATCAATTAGTGAATTAGAGTTTCAAATTCATAATTTTGATACATATACAAAAATCATGTTTTTGATGCCAATTCACAACAATGTATTCTAGCTATATATAAGTTTTGGGTTCTCACACCAGCCTAATGGAAATATATAGAAAATCACACCTTCGAGACACGAACATAAATACCGATGATGCACGTGCTATCATCAGTACCTTCTCCGGGCGACTAGAGTGTGATTCTATATCTATCCAATATATTAAAACTTCGAATACACGCGGATCAGACGTATACGCAAAATCTATATATACTGGATTGTCCAACTCAATATAAATAGAAAATCAAATACGAATGATTGATTTAAATTTTCAAAACAAAATTTGTTTTCACTTGAAAAAAATATACTCTTCACACTCGTTCTAGGATACTACTGATCCCATCTCTAACGAGTCATTCTAATTGGATATTACTAATCCAATATCTGATGAATTCTTTCGTATGGTTCTAATGTGCCTTGTTCTCTGAGCTTTGTAAACCAAAGCTCTGATACCAACTTTAAAGACCCGCAACTTCCCCGTAAAGGAAAGCGTCGGATAGTTCGAGAACAAGCCACAGCAGAACGCATACAGAAGAACATTTCATTGAATATTACAACAGTGCATCAGATTACAAGGATATACAGAGTATAAATGAATATTACACAGAAATATCAGAGATTTAAATTACATTTAAATACATAGCAGCGGAAAATAATACAATACACAACTAGAATGAGATATACGGATACAAAGCTTTCCGGATATCGTTCCAGCTGTAAACCAGGATCCTGTGAATATAAATCTGCAAAACCAAAACTACTAGCTGCCCGTGTCGAAAATAGGGGCACCCAGAGTTTAGGTTAAAACAATAAACTCCAGGTCAGTCATGTGACTGGTGTGAGAACTAAAACAGTTATTAATCTTTATTTCAAATCATTAGGTAAATCAAGGGACCACGCCGTATAACACGGAACGGGTTTCCTCCCAAGAATACCAGTGCATAAAACCAACAGCGCAATGCTAAATAAAGAAAAATGAAGCTGTTATAAGACCCAGGTCCCATCACACAATGCAACGCAGTCGAGGATAGGGTTTTCCCTTATAACAGCCAAAGAATGCTTGATACGTTTAAAACAAATCATTTGATACTATTATAAGTGCATAGTATATAAAACACTTCAAATCATAAGTATCAATCATAGGCGGCATGAGCGCCCCATC
This sequence comes from Allium sativum, assembly GCA_030737875.1. Taxonomy (NCBI): domain Eukaryota; kingdom Viridiplantae; phylum Streptophyta; class Magnoliopsida; order Asparagales; family Amaryllidaceae; genus Allium; species Allium sativum. Next base: position 484,392,826 of record CM060915.1, read on the forward strand.
CCACTATGTCGCCATATATAGGATATACAATCAAAACCGCAAAGTCTCGTATTTGGAAATTGGGTTTCCATCTATGAACCGAGGCAAAAGATAGTCCTCAACCGATTCGAGACAATCTAGCCCATGTCTCAGGCAAGCGCGCAGGCAAGCCTTGGATCGTCAGGGCCGGTCCACACGGAGTGGATTATTATGCCTGAACAATACGTCTCCCCACCCTATGGGGTGTAAGTCTGGTCCGTCAGCCGACCAGAATGCATTCGGCCGAAACCGATATAACCGAGGCGCCTCGCAACAGCAACAACCACATAAGTCAAACTCGTCAGGGCGTGTAAAACCACTGACGCCACTTCTAGCTAGAAAGAAACGCATGCCCTCCCTGAGGTCCGTCTCCCGTTTTTGGTTCATACCGGGTGTGAAACACGCGAGGTAAACGTTACACAAAGCTACGCCACAAAGGCCGTGCTTTGATCATCACCACAAGACTTTGCTTTTCAACAGAAGCCTCGATCATTTGCATCTTAGCATGCCACACAGGCAAGCCATCCTATGCAACCGATATCAGTCACACAGAATGAAATCCGATGTCAGACACACAGTCCATTTACAAGTCCGTTCTGGGTCTGAACGAAACCGGAGGCACCTAGTACCCCGCATATCCATCGATCTCCAAGTACGTCTGGACGATCACTAACTGTTTCCATCTTCTTGGGTGTACAGCCCAATCAAGATCATCAGTTATCACCCAAACGACGTGAAGACTTCCGGTCTTCGACCATCGTCTTCATCTTCGACTTATCGTCGTATCAGTTATTCAGAATGGGATAAACCCGGTCTTTCCGAATAACTCGCGTATATATTATAAAAGTGTTACACAAACACAACATACGCCTCATTCCAATTCATTAGTCACTAACCGTAAATTAATCAAGAGAATAATTCCCCAAATATTAACCCCGAAGGCCGAAACCAACATCAGATCAATATCCAGAAAACCATTCTGCTTGGCTAACCGCCAGTTAGTTTCTAAATTTCACATTCAAATCTAATTAAAGATTTAACTATCGCCTGGAGCAAAACTGGTGATACTCCATTCTCGATCTTTTCAATCTAATTAAAGATTCATTAAAACTCCACTTAGTTTTAATCTGTGACTGGGTTAAAGAATCAGTGTCATTTAAAACACGGTTCACGATAAACCCAAAGTCACATCCCATTAATTATCGGGTTAAAGAACAAGTGTTATTTAAAACACTGTTCACGATAAACCCAAAAATCAATATCAATTCAATTCCAATTAAATATCATTTAATTGGTACACTTCATTAAATCTAAATAAAAAGATTTAATCTTTTCTCAACTGGGTTCAAGAACAGTGTTAGTGAAGACACCATTCACGACAAACCCAAATCACATTCGATATTCAATACAAGGCTCTGAATAGAAACTATATCGGCCTATATTCAATATCAAATTCTACGATTAACAAATGTCGTATTGGAAATAACGATATACATATATATCTTTCAAATTTCCATAACAACACCTGTAATATCGCGAATTCCAACATCGAAATATTCCGAAGACAATTTCGATTCAAATCCACTCCAATGCAATCATTGGAAATTTTGGTTATTTTCAAAACCATTTCAAATTCAATTTATTTATTTAAAAATAAATAGAATTATAATTCTAGTTCAAAACTAGTTCATTTCGATAAAAATCTATTTTTATCTTTTCAAATATGGAGTTTTTCATCCCAAACTTTCACAAATCATTTCTTATGATTTTACACAAATTATTACTATTTTTAATAATTTTATCAAGGCCCGTACAGTCGATTTCCATCAATGGCCATCGAACTGCACTTACAGCGACCTTTTTCGAATTTGATTTGGACGTGTCTCCAAATCCAACCGTTAGATTTCAAATTTCTCACATTCGTTAGAAAGCTCTTTTCGATACGAACCCAACGGTTCCGGTTTTAGGAGAATCCGACGGTCGGATCTCCCGTAATGCCCGTTTGAAATAAATGGTCGAAATTCGCGAACTGCCGCGGCGCGGCGCGTTCTATTCAGGCCATTATATTATATATAATATATATAATATATATATCGTCGATTTCTATTTAAAACGAATTATATAAATAGTTTTGAATTCGTTTCAAAAACATTTTCAACTTCCATTTCAATTCAAATCAAAATTGAATTCTTCTTTATAAATTCGTTTTAAAATCCATTTCTATTCAATTCAAATTTCAATTCAATTTGAATTTATTTCACTTCGCTTTCAATTCAATTCGAATTCGTTTTCAATTCAATTCATTTCGAAATCGTTTTCAATTCAATTCATTTCGAAATCGTTTTCAATTCAATTCATTTCGAAATCGTTTTCAATTCAATTCATTTCGAAATCGTTTTCAATTCAATTCATTTCGAAATCGTTTTCAATTCAATTCATTTCGAAATCGTTTTCAATTCAATTCATTTCGGAATCGTTTTCAATTCATTTTGAATTCGTTTTCAATTCAATTCATTTCGAAATCGTTTTCAATTCATTTTGAATTCGTTTTCAATTCAATTCATTTCGAAATCGTTTTCAATTCATTTTGAATTCGTTTTCAATTCATTTTGAATTCGTTTTCTAAAATCGATATAAATATCGTTCACGTCAAAATGGCGTCAATCTAATCAACACGGCTTCATATATTCCTTTATTTTCAAATATTCTATTTCGAATATTTCTTTTTCAAATATTTCTTTTTCAAAACTGGAATGAGGCCCAATCAATTACCATATAAAATTAATTATATGGATTTTCATACAACACATGTATATAATAGCATTGAAAATAATCAACCATCAACCAAAGTGCACTACACTGTATAAGCATCAAATATAGATATTCAACGCTTATAACAGCCTGTCAATCAATCGATCGACATGTTTAATCAATCAGGATGAGTGAACTTCAAATTTCATCCTAACACCCGTGTGGGGTTTCAAACAATCAAACACTGATTTTTATTTGTGCAGTTAGGCGATGTGTAAAATTTATCGTCCCAATCAATGTCATTCAAATAGGTGTACATAAACAAACCGTCTGGTTTGTAAATGAATATTTATTTTATTCACTTCACGTTAAAAATTATATTTTTAACGATAAAACATTTTATTTCAACCTATGAATTTCTATTCAATTCATTCTTTAAATAAAATGCTATTTTTATTTTTCTAACTTATTTTAGAAAATTTCGGCGGCATAACGGCACGATACTAGAAACGGGACAAGGCCTAGCCTTATCCCCGGTCTAGTGAAGGCCCACGCCATTCACTCATCAATCAAATCAATTTCATTTTGCAAACCACAAAATTTGGAGTAAGGGTCTAACCTAGCCTTACTCCTTCGCCTTATAACGGCGCACGTCTACTCCTAACCAATTTATCGATTCGATTTTCCACACCACAAACCACATTCAAACCAATATCACAATCAATAACCAAACAGCCAAACAAACAAGTCCATGGTCTGTGGACGGGTGTCGGGTGCTACTAAGCACCGTCTGCATCCTAGTATATATATATAACTAGAAAATAAATTGAAAGGTGAGAAATTCTCACATATAGCTATCCTAGCTCCACGGCTCTTCATTTGCAGAAGTCTTCGTCGTTTCGCCTCTTTGTCACCTTCGTTGCTGCTTTCACTACATACGTAAAAATCGAATTTTTACTATGTTATTCAATATATAAAAATTGAATTTTGACGTCGCTATTCAATATATAAAAATCGAATTTTGACTTCGCTTTCAATATATAAAAATCGAATTTTGACTTCGCTTTCAATATATAAAAATATGATTTTGACTTCGCTTTCAATATATAAAAATATGATTTTGACTTCGCTTTCAATATATAAAAATATGATTTTTACTTTTGCTTTCAACATATAAAAATATGATTTTTCAACATATAAAAATATGATTTTTATTTCGACTTTCAACATATAAAAATATGATTTTTATTTGTGCAAGTTCAAATCTTTTTCTACTAAAAGATTAAACCTTTTTCCTATTTTAAAGTTCAAAATAAAATCAGTTTTTTTCTTTTTTTTCCCTAATAAGAAAACCCAGTTTTAATTTCATATAAAAATCAGTTTTTATTATGCTTTTTAAAATCAGTTTATTATTTGCTTATAAAATCAGTTTTCTATTTTTTTATTTCAAAAACAGTTTTATTCTTTTAGAAAATGCAGTTTTATTCTTTTAGAAAATGCAGTTTTATTCTTTTAGAAAATTCAGTTCAGTTTTAAAATACTTTTAAAAATTCAGTTTTAAAGTTCTTTTATAAAAACAGTTTAAAAATCATTTTCAAAATCAGTTCTTAAATGTTTTAAAATCAAAATTTAAAACAAAAATAAACTAAAAAAATAAAATGAAAGAAAACGTACCGAGGGGGGGGGGTTTCTCGCAGATCGGCGGCGGCAAGGCTTCTCGAGGGCGGCGGCTTCAGCGTCGAACTGGGAGGCGATGCTTCGAGCGATGGAGGCGGCTTGGGTCTTCGATCGGTGGTGCGGTCTTGAGGGGGGCGGCGGCGCTCCAGGGGGGCTTCGTCGGAGTTCGTGCGCGGGGGGGGGCTGGCGATTTAGGTTTTGTTGTTTTTTTTTTTTTTTCTTTTCTCTTGTCTGAATAGAAATAAAAAAAAAGGGGGGGCCAAGCGGGAGATAAGGAGGGAAGGGAAGAGTTTCTTTTCTTTTTTTTTTTTTTTTATTTATTATTTAATTATTATATTTAGCAAAGAGTTGACCTTTTACGTACGACCCCTAAACGAGGCCCACCGCCTGTCGTCCATAGCGTTTAACCCCCATTCCGAACACAATGGGATATGTATCGCAAGCTGGTTTGATCGTTACAATCGGTTTCCTTTTGAATTTTCATTTAAATCACTATATTGAATTTTAAACGTACATTTCAAATTACCGGGGTCACATGCGAACTAGAAAAATTCCGGAAAAATATTTTCTAGCTTCGTATTGACGATACGGTCCTAACAAAACTAGTTTCGTCGAATTCTGAGACCGTTAGAAAAATGGCCAATTTCCAGTCGATTAAAATCAACTGAAACTGGTCAAACGCGTTTTCCTTTGCCACGCTCACATATTGATTCGAAAAATTACGAAATTTGAAACCTAGCAATAACTTGACACTGCGGACCCAACAAAACTGGTTTCGTCGAAATCCGAGGTCGTTTGCAAAATGTCCATTTTTAAGGGCCTGAATTCCATAGCGACTATTCAGAATTTTCAACTGGACATATCTTTTGCTTCCCGATATGAAATCTTGATTTTTCGGATTCGTTGGAAAGATATTCACTATTAGATTCCATTATTTTTTTGTTTCACTAAAATCCGGATTGTTTTGCACCCGGTACATTCAATTGAAGTTTGAAATCGAATTATCGAACTACCGCGCCATTTTCAATTCTATTTATAATTATATATAATTATTTATATTCTAACGACGACGCGTATAATATATACGTTCGAATTATATTCAAAATAAATTTATTGTCGATATTATTTAAAATAATTCATTTTAAATAATCAAAATTCGCTAAAATTGCCAAAATAAAATTTTCAAACTGGCCCAGATTTTCCGGGTTGTTACACATAATTAAATTAATTAATTATTTTGTGAAAGCTACCATACTCACAATAAAAAAGAATAGTCTTGTCTTTCTGGGATCTGTATTCTGAAACTGAATTGCTCGCCTTTGATATAGACTAATCGTTATTTGGATTTGATTTGATTTTGATTCAAGCTTCTATCTTGCTTTAGGGTTGAAAGTGTATGGAGGCTACTCAAGGTTCTCCATTGACGGCATGGCGGCTCTTGTTATGAATTAATGTGATTAGGGTTAGGGGTTTAGGAGTGTTTTTATAGAAGTTTAATTTAATAAGAGCCGTCGGATTAACCTAGGGATAACCAGAACCATCAGGGCCACTCAGATGCCACATCAGCCCTTAGGGCGAATCGGGCCATGGGTTGACAGCCAAACACCCTGGATCGACCCCTAGTCGACCCAGCAAGGCTTGGGTCGACTCCAAAAATGGTGCGGTTCGGCTATTCCCCCTCCCGATTCACTGTTTTGAACTTTTTTTGAATATTTTTTTTTCTTATATATATATAAATATATCTATATATATTTCTCTCATATGCATACAAACTTAAAGGCTTAATAACTTCTTCATAAGTTATCCGTTTTATGCAAACCAAATGTCTATCTTGACCCAAATTTTGAGACGAACATAATAGCGCAACCCATTTCGCTTAATTCTTCTTCTAAAAATTAAGTATACTTTAATTTGTGAATTTTAATGTTATAAAATTACGGGGTGTAACATTCTCCCCTCCTTAAAGGATTTCGTCCCCGAAATCTCTAAGTTAAGAAGAATGTATCCTACCAACCAATCATCCATCTACTCAACCATCATCCACAAGCATCCGTTGTCCTTAAGGAAATTTCTAATGCTATATGAACTTATGCAAAAATGTGTGTATATGTTCCTTATCTAATGCAAAGATCAGGCGGTCCACTGATTCAGTTGACCTCCTTAATGCAAATCATGATAGTGCCATGCGTCCATTATGTATGCGAAAGAATCCTATCGTTACATATTATTTCTACATGTGTGCACAACCACTCATCAAAATGCAGCATCCATATGATAACACAACCATTATACATCCATTAATTTAGATATGCACACGCATTTATATGTAACATGAAGGTGATTGAGCCGATCTAGTGCCTAATGTGTGTGTACATGCATCCACGAGCAACCACTAGCAACCACTTGCATCCATTTGCATCCACCAAACATAACATGTCTCAAACACATGTTTGCAACCATAGGGTTCTTCCTAACTAAAGGTCGAAGATGTCATCGCAAAGATAATACTAAAAGATAGGACAAGTGTCAACAAAGTGGTAAAAAAGGAGAAATTAAAACATACCCGCAAAAAGGAAAGGGTACAGCGTATGCATTTTGTCTTCCGTCTCCCAAGTCGCATCTCCTTGATCATCTCCCCATTGCACTTTGACCAACTTGACCTCTTTGTTGCGAAGCTTTTTGACCTCCGATCCGAGAATGCGTGTAGGAGCTCGTTTGATCGTGGCATTGCGCTCTACTTCCACTTCTTCGAGCGTGCTCGGCTCTACCCCTTCCGCCGTATCGTGTAAACACTTACGCAAATGCGAAACGTGAAACACGTCATGAACTCCGCTGAGCTTCTCTGGTAACTTTACTCTATACGCCATCTGTCCAATCCTCTCTGTAATTGGAAAGGGTCCTACGAACCTCGGTGCCAACTTCCCTACCGAAACGGACTACGTTTCTTAACGGTGACATCTTAACAAAAACCATGTCCCCAATATTGAATTCAAGATCGGTTCGTCTCCTATCAGCATATGACTTCTGTTGGTCCTACGCCGTCTTCATTCTTCATCGAATCAAGTCTATCTTCTCCGAAGTCTCCCTAATCATGTCGGGTCCAAGCAAAACCTTATCAGTGGATTCCCACCAACATGTAGGTGATCGGCACGGTCGTCCATAAAGAGCCTCAAAAGGTGCCATGCCAATGCTAGACTGAAAATTATTATTATAGGCGAACTCTACTAGTGGAAGGTGTTCTTCCCATGTTCCTCCAAAGTCTAGGATGCATAGTCTCAGAAGGTCTTCTAAAACCCGATTTACTCTCTCGGTCTGGCCGTCCGTCTGAGGGTGATAAGCGGTACTTAAGCATAATTGCATTCCAACCGCCTCTTGTAAGCTTTTCCAAAATTCGCTTGTGAAAATGGGATCTCTATCGCTCACAATGATAGAGGGTATGCTGTGCAAATGAACTATCTCTCGAAGGTAAACAGATGCTAACCACGCGGCGGTCCTTCTACTTTTAACGGGAATAAAATGGGCACTTTTGGTAAGTCCGTCTACAATTACCCAAATCCCCGTATTACCCTTCCTTCATCTTGGTAACCCATCTACAATATCCATGGAAACGCTTTCCCATTTCCAAAGCGGAATCTCTAAGGGATGGAGCAAACCTCTAGGCTTCTTTTGCTCCACCTTGACTTGTTGGCACACTAAGCATCGAGCAACGAACTCGGCCACGTCCTTCTTCATTCCGACCCAAAAGAAAACTCGCTTCATATCCCTAGACATCTTATCACCACCGGGATGTATGGTCATCTTAGAGCGATGTGAGTCTTCAAGAATTGCCTTCTTCAGACTCTCGTCTTGTGGTACGCAAAGTCTTCCATCTCTACGTAGCCAACCTCTCTTATCTATAGCATATCTATCAAGATGACTCGAGGACTCCCCTCCTATAAGCTTGCCTACTATCTCAACCAACTGTGGGTCATTTCGCTGTGCCTCTCCAACTCGACCCAAAAGTGTAGGTTGCACCTCTAACGATGCCAATAATCAGGGTACATAATCGACAGAGGGTCTGAAGTCAAAGGAAGATATATACTCCAAACTCTGCTGCTCTACGAACAAAGGACTTGAAGTTAACTTCTTTCTACTTAAGGCGTCGGCTACAACGTTACCCTTCCCAGGGGTATATGCGATCTCAAAATCGTAGGATGCCAAAAACTCCATCCATCTTTGTTGCCTCAAGTTTAGGTCCTTCTGAGAGAATAAGTATTTTAGCGACTTATGGTCTGTATACAACTCAAACCTCTCGCCAAGCAAATAATGACGCCATGAATTAAGCGCAAAAACTATGGCCGCAAACTCTAAGTCATGGGTAGGGTAATTTTTCTTGTGGGCTTTCAACTGTCTTCCACCATAGCATATCACCCTTCCCTCTTGCATTAAAACTGCGCCAAGCCCTGTCCCGCAAGCATCGGTATATACAATGAATGTCTTACTCCCGTCTGGCAAAACTAAAACTGGAGCTGTCGTCAAAGCCCTCTTCAGACGTTGGAAAGCATCGTCACAGTCAACGTCCCAAGTAAAAGTCAAATTCTTCTTCGTTAATCGAGTAAGAGGGGCTGATATCTTTGCGAAGTCCTTAATGAACTTCCTATAATAGCCAGCCAACCTTAAAAAGCTTCTTACTTCTGTTGCGTTCTTAGGAGTTTTCCAATCTTGGATTGTCACCACCTTGGCGGGATCCACAACTATCCCTTCCTTAGAGACCACGTGTCCTAAGAACCTCACTTCTTTTCTCCAAAAATGGCGCTTGGAGAACTTAGCTTTTAGCTGATGCACGGGTCTCTAAGACTTCCCTAAGATGTAGGGCATGCTCTTCTTCATTTTTAGAGAAAACCAGAATATCGTCTACAAAGACTACCACAAACTTGTTTAGAAACTCCCTAAATACCCTACTCATTAAGTCAACAAAGTATGCGGGTGCATTCGTTAAACCAAAAGGCATGACGAGCCACTCAAAGAAACTGTCAGGAGTTCTAAAGGTAGTCTTATCGATGCTATCTTCAGCCACCCTTAGCCGATGAAACCCTGTAGCCAAATCCAGTAGCGAGAAAACTGAAGCACCCACCAACTGATCGAATAAATCGTCTATCCTCGGCAATGGGTGCCTATTCTTCTTTGTTAGCTTATTCAGCTCTCTATAGTCCACACACAATCTAAGTGAACCATCAGCTTTTGTAGCAAAAACGACTGGAGCACCCCACTTCGAAATACTTCTTCTTATGAACCCCTTCTCAAGCAATTCTTTCACTTGCTTACTGAGTTCTCTTCTCTCTCTCGGAGCCATGTGGCGCACTGGTAATGCAACTGGCTTTGCGTTATCTACTAGATATATTCGAAAATCTATCTCGCGCCTCGGGGGTAAACCTCAAACTTCATCGAAGACGTCACTATATTCACGGACCACACGAACAGATTTCAAATCATCATTGGATGCGTCTAGGGATTCTAGGTAGCTAAGCATTACCGGACCTTTAGGGTCATAAGAAATATCAAGGGTCTTTCCACAACGAGTCAACAATCTAACTACCCTTCTTTCACAATCTAGAATGGCACCGTATCTAGCTAGCCAATCCATATCTAGAATCAAGCCGTAGCCCATGAAGCCAAGAACAAAAGCGTTGCATTCAAACCCAACGCCCAAGATAGACACTCTCAAATCCCGAAAAATCATAGAAAGATGAGCCGAATCACCAATAGGATTTGAGACTACTATGGGATCCGTAACTAGACTAGTATTTAGGTGCAGTGTTTCAACTAACGAAGCAGATACAAACGAGTGTGAAGCGCCAGAGTCAAACAAAGTACGAACAGGATGATCAAACAAAAAAACTAAACTTTCAACAGAAATGTTTCTACCTCTCTCCTGTCCTAGTGCCATGAGAGCCTGAATCTGCCCTCTCGCCTGCCCTGGTGCCATGAGTGCCTGAAGCTGCCCTCTAGAAGTTCTTTGCCCTTACCCCTGTTTCCTTGGGCAGTCCTTAACTAGATGACCTGCCTCTCCACAGTGGAAACAATTAGTCTTCTTATTTTTCCTACACTCTTTGCCCAGATGGCCTGGTGTCCCACAATTAAAGCACTTCTTCTTTCCTTTGCCATTATTGTTCTTCTCGCCTTTCTTGTTTTGCTGTTGTTGCTTCTTCTGGTCTCCTTTCTTCTCTGGTGCCTTATTAGCATTCACATCTTTCTCTTCCTCATGCATAAGCGCCAAGTCAACCAGTTTCTCAAAGGTAGCCCCGATCGGAATGTGGGTCATCGCCAACCCATGTAGCGGCTCATTCAAATCTTTAACGAACCTCAGGGCCTTCTTCTCAGGTGTGTTTACCAATTCCAAGCCAAATCTCGCCAACTGATTGAACTTGTTGACGTACTCCTTTACTGATAAATCCCCTTGCTTCAACGCCAAGAATCTTTCCACATATAAATTCTCTTCTGCTCGTGAGAGAAACTTCATTTCGAACCTACGCTTGAAATCCATCCATGTCTCCACCGGACGCTCTCCGTTCGTGACCTCCCACCATAAAGAGGCTTCACCTTTCATTAACCAAGCAACCAATTGGACCTTCCTTCCATCTTCTACTTCGAAAATACCAAATAGATCTTCCACCTCCTTAAGCCAATTTTGAGCTTCAACAAACGTCTCTGATCCGTGAAAAGGTTTCCCGTCCATTGCCCTAAAATCTTTGCATATCTTTGCAAAAGTATCAACACGGGGAGGAGGAGGAGGAGGAGGAGCATTTGTTGGGCCTGCGACATTGGCCCTAGATTCCAGATACCTTCTAAACCATCCTGGTATCGGTATCCCCTCGGGTATCTCTGGAATTCCAGACATGCTGAAAAGAAAATGAAGAGATTCAAAACGGAGAATTCGAAAGAAAGATATATGGCTCTTGGGGGTTATGTTTTTAAAACAAACTTTTCTCTTGAAAATACTTTTCTTAAAACATACATTTGAAAGTATTTCTTTATAAAATGCTTTTTGAAAAATAGTTTTTCAAAATTCATATCTGGTCTGGTAACCTTCAGCTCTGATACCACGTGTAACACCCCACGTCCATTAATGTCACTCACAAAAGGAATGCATTAACTTCCATGGAGCGTATTTAGTGTATAGAACAGAATATAACAAGACAGATATAAATAATGGTACTTGAAAATTTTAAAACAACTTTTATTGCAGCGGAGAAATAGTTTGATTACAACAACTTCATAAACAAAGTACACTTAATATCCATCTTGATAAATTGTTCCAGAGTACATAAAATAAAAAGCATAAACCCCAACACAAGTAGCCATAAAAGAGATGAGCTGAACTTTACTTTCAGTAATCCAAGCACTTCCAAAAGAGAGAGAAAAAGATCCGAGATCAAGCTCCACTAATACTAGTCCCACACTGAGAACCTAGGGGGGCGGGGGAAGGAAGAAAAGAGGCGAAAACGAGGGGGTCAGACATAAAGTCTGGCGAGTATAATAACTTTAACAATATAATTGTTCAAGTAACTAAGATAAGGCATAAACTAGTAAGATAAGATATGACCATGAAACAAGTGGGCATGACAAAGCAAATAAGAGGAATATTCTGGTGTTAATCTCCTTCCTAATCACTATAGGATAATTACTATACTGCACCAAACTAGTCACCCTAAAAGTTGATCCCGCCTACAAAACTTAATAATGATAATGGTAGTTTTGTGTACCCCTAGCTGCCTTCATAGGTGTCGTCTGCCCCTATATCCACTAGTTGTACCCACTACCCCCATTTGATCGGCTCCCTAACTCGTAGATACTCGTGCTTGTCCCACAGTGGGGTGTATCACTCCCCAAAGCGGCAACCAGATACCACCAAAGATGCACGGCTTATATCTACATGATGCAACAACGTCTTACCTACCAGCCCGGGCCCACGCACACACATGACCCTGTTGGACTTGCGTTGCCACCGCTAACCTGTTTTGACCTCTTACAATCAAATCCAGTAAGCGTGTCCCGTCCTTGACTTGGGTCGAGCACACAAAGATACTTAATGGGTTACTGGTTTGAAAAGGGCCCCCATGCTTGACACAAGCCTTCCACCTATGCTTGGTCCCCACTAAGGTTTCCCCACTTATTCATGTCTTCTTACATGTTTCAATCTTGGTTAAGTGCACCTAATCGTATTTCACATGCCATCCAAGGCACCCACTTAATTTCACATGGCACCCAAGGCACCCACTTAACCCCCCATGTCCCACCACATGTTTGTCTGGTTAAGTGTTACTTAATTCATTAGAACCGTAACCTTGTAATGACCTCCCACATTAGGCTGACATTTGCGGTTGCGGGATTTGCCGGGCGGGTCTGGGCAGTCTTATAACGCAAACGAGCCTAACCTCGTTGTCTTTACAATTGTTATGCATTTAATTCGTGCCTTTGACCTCTCACATTATACTGGCATTTGTGGCTGCTGGATTTGCCGGGTGGGTCCGGGCAGTCTTACACCACAAAAGAGTCTAACCTCGTGTCTTAGGCGGTTAATTATTGCACTTCTTTATTTAACCCCAAATTGGATTAATATCCCTATTCAAATTTGTCAATAAATTCCAAATTTATTTATGTCCATAATTGTCTCTTAAAATTATGTCCATAAATACCAATTATGCCAATTAATGTCTCAAATTAATTATATGCCTTTTAAGGCCATTTTATGCCAATTCACAATTTACGTATATTCAATATTATCCCATCATCCCCACGCTATTCGTACGTTTTCATATGACATATGTTAGACTCGCAAATAGTCTAACTTATAAAAAGAAAAACAACATCACATAACACCCAAAATAGATCTAAGGATCATGACATAAGATTACATAGCCAATAACTTGCATATGAATTTCATTCAAACTAGCGTATGATACAAAACTACATAGGTAATGGGCATAAACTTGCATAACTTATGTACTGCTATAGATCCAAACATAAAGGTGTGAACTTGCATATGGATCAAACATAAAGATGTAAACTTGCATATAGATCTAAACATAAAGATGTAAACTTGCATATGGGTCTAAACATAAAGATGTAAACTTGCATATGGATCTAGACATAAAGGCTAATGTCACATAAACTAGCATATGCACATACATGTCTCACATATATTTTAACAACCCAAACTTGCATAAGATTCATACATGAATATATGATCCAATCATTACAAACTTGCATAAGATATATGATTCAACTTGCATAAGACTCACATAAGAACTAACATATGATTCAACTTGCATAAGACTAACATATGATTCAGCACCACAAACATACATATAATATATATCACATGATTCAAAATCATATTCTCATAACCCCAATTATATCTTATCATAATTAAATTAATTAATTATTTTGTGAAAGCTATCATACTCACAATTAAAAAGAATAGTATTGTCTTTCTGGGATCTGTATTCTGAAACTGAATTGCTCGCCTTTGATGTAGACTAATCATTATTTAGATTTGATTTGATTTTGATTCAAGCTTCTATCTTGCTTTAGGGTTGAAAGTGTATAGCGGCTACTCTAGGTTCTCCATTGACAGTATGGCGGCTCTTGTTATGAATTAATGTGATTAGGGTTATGGGTTTAGGAGTGTTTTTATAGAAGTTTAATTTAATAAGAGCCGTCGGATTAACCTAGGGATAACCAAAACCACCAGGACCACTCAGATGCTACATCAGCCCTTAGGGCGAATCGGGCCATGGGTTGACAGCCAAACACCCTGGATCGACCCCCCTAGTCGACCCAGCGGGTCAACTCCAAAAATGGTGCGGTTCGGCTATTCCCCCTCCCGATTCGCTGTTTTGAACTTTTTTGAATATTTTTTTCTTTTTTGTTTTTTCTTTTATATATATATATATATTTCTCTCATATGCATACAAACTTCAAGGCTTAATAACTTCTTCATAAGTTATCCATTTTATGTAAACCAAATCTCTATCTTGACCCAAAATTTTGAGACGAACGTAATAGCGCAACCCATTTCACTAAATTCTTCTTCTAAAAATAAAGTATACTATAATTTGTGAATTTTAATGTTATAAAATTACGGGGTGTTACAATAAAACCCTTTTATTTAAATTTTCTTTTACTTAATTCACATAATTAAGTTACATTTATTTTAAGCTATAATATTCGCTTAAAAGTTCCTTTTATAACTTTGTTAAAAACTCAGGTTTTAAACAGTACCTGTTCATAAACTCCTTTCACTATTCCATTGGATTTCATTTCACTTAGATTACTTTTTAAATGAACATAAAAGTAATTTTCTAAATTATTATTAAATAAAATAATAATTTATTTCAATCATTAACTACGTTAGTAGTTAATTAATAGTAAATCCCTTTTTAAAATCTTATTAAAATTAAAACAATATTCTTTAAATTATTTTATTCAAAAACACACTAACTCAATAATCAATCTCCATTTTAAACGGTCAATTTAGTCAACTCAACATGGTTATCTAGTTAACTGAATCCAATTAGTTCCTACTTTAAATTAATTAATAATTAATTTAAATAATCCTATTTAAATGTTCCTTAACAAAACAATTATCCAAATTTAATCGTTAGGTTAATTTCTAATCACTTGTTTATAAATCTGATTAACATCAGAATTGTCTTTATAAAATCAATTAACAATTAATTACAAACTTAGATAATAAATATTTATTTTTCTTTTTAATAAACCTTTATTCAAAATAATATATATTTCAAATTCTATCTCCAGTTAAAAAATAAATTTTATAACTTCAATTCTATCAATTCAGCTGACGGTAAATCAATATAAACAAAAGCGATTGATTTTATAGGCCATACGCTGCCAATTTCTCAACCAATATTGCCCATTGGTTAAAACTAGACGGATGTTGAATTTTCTGTCAAAAATCCATAGTCAAATCAATCACCCAAACAGGACAAGTCATATGTTGATAATATGAAATAAATAAAATATTGAGGGATCCTGTGGAATCCCTCCAACCTGTTCTTCCCTGTATACAAATGGTTATCTCCAAATAGATCGTTCAATTTTATTTAACTGATAACAATAAATAACGAACATTTAACATCAACCAATTCACAAGCAATTCAAACAATTCAACTAATTAAACACGTTTATTTTATAATCGTGACCAACAAGGTAAGTTACCTTTATTGGAACCAATCGTTAGAATAATGATTTGGTATTTCACTGGAATTAAACGACGGTTTAATTTCATCAGTTAAATTAGCAAATAACTGTATAATTAGCAAACAGTCAACCATTGGCAAGTAGAGCACACAAAATCAAAACCCAATTTATATAAAAATATAAATGGGAAAACTGAGTGAGTTTAACTCAACGTATTTCGTTGTCTCTGAAGCGGTTCGGTTCCAGCTCCAATTAAATTGAACTGAGTTTAATGATAAATCCCAGTAGTCTCAAGCTCTGTCCAATTTGGTTCCATAATATATGGTTCAACGAAATGGTCCCAGTTACTTGGTTTCGCCCAATTCTGACCAACCAAATAAAAGTTATTTACATTTTAATTCAAAAATCTTTTATTTAGACCAGGAAATTTCTAAATTATATATTCAGTTTGCTAATTACTTTGTTACACGGTTAAATAGGTCGATGATAATTTCCTCCTTCACGTTCAAGTATCCCTCAGCTTCTACCAAACCAATCCCTTCATCATGTACCATTTCCATGGTTCGATCTACAGAAATTATAAGTTACTGTTAAAACCAATTATCTTACTTAATTAAATTTAAACCAACTAATTATTGATTATAGATGGTGATTACGTTGTTATATAAGTTGATTACATTGCCATATTTGGAAACACAGGCTACTCGATCAAAACTTTGTCTTCCTTTCCGGGTTCCAGTATTCGAATTCAACTCCATGATATCACATTGATTTACTTGTGTTGTCCTTCCAGATTTCATTTCAATTCTTCATACTGTATTGTTCTAAATCAACACACCAACCCGCAAGCCTCAAACAACTAATACCACATACGCCCAGCTTGAAACTATTTTACTAACCTTAATTCCTAACCACTTCAGTTCTCCTGTTTGTAAATACCAGATTGTTATCACTTGTCTTAATGAAAACATAATCATTTTGTTAATATATTTTAAACAACTTGTACATTGGTTTAAGGGATGACTCTCCTTGTTAATCTTCTTCATTGTTTGTCTTCCCGGTTCCTAGATACCCTGTAGAGTAGAAAATAGGATTTAATTAACTTACCATTTCCTGTTTGAAAAACCAGCACCATTATAATATAGGTTTATATTAACTAAGTATACTAAATTTAAACTAAATAGTTAATTATTCTTTAATTACCCATAAATCAATTACCGCTAGTACCCAAATTCTCCCCATCTCGTAATACTTTCTTCCCGTTATTTAGCTTCCATCTACTTTACGTTGGTTCGCCCTTTCAAAACCGCTACCACCCCTAAACACCAGATCGCGCCGCCCTACCGTACGCCAGACGCTGATCCGACACCTCCAGACGAAACGCCTAAGTCCACTCCCCTTTCGACATGAGTATCAGCATCCCACTCGCCACCATTGGCCTGCAGTTCGCCTGTGAGCGCACCACCTTCTAGAGTTGATTTCAACTACCTCGAAACGCAACAACCCATCACCGCCGATCGGAATGCCTAACTCGAGGAGCTGAACTGTTTTTGCTTTAGGAAGGTGTTGATTTGGTATATGGATTCGCAGAAAAAGATTAGGGAAGGATCGAATGATACTGTTCGTCCATTTCAGAAAGTGGAGGCGGAAGTGTATTGAGAAGTTGACCGCGGCCCTTTCTTTGACCCGAAATTTAGGGTTTGCCTCCTGCTAAGGTTTATATAGGCAAGACAAAATATTATAATATTATTATTCGATACTTCGTCGTGAAGTAACAACTGAAAGTACCCACAATCGATTTATGTTTTCTGATAAAAAAGTTAATCCTAGCATAGAAAAATATTCCGGACCCGATGGGACAGGTTTTGTCGAATTCCGACATCCTTTGAAAAAATCCTTTATAAAACCAGAAATGAACACGCGTTTGAATTTTCCATGATCACTAGATAAATCTAATCAACTTGAAACTTTGAAATCCTAAAATAATTAATCAAAACGAACCCAACGGAACCAGTTTCGTCGCATTCTGAGACTGTTTTCCCGGTAGGCTATTTTTACGCACACCGCAAGGCCAGTTTGGACACCAAATTACCCAGTCTTCAAAAATATCAAACTATATACCTATCCTGAATATAATCGACGATACGAACTCAACGGAATTGGTTTCGTGGTCTAATTCAATCGTCTTCTCAAATTACACTCGAATATCCCTTTATTAAATTAAATTAATTTAATTACGCACTATAGAAAATAACTGGGTGTTTATGGCTACCGTGGTCACATACGACATCAGTTTGCCACGCCATTTAATACCGTACAATAATTTAACGTTATGGTCCTAATGAAACTGATTTTGTCGAAAACAGAGACCGTTTGCAAAATGGCTATTTTAAAGGCTTATATTTTAAATAACGATTTTCACAGCAACTATTTCAAAATTTGATTTGGCCATAACTAAAAATCTATAACACGAAATCTAGAATTTTCTCTTTCATTAGAAATTTATCATCAATACAATTCCAATGTTTCTTGTTTCACAGAAGTCCGTCTTATATCGGATCCTGTATATTCCGTTGAAGTTCAAAACTCCATATTACGAACTGCCACTAGTACAAAACTGTTTATTTGCGTCGCCTTTTTTGCGATGGTTCAACTAAGAACAGTAGCATATACGGTTATGTGCGACTGTTTTAGTTACAAACCGTAACAAGTTGTCAGGAAAATGATGCAGAACACAAATTTGCGACGTTTTTTTATAAAAACAGTAGCAAATATTTATAATTTTCGATAGTTATATATAAATCGGTGGCAAATAAAATGAAGTTGGAAATGGTGAAGTTTCATTTTACGACTGTTAAATATAAAACAGTAGCACAAGCCTTTTTATTTGGTCCGTCTGCCTTGCACCAGCCTTTTAGCTTCTCTTAGCCTATTTTTTTTTCTAGTCAAATCCATCGAAAAAAATTAAATCTCCACCAGCTGGGTTTCGATCGAACAAAATTGAATCTCCTCCATTTTTCGATCGAACAATATCAAGACCTCCAAATCATCCACCTGGTTTTGATCCATTAGGAAGAACGAAATCCCGCCTTCAACCTCCAAATCCGTCATTTCAATTTCGATCCCATCAGTGTCCAACCTGACGTCTTCGATCTCCTCAAAAGCCGCATTTCAGATCTATGTAAGTGATGTACAGGCGTTAATGCAAACAATATTACGTTGATTGCAGATTCTATGGTTTCATTTTCTAATTCGAAAGAAATCCTTTTTTTAAAATAATGTGTCACTTCTTTGTTTACTTTGAATTAGAACTTCATTTAATTCCAGATGTTATGAATTAAGCTTTTTGCAATAATTTTGATTTTAACAAATACAGTCTATCGACACAATTTAATTTATTGGGGCAGTTGAATCATTGGTTGGTATGCATTTCGATGGACAGATTAACGAGTGTATATGGTTTAGATGAATGATAAGTTAGCTGCACCATAATGCATTTAAGATGTTTGTTAAATGGCAGATAAGTTAGCTACACCATATTGCATTTAAGATGTTTGATAAATGGTAGATAAGTTTGAAGTATTTGACTACTGGTTAATGTTTCTCAGCTTAGGTTTCACGAGCAATCTAATTCTTCTGTGAGATGTTCATATCATTGTTTTAGTAGACAATGAGTATGTAATCAATGATAGTAACCAGTTAAATTTAACGTTCTGAGTCTTCCAAAAATAGTTATTCAAATTTGGAAGCTTCCATTTTCATTGAAACAGCATGAACAAAATGATTAATGATTCGTTTCTTCTCATTTCGCGGATGTAATCTTTTGACAGAGTTTTCCTAAGATCAAACATGATTAAAGCAGAGGGAAGGCAATGATTATCATGAAAATTTTAATACAGTTGAAGCCTGCAGAATCGGGTACATGAGTTTCATCAACTTTTGTTACGTGTTTATTTCATCATTTTAGTACAAACTGATTGCTTGCTGAAGTCCATGGTTTGAAAATTATGCAAAAGTGAATGTCCTTTTTTTCTGTGTTCGATGATATCACCATTGTATAGTGAAAATTTATTTCCTGAGTACAATATGAATGATTTCATTATCTTCGCTCCCTTTATATGGTGAGAAAAAACATCATTTCCTTCTTATCTTGTTCAATAAGTTTCTCCTATTTTAGCATTGCTTGCATAGTAAAAACTACTACTGGTTCGATCAACAATAATTATGGGACACTAATCTTGTCATCTTGTCCAGAGAATATGCTTCAAGATACTATACTATGGACAGATATTTGGTTGCTATTATAATGTTTCAGAATAGATCCAGTTATCAGATTCATAAAAAATATATGTTTTAGTAATGCTATTAAGAATCTATGATTTAGCGGTTGGCAAAGTTCCTTCTTTCATCCAGATTATGTTTGGCTTACAATAAGAAAAGCTATTTGTATATATGATATGTTTTGATTCTTATGTGCATATTTTCAAAATTCAAATTGAAATCGTAAGCTTTTACAATTGGTCCATGTATATATATATATATATATATATATATTACATGGTTCCAAGTATCAATAGAAAGTTTTGTGTACTTATTATTTCAGCTAAGTTTGATTAAAATGGATGTACACGAAATCTTATTGCATATTTGTATTTTAAATATAAACATATTAGGATGAGAGTATACTCTGTTTTGACTCTTATTTAAGAACCTATGCAACTGGCCAGCAACCTAGCGGGCCAAAGAGGTAAGAACTTAACTATGATTGTTTTCCTTATTACTGTCATGTTGATTTTCAGTGTAAATTGCATATACTTACTTTAAACTTTGTTCATTGATATTGTAGTCCATAAAATGTTGGTGTAAATGAATTTACTTCATGTTAGTTGTATGGCACCTCTTTTCAGTATTGCGTGATTACTTTTTTTTCCATCAAAGAGAATATGAGTCAATATTATTCCATATAGCACATGTACTTTTTACTGTAAAATTCGTTTATTGAAGGATTTCATGATAAAACTACAAGTAATAAACTGTGTTGTTTGAGTATCGGCAGCTGTACCGTAAATCGAAAAGAAAACTGTGGATGATGCCTTTACTAGGAAAATGGGGTCTGCATGAGCCATCTGGCTTCAAAAGAACCAACATTAACATGATATCTCCTTTCAGTTACTAGATATCTTCTGTGGTGGACGTTTTTTTTCTTTTCTTTCCCCCTTTTTTAAGTTTCCTTCTCATCTATCATTGTTTTATGTAGGGGTTATAATGAAATAATTCTGATGGAAATAGAAAAAATAATTTGAAGTAAGAAAATTTTGTGTTTGATAATGTGGGGACATCTATGGCCAAATTGTTTAGTGGGATAAGAAGAGTCAATATAGGATAATAGAGTGGCATAGCAGGAGATGCAATGATAGAAGGAGATTTCTTTTACTAATGGAACATGTAGGATAGAAATCATTAAGTTGATGCTGCTACCTAGAAGAGCAGCAATCACTTCAAATATGTACCAAAAAGGAAAAATAGAGAGTGTATTTTGACGTTGTAATTACACAGTCTAACCAGGCAAAGCAGGCGATCTAGCTTGTGTACTGCAGTCCAACTTGTGCCAACTGGAAGAGTTGCACTATGTGGAGTGGATGCGTGAGAAAGTGTAGAAATCTAATAGAGCAACAAGATTAATCAATAGCTGAGGTCAATATAGAAAATAAACCGGAGAGAGCACAGCTACTTTAGGTATTAGAGATGATCAGAGAGGTATTGGAGATACTTTGGACAGTCAAAGAAGAAATGTGATGCTAGCAGCATATGAAATTGATGAGTGCAGGTAAGTTGGTGCTAAAGGATGGGTGCAATGGGAAGAACGTGGTTCAATGCTGTGCAATTGGTGCAGTAAAATTTGGCTTTATCAGTTTATTGATGCGGCAATGATATACTATTGAAATTGTCATGTTTCAGGATTCGTTGGATGCATTGAATATTAGTTAATTGAGTTTACCAAATGGTTTAAATTTTAAATTATTTACTGATTTAAATGTATCAATTTAATGTAAAACATCATGAAAGAATAAAGTGAATAATCATAGCATGTACTTGAATGTAATTTGATCATGAGAAGTTTAGTAGAATAACTTTAAATTGATTAATTATAAATCAATAAAATCAAAATATCTAGAAAGAAGTAAGAAGAGTAGAGAAAGCTTCTACGATTAATAAGGGACTAGAAATTCTTCTACATTAGTGTTATTTAATAGATTATTAGATTAAATATTCTGTAATTTTTTCATTGCAGCCACGACACATACTGGTCTGCATTTTTCCACCACCAGTATGATGGTACTGGTGCTGCGCTGGATGGGATACATCCAATCTTCTCATTTACCATTGTTCGACCTGATTAAGTTTGTATTATTTGCAAATCTGTCGTTTGTTGGGATGAACGTTAGCCTAATGTGGAACTCTTTTTGATTCTATCAGGTCGGTTGTTGGGAACAATAATATTTGTTGATATTAGTCTTTGAAACTGACATATATTTTGGTTGGTCCCTAAAAGTATCATATCCCTTCATTGTACAGTCATGTTTCATGTGCTACTCATACATATAAAAGGTTGAATTAACTCCTTTCCTTTTGCTTTCAGCTTATCTCAAAAAAATTGGACTTTGTTTTGGATACTGTAACCCAACGCATATACCATGGTAGTCAACTCCGCATGGGATTTCAAAAAAAAATTCATGTTTCTTTTATATGCTTTTCTTACATGTAGCTAATCTATATAATAAGAAATATGACATTTACTTCAGATTGCAAAGCTGTGTATGATTCCAGTATCATGTCTTCTAGAAGTGTTGTTTTATAAAATCCACTATTCTCGAGGAACAAAGCTCAACATAATGGTAGTGCTTACAGGTGTAGCAGTCTGTACAGTTAATGAACAAATCTCCGAGCACACTGTATAACTAATTCTGTGCAATTTTCTATTTGTCAATATGCTTTGTGAATAAGTACGCCAACTTTGTTTGATTAAGTTGAAACGAAGGATGGGTTTCTATTGAGTGTCCAGAGAGTTCGCGGTAAGAACAATAATGATTCAAATGGGAAACTTGTTTTTCTTCAGTATGGATTGTTCCAGGATTTTCCCGCCTCCTCTGTATAGATTACATCTGACTTGTTCTTTCATGTATGATGCTGTCTGCATTTGTTATATGCTAAAAGCTTCTAATGGAATAGAACGGAATATGTGAGTGTTATATTCAAAAGCTATTCGTATAATATTTTGTAAGCATGCAGCTTGTATATATGTTGAGTAAAAATGCTAGTTTGGAAGGTAAAAAAACTAAGGAATGTTAGTTCAATATATACTCTTTTTTAGGTATGAAATCAAGACAGTAGGATTTGGAAGCTTGAATTAGTTTCGGTCGACTATAATTGTACAGTACCATAACCTATTTCCATTTTACTGATTGTATAATGTATAATGCATTTGAATATTATATGTGATTTTTTTGGCTGAATGTGAACTATTGGAATTGCCATGTCTTGAGATAATTATCTATGAAGTAACTGTTGTGTTTAGCAAATATTGTATGTTAATATTTATCTTTAGAAATGGATGTATATTGGTTAAAACAAATATGTCTATTTGGAAGCTTATTCCATCTGGTCATTTTGTATTTGTAGTCTTTAAGAGTGGAACAATTGTATTTGCAGGCTTTATTCCTTTATAATTATATTGCGTGAATAATGTTTACAGTAGTAGTACAGTATTACTTGTGTTCTATTTTCAGTATTGCGTGAATTCCATTTACTGTCCAGTAATATACTTGTGTTCTATTTACAAACTAATTCCATCATCTTACTTGCTTATTAGTATGCTTGTGTTCTCTCCTTTATCAGCTTTCTGTTTTGCTCAACCTGAAGGAAAAAACTGCGGCATATTTACGTTCAGTTCACATTACAACCTAGAGGAGAAAAACACGATACTTTTCATGTTACTATTTTGCAATTTATGATTAGCTCCTTATTTGCATATTTTTTAGCATCCAATTTCACAGTCTAGATATTGTCTGATATATTTTCAATTGCAGTCAAAATAATACAATGTTGGTTTTTTGGCAGATGCTGATTCAAGTCAACCATCACGAAGACAAATTGTGCTTTTTTTAGTTTTAAGTTGGATGATCCATTTTGTTCTTTTATAATCATGTGAAGAATGTTAATTTCTGATTAAGTATTATGTAAGTATTTACACGATCGAATTTTTTGGAGCATAGTATATGACTAGTTATGACTCATGCAAACTATTTTTGTTGTTTGGTTATCAATGCTAGTGTTTTCTTTTCAAATGATATAAGATTTTGTGATTTGTGTATGTATTTTTTGTGTTCATATATTTTGTGCAATGCTTATAATGTTGAACTGTATTGATAGCTGACAATCATAATGGTTGAGATGAAATGCAGTTGCATTAGACCTCTTGAATTCAGAAGTTATTTGCTACTGTTGTAAATAAAACAGTCGCAAATGCAAAACTTATCGCGTCAGTTACTTTAAAATGTGTCGCCCAAGGTCAAAGTTTTGAAGTTAAATATCGGTTTCTTGCTACTGGTGTAAAACAAACCATCGCTAATGAATTATACTATAGCAACAGTTAATATAGGGTACCGTCGCAAGAACCTGTATATTGCGACTGTTTTAAAACAGTCGCAATAAGTTTACACATTTTGCAACGGTCGCATATGCGACGGTTGTAAAACAGTCGCAAAAAATTTAACCAGCCGTCGCAAATGACTAGTTTTGTAGTAGTGTGCACACCATTTTCAAGCTCGATTTATATTATATATAAATTTATAACGTTCATACTTCGTTTAAATAACGATTTAAAAATTAAAATTCGTTAATATTCCAAATATAATATTTAAAATAAATAAACAAATAAAATATTTGACTGCCAAAAATACGGGTCGTTACATTCTTCCCCACTTAAAATAATTTTGTCCTCGAAATTGCTAATGTAAGAAAGAACGTAATAAACCCATTAAATTTATAAAAATATTTAAATAGAAATCGATTTTTATTTCCAAAACTAATCTAATCGGTTTTAAAACCAATTTAATTCAAATAAAAGAATTTTCCAAAAATCTAAAAAAAAATTCTAACACCTTAAATTTTGGAAAAGTTTTGGCAGAGTCTCCCCTGACAGAGGACATCTGCAATATCGAAGGTTCAAGAAATATATATACATCGACCAACACGGTCGAAAAAATCAAAATCCAATCTCAAAACCCAAATAAAACCCAAAATTTTATATTTTCGCGTAGGCGTACCTTTTACGAGCGCTCTTGAGCATACTGGCTCTATTTACGTGCAATCTATGCAATCAAACTCAAATATCAAGTCACCCAGCACCTGTACTTACTCAATTAATATGTAAGTAACAACTGCATGAAATTCTCAGAAAATATTTCATGACTACACAAATTCCCAAACTTTACAGGCAGTATCAATTCATCTTAAAAGGTATATGTGAATACAGGGGATAATCATTCAATTTCAATTCACGTGTAGTTCATTCCATTTTATAAATTGGAATTCATTTTCAATTCATTCAACTTAGTATTAAACCATTTCTGCATCATATTCAATTCATCCACAAACAACTAACAACTGATACACAACAAATTTAACTGGATTAACTGAATTTATTCAGTATTAATATTTACTTTGTTTCACATATTTGAATATCAATCGATTAATCTCCAATTGATTTCCTTTTAAATTAATTAAATTTCCAAATTTGGTTTATTTTAATTTCAATATCATTATTAATATAATTCCACTTAACCAATTTAAGTTTCAATTCAAAATTCCAATCCGATTTGATTCCCATCCAAATCAAGCATATACACTAACATTCCAATAATTTGATAAAATTATTTCTTTTCTATACAAAAGTATATTTTGGGTAAAATTATTTCATTTACCCTCTTTATAAATTAATACTGTATCTATTTCCAGTTCAACGCTTCTCAACACTTGAACCGATCAACCAACACAATACAAAACATTTATATAAAAATTTACAAATACGCTCTCATATATGTATATATATACACACACACTCAGTCTCGATCTAGGGTATTACTAACACAATCTCTATTGAGTTACACCACAGTGCCAAGGTTATTACTAAACCAATAGCTCTGATACCACTGTAACGAACAAGGATTTTCGGCCCCGAAAATCGACATAAATACCTTTACTGTAACTCATGTCGACTTTCCAAACACCGAAAACACCGGAACGTCATTAGAAAGAATTTAGAGGGCGCGGTAGGAAAGAAATATAAGAATAGAAGAAGAAGAATCAACACAACACAGAATCAGAGTCTCACATCATAGCGGAACAAAATATAATACAGAAATAAATCTTTACTGAGAGCTTTAAAAATACTTACAATTATCAGAGTACATCACACATCTGGACAGTTATAATAACCTGTCCTCATATACAACACACATCGGAATAGTAGCTATATAATACCAAACATATGGACTCTTCCAGCTCGTCTCTTCACAGCATTCGGTAACCTGAACCTATACACCCCGGGCTAACCCGAGCATTTACAAAACACCGTGTCAGTCTGGTGAACCAGAGTGAGAGAAACACAACAAGTTCAAGGGTATCACACAACCTGATTTTTAAGTTATGATCTTTTCGAAAGAAAAGGATAATCGTAAGACCAAATCCACACATAAATACAGACGGTTTTTACCTTACGATAACCCAAAACATTTTTGAAATCGATATCTTTTCTGATATTATAATAGTGTCTAAATACAAGTAGATATCAATCTAGCGGAACGCTTGCATCTCACGCTCCACATACATAGTATACACTCAAAACCGCGGGCGCTTATTGGATATTGGATTCCAACTATGACAAGGTATGGGGCTACCTGCCGATAGTGTATCTCTAGAGGCGAATACACTGGCTTCAACAAGAACGTCTTGCAACCCGGCCCACACATGACCGACCACTCATTTCGCTTGAGTGTATCAAATGTATATCACCAACGGTTGGGCTCAAACCACCGTTTCCCGAAAAGGGACAGCATCAAATTAGATTAAAGAAACAAAAAGGAAGTTCTCTAGATAGGTGATTATACACCCTAATGGGAGCGACCCACATAGCCATGCTGCCTGCCCGATTTTTGTCATTTCTCGGTTGTGAGGCTTGAGGTCAGAATTTATCTTTGGGACATCCGGTCACCATTCACTTTGAATGCCACATCGTCAGATCCATCAGATATCACTAATTGACGTCCACAAAAATACTTTAGTTAATAAGCAAAGAGAAAGGCCTTTCTCCGCCACCAACTATAGTACGTTTGAAGAAATCAACGTACGCGATCCCCTTTGGAAAAACTCTGTCAGACATCCGTCCATACAAGTCATCCAGGAAAAGGATGAACCGAAGGTACTCTCCTACTGCATCCAATATAGGAATCACCCCATGGATCATTAGCGAGTAGTCCTTGCAATCCGTAGATTTCAACCACGACAGAATCACAGTTTATCTCTGGCCGCTAAACCGGAGATTATTAGTGGTTCTTCCATGTAATGAAGATCTACGGTCTTCAATGCTCCATCTCAATCATCTTCTGATATCTTCACGTATTTATTTGTCGGAATGGTTTTTGAATATAATTTCGATCCCGGTCTTTCCGTACCAACAATCGTATTGGACAGATTTTATAATCGGTGATTTAACTATCAAAATGGAAAGTGTTTCAATCATGACAATCCAATGAGTTCACTGGTTCAGTATTCAGCACCACTAGGCCTTTTTAATTAAAACAAATGTAGATTTAAAACTCTTAAATATTTCGACATTATAAATATAGCTTTCTCGCTTCTTATTTATCATAAGATTCCTCTTTAAACCAATTTATTTTATTACTTAGGACAATCCTATATCATATTTAGTTTCCAAATTTCACTTTGAAAACATTAGCCACGTTATTATCTTTTATTGGGAAATTTATTAAATTATTACTCGTAAAATGATGTTATGAAATATCGTCTATTTCATTACTTGAATCAATACAAAAGTTATCCTAATACGATAAAACTCAGCCTTACGTTTTCCTTTTAATTCGAAAATATCGTTATATTTTCGGCAACTCCTTTTTTTTCTTTGAAATCCTCATTATATATTTTCCCAATTTTCATCACAAATGTTGCGTTATTATTTCTCTAATGAAACAATAATTTTACTAATCTCTTTTACCATTACAACTTATATCATCCTCGGATAATTCTGAAGTCGTTTAAGTTGGGGTATTTTAGTTACCTCTCAGACCTTGATCAACAACGTTCATACCTTAAGATAAATATAAGTTGTAATCTAAAAACTTCATTTTAATACCAATTCAAATACCATTTAACTATTTCATTCAAAATATGGTTTCATAAAATTTTCTTATCTCTTTTGAAACTTCTTTCTCGGCTATACCCATTTTTCTCTTAATTCAATAATTAAGTACTTCTTTATACACATCACTTTTAACTCGACCTCTTTAACCAAGCTTATTAAAAATTTGGATTTGGTTATCAAATCCCATGACTCACTTCTACCACCAAATTCACTTTTTCCCAATTTCCTTCTAAATTCATCTTACCATTTCTCACTTTGAGATTCTCATTTCAATCCCCACTTTTACCTAATCACATTTTTAAGTAACATTAATTTAGAATTAACGATATAACACCTCCAACCTCTTTTATATAACTCTAGTTCATTATAAAACCCTTTTATTTAAATTTCCTTTTACTTAATTCACATAATTAAGTAACATTTATTTTAAGCTATAATATTCGCTTAAAAATTCCTTTTATAACTCTGTTAAAAACTCAGGTTTTAAACAAAACATGTTCATAAACTCCCTTCAGTATTCCGTTGGATTTCATTTCACTTAGATTACTTTTTAAATGAACATAAAAAGTAATTTTCTAAATTATTATTAAATAAAATAATAATTTATTTCAATCATTAACTACATTAGTAGTTAATTAATAGTAAATCCCTTTTTAAAATCTTATTCAAATTAAAACAATATTATTTAAATTATTTTATTTAAAAACACACTAACTCAATAATCAATCTCCATTTTAAACGGTCAATTTAGTCAACTCAACATGGTTATCTCGTTAACTGATTCCAATTATTTCCTACTTTAAATTAATTAATAATTAATTTAAATAAACTTATTTAAATGTTCCTTAACAAAACAAAAACCACCAAATTTAATCGTTAGGTTAATTTCTAATCACTTGTTTATAAATCTGATTAACATCAGAATTGTCTTTATAAAATCAATTAATAATTAATTATAAACTTAAATAATAAATATTTATTTTTCTTTTTAATAAACCTTTATTGAAAATAATATATATTTCAAATTCTATCTCTAGTTATAAAATAAATTTTATAACTTTAGTTCTATCAATTCACCTGATGGTAAATCAATATAAACAAAAGCGATTGATTTTATAGGCCATATGCTGCCAATTTCTCAATCAATATTGCCCATTGGTTAAAACTACATAGATGTTGAATTTTCTGTCAAAAATCCATAATCAAATCAATCACACAAACAAGACAGTTCATATGTTGATAATATGAAATAAATAAAATATTGAGGGATCCCGTTGAATCCCTCCAACCTGTTCTTCCCTGTGTACAAATGGTTATCTCCAAACAGATCATTCAATTTTATTTAACTGATAACAATAATTAACGAACATTCAACCAATTCACAAGCAATTCAAACAATTCAACCAATTAAACAAGTTTATTTTATAAACGTGACCAACAAGGTAAGTTACCTTTATTGGAACCAATCGTTAGAATAATGATTTGGTTTTCACTAGAATTAAATGATGGTTTAATTTCATCAGTTAAATCAGCGAATAAATATATAATTTGCAAACAATCAACCATTGGCAAGCAGAGCACACAAAATCAAAACCCAATTTATATAAAAATATAAATGGGAAAGCTGAGTGAGTTTAACTCACCGTATTTCGTTTTCTCTAAAGCGGTTCGGTTCCGGCTCCAATTAAATTGAACTGAGTTTAACGATAAATCCCGGTAGTCTCAAGCTCTGTCCAATTTGGTTCCATAATATATGGTTCAATGAGATGGTCCCAGTTACCGTGTTTCGCCCAATTATGACCAACCAAATAAAAGTTATTTACATTTTAATTCAAAAATATTTTATTTAAACCAAGAAACTTCTAAATTATATATTCAGTTTGCTAATTACTTTGTTACACGGTTAAATAGTTCGATGGTAATTTCCTCCTTCACGTTCAAGTATACCTCAGCTTCTACCAAACCAATCCCTTCATCATGTACCATTTCCATGGTTCGATCTACAGAAATTATAAGTTACTGTTAAAACCAATTATCTTACTTAATTAAATTTAAACCAACTAATTATTGATTATAGATGGTGATTACGTTGTTATATAAGTTGATTACATTGCCATATTTGGAAACATAGGCTACTCGATCAAAACTTTGTCTTCCTTTCCGGGTTCAAGTATTCGAATTCAACTCCATGATATCACATTGATTTACTTGTGTTATCCTTCCAGATTTCGCTTCAATTCTTCATACTGTACTGTTCAAAATCAACATACCAACCTGCAAGCCTCAAACAACTGATATCACATACGCCCAACTCGAAACTATTTTACCAACCTTAATTCCTTACCACTTCAGTTCTCATGTTTGTAAATACCAGATTGTTATCACTTGTCTTAATGAAAACATAATCATTTTGTTAATATATTTTAAACAACTTTTACATTGGTTTAAGGGATGACTTTCCTTGTTAATCTTCTTCATTGTTTGTCTTCCCGGTTCCTAGATACCCTATAGAGTTGAAAATAGGATTTAATTAACTTACCATTTCCTGTTTGAAAAACCAGCACCATTATAATATAGGTTTATATTAACTAACTATACTAAATTTAAACTAAATAGTTAATTAGTCTTTAATTACCCTTAAATCAATTACCGCTAGTACCCAAATTCTCCCCATCTTGTAATACTTTCTTCCCGTGATTTTAGCTTCCACCTGCTTTACGTTGGTTCGCCCTTTCAAAAACGCTACCAAACCTAAACACCATATCGCGCCGCCCTACCGTACGCCAGACGCTGATCCGACACCTCCATACGAAACGCCTAAGTCCACTCCCCCTTCGACCTGAGTATCAGCATCCCACTCGCCACCGTTGGCCTGCAGTTCGCCTGTGACCGCACCACCTTCCAGAGTTGATTTCAACTCCCTCAAAACGCAACAACCCATCACCGCCGATCGGAATGCCTAACTCGAGGAGCTGAACTGTTTTTGCTTTAGGAAGGTGTTGGTTTGGTATATGGATTCGCAGAAAAAGATTAGGGAAGGATTGATCGACACCGTTCGTCCATTTCAGAAAGTGGAGGCGGAAGTGTATTGGGAAGTTGGCCACGGCCCTTTCTTTGACCCGAAATTTAGGGTTTGCCTCCTGCTAAGGTTTATATAGGCAAGACAAAATATTATAATATTATTATTCGATACTTAGTCATGAAGTAACAACTGAAAGTACCCACAATCGATTTCTGTTTTCTGATAAAAATGTTAATCCTAGCATAGAAAAATATTCCGGACCCGATGGGACAGGTTTCGTCGAATTCCGACATCGTTTGAAAAAAATCCTTTATAAAACCAAAAATGATCACACGTTTGAATTTTTCATGATCACTAAATAAATCTAATCAACTTGAAACTTTGAAATCCTAAAATAATTAATCAATATGAACCCAACGGCACCATTTTCGTCGCATTCTAAGACTGTTTTCCCGGTAGGCAATTTTTACGCGCATCGCAATGCCAGTTTGGACACCAAATTACCCAGTCTCAAAAAATAACAAACTATATACCTATCCTGACTATAATCGACGACACGAACTCGACGGAATTGGTTTCCTGGTCTAATTCGATCGTCTGCTCAAGTTACACTCAAATATCCCTTTATTAAATTAAATTAATTTAATTATGCGCTATAGAAAATAACAGGGTGTTTACGACTACCGTGGTCACATACGACATCAGTTTGCCATGCCATTTAATACCGTACAATAATTTAACATTACGGTCCCAATGAAACTGGTTTCGTCGAAAACAGAGACCGTTTGCAAAATGGCGATTTTAAAGGCCTATATTTTAAATAACGATTTTCACAACGACTAATTCAAAATTTGATTTGGCCATAACTAAAAATCTATAACACGAAATATGGAATTTTCTCTTTCATTAGAAATTTATCATTAATACAATTCCAACGTTTCTTGTTTCACAGAAATCTGACTTATATCGGATCCTGTATATTCGGTTGAAGTTCAAAACTCCATATTTTGAACTGCACGCCATTTTCAAGCTCGATTTATATTATATATAAATTTATAACGTTCGTACTTCGTTTAAATAACGATTTAAATATTAAAATTCATTAATATTCCTAATATAATATTTAAAATAAATAAACAAATAAAATATTTGACTGCCAAAAAACGGATCGTTACATAGATAGATTGGAATTTTGAAAAAAAATCGGTCTATCGAAATCGGGTTTGTTACATTTGGTATTAGAGCTTAGGTTCAGGATTCTATATAAATAGTGAGTGAGCGTATTTGTATTTTTAAAAATATAAATATATTGTATATATACCTAGATCCATAGAGGAACCCACTAAGTAGAAAGAGTATAATATGGTAAGAAATGGGATGTTTGTTTTGTACACTAAAGGAATGAATAAGGAAATCTGATACCGTTAGGTAATGTGGGTGGAGAGTGTAAAATGTACTTCCTATGGAGATGAATCCCATATGATTAGTATTTTGGGTTAGTGGGCTTGAAAACCTTATAGATCGGAAAAGGTTAAAAAGAGAAGAATGGATTAGTAATATATATAGTTGAGACAATTGACCTTGGGGAGTGTCTAGGAAAGCCTAGAAAAATGGGAAACCCGCTTTGAGTCTAACCCCATTATTAACTTTTAAGAACTTGAAATTATAAAAGTTTTGGGAAAATGGTTTAAGGTGTTTTCAAGTTTTAATCTTAAAAGATATAGTTTTAAATATGTAAAGAAGTACACATTGGGTATTGAAGTAAAATGGGGTATATTTTGCAAACAGTGATTTCTTGCAAAAATTTTATCTAAGATAAAATTCTCTCAATAAAACACATCATGGAGCATGTATAGCTCGCTAGTTTTCTTGTTATATTTCATAAAAGATTTTTTTTAATAGAGAAAGTTTTGAAGTCTTTATTCTTTTGACAATCATTTTGATAAATTGTTCAAAAGAGAAATTTTTGTTGGGTGGACAGAATAAGTCATAGAAATTAAGAATAGAGTAGATGTTTGCACCTTGTAGTAAGAGACTGAACTGGCCTTATAGGTAAGAACAAGTCATAAACCCGATTCAGAAATAGTTGTCCGTATCAACTCCAGTTTTTGTGATTTGAAAAAAAAAATTGATGATTTACATTTTTTTTAAGATGACATGTTTTTTTTATGGTTTGGCAAAAGCAAGTTTTCATGACAAAAATAAAGTTTTGATATTTTTAAAATTTTGGAAGCAAGTTTAAATGAAAAAGGCCAAACAGTGTTTTAAAAGGATGGAGTAGGTAGGGATTAGAGCCCAGGGAAGACGGGAAAAGTTTTAAGGCTATGAAGTAAATAGCGATAATTATCTTGGAATAATAGTAAGTTCCCTTAAAATGTGTAAGCATTGAAAAACCTATGATATTGCTTGAAATAATTATTGGTACATAGCTAGAGTTAGTAGTGACTACTAGATAGTAAAGGGCAAGTAAGCGTTTAGATCCTGTTGCTAATTTCCATGTTATGGTTAAAACCCGTTACTACATTTCTGTTGGGATCGTTCCATTGTTTTTTTCATGGGGTAGTTAGGGTAACACCTAAACCTGTCGTGGATCCCATAGTTTGGACTTTTCTGACTAAGGGGGACATAGTCCCGAGATACTTGGCCCTTAGTAGTAGCTATGTAGGGTGCCTGTTCTCCTGTTTTAGTTGAAAGACTGGAAACTTATTTAAATTTAATCTAAGATCAGATAATTAAATAAGATAAGAAAAGAGAAAAGGTACAACTAAAAAGGAAACAACAAATTCAGTAAAGCAACAAACATAATATGTTATGAGAAAAGATGGATAAAGATAAAACTTTTTAAGATAAAATGAAAAAGAAGGATAAAGATAAAACTTTTTAAGATAAAATGAAAAAGAAAATCAGTAACAAAAAGAAAATTTTCTCATGTGGGCTATGATTGGATAGGAAAATAGGGAATTTTTATAAACAGTTACATAAAATCCAAGTACGGTTGGAAAAAGGTACATAAAAGAAAAACAGAATATGTGGAATTTTCTGTTTTCCATCTTTTTGTAACATAAGAAATCGAATTTTAGAAAATTAGATTTTTTTTGAAATTCGAAAAATAAAGTTAGTTGGTAAGATTTTGGATGCAACAATTGGATGAACTACGCTCTTACTCAGTGAGAGTGCAAGAAAATTTGGATGAAAAAGCATTTTGATTTTCAAAATTTTGCATTTATGTAGAACTACCAGCATATTTAGGGTGTGAGCATCATATTTTAAAAGGATTTTTGAAATTTGCATACACATAGGAGGTACCACTTAGGCATACATGCATTATTATATTGTACTTCACTTTGCACAAGTGCAAAATGTTAGCAAAAATTGGATGCACACACGATGGATGTATATTATTCGAGGGGTTAATTGATTTTGCCCTTATCAAATTTCGAGGACGAAATTTCCTAAGGGGGGAGAATGTAACACCCCACATTTTTTTACTTGAGATAATAAAATAATAGTAACTTAATTAAATATTCAGAATTAAGTAAAACAAACTGCGCCATTGAGTCTGTCTCGAAATTCTGGTCAAGATAGACACCTGGTTTGCGTAAATCGGACACCGTATGAAGAAGTTATTAATCTTTAAAGTTTGTATACGCGTAAAAAGAGTATATATATATGAGTGTGTGTGTGTATATATATATATATTAGATTCAGAAATTCAAAACTGAGTCCAGAAATTCGAAAATCAGTTCAAAATACAAAATTTCTGAAGGCGACAGATTTCCGCCCAGGGTGTCGACCCCCTAAAGGGGTGTCGTAGGGGTCGACACCGGGGTCGACCCCCTCAAGGGTGGGTCTACCCACCTGCGGAAGATTTTGGCAGAATTCATTTTTCTGAACATGGACACCTTTCTTGACCAAATTCTTTGATTCTAGACTATAAATAGTACCCTAAACCAATTGTTTTATTCATCTAACTCAATGGCGACGACGATGTGCTGCTCCAACGTAATTTGATCTGCAAGCCTTCTTCTGTCTCAGAGAATCTACGTTAATTTTAGATCTCTTATCGAAGTAAGGTAATTCCTAGATCTTGTCTATTTATCAATTCCCTATTGTTTTTCTTCCCCTTTTTTTTGGTAAAAAAAAATAGTCAATCCGTGGTTGTTAGGTTCTGAATCCAATTAGAGGAAAAACCATGGAAAGAGTAGATCTGGACCTGATCCAGGATTTGGAAAGCTTACGAGGTGAGTGGATTTAAGCTATGCAATTTAGATAAGAATATGTTATCGTTTACCATTCCCCTGTATGAAAAATTAAAATGCAATTGTTGAGAAATGTAACATATGTTAATAATTCCTAAAGTAACGGGTACGAGGTAGGAATAATTAATATGCTAAATATTAATTTGTTGGGATATGAATTTGTCAAATCTTGTATAGTAATTACCATTACTTAAATTTCATGTCAATTTGTATAAATTGTGTACCCAGGTCATTAACTGTAAGAATTAAGAAAAGTACATATTGGTTTATGTGATTTAATCAATTATCTAATTAATTGATTACATGTTATGAAGGAATCGATTATATGTGAAGAATTACAATTGGCATGATACAATCACATGTGAATTTTAAATTATAATGGATAATTGGAAGAAACAAAAATGCCTAGAATGTATAAAATGTTTACGATAAATAAGAAATTTAACCGCCCTTACACGAGGTAAGATTTCCTTTGTGATAGAAGTCTACCCGGAACCGCCCGGCATATCCAACATTCACAAGTGGTAAATCTAATGTGAGGGTTCTAAGTGCAAAAATTAAAAACATGCAATGGTGCTAAGACACGAGGTTAAGTCAATTTGTGGTAGAAGCTTTCCCGGACCCGCCCGGCAAATCCAGCGTCCACGAGTGTAGGCTTAATGTGAGAGGTCTAGTGCTTATATATATGTATATAACGTGAAATGTATATATATGTATATAACATGAAATGAAATGAATAACTCAGAAAAAAAGAAAGGAAGAGATGTAATGAACTGAATTAGTGTGATGCGAAGGAAAAGTGATGTATTTCCCTAAATGACCTATTTATGAGAATGTTGTTGCAAGTAAGCCACAGAAAATAAAGTTAGAAAAGTAAAGAAATTACTTGCTATGACGGATCTAGATGGGAATACGTTATGAAAATAAATCACTAATTCCTTCTATCAAACTGATAAGGTGCGTAAGTATTTTTCTTAAATATAATAAGGAATATATATTACGGTGAATGAAGAATAATGTTTTACCATAGTAAATGGCTTAAAAAGGGAATGATAATCACCTATTATAAATAAATAACATTAACGAAATGAGATAAGAGACATTTAAGTAAATTAAGTAATCAGAAAATGGGGAAAGCCGGAAACCAGTTGAGAAAAGGGGGAAATATATGAAATATAAGAAGTTGTACTTAATTATAAATTAAGTAAGCTGTAAACTTGGAAGTCTGAAACCCGTTGATAAGAATAACATGCTTAGACTTGTCCTAGGGACAAGAGGAAATTATAATATAGGTTATAATAAATGGATCGAGAAACTTACTAGTTGGCCTTAGTTTAGAGAACTAAGTTAATAAGTGAACAACGATAAGCTGTAGTAACGGTGTAAAATGGAATTATGATTAGATGAGCAAGAATGAGGAAAACTTATGAAATAAGTTATATTTAATCATAAATAATGACTGACATGTTAACAGAAAACTTGTGAATTGAGATATAATTAATTACATATTAAGTAGAACATGTTATTGTAATGATGAAATCAAACTAGAATAAAGAAGGGTTGTGGAATACAGACCCTGGACCACAATCTAGGGAATAAAATGTTGTGGGCTTATTAATAAACTTAAATGGGTTAAGTTAAATAACTGAAATTAATAAGTAAGAGGAACTTGATAACTTGATTAAGAATTCAATATGAATGGGAATAACCAAGTTAGATGGAAACCTAATGAGGTAAGGCAAGCGTGTAAAAGAATGTTTAGACATAGGGTCTAACAACATATTAAAGTGAGACGCTTGGACCAGTCCACACGTTTGAGGGTGAACAACCCAACGGGGTAGATCATCGTGGTGTTATAAGGCACGAGGGGAGTGCACATTCATCTGATTATTCTGTCGGCTCCGAAGGACTGGAAGGGGAAGCACGCAGCTTCCTGAGATACGTATGGTGCTCCTAGTAGTCCTCTGTGTTGTGGCAGATATTTAGGTTGCGCTCACAGAGGTAGGGCCTGCGCGTGACTACTAGGTAGGTGAGCCTTGACTGCAAAAGTAGCTTTGCAGTCAGAATGCTGTGATGAGGTGACACCAGGGTGATTCGGCAATTGCCTCAACAGGAGGCAAGGTAAGGACCAATAAAGATAGTAAATCGTCGGGTACCCCTCATCGGCAGCGAGTGGGATGCGAGAAGACTAGAGCTAAACCCATAATACCATTCACCTTTCACTATCGGGGTAAAGGGTTAAGGGAGACGCCAAATGGACGTTTTAGATTATTTTTTATTAAGGGCATGTCGCTTAGCTCTAATAGTCTTTACTAGTTGAAGGAGGGACGAGGTGGGGCCATAGCCACCATGGAAAACAGACCCTAGGAATATATGTATTTTGAGGCTCTTAAAGGCGGGCCTGTACAGATATGGAAAAGCTCCCGACCGAGTTCCGTGTTCCTTGTATCGCGCTGCCACAGAACTTGGTGCATATTAGACGATGCGATTGAGGCATCGAGCTACAATTACAGTACATACATGGGGAACTCAAGATACATGCATGACTGCTTTGGGTGATGTATCGTAGACTTGAGGGCATTACACCGGAATGAAATCTGATTCGATCGATGGTGGCAGTCTGTACGCTTACATAGCATAGTAATGACATATATATGCAGAACGTAACAATTTTATATAGAGATCCGTACATCACTCCGGCGTGGGATGAGGGACTGCGTACTTTTCTGTGGCATTACGAGGGAGACCGTGCGAGTGGGGTACCATGGGGTGAACCTTAGTATTGACGGGTAGCTACATATATACTATATTAGGTTAATCCACTGGGAGGTAAATGGGTACGACGTGTGTGTAAGCCTTGAGTGTAGTTAACCCAAGTAACCTAATAAATAAGAAAATATGATTGAACGGTATATGTAGTGTTATCCAAAGTGTATAATTTAAATCCAGTCACCAGAACTTGTGTTCTGACCCCCTCCTCATAACATACTCGTAGGTTAGATTTGTGGCAGAGACTTGAGACATTATTACTTTGGATACTGGTTAGGTAGTATTATTAATATGGTAAAGCTATATTTTGATTATATTATATTTTGTCCATTCCGCTGTGAGATATTCTCTGAGCTCTAACATGTTTTATGTCTCTGTCTTTTATGCAGGATACCAGAGCAAACAAATCCGAGTTTCGATAGATTGGAATTTTGAAAAAAAAATCGGTCTGTCGAAATTGGCGTTGTTACACTTAGCCCCAAAACTCGGATTTCAAGAGCACCCCAAATATATTAACAGTAGACGTGGACCTCTTAGCTTATTAATCAAACAGGTTTAACTTAGCAAGTTTAAGTTCATTAATAAGCATTATATAACCCTATGTTATATTTCACGGTTGTAAATTACATTTCTTGTTAAATGTAATTCCGTATACAACCCTTCCCAAACCAGACAGGCACCTGCTCAGATGTTTACGGAATACGGTAACATATTTTACTTGATTTACATCCGATTCTCATTCACACGTTTTCCATTTGCATGTTAATATCCAATTGAGTATCGTTAATTCCAATTAACATGTCTTCCCATAAAGATTACTTAATCCCATATTAATTACAATTAACTTGTTCTCCGTATTAACGTACTCTTCAAATTAACGTCTGTTGAACATATTTTCCAATTTCATGTCAAACCAACATGTTTATAAATTAATGTCAAATAATAGTTTTCCAATGTCAGTTCCAAATTAACATGTTTACAAATTGATGTTAAATACAAGTTTACAAATTTATGTCAAATAGCATGCTTTTCCAAATGAACATAAATGCCTAATTAACATGTTTTCCCCAAATTAACATCAAATGAACATAAATGTCTAATTAACATGTTTTTCCCAAATTAACGTTAACTGAATATAAATGTCTGATTAACATATTTTTCCCAAATCAACCTCAAATGGGCATAAATGTCTGATTAACATGTTTTTCCCAAATCAACATTAAATGAACATAAATGTCTAATTAACATGTTTACACATCAGTGTTAATTAACATGTTTTCCAATATCAATGCCAAATTTACATGTTTACCCCCAATAAGATTAACATTAACATGTTATTTTCTAATAAAATGTCAAATGAGCATAAATGAAAAATTACATGTTTTCTAAATTAACATGAACATATAAATTAATGTCAATTAACATAAATGACAAATTACCGTATTTCTTAAATTAACATATTCTCCCTAATTATGTCAATTAACTTGTTTCTCAATTTAACATAAATATATATGCAAACTAATATCAATTACATTTTTTCCAATCAATGCCATATTAACGTATCTATCTATACTTATACTGGAAAGCAGAAACCAAGCAATTTGTACAACAACACGTGTCCTTTTCAGTTTTACAACTTCTACTTGTTTCTTCGTCTGTACCTCTTCATCAAACTACTCTTCTGCTTTCCTCCCTCATATTCCCTTTCTACTCATCTGACTTCACGCCCTTCCTTCCAACTCAAAATTAACGCCCTTTTCGCCACGACTAACCAACTCCAATATCTGTACGCCCTTCGCCTGTTATCTCCGGCCTCTTCTATGCCCTCTTCTATGTACTTTTTCAGTTTCACTAACCCTAACGGTTATACTCTACTTTCTCCATGGATCCTTCTTCGAAAATTGATTTCACGCCCTTTTCCCCTTCCTCGATTTCATGCCCTATCTTCTACTAATAACCATACTGCAGATAGTCTACTACTGCGACATATCCTTTGCCAGCAACAAGATCGCTGAATCACACCGCTTTCAGGAGCACTTCCGCCTAAACAATGTTTTGAACTAAAATTCCACCCACCCGTGCCTCCGACAACATTGATGCTTTCACTGACGCTACTGATTCATAGCCAGTCCACATAGTCTGAATATTTGGGTTTAAGGTAACTGTTTCGTACTGATTTACCTCGGTTTGGGTATAGGGGCAGATCTAGCTTCTGATTTCAGATAGGGCCATTTCTGTTATGTTCAGCTTTAATTCACTATCTCGTTAGTAGCTCACAGCTCTCCCAAAATGCTCATTTTAGCCATTCTCTGCTGTCTCCTTAATCTGCGCACCTGCAAAAGCCAAAAGCAGTTGCATGATGAGGAACTTCACAAGGAAGAACAAAGTTGTCACATTGAATCATAATTGTTGGCTGGAATTTATGTTAGTTTATCTAATTTATTTTAGAAGGTAGAAGCCATTTACATTTTATAGTAGTCACGTTGTATTGCCGAGTCGAGCAACAAATATCTAATTAAAACTATGGAATAAAACATCTAATAAAAAACATATTGTAAAGTTAAATATATTTCCAACTATAAAACATTAAAAATTAAGAAAAAACAACGGTTAAAACTTTACCACTTGTAATGATCATTTATAGTTGGCGAAACAAACCGAATATAACATATTTACTTATTTTGATACCATCGTAAGAGGTATATCAGCTATGCCAACCTCTGCTTTTTCAGCCTTGACAAACAAAACCAAAACACTTATGATTTACAGTATTTTCCTTTCAATGTTTAGCTTCATGCCTAACTAACTTCATAAAATACTGCTCAACAACAGCAGAACATAATTAAAGACCCAAAACAACCACAAAGTAGAGAATTACCTCTTATAAATGCCTCCATTCAAGAGCAATATTTTTTAAACAAACTTTCACATATATATTATAGCTTTAACTTATAAACAAACTAGTTCAAAAGGAACACCAAAAGCCCAAAATTATCACAAAATCCAAGCAGTTTCACCAAAATGCATCATCCGATCATTTTATTTGTAGACATCGATTTTTTGTTGCTTGAAAGCATTGTACTATAACATCATCTTCAATTGTTTTGGATATATCTTTTTCGATGTACGCAACTAGATTATCATTTAGCCATTGATCTCCTATAGAGTTTCTAAGTCGGTTTTTGACAATTCCCATTGCGGGAAAAGCTTATTCAACTGTTGATGTAGCAATAGGCAAAATCAGAGCAAGTTGCAAAAGTAAATAGACCAATTGAAATATATTAGATTTCTTTAACTCCACCATTTTCTCGGAAAGATCTCCAATACAATTCAAATTTGCAAATCTTGCATCCATATGCATATCAATTATATAAGATTGGAAATATTTATTTCAATATCCATACGTGCTTTTTTAGACGATGACTCTACAACATCATCATGTTGCATGCTTGAGTTTTCTGAAATGTAACACTTATCATAAGCAAGTTTGTTCTAGTTTGCCCAATTGTTTAGATTGAGAATTCAACATTGAAAATTATCGAATAATATGGAATGCCCAATTAAATTGATGTACAAATAGAAAAACAATCAGCGGTAAAGATTAAAGAATCACATACTTGAAACTTTGCTAAAATAATTCTTTATGTTCTCTATCAATCAAGCTCTGATTCAGGTTTAAACCTGCAAAAAAACAAACAAGTTTCCGTATTCTGTAAATCACTTTCCAATTCTATATTTTTGAACATTGAAACTGATTTATCAATCATTATACAGCCAAGTGAAACTTTTTAGCTCACACAGTCATATTCACAAGCATCTCAACCCTATATTTCAACTTTAAATAAAAATCTAAGAAAGGAGATTTATGCAAACCAAATTGGGTTGAACACTTGAACTGAAAATTATAAGCTGAGATTTAATAGGAAATTATTTACCTTTAAATGTTGTAGCGGAGCTGCAGAAGTGAGAACGAAAGGAAGAATGAAACGGATGTAGGCCGTAGGC
Source organism: Allium sativum (assembly GCA_030737875.1). Taxonomy (NCBI): domain Eukaryota; kingdom Viridiplantae; phylum Streptophyta; class Magnoliopsida; order Asparagales; family Amaryllidaceae; genus Allium; species Allium sativum. The sequence continues at coordinate 484,434,971 of CM060915.1, forward strand.
TGGAAATTGATTATCAGAAATTTATTTGCTAAAAGAATGAAAGGAAGAAAGAAATAAACATAAGTTGAGAGCAGCTGTTAACCGATATTGGAAGAAAGAGTCAAAGAGACGCATGGGCTGAAAGTTGAGGTATGGCCCAATCAGAAATCCAGCTAGGGCCAGTTGTAAAAACTTGATTTGTGGTAATTGGTTTTGCAAAACGGAGGTATGGCATTGGCCCTTGCTGGCCAATGCATGAATCCGCCCATGTTTGGGTATTCCAAATTTACATGTTTTGACAACTGCAGTTTTTACTCATTTATAGTTGCTTCTCCCGCCTGTTCATTATTCAATTAATATCAGTGCGTCTACTGCACGTTCTTCAATGCCTTAAATATTTGCTTTTGATTATTCCTTGTTTCTGTGTTCATTTAAACCACCTTGGATGATTGTAGTTGAGTATGAGGAGAAAGCGGTTTTCCCTTCCATATTGTTTGACATCTACAGTTTTACATATTAAGGACTGTGAATGTTTTTCCTCCTTCTGGGTATTTGTCCTTTGATCCCAGTCAACAATGTTATTCCTCTTTTTTCAGTATTTAAGACTCTTTCCTGTTAATTAACAGCTTAATTTGAATGTTTAACAAAAATCTACGAACCCTACATCAACCCGTGATCTATGATATTACGTTGATGACATTAACCAATAACGTTTAATACTCATTACCGACTGGTGTCTGTACTCTTCCGTTACGCACATAATATGGTAACTTCTCATTTAGCTATTTACTTTCTTTGTTAATTTTTTTAATTATATCTCCTCTGTTCCTAATCACATTCTATAAACGATTACGTGCATATAGTTATACCTTGCATTTAAAAGTAAATTATTATGTGCTTTATGTTATCTCAAACAAGGAAATTTTGGATTTTCAAGGGAAATACATGATTATCATATTTTACTTTCCGTCTTTTCATAAGAATTAACATGCTATCTTCTAACCTTATCTCTAAAACGAACCTTATAAGTTGCCTTAACACTTTTGACAATGGAACTTTATGATTTGTTATGCTGGTAGTTCTTTTTTTAGTTTTATCAAGATTTTGCGATTTATGAATATGAAAATTAGTGATCTTTAGTTTACAGTACTAATATTTGTCAGGCATTGACTACCTCTTTCTTTATTTATAGTATATTTTTTTGAAAAGAAACGAGGTTGTTTGATTTCTACAATCGTTACAAACAGAATGAGAGATACTAGGAAAACTTACGTGTTTACAATAGTCAAATCTGCTACTTATATACGAAAATGCAATCCAAACTATTGTCATCATGACATGTTTTCTAATTCTACTTACAAAATTTTGTAGGTTAACATTTTAATTCCCTTTCGTTTTTCCCTTTCCTTTCGTTAGTTACTCAAACCACTGCTTAATTTTTTTTCCTTCGACCTTTAGTCTCAATCATCTTCCCTAAAGTCATTTTCATTGCTCATATTTTATTTTCATTTCTCTCTTAATCCTTCATCATTCTTTGGATTCCTTTTATACTACCTCAGTTTTCATGAAATAGTAAGTAGATCAAAGTTTTCAAGATGGATCTTATTTTTTGGTTTATAGGTCAAATTGATGTGTGAATTTGATTTCATGTATATTATTTGAAGATATCTATTATATTTTAACAAAAATTCAGTTTTTATTCTCTCTTTTATGACACAAATTGATTTACATATTTGTGTGCTAATAACATATTGTCGACTTGCAAGAGCCAACGACAAAATAAAGGGTTTCTTGCGCAAACAGAAATTCAATCAGTGGATACATGATATGGGGAAAAACATGATAAGTACAATTTTTGCTACTTTCGTGATTTATTTTTTCATAAGTGACATGCAATTTGGAATATTTTGTTCAATTTTCACCTGTACAGAGAATGTCCGTTTTACTCAATCTGTAAAGGTTGAAATCTAATGTAGATAATTAGATCATAAGTTCAGCCTATCTTTATTTAAATCAAAATCTGATCATAAGTTCACATTTTGTTTGAAACTATTATTCTCGATTATTTAAAAGGTTCTTTACCAGTTGAAGATTACATGCACGTTGATTATTTTACAACCATATATATTTTTATCAATATTTAATAGAAATATGCATCCCACTCAAATTGTGATTTTGTTAACTTTAGCCTGATGTGTTGGGTATTCCAGCCCATATTTGGCATAATTTTATGCAGGCATATTTGGCATAATTTTATGCAGGCATATTTGGCATATCTTTTTATGCAGGCCATGCTTAATTTGTAGGTGAGATTTATTGGTTTTGTTTTTTTCCCAGATTTGTTGTGCAAGCATGCCTTTTGTGCAACAATATCTTTTCTTTTCAAGAAAGACATTTGGGAGATTACTCACATTTTTGGTATGCACATTAAAAGAAAAGAGGGTTAATATAACCAGATCTGGTCACATAAGGTAGTAGCAGTTTTTGGTCATTTATCATCTTCTTCAAGGTGTTTTGGTCTTCAACATTGAGCTTTATTCTTGCTCGATTCACCGCTGGCCTGAAGTGCACACATAGGGTGTTCTCTTACACCTTTTTCATCTCTTATTGTTTTTGGATTCCGGTGATTAGAAGTGAATCTTTTGTAAACATTTTGGGGTTGTTTTCCCTTTTTGGTTTATCAATAAAAGAAGAGGGTAGACTCCTTAAGAGGTCTCGTGGTTTTTACTCTTCACATCGAAGAGGTTTTCCACGTATAAAATCTTGTGTCTTGCTATTTTACTTTCATCGTATTTTTTTTATTTGAATGGTGTGTTGATTGATTGTCTTGTGTGTGATATTGTGGGTGTAGCTTGAAGTAACCCCTAATCGATCCTATCAAATTGGTATCAGAGCTTGAGGTAGGTTATTTATCACACTATGGAGTCAAACAGTCATAGCTCAATGATTAGTTAACATCAACCAACTATTCTATTTGGAGACCTATGATGGAAGACTTATTATATTGCAAGGATTTACATGACCCAATTGAAACCGTCACTAGTTTGAGTGGTATTATCTCTAAACCTTCTAAACTCGATAAAATGGAAGAGAATGAATGGATAAAGTTGAAAAGGAAAACTTTAGGAACCATTAGACAATGGGTTGACATTAGCATTTTTAACCATGTGTCACAAGAGACCGATCTATATGATTTGTGGAAGAAATTAGAAGGTTTGTATGAGAGGAAAACCGCCCATAACAAAGCTTCATTGATTAAAAGGCTTGTTAATCTAAAGTTGAAAGGTGGAAAGTCAGTTTCTGAGCATCTTAGTGATTTCAAAACATTATTAACAAGTTGACAACTATGAAGATCATTTTTGGTGATGAATTGCAAGCTTTGTTCTTATTGAGTTCTTTGCCAGATAGTTGGGAAACTTTAGTTGTGACCATTAGTAATTCAGCTCTAGATGGTGTGCTATCTTTAGATGTGATCAAAGAAAGCATGTTTAATGAAGAAATTAGAAGAAAGGAGATTGGAGTTGACAATTCACAAGCTCTTGTTGTGGAGAATAGAGGAATAAGCAAGAGCAAAGGACCCAAAGGCCGTGATAACTCAAGAGGAAGATCCAAGTCTAGTGATGGAAAGAATCACTTCATATGCAACTATTGCAAGAAGCCTGGCCATATTAAAAAGTATTGCTTTTGTTGGAAAAGAGAACATGGGAAGAAGAATGATTTTCAGAAAGAAGGCGATGATAAAAATGTTGCAGCAGTAGCCTCTAAAAGTGATGATGATGTCACTTTAATTTGCGCAACTAGTGAATGTCATCATGTTAGCAGTACAGATTCTGAGTGGCTGGTTGATACAGGTGCTTCATATCATTGTGTTCCTAAGAGAGAGTATTTTTTGAATTATCAAGTAGGTGATTTTGGCAGTGTCAAAATGGGTAACCAGAGTTCAACAAGCATAGTTGGGATTGGTGATATTCGTGTAAAGACTAATGTTGGATGCATGCTTACATTGAAAGGTGTACGCCATATTCCAGATTTGCGTCTTAATTTGCTTTCAACTCATATTCTTGATCAAGAAGGCTTTCGTCACACATTTGAGAGTGGCAAGTGGAAATTATCCAAGGGATCCATGACAATTGCAAGAGGCGAGTTGTGTTGTTCTTTGTACAAGACATATTTGACTGTATGTTTTGGTGAGATCAATGCAGTGGAAGAAAAAGATTCTCCTAATTTGTGGCATCGAAGATTGGGATACATGAGTGAAAAGGGTTTGAAATGTTTAGCAGGTAAATCTCTTATTCCTGTCAATACTACAATTTCTCTTAACCCTTGTGATCATTGCTTAGCAGGAAAACAACATAGAGCTTCTTTTGCTAGAAAGCCTACAAGAAAGCAGGCCAAGTTGTAGCTTGTACATTCGGATGTATGTGGTCCTATTGAGGTTGAATCCAATGGTGGCAACAAATATTTTGTCACTTTTATTGATGATGCTACTAGAAAGACATGGATTTACATTTTGAAGACCAAAAGCCAAGTGTTTGAAACTTTTCAGAAGTTCCATGTTATGGTGGAAAGGGATACAGAAAGCAAGTTGAAGTGCCTTCGTTCAGACAAAGGTGGAGAGTATACTTCACATGAGCTCAAGAATTATTGTGCGCAATATGGTATTCGACATGTGAAGACAGTTCCAGGCACTCCCCAACACAATGGTGTAGCTGAGAGGATGAATAGAACCATTGTGGAGAAGGTGCGATGTATGTTCAAGATGTCAGATCTACCAAAGTCATTTTGGGCTGAAGCAGTGAATACAGCAGTTTATCTGATCAACCGTTCTCCATCTATTCCGTTGGGGCTTGACATTCCAGAGAGAGCATGGAAGGGATGTGATCCTGTATATACCCATCTTAGAGTATTTGGATGCAAGGCATACATGCATGTGCCAAAAGACCAAAGATCAAAGCTAGATTTCAAGACTAATCCATGTGTTTTTGTTGGCTATGGTGATTAAGAGTATGGGTTCCGTCTATATGATCCAGAAAAAGGAAAGGTAGTAAGAAGCAGAGATGTAGTGTTCTTTGAGCATGGAAAAGGTGCAGAACTTTTGTGCAAGGTATCATACTAGCTCAGATTTTTTTTATTGATACTACTGATGTTTCTTTGTCCCCTACTCGTGGTTTTTGTTGAACATCCAATACATGCTGATCTTGATGCAACACATGAAGGTGTTGATGATGCACAGCTTGATGGTGCACATTTTGATGATGTTCATGATGAAGCTCAACCAAATGGAGAAGTGGCTTATGAGCAGGGGGAGCAAATTGCCCCACAAGTGGATGATGCTCAAGTTAGAAGGTCAACCAGAGAACATAAACCATCTACAAGATATCCAAGCATAGATTATATCTTAGTTACAGCTGATGGTGAGCCCGAGAGCTTCCAAGAAGTGTTGTCTAGTCGAGACAAGAATCTTTGGCTTGAGGCTATGAAAGAGGAGATGGATTCTTTGATGAAGAATCAGACTTTTGAGCTAGTGAAACTTCCAAAAGGCAAGAAAGTTTTGAAAAACAAATGGGTTTTCAAGAACAAGAAAGATGGTGAGAAGATAGTAAAGCGCAAAGCTAGATTGGTAGTCAAAGGATGCAATCAGAAAAAGGGCATTGATTTTGATGAGATTTTTTCACCAGTTGTCAAGATGACTTCTATCAGAACCATTTTGGATTTAGCAGCAAGTTGTGACCTTGAATTGGAACAACTTGATGTAAAAACCGCATTTTTACATGGTGATTTACAGGAAGAAATCTACATGGAACAACCTCAAGGATTTGAAGAAAAGGGAAAAGAAAAACTTGTTTGCAAGTTGAAGAAGAGTCTTTATGGACTTAAGCAAGCACCAAGGCAGTGGTATCACAAATTTGATTCATTTATGACAAGCAATGGTTATAAGAGGACTGTTGCAGATCCTTGTGTGTATTTTGGAAAGTTTCCTGGCGATATCTTCATTATTCTTCTTTTATATGTGGATGACATGTTGGTAGTTGGACAAAACTTAGAATTGATTAGCAACTTGAAGAAAGATTTGTCCAAGTCATTTGACATGAAGGACATGGGTCCTGCAAAGCAAATCTTAGGCATGGAGATTGTTCGTGACAGAAAAGCTAGGAAGTTGTGGCTATCTCAAGAAAAATATATTGAACGTGTGCTTGAAAGGTTCAATATGAAGCATGCTAAGTCGGTTTGTACACCACTCGCATCTCATTTTAAGCTAAGTAAGAGGGATTGTCCAACAACGGAGAATGAAAAAGCAAGTATGTCTTATATTCCTTATTCATCTGTTGTTGGTTCATTAATGTATGCTATGGTGTGCACTAGGCCGGATATTGCACATTCTGTTGGTTTGGTGAGTAGATACTTATCCAACCCTGGTAAAGTTCACTGGGATGCAGTAAAGTGGATTTTTAGATATTTGCGTGGTACTTCTAGATTTTGCTTATGTTTTGGAGGTAGCAAACATGTTCTTGAGGGGTATACAGATGCAGACATGGCTGGTGATATTGATAGTAGAAAATCTACCTCAGGTTATGTGTTCACATTTTCAGGGGGAGCCATTTCTTGGCAATCCAAGTTACAAAAGTGTGTGGCTTTATCTACAACCGAGGCAGAGTATATAGCAGCTGTGGAAGCAAGTAAAGAGATGCTTTGGTTGAAGAGGTTCCTTCAAGAGTTGGGTTTGCAGCAAGAAGAGTATATAGTATTCTGTGACAGTCAGAGTGCTATGGATTTGAGCAAGAATCCCATGTATCATGCACGCACTAAGCATATTGATGTTCGGTATCATTGGCTAAGAAATGAGATTGAAGAAAATATGCTCTAGTTAAAGAAAATTCATACAAACAAGAATGGTGCAGATATGTTGACGAAAGTGGTTCCAGGAACAAGCTTTATGTTTGTAGCAAGCTTGTGGGAATGAGTTTCAAATGATGATTAAAGCATGCACATCTTTCCCAAGTTGGGCTGGAGGGGAGATTGTTGGGTATTCCAGCCCATATTTGGCATAATTTTATGCAGACATATTTGGCATAATTTTATGCTGGCATATTTGGCATAATTTTATGTAGGCATATTTGGCATAATTTTATGCAGGCATATTTGGCATAATTTTATGTAGGCATATTTGGCATAATTTTATGCAGGCATATTTGGCATATCTTTTTATGCAGGCCATGCTTAATTTGTGGGTGAGATTTATTGGTTTTGTTTTTTTCCCAGATTTGTTGTGCAAGCATGCCTTTTGTGCAACAATATCTTTTCTTTTCAAGAAAGACATTTGGGAGATTACTCACATTTTTGGTATGCACATTAAAAGAAAAGAGGGTTAATATAACCAGATCTGGTCACATAAGGAAGTAGCAATTTTTGGTCATCTTCTTCAAGGTGTTTTGGTCTTCAAGATTGAGCTTTATTCTTGCTCGATTCACCGTTGGCCTGAAGTGCACACATAGGGTGTTCTCTTACACCTTTTTCATCTCTTATTGTTTTTGGATTCCGGTGATTAGAAGCGAATCTTTTGTAAACATTTTGGGGCTTTTTTTCCTTTTTGGTTTATCAATAAGAGAAGAGGGTAGACTCCTTAAGAGGTCTCGTGGTTTTTACTCTTCACATCGAAGTGGTTTTCCACGTATAAAATCTTGTGTCTTGCTATTTTATTTTCGTCGTATCTTTTTTATTTGAATGATGTATTGATTGATTATCTTGTGTGTGATATCGTGGGTGTAGCTTGAAGTAACCCCTAATCGATCCTATCAGGATGTTCATACGATCTTATCATGTGGTAAATTTTCATTCATTCAAAATGTTACATTTTTACAATAGTTGTTTTGAAAATTGATTTGAATCATTTATGTTACTACAAAATGAAATATTTCTCCAAACTTGAATGTCCCAAGGATTTGGAGTCTGCATTGTACATCCGTGAACAATATTTATAGGCATGCAGTGCTTTATCTCATCTTTTGATCCCTCTATTTGATCTTCCTCTTGACTGGGATGATCAGCCGATCAACATGTAGTTACATCGGTATTTATTCTTTCATGCATAAATTAGAATAGCCAACTGTTGGTGTTCCTTCACCCTGTTACATCTCAAGCCATATACAAGTTTTTCCTTATTTTGAGTTCCATTCTTGCATTAAACTCTTGGATTATTCGACTTTTCACAAGCTCTTATGTAGTTAGAATTTTCAATTGATGACCACTGGATAAACTTGGCCTTATATTATTCCAGTTCCATTTCCTTTGCTATACATGGGGAAAAAATGAACTTCACAAATGCTAATTTGCTGTAAATTATGAAGTTGGTCATTATTTCGTTAAGCCACGTGAAATTTCAACATGCTCTTTCTCTTTATAACAACCAAAACTGCACCTATCGACGTAATTCGTTTATCCTTCTTTTGAATAGCATGTTGTATTTTCTTCTTAACATGTCTTCCTGCTCATTGTATTTTTTCCGCATATTTAATCTCAAGTCCATCCTCATACTTTTTTTTGGTGTGCATATGATGTTATACCTATTTATTCTAAACATTTAATGTTAGTAGGTTGTGGTTATGGATATGTTTTCGACGTTGGGTTTGCTTTAACATGTTCGTTCTTCATTTTTTTCATTTTAGTCTTAATCCCAATTTTATAGTTGTTATCCATACATTGTAATGTGCCTTTATATTATGATACAAACGATTTTTTTGGGGATTAATGGGGGTTCATAGTTCATTTTTCCTACCATAGAATGTATGATAGTTTGAAATAAATGATTTTTTTGTAGCATGGAATTCCAATAAAAAAATTGATTGGTAAAAAATTTGGTGTTCTGATTTAATGAGGTTGCTCGGTGTATATTAAAATTAGATGTAGACTTCAAAAACCTTACTCAGTTGCTGCCATGATGCAATAGTTCATTCCCTTATTGCTCCGACATTTTAGCCTACTCAATCTCTCTTTAGCAACCAAATCTGAACCTATCCATACATTTTTTACTCAATTGCTATTATACTCTTTGCATAGCTGCTAAATTATTCAATTTTATGCATATGTTAACTCAATTTTCAAGCATGTCCAAATATTTTTCTTTTTGTATGCAATCAGTGTCACTTCTGTTTAGTCGAAATATATGTCGTCAATAGGTTATCTTATGGCCATGTTTTTGCCTTTGGATACCTTTTATGTATTTTCTTTTTCGAAATATATGGTGTATTGTAGTACTTAAGTAATAATTACTCAAGTTGTAAATGGAAGAAGAAAATACATAAAAGCCATCCAGATTTCTCATGCTTTTTAAAATGGATGACACAGTGTAATAATATTTCGTTTGGGTGGCTTTCATGTCCATAGTTGTATCATATGTTTTTAATACACATAAAAGCCGTAATTGTATCCAAATTAAATGGCTTTTATGACAGCCATAACATTTACAAGCTGAAACTATCCATAATATTACAATTTGGATGGCTTTTATGATAGCCATAACATTTACAATTTGAAACTACACATAATATTACAATTTGGATGGCTTTAATGATAGCTTTAATTTCCTAGCTTGGTGTATATTAAAAACTCAAAATTTCTTATGCTTTTGAAAGGGTCGGGAATATTATTTTACTCTACATCAGATCATTGCATGTTAATGTGTTAAATTTTGAACACATGAGATATATAATATTATCACTCTTTTTGATGAAATTTAGTTCTATTGTAGTATTTTTTTTTCAAATTACAAAGAAGATGGATCAAGTTTCAATAGAGAGAGTGTGTGTGTGTGTGTTTATATATATATATATTATATATATATATATTACTAGCTAGGAAGAAGTCATTGTTCTTGTAAACTAATTTTTTGCATCCTTTCTCAGTTGTGAAGATAGCTGCTGGGTTCCTGTAAAATTTGGATATCCTTTCAGCTATTTACATCTCTTTCTACCTTTTGAACATCGTGTTCCGTCTCCCTCTGATACGACAATTGAATTGACCGCGTTGCACTTACGTACCCGTCTTCAGTTTGAACCTGCGAGCCAAAATCGACTTCTGCCGTTATGAATTGGATTTCCGTTCAGTGGATACATGGTCCAAAACAAATTTTGGTTAGTTCAATGACTTCTATTTCTGCTGTTTGCACAAATTTTCACAAATTTTATGTTCACCAACTTTGCCATCCCCCACATTAACGCATGGAATTAGCATTTTAACATGATCTGACCTTGTATATGCTTATTGATGTGCATAAGACGTTTGCACACCACCGCCTTCCAGTTGGTATATAATAAAAATATTGTAAACAACGGGAATCTGGAAGAATGAAACAATGAACACAAAGAGTATTATTTTTCTTCATTAAATTTAGTTCCTTTGTTGATAATCTATTTTGAGTTACTTTTTCCAATACAGTTCCAATCGTTTACCACAGAAACGCCATCACAAATTTGATAGTATTGTTTTCTTTTATTATAAATTTACCATATCCAAGCATAAAGAGTAACACCCGCAAAGCAGGAAAATTTTGTGACATAAGTTTTCTGAATTACTCTGTTAATTGCCTTTTAATAACCTATAATTAGTACACAAACAATTGAAGAAAGATTTTGTAATTATATCTAACCTCATTTATCCAATGTAAGAAATTAGGTTGTTGCCGATAAATAACAACAATGCTCGAATGAGAAGCGACATTTTCAATGGGACATATTTTTCTTTCCAAAATTTGGGGTTTCCTTATCAAATGAAGCAGATAAAGGAAATGACATTTCCTTTATTTTACTGCAGCCGGGAATAGACAGATCATAAAGTTGGTATATTTATCTCCATGCATGATTGGGTAATTCACAAAGGTAAATAATTAGGGCACTGTGAACATATGCTTTTTGATTGTTAACCTTTTGTATTCAATTTTTTTTCCTCATTACATAATCAACCATGTTTTGTTGAAATGGATGAAAGCCGCCCTATCCCTATAACTGATTAAACGACGAGTATTAATAACCTTTTTGAATACTATGGAGAATGAGTATGACGGAATGAGTAGCCATATACAATCCACTGTTACGGTGTTACTATTTTATGCTAAGGGTGTAAATACTTAGATTTTACAGTATATATTAATTCTATCCAATTATTGATTTTATATCTATTCACAATCATTTTATGCCTATGAATTTTATTTATTTTCAATACACTCAAAAATGCATTGTATTTTTAATTTCCACTAAGGCCATTGTAATATCCAAGTAATAAATATAATTTTAGTGCAACAATAATGCATTACAATTTTTGTTTCCATTGATATATCACACTAAAAAATGCTTCTGTTTTTCAATTCCAGTCAGCTCGTTATTCTTTTTGCTGCTTGATATATCACTAAGCACACATTGCATTTTATCTTCTTTTGTTTCTTTAAATATAAAGTACAGGACAGTGATAATGTCTTCTCACCTGATCATCGAATTTTATAGATTTCCTACTGTTACATATTCCTCCTTACTGTACCCAAAACGATATTACATTCATGCTTCAACAAATAGCAGTATTTCACTAATTCTCAAGTAGGCATTAGATATGCTTTCAAATTTGGTATATATGCATCCGTTGAGAGTATAAAATTATTTCAATACATGATCTATTAACCTCATTTATCCATTGTAGCAAATTACGTTGTTGCCGATAAATAACAACAATACTCGAATGAGAAGCGACATTTTCAATGGGACATATTTTTCTTTTCAAAATATGGGGTTTCCTTATCAAATGAAGCGGATAAAGGAAATGACATTTCCTGTATTTTACTACAGCCGAATATAGACAGATCATAAAGTTGGTATATTTATCTCCTTGCATGGTTGGGTAATTCACAAAGGTAAATAATTAGGGCACTGTGAACATATGCTTTTCGACTATTAACCTTTTGAATTCAATTTTTTTTCCTTATTACATAATCAACCATGTTTTGTTGAAATGGATGAAAGCCGCCTTATCCCTGTAACTGATTAAACGACGAGTATTAATAACCTTTTTGAATACTATGGAGAATGAGTATGACGGAATGAGTAACCATATACAATCCACTGTTGCGGTGTTACTATTTTATGCTATGGGTGTAAATACTTAGATTTTACTGTATATATTAATTCTATCCCATTATTGATATTATATCTATTCACAATCATTTTATGCCTATGAATTTTATTTATTTTTAATACACTCAAAAATGCATTGTATTTTTAATTTCCACTAAGGCCATTGTAATATACAAGTAATAATTGTAATTTTAGTGCAACAATAATGCATTACAATTTTTGTTTCCGTTGATATATCACACTCAAAAATGCTTCTGTTTTTTAGTTCCAGCCAGCTCATTATTCTTTCTGCTGCTTGATATATCACTAAGCACACATTGCATTTTATCTTCTTTTGTTTCTTTAAATATAAAGTACATGATAATGATAATGTCTTCTCACCTGATCACCGAATTTTATAGCTTTCCTACTGTTACATATTCCTCCTTACTGTACCCAAAACGATATTACATTCATGCTTCAACAAATAGCAATATTTCACTAATGCTTAAGTAAGCATTAGATATGCTTTCAAATTTGGTACATAAGCATCCGTTGAGAGTATAAAATTATTTCAATACATGATCTACTAATTTGTGTTGTGGTTTTGCATCGCTTTGAGTTCTAAGGAAAACTTCATTGGAAGTTGAGCAAAGATGAGTACAAATGGTCTTTACACTTCTCTGCTAAAATAGAAATCGACATAGGAACCTGATTCCCAGTCGGTAAAGTTTATCTAAAACTCGGCAAAAACTTACAATCTTTATTCAATGATGCAACATTTATTTGTAAGCTGACTTTAGCAGTAATTCTCTGTACAATTACTTGACAAACTCCAGATGCTCCAGCAAGGCGAAGTAAAAGAAATGCGGTATGTAGTCTTACAATTTCCAAGTTTTTGTTCTTTTGTCTCTAACTATGGTGGCTCCCAAGTAACAGCTGGGACTGCAAAAATGATTTATTCGTATAAAACATAATATTAGCTTAATAGTTTCATTTTAAAATTGAGTAAAAAAGCAGTGTAGTTTTACTTACGGATAATGTAATCACATGTACCGATTTTAGCAACTTCATTTTGGAAATATTTACTCATCATGTAATTAGATACTCTGCATTAAGTATGAAGTTTAAAGGGAACAAAAGCAACATCCTTTAAGCTATATATTTGCATCAAAACATACCGATTATATCAGATACAACTCTATGTGAAGGCCTTTAACTGATTATTCTGTAATAATCAATCTGAAAACCGAAATATTTTTAAAAATTAAATTTTATGCCCACTTATCATTTTTTCCATTTAAACATCATTTTTGTTTATTATCATCATATTTATTTATTACTAACATAGTTATAATCAATGGGACTGAAAACAGCTGTTATGTACATATTTTCCATTTATATTTTTATTTATTTATCAAGCTTTAGCCGATATGATAATTATTCAGTATCCATCCATATCATCAGATGTGGATATTTGATATTCGAAATGATTCCAGATAAGAATATGGATATAACTCTATCCACATGGCATGCGCATATGGTTTCAAGCTTACAAATTTGATTTGTTTTGATGTGTTATCCAATTAAATCCTTCTTCTTGAATTTTTATATCTACTAAAAATGAGATCCAGTTTAAAATTATTTGCAAGAATTATATTAGTGTAAGTAAGTTGGTTAAAGTGCTAAAAAATTCACACCTGTAATTCAGCAAAATATACTTATTTAGAAAATGAGGTGAAGTAGTATTTGAGTAGTCGTACATATGTTGATTTGCTGCATTCAAGTACTATCAAAAACCCATATAATATATGTATAAAAATGAACATGATAGGACTATTACTACATCCACTTCTGGCTTGGTAATTAATGTGACATCCGTCATACTCCAATTTTAGATTGTATACAAGTTATTATTTTTCTAATTGCATTTGAGAAAATTAAGTTTTGCACTTAGAAAAATGGACATATCTATTATGAGTAGAATGACATCTCTAATTTTATTAGAATTTAAAAACAATAGTCACCTAATTAATGGTGCGTCTTCGCTGGGTTTGAAACCACTATTGGTTAATAACATTTCATTTTTAAATTTATCACAATTTTTTTTTATTATTTATTTTAAACCAAGAAAACTAATCCAACTTTAATCTATTTACATAACCTTAATGACCTTTCGAATAAATATAGGTTTTTGAGTGAATTTTCCTCACCCATGTTTTATTTTTGAAAATTTGCAACTAACCTAATTTTGTTGAACGTGCACAAAAAAAAACTAACAAAATAAGAACTCTATAAATGTCTATTTGTACGTAATGAAATTTGACGTGAATAAATTTGAAGACATGGAAGATAATTTGGTTTTATTACATATGATTTTATTTTTTTTGTACAGTATTATCTAAACTATATATCTGCAGTAGTTATTTAAAATATGATTGATCTGATAGTAGAAAGATCATGAAAATTGATGGGCATAAAATAGTTTTGGATAAATCATGTGGATATATGCATCAAAATTGATTGTGCAGTACTATATAAACTGAAAGTTGGGTAGGAAAAAAATGGAGTAAGCCTTACAAAGTTATTATTATTGTTTATTTTTTAAGTGGTTTTGTTTTCCCTTCTTATTCCAAATGTAATACCGTTTTTGTCCAGTGTCTTTCCCTTTTTTCCTATATCAAACTACCACATTACACTCTCCGACTATTTTGACATCTTTTGTAAAAGTGGCCAATATAGCATCAGGTATGGCTATGAATGATGAATCCAAGCCAAATGAAAGGGGAATTTGCAGTTTCATAAAACAATAGAACACAGAAACAAGTTTTCTTTACTAGCTTGGAAAACCCGGTATGAAATATGATGATTTTATGCTTTCCTTCGATTGAATACACACGCACACACACACACACACACACACACACACTGTTATTGACCTTTTTTTTCCACTACTGAAATTTTTGAGTGGTATTTTTTTCAATGCATGGTCTTCTGATGTGGCTGCTGTAAAGAACAAACCGCATGAGTAGAGAAATCTGCTTTCCATGAGCTCTAAAGAATGCTGATAAGGAGAATTGGATTGCTTTCATGTGGAGCTATAGGAAACTGATCCATATGAGAGGTTTTGATGTTGTTCAATATTGCATGTCTTGACTGCGCACCTTAGTTAGATTATGGCTGTCATTACTTGTGTATAATAATGGTTTATCGTATCCTTCGATTATATTATGTGAAAGTAATGAGATGTATCGTTTATATCTATTTGTATCATTAGATCTATTAGATGAATAAACTGAATGTAATCCTTAATTAGTAAATTGAGAAGTGGCCGATGGTTTTCTTTTAAAAGAGACTTAAGTATGTTTCTCCAATTGTCGTGCTTTTCATTTGATGCATTTATATTTCTGCTTGTAGTTTCCAACCACTTAATTTAAAACCTGATAGAGGTACAAAATTGTTGTATTTCATGTTATACTAATGAAGCATTGGCAAGGAATATGTTGTAAATAGTATTTGATTGTTCTTCATGCTTTGGAAGTTAGAACATAATAAGTTTCGTTGCAAATTTAGTCAGACTTCTTTTTATTATTAATGTTATGTAGAAGCAAGGGTATTCTTTATTAATTTGCCACTATTAGCATGGCCTTTTTACCTAACACTTTGACTAAGTGTCGGTCTATTAAATAATAGTTGTGTAGTTGTGCAAATTTTGATTTCAGATGTTTGTCTTAACCAGTGGTGTTGTCGAGCCATCGTTGAGCGTTGGTTGGGGGTGTGTTTGGTGTAAGCGGACAGCGGAGTATTATAGCAGAGAATTGGGGTTAGCGGAGAATGTGTTAGGCGCACTAAGCGGACCATTTGAGTGGTGAATGTTAACAGTATGTTAGTAGAATAGAAAAATTATAAATTACTCCAGATCAGTTCAAACCAACTCCATTACGTAGAGCACTTGAACACAATCGCAACGCAAAAAACCCCGTCTCAAACGGATCTCATTTGCACAAGTTATTAATTTTTAAAATCTATAAAACACCAAAAATAACTAACTAAACGCCTAATTAATCAAAACGGATCCGCTTAAGACTTAACGCACCAAAATCAAGCCGTACAGAAATGCCCCGTTTCCGCTTTGATGCGTCCGGACGCGTCAAAGAGGAAACAGAGCATTTCTCTCTCCGTTTCCTCCCCCGAGCACACCCTAGGCGTCAATTTTATCATTTTAATGTATCGCCCTTTTATCATAACGCTTTATTATGTCCTTTGTTTGAGAGATCATCTGGACAATGAGTTTGCTTTTAAAATCAAAAAATACACAATTTTACTATAACTTTATTTTTTTATGTGATATTCAAACAATCCAAGTGCTTATTCAAATCAAATCAGTTGCTCTGTTAAACTAGCACAACACCGAGATGACTAAGGTAGAAGACGTTTATTTAAACCAATTAGTTTCCTATGACATTACTGAAAATTAGTCGAATTGGGTTATTTGATGCTATTTATGGAGATCAAGGAAACCTTTACATCTATTAATTGATTGCTCAATGTACTCATTTTTCTATCACCTATTGTTGCTGTGAAAAACTATTTTCATTTTATATATGTCAAATTATGTCTGTATTTTTCTAAACATAATTTGCTACCAACAACGGATAATTTATCTGTATGGTCTCTCAACTTAGTGCCTAATTTGTCCAAGTTACTCAGCATTAGTTACATCACAATCAATATATTAAATAAATTTCATAAGACATACTACGTAGAGTGTCATCCATCTTTGTTTGTGTATTTTCATTCTATAGTATTTTTTATATGTATTTTACTATACTTTAAACCATGATTTTGTAAATAGAATGAAGATGAGAATTTATGCTAAATATCTACTACATTTCTAAAGCCGACCACATATATGATATATTTATCTGCATGAATACACACACATATATTACATTCATATAGAAATCTAATAATATTATACAAAACTACATTCTCTCTATATTTAATTGATTTATTTTACATAGACTATATTCTAAATAAATTTTAAAATCAATATAATAACAAACATTGCCCGTATGCGTAGCACGGGCCACACACTAGTTTACAAATTAATGTCAAATACATGTTTCCCAATCAATGTTATATTAACATGTTTACAATCAATGTCAAATAACATGTTTTACCTAGGACATGTCTACTTTATATATTATTAAGTTCAACTTATTCATTTTTACACATTCTTCCTTTATAATAATCCCTATTTACAGTTCATAATTCACAAATTCTAATATATCCAGTTCCCCTTTTTAACGTTATTCCATATTATTCCAATTCTATGCAACTCAAACGGGAAAGGCATAATAAGACTCTAAATAAACAACGATAAAAGGGGATAAGGAAGAAGACTGTACATATAACAAACAATAACTGTAAAAGGAGTAGGTAATTAATAGTGATTAAAGTGAACAATAAAATGTAAAAGATTAAACTTATAAACACTGATACTTTCAGATCCAATATATTTTACTGTCAAAATCCTTTTTATTTAGATTGCTAGTCACTACAACAACTATTGTATCTATTTTAACTTTAACTTAGAAGAAATCTGAAAATCTCAGTAATACTCACATAAAATTGTTGTAGATCCAGAAAAAGGCCTTTGGAAAAAGAAGTAGAAGCAGAATTTCCTTTCAGATTTATTATGTTGACAGTACCCAGACGTTTTCCCCAAATTTTATAATCAGAACATTATACAGTGGAGGCTAAGAAGATGAAGAATAGTAGATGTGGGGAAAGAGTGAGGGTTAGTAGCCTTTTTATAGTAGAGTTAATGTCCAGGTTCATTAGATTTGTTGTCCAAGTTCAATGTATTTTATACATCAGCAATACATAAGCAATTATCCATAACCAGGCTCGAAGGTGGGTCGACCCACATTAGACATTGGTCCACACTAGTGTCCACCCCTGGGTCGACCCCTGGTTTGACCCATGTGTCGACCCAGCTAAGGGTTTGGTCGCCCATTTACTGTTATTTTATTTTTTGTTTATTAATTATATTCTCTAATTTAATTTCAAACTTTAATTGATTATAACTTGTTCATTTCTCGTCTAATTTGCGCAAACTAAAAGTCTATCCAAATCAGAATTTTGTAACGGACGCAACGTAAAAATCTATTTTGTTCAATTCTCAATATTTTTATGATTAACATTTATTTTATCAGTTTATTGCTCAATTAATTAATCCATTAATTAATTATTATTTGTTAAAAGTTCAGGTTGTTACACATAAGAGCCATATTGAGTGCAAAATGTTGTCCTCCGTAACTCGTAATTGATGAAATCCCATGGCAAGGTCGAACCAAGAAAATACCATAGTGCCACTAAATTGATCAAATATATCGTCTATTTTAGGAAACAAATATCAAATCTTTGATGGTCAACCCATTAGGCTTGCGGTAATCAATGCAAAGCCTAAGAGTTCCGTCAGACTTCTTCACGAATACCACCACGACGCCCCATGGTAAAGAACTTGACTGGATAAACTGTTTGCCTCCAAGCTCTAACAGTCGTTGCATGAGTGCCTGTTTTATTTAGTCGGTATCCTCATAGGAGGAGGACATAACTGGCCGTGCATCTAGAATAAGGTTGATGCAAATCTTAATCGCTCGCTTGGGTGAAAACCCTGAAACAAGCTTAAATATATTAGCAAACTCGCAAATGGTTGGAATCAGAGATATGTCATCCTCATCTCGGGACTTAAGAGCAAACAAAGATGCTTCAGAATCATGATCGATATCCTGAAGAATAAGAGATAGCTGAGCTAGCGAGTTAGGATGTCAAAGATATAAAAAAATTTCAAAACAGTAAATTCTGCCTTTTTATCGAATGAGCTAGTCCATACCCAATACCATATACAACTCAAGGAAATGAATCACATGCATATTCACATGGAAAGAAAACCCACAAATGAATATCTCAACATCCTCAAATAAAATGCTATGGTTTGCAGATCCCCGGTAGGAATGGAAGTCCGTAATGAAGTAATCAAACATGTCACATCCAAAAAAAATAGCATCAGCGAGTTCCTTCTATACGAAAGAATGCGACGCACCCATACCATATAATACCCATATAAAACGATCATGGAATAATATAGAACCTTCAAGGATAGAAGAAGATGTACCTCGAGGCTGTGACGGACAACCATAACCATCTGCTACATTAAGTTTTCTAGGCTTTACATTCCAAAGAGCAATTGGACACGAAGAAAACCAATGCCCCTTTTTCTTACATAACGACATATGCGGAGCTTGGGACAATCTGAATCAAATGATCACTTGCATCACAATTGTAACATCTCCTCTTGCTAGGAAGTGCTACACAGGGCTTAGAGTTAGAACCAACAGAGTTCTTCTTCTTATGGGGAAAGTACTTTAACTTGTGAAAGAGAAACTTTTGTTATTTGGGTTTTTCCGAACCTTGGTCTTATTGCTACTATCCCTCTCATTCTCCATCGCTTTGAGGTAAAGGTTCAAGTCTACAAGCACCTCCAATGATAACTTAAGCTAAAGCACAAAAGACTTCATCAAATATTTCTTAAGACCAGAAATTAACTTGAGATTCTTTTTATAAGAGATGCTGATATGGTCGAGACTATATTTTGATAAGGCCTCAAAAGTTGCTACATACTTGGAAGAAATCAACTTCCCTTGATTCAAGTCAATGAAACGTTAGGCTATACACTACACCAAAACAAGGGATTCCCAACGAGTATAAGTGTTACAAATAATTTCTACAACACTTTTTAGTGTTACTAATGGCCTGCGAGGAATTGGCAGGACAAATTGGTGAGACTTATAAGTGTTACAAACAGTAGTTGCTAACACTTATAAATGTTGGAACCATAAGATACTGTAAAACTTATAAGTGTTACAAATAGACTAATTGCTAACGCTTATAAATGTTGAAACCAGAAGATGTTGTAACACTTAAAAGTGTTACAAACATACTCTTTGCTAACATTTAAAAATGTTGGAACTATAAGATATAGTAACACTTATAAGTGTCAGTATCATAATCCTACTAACACTTATAAATGTTGCTATACATAAATTGGTAACACTTACAAACTAAGCAAATTGAAGGATACTAAACTACCTAGCTCCCCAAGGAAATATACCGTCACCCCTTCTGATGCACACTAGGAAACTACCTCCTTATCTAAACACAAGAGTAAAGCTAAGTCATTAAAATTAGTCAACCCATATGCTCATTTGGTGCCTTATGCAGCTTATAGAGCACCTCCTATGCAATTACTGAAGCCAGCGCGTATGTCCACACTTCATTCAACTCTCCTGTTACAGCCAACCAAAGTTCTTCCTCTGGCACCTTCAATAGACAGGACTATGACACCTTCTCTAACTCACTTTTGACTGCTTCTCTTTCCATGCACAAGGAGCTTAAAACTCCTGTCACAAGGGGTGAGAAGACTAAGTTTCTAAGAGAGCAATTTCCCCCTAACGGTTGATGATTGGGAGTGCCACTTCAGAGACAATTAATCATGCCTCTATGATATTTCGCAGTTGAAGACAGTTGTATTCTTTCTACCGTTCTTTACTTAGACGGTTAGTTGTATTATTTCACTATATTATTTCACAATATTATTTCACCATAAAAGTACCGCATACAAAATTGAAGACTGTCTTAACACCTATACTGAAATAACATATGAATTCCTTTATCTGCAAGTTCATCGATCTTAGTAATCCCTTTTAAAATAACATACAAAATTATAAAAATATAAAAAAATTCATTTGTAGCCATGGCTAAGTACTAGAACATATAATATCATCAGCCGAGTAATTAACAAAACAAGCCATGGCTAAATACAATCAAAAGCAAGCTACGGTAAAATCACGCAAGGAGTAAGTTCTTAGAAATTTAGGGCTTTTGTGAGTCTATAAGAGATTCAACTTTTACAAGTTACTGGAAATAAATAATCATTCAAAAAATCAAAATTTGAGACAAAATCGAACCTTGATACAAGAAAAATCCGTTGATGAACCTCATCAAATCTGAACTCGTGATGTCCTGACAAACTGGAGGTAGCGGATTCACCATGGAAGAAGAGAAACTGTCGGATTTTGCATGGAAGAGGAACTTGAAGATTTCGCCGCATGGAAGAAACAACCCAAAACCCTTAGTGTGAATTCCAATTTTGTGCGGCCTAGAATGTTGTAAGCATAACATATGATATGTTCCTTCATTAATAATTTATTTACCCATTTTCCAAATTTTACAACACTTGTTCGTGTTGTGAATATTAATAAATATTTTAAATGTTTATACCAACACTTTTTTAATATGCTAACACATTTTTAGTGTTATTAGTTTATAACATTTATAAGTGTTAGCGGTTGATAGATATATAATGTTGGGAAATCAATGATTTGTTGTAGTGCTAGGATTGTCTTCTTAGACTCAGGCATGAACTTGAGCTTGAACCACTCTCTAAACTGTTTCCGCTTTAAGATGGACTCATCATCTATACAACAAGAAGCTCATACCAATCCGATGCATAATTTTGCAACATGCTCGATATAACAAGAACACGGTAGTGGTCAGGTATCTCCATATGATGCGCTTGCATGTACGAAGCTAAGCCTGAAACTATAACGATGACTCTAAGACTTTGAAAGACTTTCCTATAAGATGGGTAAATCTCTACTCATGCTCACAAATGCAGACTTACACAGAGGAGAAGAATGCGCTAGAGATGGGGGATGCGTGCTCTAGATAAGCTCCAAAATCTGATTAGTAGACATGCATTCACTATCTAGATATGATCCACTGGACTACTTAGCATTATAGTGACGACCTTTACCTCTCCCAGCCATATGTTGAAAGTAGAAAATATGATATTGGTTATTCACAAGGGTAAGATATTATCAGTTAATTTCAATATAGAATACTACAAAATTTAAAATTTTATATTCCTAGACGTATTCCCACTTATATCTACCCCCAAAGGACATGAAAAGTTAAGGACACAAATAAGGACAACTTTAACTAGGGACGATGTTAACACTCATATTATACTTCGGTGTACTGTAATATGTATATTGTTATGTGTTTATTACATTTTGTTCTGACTTCAACTCTGATACCAAGATATGACGCCCCCACCAGTGACCCACGCTAACAAAGAGTGTTATTAGGTAATAATGTCTACTAGTACAGAGAATCAAGCTGTTTAGGAGTGATCATTCCTGAGTTCTATATTGAACATGTATCAAGTACGTCAATTTAGGGCTCATTTTTTCCCTTACCTCAAGTGGTTCAACATACTTATTTCCCACATAATACAATATTACAATGGCTAGTGGATCTATTCAGAATAAAATATAATTATGGTAAATAACACAGACTGCAGAACATCTAACAAAACTATATACACAGGAACATTAAGCATAGGATACAGTGATGCATACGAAATTGCTTATATGAACTACAATATATACAACATCATGTCCCATAAAAGAATAAATAAATATAAATTAGAATCAAACTAGTGAACTGCTACACAACTACTTAAAAACTATGCCTAACATCCAAAAATTGATAGATAATCCATAGCGAAAGCTGAATAAGAAAATATCTACAACTAGTGCTAACATAAAATAACTCAGTCTGACACGAGTATATAAAATACATAGGCTAGTCTTGTTTAAACATGGTGAGTAGATCATGATAAATGAAGTATAGAATCATAAATGGATAACTCTACTTATACAGAGGAAGAGTAATTTCAACTAGGTGCAACATATGGCTCATGAAATAAGTTGTAACTAAAACTACATATAATGGTCTCATTAAAAGTTGTCAGCAACTATATGTAAATGTTGAATACGTGATATTTTTGTTTGATGATAACAAACATATTTTATATTACAAATGTGTTTAAAGTTGTACTGTTCTCTATTTCACATCGTATAGAAATAAAAATTATTTTTGACTGATAATACTGCTACACATAATTTAAATATTCGCACAAGTATTTATTATTCAAAAATAAATTTTATTTCATGTTTCACAAACAGAGTAGTACATCTTTACAGAACACTCATATATACACCAAATCATTACATTCAGTTATTACATATGTTCCTCACTACAATTTCTCTCTCACTTAGTTACACTCTCTCACTCACATACAACTGTTCACTGTTACACTATATCTTTACATTCTTCTAATCTTGCCTAGTTATCTGCAAACCTATCACAGAAACAAACACATAGTGGACTGGAACTAAACAAATATAAATTTGAGCAAATGAAAATTTATTTTAATTTTTTATATGCCTTAAATTTTTTATGGTGCGTTTCTCATCATTTTTGTGACTTAGTCTGATTTATATGTACGTCCATCTGTGCCTAGGAAACTTGTGATATTCACAGTGATTCACTGTAAATACCACAAGTTAGACAATTCTTCTAGTGCTCACATATATAAACTGTTTGTCCACAATACATGTATACACATACATGTATGTATATACATAGATATATTTTTCAGGTACACAAGGGCAAATTTGGTCAAAATTCAATCTCAACACAAAACATTTCTAGCAAAATTTATACAAGTATATATATATATATATATATATATATATATATATGCACATATGTGCATATGTACATATACGTATACATAATGTACATAGAATCTTGCAAACACATGGATAGCGTCTCAAGCACCCAGTCATGAAGCATAAATGTGCAAACTCAACCTTCAACATACACAAGCAAGAAAGCAAATGTACACATCAAGCCAAGTTGTCGAGCAGCAATGGAAAATAAGCATAGCAGGTTCTTCCAGCAGTGCAACATGGAAGAACAAAGTGGATAGATTCATACAGGCATATAAACATGACTGCATCAACATGGAAGAACAAAGCAACAAACTAGACCACCTAAAAGCTTCTCAAATCAAAATGAAAAAGTGCAACACACAGACCATAATACATGCAACTTTCAGATATGCACAAGAATTCATGTGCACAAGGAACTGGGTCAGGGAAAATCAAAGCCAGTAGTATTAGTATATACACATACATGTTTGACTAGTCATATGTGTGTCACTAAATAGTTCATACAAAATGAAGTTCAAACATAGCAACATAGAAGACAAAACAAAAATGAGCAACTCAGTGAACTCATGTAAACAGTTTCTGGTTGATGTTTTCAAGTCCGAGAGTTCAAATGTCAATATGCAAGAAAATTGAAGGTGTGCAAAATTCATGTACATGCAGTAGAAACTCAAATGTCAAGTTCAACCACAAATGGACAAATCTAGTATGTGCATATGTGTGAAATTTCAAGACTGCATGCACATAATACATTTTGATGCTATTGCAAAAGAATGAAACAACCCATGATACAAATATGTGGAGAAATGCAAAAGATTCAAAGAACCAAATGCATGCAAGTGAGAACTCAGGGGAAAATCACTGTGATAATGCCCAGAAATGTACAAGTTAATAATCCAGTGGCAGAACATGATGTAACACTCAAAAGTTTAAGGGATTGGAGGCAAACAGATATGTTAAAGGTATAATTGTAAAAAAGGTGTATATAAACACACATTTGTGCATATACATATATACATACACCATATATATATATATGCTGTATTGACCGATGCAGCACTACAGAAACATGTTTACATGCAGCAGAAATGACCAAGGAATTAAAGTTTTTTATTCAAAAATTCAAAGAAAGAAAATGAAATCATTTTCTACATGACTGAGTTATATCAAATCTGGAAATTGAATATTATTTTTCAATTTACAGAGTTCATAGATGCCATGTAATCGACTAGATACATCAGAGTTTTTTAAGGAAAGATTTCATCAGAAATTTGAAAAATCAAATGTTTTGGGATAATATCAATTTCACCAAATTCATAGAGGAAAAAAAATCGGTCACATTCATTCCTTAATTCACGTAAGACTCTTTTTCAACAAATTCGAAGAATTTGTTTTGGAAACCAATCAATCTACATTCAAAAGTTTCTAGAAATGTTCTTGTCGATTTCAAAGACCAGAAAATCAAATAAAAGTTTTCCATAAATTCACAAAACCAAATCAGGCAAGTTAATATTCAAAATCAGAGAATTAGGCTTTCCTAAAACGTATAAATACACCAAGTTCCTCACTGGCAAATGTATCCCAATTGAAAACAAATCATGCACAAATACTCGAGCAAAAAAATATATCAGAGAGCTTAATTTCTATTCGGCCGAGAGATTGGGAAATCAAAGATCGCAAAGTTCGTCAGCAGTCAAGTTCAAAGATCGTCTGAAGCAAATTCCATTCATCTTCTACGATCTGGAGAATTTCATAAAACCCTAGGCAACATTTTTGGAGTAGAAATGAAATAAAAGAAACAACTGAGTTTCTTCAAAGAAAAAAAGAAATAAAAAGTTGTTAACCCTTCTTTCTTATTCCAGGGGTTTTGAATTCTTGGGTTTTCATTTAATTTCCTTTTGTTTTGTTGTTTCATTTTTGTAAACATCTATAAGTTTATTAGTTTACTTCTTAACTGGGGTTTATAGGTTCCTTCTTTGTAATCTAGGAAAATCTGTCTGGTATAAAGATCAGTAAGGGGTTTTGAGCATAGGATTAGAGCAGGAGGAGGGATTGCGAGTTACAGGGGTTCGTAAGCGTGATCTGTTTTAATATCTAGTAAAAATCTTGGGGATGCAGCAGTAGGCAGGGTTTGCCGAAGCTGGGTAACTTCTGTGTGCGATTTTCTTTTCAGTAATTTTTTTATTTTGAAATTGTTTAAATAGCCTAAAACCTTATTCACTCCCCTCTAGGGTTAATCTAGATCCAACAAGTGTTATCAGAGCCAGTGTCTAATTAACTCTGGGGTAATGAGTTTAATGAATAATGCTTTTTCTGAGGGTCAATCCATAGTTAGGCCTCCTATGTTTAATGGTAGTGATTATGCTTACTGGAAAGCCAGGATGAAAATTTATTTAATATCTGTTGATTGCGATGTTTGGGATATTATTGAAACAGGATATAAAACACCCACTATAATTATTAATGATGCTGAATTTCCTAAACCAAAGGACAAGTGGGATGCTGATGATAAGAATTTGTATTCTATTAATGCTAAACCAAGAATGCTTTAATTTGTGCTCTTGAAAAAAACTAAATTTAATAGAATTTCTCAATGTAATACAGCATAGGATATTTGGCATACTCTGTAGGTAACCCATGAAGGAATGTCCCAAGTGAAAGAGTCTCATCTTGCCTTATTAAGCAATGAATACACAAACTTTAGTATGCAAAAGGACGAGAGTATAAAGGACATGTTTGGTCGTTTCTCTTTGCTGGTTTACAATGCCAGAGCTCTTGGAAAAGTATATATTGAAGTAGAAGTTGTAAGGAAAATTCTACTAGTTCTGCCAATGAACTTTGAATTTAAAGTCACAACAATCCAAGAATCAAATTATTTGAGAAAGCTGAGCATAAAAGAACTAATAGAAAATCTGATGACTTATGAAATGGAGCTAAAGGCACGAGAAGATCGCAACAACTCAGAACTAAAGAAGAAGTCAATTGCCTTGTCCAATACTGTAACGACCCGTGTTTTTGCCCGTCAAATATTTAATTAAATTTATTTAATTTAAATATTATATTGGAAATATTAATGAAATTTAATATTGAATTCGTTATTAAAAACGAAGTTGAACGTTATAATTTATATATAGTATAAATCGAGCCTGAAATGGCGCTGCAGTTCGCAATATAGAGTTTTGAACTTCAACTGAGAATACAGGATTCGATATAAGTCGGATTTCTGTGAAACAAGAAACGTTGAAACCGTATTGACGATAATTTTCATATGAAAGAGAAAATTCCAGATTCCGTGTTATAGATAATAAGTTATGGCCGAATCAAATTTTTGAATAGTCGCTATAGAATCGTTTATCGACCGTATCGGTTTATTCGATATAGCTAGAGATCCGGTTTGAATTTAGACAAGGTCCTTTTGGGAAGTAGCGATAATTTAATTTTTAGAATTTTACTGTAATTTTTAATTAATTTAATAAGCAACTTTTTATTTGGAGTATGTGGCACCCTGTATCGACATTTCGGGATTTCACAATATGAGTCCATCTACCGGTATTATTACATTTTTGGGACCAGAGCACATCACTCATTTAAATGGTATTTTTGTTTCTGTCCATAACAGTCCCTACGTGAACAGAATATTTCATAGTGGGGTACGCTATGTTTTTAACTTAAAACAAACTAAACTGAATGGTTAACTGGTCAAACGGACTCAGAATTCAACGAAACAAGTTTCATACGAAACCTTAGGAAGAGGTCTAGTGAAACGTCAAGGCCTCATATTTTTAGGATTTTTTCTGGAATTGTTAGAAATTATTGCTCGGTGTTTTTCGTCGATATTTTCTAAGGGATTTTCGCAAACGGTGTCGGAATTCGACGAAACCTGTCCCATTGGGTCCGGAATATTTTTTTATGCTAGGAATACATATTTGTTTGACAAAAACGGAGGGTTTATGTAGGTAACTTGACGAATTTCTCTATGCAAAGCATGGAACAATAAAATAATAATATAATCATCCCTTCTCTTTATAAAGGCCAACGTTGGAAACCATGTGAAACTATCCTGGCATAGAGGGCACATCGTTCTGTCTATTCTTCTCAGAAGCAAACAGTAAAACCATGTTATATACGACCCTGCACATGCAACCACGTGAGAAAGAAAAGAACTTCCCTTTCAAGCAAGAATTCAGACGTGTTGTCCAACGTACCGACATGCTGTGTGAACCGTCACGCCTACCCTAGGATTTATCAAAACACAAGCCTATATATAGCCACTGTTTTGTGTTATCAAATCACCAACGTACACACACCCTTGCGCTGTACACAACCGACAGCTTGGCAACCACACTTCCTCCAAACGTAACCCCCAAGTAAACGTAAACCCCACGTACTTCTTGTCCTATAAAATGACCTTGCTACTTCTTTTTCTTATTTTCTTCTGTTTCAACAATAATGCAAACTGATATTCACTCTACCAAAATAAATCAAAACAGTTCGTAATAAAATTCTTATATCCCAAACTTTTTCTTCTTGCATCCCCTTACCGCAAGCCTTCAACAGTCTTTAGTTCGAAACCAACACAGCAAATTGTACTAAGCACATTTGCCTCTTCAGCCTAAATGAATCTCGTCTTCTTCTTGATGTTATAAGATATGGTTCTTCTTTTATTCTTTCTGTGGGAACGTGAGCACTTAAAGAAAAAAAAAAAAAAAAAAAAAAAAAAAAGAAGGCAAAAGCTGAAAACAGAAGGGACGGAAGTGGGGAAAAAGGGAGGCTCGCTTGCATGAAGGGGACTCGAGAAGCAACAGGGGACGTTGTGGGATGGGAGGAAGTGGTGCGGCATACGAGGTTGAGGTTGGGCGTGGGATTGTTGGGCGAAGCGAGGGTCAGTGAGCAACGTGAGTGGAAGATGGTGAAGGAAGGGAGTTCGGCCGTTAATACTTAAGGATGATACTTGGGCTTTGTTGGATGAACAATGCGAACAAGAAGAAGTTGAAGAACGTGAGGAAGGAACTTCTGGGAAACAGACATGAATATTAAACGGTTGTTTCTAACGAAGGCACTGGTACTAGGAAGCAACCCAGATTAAAACAAACCATTTGAAAAGAAAGAACGTGAAGGACTTGTTGCCGCCGGTTTGGTTATTACAAAGCGAAAGAGTGTTCGTGAGGGGTCGTGACAATACAAAGATGAAGAAAACAAGCATATTTACGGTGCATTGAAAGAGAATTGGAGCAGGTCAGAAATACCAGAATTATATGGACGATCATAATATCGTGGAACTGATCTGAACAGTAATGTGGACAGCTGGAAATTTCTGTTAAATTGAACAACTGTTTAATTTAACTGTAACCGGACCAACGACAATCAAGGTGAGTTAAACTCACTCAGTTACCCTTTTTATATTTTATATAAATTGGGTGTTTTTATTTTATGTGCTTTGCTTGCCAATGGTTGACTGTTTTTGCTAGTTATCTATTTAACTGTTGATTTAACCGATGAAATTAAACTGTGTTTAATTTCAGTGAAATACCAAATCGTTATTTTTAACGATTGGTTCCAATAAAGGTGACTCACCTTGGTTGGTCACGTTTATTTATAAACGTGTTTAAATGGTTGCATTGTTTGAATTGCTTATGGTTGATGTTAAATGGTCGTTATTTAATTTATCAGTTAAACAAAACTGAATGGTCTGATTTGTATACAGGGAAGAACAGGTTGGAGGAATCCAACCGGATTCCTCAAATGTATTATTTATTTTCATATTATCATATATGAACTGATCTGTTTGTGTGATTGATTTGATGGTTGATTATTAATTGAATATTCAACCTCTGTTTTGGTTGAACCAATAGGTGATATTGGTTAAGTGTTTGGCAGAGTATGGCCTTTAAAAATCAATCAGTTTATAGATATGGATTCACCGTTAGGTGAGTCGATAAAAGTGAAGTTATAAAGTTTATTTTATAACTGGACTCAGATCTTGAAATATATTATTTAAATAAAGTAAAAAAGGGAGTTAAATAAATATTTTATTTATTTAAGACCTTGATTTATGGTTGGTTTATTTTATAAAGTATATGCTGATGTTAATCAGATTTTCAAGTATGAAGATAAGCAATGAATTGAAAGGGTTAAACTTTGATCATTGTTTTGTAAAGGAAACAAATAATTAGAATCTATTTAAATTAATTATATTTTTAATTAATTTAAAGCGAAGATTGTTGTAATCGGTTAATGAGATAATCAAGTTTTGAGTTAATTAAATCAACCATTTGGAATTAGAATTGTTTATCAAGTTAATGTGTTTTGGCCAAAATAGTTAAATGAATATTGTTTGAATTTAAATAAGGATTTGAAAGGGATTAACTACTAAAGTAGTTAATGTTTGAAATAAGTTATTATTTTAATTAATGATGAATATATTTTTAAATGGGAATTCATTTAAAAAGGGTACCAAATGTGAGATGCAAGCCAATTGAATGGTGAAAGGAAATAAACGTATTCAATTATATGAATTAAGTGAAAGAAGATTATGATAAAAGGGTTTATTATAAACCAGAATTATAAATGGAATTTTGGCATTGATTATAACTGATATTTATCTGAGGATAAGACCGTTGTTTGGTCAAGGTCTGAGAGGTAATTAAAATACCCCAACTTGAACAACGTCGGGATTATCTGAAGATAGTATTAGTTGGTAATCGTAAGAGACGTTAGTGGATATGGTCTGAAATCTAAACAGCGAATTTAGCGCTGTGGTTATAATATATGTTTTGTAAATCTAATATAGCAATTGTAGCACTTTTGCTATAGTAAATGGATTGTAAACCTAAACAGCGATTATAACGCTGTTGTTTTGTAATTCTAAATAGTAATTATAACGCTATGGTTATAACATATGTGTTATAAATTTCTTTGTTAAAACTAATGGATTTCCGAATCTAAAAGATGATTTGACGGAAGAATTTAGTGGGAAATTGAATATAGCTATTCGAGTTAGAATTAGCCAAACATAATTATTCGGCTAAGTTGCCATTGCGTACGACTGCTAGCGTAATTCGCAGGGCTGCAGATAGCCTACGGCGGTCGGATGTTTCCTGAGGGATTCAGGTGTAACCATTGTGATCGCTGTGATCTAGAGTCAAGCGAATGGAGTTAAGACGAATGTTAGGTAAATCGAATTAGAGTTATTCAAATGAATCTGTTTTAACAGAGTTAGAAGTTTGATTTAACAAAGTAAATCAAGTGTTAAAAGGCCAAGTGGTGCTGAATACTGAACCAGTGAACTCATTGGAGTGTCATGATTGAAACACTATTTATTTTGATAGTTAAAACACCGACTATCAAACCTGTCCAATACGATTGTTGGTATGGAAAGACCGGGATCGAATTTATATTCGAAAACCATTCCGACCAAAAATACGTGAAGATATTAGAAGATGATCGAGATGGTGCTGTGAAGACCGTTGATTTTCACCAATGGAAGAACCACTAATATTCTCTGCCTGGCAAGCAGAGATAAACTGTGATTCTGTCGTGGTTGGAATCTACGGGTTGCAAGGACTTCTCGCTACTGATCCATGGGGTGATTCCTATATGGATGTGGTAGGAGAGTGCCTTCGGTTCATCCTGTTCCTGGATGACGTATATGGACGGATGTCTGACAGAGTATTTCCAAAGGATCACGTACGTTGATTTCTTCAAACGTACGATAGTTGTTGGCAGGGAATTGCCATTCTCTAGCTTTCAGCTAGAGTATTTTTGTGGACGTCAATTAGTGATATCTGACGGATCTGACGATGTGGCATTCAAAGTGAATGACGACCAGATGATCAAGAGTAATCTAGACCTCAAGCCTCATCAACCGGAAGATGACAAAAATCGGGCAGGCAGCATGGCTATGTGGGTCGCTCCCATTAGGGTGTATGATCACCTATCTAGAGGAAATCCTATTTGTTTCTTAAATCTATGTTTCGATGTTGTCCCTTGTCGGGAGACGGTTGCTGATCCCAACCGTCGGTGATATACATTCGATACACTCAAGCGAAATGAGTGGTCGGTCATGTGAGGGCCGGGTTGCAAGAAGTTCTTGTTGAACCCAGTGTATTCGTCTCTAGAGATACACGATCGGAAGGTGGACCCATACCTTGTCAAGTTGGAATCCAATCTCCAATAAGCGCCCGCGGTTTTTGATTGTATACTATATATGTAGAGCGTGAGATGCAAGCGTTCTACTAGATTCTATTTACTTGTATTTAGACATTATTATAATATCAGACCAGATATTGGTTTCAAAACTGTTTTGGGTTATCGTAAGGTAAAAACCGTCCGTGTTTATGTGTGGATTTGGTCTTACAATTATCCTTTTCTTTTGAAAAGATTTTTGAACTCTAAAATCATGATTGGATGATTCACCCTTATAACTGTGCGAGTTTATCTCACTCTGGTTCACCAGACTGACCCGGTGTTTTGTAAATGCTCGGGTTAGGCCGGGTTGTATAGGTTCAGGTTATCGACTGCTATGAAGAGACGAGCTGGAAGAGTCCAGACGTATGATATTACTACTATTCCGCTGTGTGTTGTATGAGGACAGATTATCACTGTCCAGATGTTGATGTACTCTGATATTGTAAGTATTTTCAAAGTTCTCAATAAAGATTTACTTCTGTATTATATTTTGTTCCGCTGCGATGTGAGACTCTGTGTGGTGTTTCATCTTCTTCTTCTATTCTAATATTTCTTTCTCTCTTATCTCACCCTCTAACTTCTTTCTATTAATGATCTGGAATGTTCGATGTCTGAATAGTCAACATGGTAGTTTGATGTTGATTTTCGGAGTCGAAAAATCCCGGTTCGTTTCAGTGGTATCAGAGCTATTGGTTAAGTGAGTACCTTGGCTCTGTGGCGTGACTCAGTAGAGATGGGGTTAGCAATACCCTAGATTGAGTTTGAATGTATATATATG
Source organism: Allium sativum (assembly GCA_030737875.1). Lineage (NCBI taxonomy): Eukaryota > Viridiplantae > Streptophyta > Magnoliopsida > Asparagales > Amaryllidaceae > Allium > Allium sativum. Next base: position 484,467,655 of record CM060915.1, read on the forward strand.
AGCGCGTATTTGTAAATGGTTATTAAAACTGTATTATATTGTGTTGATTGGTCTGTCGAGTAGTTTATGAATTCTGGTCGATACAGTAATGCAAACTGTGTCGATAGGTGTTTCTAAACTCTTGAACAGAATAATTCGACACAGTATGTTTTTGAAAGGGGGTGAATGAAATAATTTTACCCAAATTATATTTTGATATAAAGGAAATATATATGTTGGAAATATCATAATATATGTGGTGTGTTGTTCGTTGTTATAATCAAATAAGATTATAATTGAAATGGTTATATAAATAACCAATTAGAATTCGTATAATATGGAATCAGATGAATTAAATCTGAAATCTAAATCAAAAATTGGAATTAAAATTCCCAAAAGTGGGAAAGGTGTTGTAAATGAACTTGGAGTGAATATATGAGAATTTTTAAAATCCTGGGAGGGTTTTAAATTGTTTTACAAGCCTTGGAAAGGATATTTTGAAATGGATTTCAAAATGAAAGTGTTTAGAACTGGTTTTGAAAGTAATATAGTATTGAACTCACTTCGATAGCTGGAAAATAGATTCCAATGATGTGCGCGCCATCATTGGTGTTCATTTTCGAGTTTGCAAGTGACGGATTACTACCAAAATTTTTGTTTTTGGATTGTTTTGAGAAACAGGTTGCTTTGATATTCCAAATGAATAAATTGATTTTTTTTTTTTTGAAAAGGCTAGGCTGTAAGAACTCCCAGAAATAGATTATTTGAAATAAACACAAATTAAATAGAAATGTGTGAAAGCAAATTTGAAGTTAAATTGAAACAGTTCAGTAGAAATTAAATTGAATTGAAATAGAATGGCATCAAGTAGAATTGGACTGGATAAGAGATAATCTGGGATGTAAATGAATTGTTGAGCAAGAAATTGGAATTAAGATTGGAATTGCAGTTTGATTGGGATTTGGCTTGGATAAGCGAATGAGTGTGTTGAAGATAAAAGTGATTTGAGTTTGACTGGGATGACAGTTGTATATGTTGGATTAGCAGCAGATGGAAAAGATATAATGATATGCCCGACAAAAAGGTACACGTTTATTTTTATATGGGTTTGGAGATTTATGAGCCTATTGGGCAAGCCGCTTGGCTGTTTTATTTTCTTTTGGGATTGGAGAAGGCCTAGAAAGGCGAGTAGTGGTAGTACCGATTGAGCCGTACAGAGGAGGTGCTGGCGAAATTTTTCGTAAATTTAAAATGTTAGGAAATTTTCAATATTTTTGAAAATATCTATATATAGTATTGAAATTGGTTTCTAATTTAAAATAAATTGGATTTGGAAGTTAGTGAGTTTATAACGTTTTTTCTTACCTTAGCAATTTCGAGGACGAAATTATTTTAAGGGGGGAAGAATGTAACGACCCGTGTTTTTGCCCGTCAAATATTTAATTAAATTTATTTAATTTAAATATTATATTGGAAATATTAATGAAATTTAATATTGAATTCGTTATTAAAAACGAAGTTGAACGTTATAATTTATATATAGTATAAATCGAGCCTGAAATGGCGCTGCAGTTCGCAATATAGAGTTTTGAACTTCAACTGAGAATACAGGATTCGATATAAGTCGGATTTCTGTGAAACAAGAAACGTTGAAACCGTATTGACGATAATTTTCATATGAAAGAGAAAATTCCAGATTCCGTGTTATAGATAATAAGTTATGGCCGAATCAAATTTTTGAATAGTCGCTATAGAATCGTTTATCGACCGTATCGGTTTATTCGATATAGCTAGAGATCCGGTTTGAATTTAGACAAGGTCCTTTTGGGAAGTAGCGATAATTTAATTTTTAGAATTTTACTGTAATTTTTAATTAATTTAATAAGCAACTTTTTATTTGGAGTATGTGGCACCCTGTATCGACATTTCGGGATTTCACAATATGAGTCCATCTACCGGTATTATTACATTTTTGGGACCAGAGCACATCACTCATTTAAATGGTATTTTTGTTTCTGTCCATAACAGTCCCTACGTGAACAGAATATTTCATAGTGGGGTACGCTATGTTTTTAACTTAAAACAAACTAAACTGAATGGTTAACTGGTCAAACGGACTCAGAATTCAACGAAACAAGTTTCATACGAAACCTTAGGAAGAGGTCTAGTGAAACGTCAAGGCCTCATATTTTTAGGATTTTTTCTGGAATTGTTAGAAATTATTGCTCGGTGTTTTTCGTCGATATTTTCTAAGGGATTTTCGCAAACGGTGTCGGAATTCGACGAAACCTGTCCCATTGGGTCCGGAATATTTTTTTATGCTAGGAATACATATTTGTTTGACAAAAACGGAGGGTTTATGTAGGTAACTTGACGAATTTCTCTATGCAAAGCATGGAACAATAAAATAATAATATAATCATCCCTTCTCTTTATAAAGGCCAACGTTGGAAACCATGTGAAACTATCCTGGCATAGAGGGCACATCGTTCTGTCTATTCTTCTCAGAAGCAAACAGTAAAACCATGTTATATACGACCCTGCACATGCAACCACGTGAGAAAGAAAAGAACTTCCCTTTCAAGCAAGAATTCAGACGTGTTGTCCAACGTACCGACATGCTGTGTGAACCGTCACGCCTACCCTAGGATTTATCAAAACACAAGCCTATATATAGCCACTGTTTTGTGTTATCAAATCACCAACGTACACACACCCTTGCGCTGTACACAACCGACAGCTTGGCAACCACACTTCCTCCAAACGTAACCCCCAAGTAAACGTAAACCCCACGTACTTCTTGTCCTATAAAATGACCTTGCTACTTCTTTTTCTTATTTTCTTCTGTTTCAACAATAATGCAAACTGATATTCACTCTACCAAAATAAATCAAAACAGTTCGTAATAAAATTCTTATATCCCAAACTTTTTCTTCTTGCATCCCCTTACCGCAAGCCTTCAACAGTCTTTAGTTCGAAACCAACACAGCAAATTGTACTAAGCACATTTGCCTCTTCAGCCTAAATGAATCTCGTCTTCTTCTTGATGTTATAAGATATGGTTCTTCTTTTATTCTTTCTGTGGGAACGTGAGCACTTAAAGAAAAAAAAAAAAAAGAAAAAAAAAAAAGAAGGCAAAAGCTGAAAACAGAAGGGACGGAAGTGGGGAAAAAGGGAGGCTCGCTTGCATGAAGGGGACTCGAGAAGCAACAGGGGACGTTGTGGGATGGGAGGAAGTGGTGCGGCATACGAGGTTGAGGTTGGGCGTGGGATTGTTGGGCGAAGCGAGGGTCAGTGAGCAACGTGAGTGGAAGATGGTGAAGGAAGGGAGTTCGGCCGTTAATACTTAAGGATGATACTTGGGCTTTGTTGGATGAACAATGCGAACAAGAAGAAGTTGAAGAACGTGAGGAAGGAACTTCTGGGAAACAGACATGAATATTAAACGGTTGTTTCTAACGAAGGCACTGGTACTAGGAAGCAACCCAGATTAAAACAAACCATTTGAAAAGAAAGAACGTGAAGGACTTGTTGCCGCCGGTTTGGTTATTACAAAGCGAAAGAGTGTTCGTGAGGGGTCGTGACAATACAAAGATGAAGAAAACAAGCATATTTACGGTGCATTGAAAGAGAATTGGAGCAGGTCAGAAATACCAGAATTATATGGACGATCATAATATCGTGGAACTGATCTGAACAGTAATGTGGACAGCTGGAAATTTCTGTTAAATTGAACAACTGTTTAATTTAACTGTAACCGGACCAACGACAATCAAGGTGAGTTAAACTCACTCAGTTACCCTTTTTATATTTTATATAAATTGGGTGTTTTTATTTTATGTGCTTTGCTTGCCAATGGTTGACTGTTTTTGCTAGTTATCTATTTAACTGTTGATTTAACCGATGAAATTAAACTGTGTTTAATTTCAGTGAAATACCAAATCGTTATTTTTAACGATTGGTTCCAATAAAGGTGACTCACCTTGGTTGGTCACGTTTATTTATAAACGTGTTTAAATGGTTGCATTGTTTGAATTGCTTATGGTTGATGTTAAATGGTCGTTATTTAATTTATCAGTTAAACAAAACTGAATGGTCTGATTTGTATACAGGGAAGAACAGGTTGGAGGAATCCAACCGGATTCCTCAAATGTATTATTTATTTTCATATTATCATATATGAACTGATCTGTTTGTGTGATTGATTTGATGGTTGATTATTAATTGAATATTCAACCTCTGTTTGGGTTGAACCAATAGGTGATATTGGTTAAGTGTTTGGCAGAGTATGGCCTTTAAAAATCAATCAGTTTATAGATATGGATTCACCGTTAGGTGAGTCGATAAAAGTGAAGTTATAAAGTTTATTTTATAACTGGACTCAGATCTTGAAATATATTATTTAAATAAAGTAAAAAAGGGAGTTAAATAAATATTTTATTTATTTAAGACCTTGATTTATGGTTGGTTTATTTTATAAAGTATATGCTGATGTTAATCAGATTTTCAAGTATGAAGATAAGCAATGAATTGAAAGGGTTAAACTTTGATCATTGTTTTGTAAAGGAAACAAATAATTAGAATCTATTTAAATTAATTATATTTTTAATTAATTTAAAGCGAAGATTGTTGTAATCGGTTAATGAGATAATCAAGTTTTGAGTTAATTAAATCAACCATTTGGAATTAGAATTGTTTATCAAGTTAATGTGTTTTGGCCAAAATAGTTAAATGAATATTGTTTGAATTTAAATAAGGATTTGAAAGGGATTAACTACTAAAGTAGTTAATGTTTGAAATAAGTTATTATTTTAATTAATGATGAATATATTTTTAAATGGGAATTCATTTAAAAAGGGTACCAAATGTGAGATGCAAGCCAATTGAATGGTGAAAGGAAATAAACGTATTCAATTATATGAATTAAGTGAAAGAAGATTATGATAAAAGGGTTTATTATAAACCAGAATTATAAATGGAATTTTGGCATTGATTATAACTGATATTTATCTGAGGATAAGACCGTTGTTTGGTCAAGGTCTGAGAGGTAATTAAAATACCCCAACTTGAACAACGTCGGGATTATCTGAAGATAGTATTAGTTGGTAATCGTAAGAGACGTTAGTGGATATGGTCTGAAATCTAAACAGCGAATTTAGCGCTGTGGTTATAATATATGTTTTGTAAATCTAATATAGCAATTGTAGCACTTTTGCTATAGTAAATGGATTGTAAACCTAAACAGCGATTATAACGCTGTTGTTTTGTAATTCTAAATAGTAATTATAACGCTATGGTTATAACATATGTGTTATAAATTTCTTTGTTAAAACTAATGGATTTCCGAATCTAAAAGATGATTTGACGGAAGAATTTAGTGGGAAATTGAATATAGCTATTCGAGTTAGAATTAGCCAAACATAATTATTCGGCTAAGTTGCCATTGCGTACGACTGCTAGCGTAATTCGCAGGGCTGCAGATAGCCTACGGCGGTCGGATGTTTCCTGAGGGATTCAGGTGTAACCATTGTGATCGCTGTGATCTAGAGTCAAGCGAATGGAGTTAAGACGAATGTTAGGTAAATCGAATTAGAGTTATTCAAATGAATCTGTTTTAACAGAGTTAGAAGTTTGATTTAACAAAGTAAATCAAGTGTTAAAAGGCCAAGTGGTGCTGAATACTGAACCAGTGAACTCATTGGAGTGTCATGATTGAAACACTATTTATTTTGATAGTTAAAACACCGACTATCAAACCTGTCCAATACGATTGTTGGTATGGAAAGACCGGGATCGAATTTATATTCGAAAACCATTCCGACCAACAAATACGTGAAGATATTAGAAGATGATCGAGATGGTGCTGTGAAGACCGTTGATTTTCACCAATGGAAGAACCACTAATATTCTCTGCCTGGCAAGCAGAGATAAACTGTGATTCTGTCGTGGTTGGAATCTACGGGTTGCAAGGACTTCTCGCTACTGATCCATGGGGTGATTCCTATATGGATGTGGTAGGAGAGTGCCTTCGGTTCATCCTGTTCCTGGATGACGTATATGGACGGATGTCTGACAGAGTATTTCCAAAGGATCACGTACGTTGATTTCTTCAAACGTACGATAGTTGTTGGCAGGGAATTGCCATTCTCTAGCTTTCAGCTAGAGTATTTTTGTGGACGTCAATTAGTGATATCTGACGGATCTGACGATGTGGCATTCAAAGTGAATGACGACCAGATGATCAAGAGTAATCTAGACCTCAAGCCTCATCAACCGGAAGATGACAAAAATCGGGCAGGCAGCATGGCTATGTGGGTCGCTCCCATTAGGGTGTATGATCACCTATCTAGAGGAAATCCTATTTGTTTCTTAAATCTATGTTTCGATGTTGTCCCTTGTCGGGAGACGGTTGCTGATCCCAACCGTCGGTGATATACATTCGATACACTCAAGCGAAATGAGTGGTCGGTCATGTGAGGGCCGGGTTGCAAGAAGTTCTTGTTGAACCCAGTGTATTCGTCTCTAGAGATACACGATCGGAAGGTGGACCCATACCTTGTCAAGTTGGAATCCAATCTCCAATAAGCGCCCGCGGTTTTTGATTGTATACTATATATGTAGAGCGTGAGATGCAAGCGTTCTACTAGATTCTATTTACTTGTATTTAGACATTATTATAATATCAGACCAGATATTGGTTTCAAAACTGTTTTGGGTTATCGTAAGGTAAAAACCGTCCGTGTTTATGTGTGGATTTGGTCTTACGATTATCCTTTTCTTTTGAAAAGATTTTTGAACTCTAAAATCATGATTGGATGATTCACCCTTATAACTGTGCGAGTTTATCTCACTCTGGTTCACCAGACTGACCCGGTGTTTTGTAAATGCTCGGGTTAGGCCGGGTTGTACAGGTTCAGGTTATCGACTGCTATGAAGAGACGAGCTGGAAGAGTCCAGACGTATGATATTACTACTATTCCGCTGTGTGTTGTATGAGGACAGATTATCACTGTCCAGATGTTGATGTACTCTGATATTGTAAGTATTTTCAAAGTTCTCAATAAAGATTTACTTCTGTATTATATTTTGTTCCGCTGCGATGTGAGACTCTGTGTGGTGTTTCATCTTCTTCTTCTATTCTAATATTTCTTTCTCTCTTATCTCACCCTCTAACTTCTTTCTATTAATGATCTGGAATGTTCGATGTCTGAATAGTCAACATGGTAGTTTGATGTTGATTTTCGGAGTCGAAAAATCCCGGTTCGTTTCAAATACTATCGACAGCGATGATGAAGATCCCATCGAATAACTTGCTATGGCCATCAAACAAATCACGAAATGGAGCAAATTCAAACTGCGAAGGAATAAACCAAAATCCAACAAACCGAGAAACTCTGACAATTCAGATGAGCAACCAATTTTCTACAATTGCCAAAATCCCAGGCATATGAAACCAAAATGTCCACTACTTCAACACAACAAAAGAAACAAAAAGAAGTAGAGAGCCTTTGCAACAACTTGGGATGATGTAGAAGGAGAAGAAGTCTCGGGCAGTAGGGAGGAAGAAGTTAATCCGTGTTTTATGGCAAAATCAGATTCAAAAGACAGTGGAGAAAAATCTAGTGAGGTATACAATTACAATGGCTTATTTTTTATGTGACAAAATCTTTTTGAAATTGTTTATACACTAGATTCAGAAGTAAAGAAATTAAAAGCTAAAAATCTGAACCCTTTTTACAATAGTAATAGGTGAGAATCTGAACTTGAAAAAGTTTCAAATATTCAAAATCTAGATTGTGAAAATTATAACTATCTGAATCTAGAACTGTTAACACTCAAGTCCAACACTGAAAATTTTGAAAAAGAATTTTTTTTCTGAAAGAGAATGGTAGCATTAAAAGGGAGAAATTCATAAACCGATGCCCCCACTTATGACTGAAAATACAACACTAAGAACCAAAATCCAGGATCTTGAAATTATCTTGAATAAGTTTTCAATTTGTCAAACATCATTTAAAATGTTATTAGGAAACCAATTGTTTGCTAATAATAGAAAGAGGCTAGGTTTTGGAAAGATACCGAATGATGTGAATGATAATGCAAAAGGTAGAAGCATCTTTCCTAAGTGTGTGAAATGTGGGGTAATTGGGCATAGTTCTAAAAATTATAAGAGTAGGAACAAAACTAGAAAATCCACTAGCATTTGGATTCCTAAGCACTTTGCTCACAATTATCATCACTATTGGAACATGAATAAAAAGATAAAAAAAATCTGGGTACTAAAAGGTTTTTTTATTCATAATGCTTCAGTCACTGATACTCTTGGACCTAAGAGCTTCTCTGGGTCATCCATTTCTCTTTTTGTGTAGGTATGTTGGCAGGCTAAGGAGCAACAAAAATGATATTTGGATTCAGGTTTCTCTGGACATATGACAGGAGACAAGAGACTGTTCCTTTGCCTAGGAAAATACAAAGGTAGGAATGTGACATTAGGCAATAATAGCAAATGTAAGATCATTGGTAACGACAAAATTGGTAACAGTATCTCTGCTTTAGATGATGTCTTATATGTTGACAATTTACATCAAAATCTCATCTTTATAAGCCAACTCTATGATAAAACAATGAATGTGGTTTTTGATAGTGGGATTTTCAAAATCATTGAAACATCCACTGGCAACATTGTTTTAACAGGGAAAAGAAAGGGAAATGTATACACACTTACTTTTGATGACTTATCTCTCTCTAGCTGTTTGGTAGCCACAGATGAAGAGGCAACTCTATGGCATAGGAGACTAGCACATGCTAGTATGATCCTTTTGAAAAAATTGGAATCAAAAGAGCAAATTAAGGGTCTACCACATCAGAATTTTAAAATTACTAAAGTATGTAAAGCTTTTTCCCTGGGAAAACTTAGTCGTTCATCTCTTCGCTCTAAAAATGTTGTTAGCACCTCTCTGGTTCTTGAGTTAATTCATATGGATTTGTTTGGACCAAATGATATTGCAAGCCTAAATGGAAAACGTTATTGTTACGTATTGGTTGATGATTATTCCAGATTCACATGAGTTTATTTTCTAGCCAAAAAGTATGAAACATTTGATTATTTTTCAAAGTTTTCAAAATTAGTTCAAAATGATAAAGGTGTTTCAATTAAGATTTTGAGAAGTGATCATGGAGGTGAATTTGAAAATTTAGACTTAGGAAAATTTTGTGATGAAAATGGTTTTAAACATGAATTTTACGCTCCTTGAACACCTTAAACAAATGAGGTGGTCGAAAGGAAAAATTGTGCACTACAAGAACAGATTAGATCCATGTTGAGTGAGTATAAATTACCTCAAACTTTCTGGGCTAAGGCAGTTAATACTGCTTGCTATGTAGTGAATAGAGTTATGACTAGACCAATACTTAATAAAACGTCATATGAGTTATATCTGATGAAAAGCCTAACATTTCATATATCAGGGTTTTTGGATGTCTGTGTTATATTCTTAATACAGGATATCAACTTGGAAATTTGAATCAAAAGCCGGTGATGGAATTTTCATGAGTTATTATTCAAGGAGCAAAGCTTCCAGAATCTTCAATAAGCGATCAAGAACAATTGGTGAGACCATTAATGTGAAATTTGATTAACTGGACATGGAGATAGCTTATGGAAAAGAAAAAGATGATGGTGTTGTTCAAGAAGGTGATAAGGAAAGCAATGAAGTTGAAGCTGGCAGTGATGAGGTCACAAAAGCAATAGTTATAGCTGAGAAGTTGATGTTCAAACCCAACCATCCTCCAAATTTGGTAATTGGATGACCAACAGCTGATGTTCGCACTCATTCCTCTCTCAATAAAAGTGTTTATGATTTTTGTAATCATAATACTTTTATTGAACCAAGTTCTTATGATGTTGCTCTTAGTGATGAATGTTGGATTTTAGCAATGCAAGATAAACTCAACCAGTCTGAGAGGAATAATGTCTGGAAACTGGTTCCTATACCAAATGACTATCCCATTATTGGAATGAAAAGGGTGTTTATAAATAAACATGATGAATCTGAAAATGTAATTAGAAACAAAGCTAGGTTGGTCGCAAGAGGATACAATCAAATTAAAGGCATTGATTTTGATGAAACATTTGCCCCAATTGCTAGGTTAGAAGCAATTAGAATTTTGCTATGTTTTGCATGTTTTAAAGGTTTCAAATTTAAGCAAATGGATGTTAAGAGTGCCTTTTTGAATGGAGAGCTGAAAGAAGAAGTTTTTATTGAACAACCCCCTGGTTTTGAGAGTCATAGTTTCCAAATCATGTGTACAAGCAAGAAAAAGCATTATATGGTCTTAAGCAAGCTCCTCGGGCTTGGTATGACTATCTCTATACATATCTTTTGGAAAATTGTTTTAAGAAGAGATGTGCTGACACAACTCTGTTTCTATTACATGATAGTAACTATTTCTTGATTGTTCAAATTTATGTTAATGATATCATTTATGGTGCTACTAATGAGATTTTGTGTGAGAAATTTGAAAAAGTTATACAGGACAAATTTGAGATGAGCTTGGTAGGTGAACTGAAGTACTTTCTTCATTTTCAAATCAAACAAAGCAACCAAGGAATTTTCATTTCTCAAACAAAATATGTAATGGAGCTGCTGAAAAGCTTTGGAGTCGAAGACGCAAAACCAATGAGAACACCAATGAGCCCAACAACCAAGCTTGACAAGGATGAAAAAGGTGTTTTTATTAATAAAAAAAAATCGCGAGTAAACGGTTCACTTCTCTCTCTCTCTCTCTCTACTTATAGACCCGATATTATGTTTTCTATCTATTTGTGTGCACGTTTTCAGTCTAATCCTCCAAAAGAATCTCATTTAAAAGCCACAAAACGAATTTTGAGATATTTGTTGCACACATAAAAACTTGGCTGGTGGTATCCCTCTTGTGAAAATTTTGATTTGGTTGGTTTTTATGATGTTGATTATTGTGGTTCACTCACTGATACAAAGATAACTAATGGAACTTGTTTTATGTTAGGTCATTCTCTTGTTTCTTGGTCAAATCGTAAAAAAAATTGTGTTGCATTATCTACTACTGAAGCTGAATATATTGCCTTAGGAAGTTGTTGTGCACAGATTTTATGAATGATGCAAACTCTCTCCGATTTTGGTTTATTCTATAAAAAAGTACCTTTGAAATGTGACAGTAAGCGTGCAATAGATTTATCAAATAACCATGTACATCATTCATGCACAAAACACAGTGCTGTAAGACACCATTTCGTTAGAGATGATATTGCTAGTGAGGACATTTGTATTGAATTTATTCAGAATAAATATCAACTTGCTGACATTTTTACTAAACCCCTTCCTGAAGATAGATTTTCCAGATTACGATTGGATTTGGGGATTAAAGAAATTGATTAACCCCTCTGCATTTTTGGTTAAAAAATTTGTTGGGTGTTTTGTTATCAAATTCATTTTCTGACAAATCAACCATTTTTTGAAACCATTGAGAAAAGAACAATTTTTTTGGACATTTGTGATAAAATTGTGATAGTATTCGATTTCAGAATATGAGATAGTTGAAAGATTCTCAATTATCCTGATTTGATTGAATATATTTCACAATATGAATTTAGAAATTTATTTCACAACCATCTCTATCTTTATCATTCTTCTATCATCCATTATAGTGTTGTACATTAAGGGGATTTTGCGTAAAATAATAAGTGTTTCTCTAACCTCATTTAAAAATCCAAGATCTATTTATGAATGGTTATTAGATTACTTATATTTCATGTTGCAACTAATATCATTTAAAAATCCAAGATCGGGTTATGCTTGGTTAGTGTGCATTTGAAATAAATAAATTAATTAAAAAAAGGAAAAGAAAGGAAAATAATAATAATTTATGTGAAATCCTCCCTGGTATGTAATAACTATCTTTCCAATCCACCCTCTAATTTGTGAAATGTTTTTCTATCTTATGGGTTATTATGATTTTTTTTTGTTTTATTGTTCTGGGGTTTGTCGTATTTGATTCTGTCAAGTGTTTTAAATTTCTATTTATATTCCAAATCCTTTGCATTTTTCCGGTTCTATTCATATTTTGATGATAACAAAAGGGGGAGAAGAGTTAAGATTTTTGTAATGAACCGCAAATCCGTACTATATGAGTTGGCTACATACATCACACGTCCAACCCAAATATCACAGAAATACGAATCATTTTTTTTAGAAGAAAAAGGTAGAAGAAGAGAAGAAACAACAACACAGAATCTCACATCGCAACGGAACAAAATATAATATATCATAACTGTTGAAATATAAAATTTTAACTGTATAACATACAATTATCAGAGTGCAACACTTACAACACAGCGAAAATAAAATACTATATATCAACACTGAAGCCTCCTGCTCCAAGCTCCTTTAGATCGATCCGTAAAATCCTGAACTACTTAACTTCCTGTACAAATTTGGGCACCCAAGAGTTTAGGTAAAAGATAACAAAATAAACTCCAGGTCAGTCATGGGACTGGTATGAGTAAACAATTTAAAATAGCTTGGGGAAATTAAACGATATCTCATAAGACCACGCCGTATAACACGGAACAGGTTTTTCCCTTATGATAATCCAAAATACTTGATTTAACTTTCAAATCCTTTCGAAAGAAAACGATAATCTTTATATCAAAACTCTTTTGATATTATAATAGTGTCTAAATCAAATAAATAGAAATTTTGTGGAACGCTTTCATCTCATGCTCCATATACATAATATATAATCAAAACCACGGGCACTTATTGGATAATGAATTTCAAACTATGACAAGGTATGGAACTACCTTATGATAGTGTATCTCTAGAGGAGAATACACTGGGTTCAACAAGAACATCCTGTAACCCGGCCACACATGACTGACCACTCATTTCGCTTGAGTGTATCGAATGTATATCACCAACGGCTGGGATCAGCAACCGTTTTCCCAAATGGGACAACATCGAATATAATATGGAATTTAAATGAAGTTCTCTGGATAGGTGATAATACACCCTAATGGGAGCTACCCACATAGCCATGCTGCCTGCTCGATTTTTGTCATTTCCCGATTGTTGAGGCCTGAGGCTACGATTACTTACCATTCATTGATAACACAATCACTTTGAATGCCACATTGTCAGATCCGTTAAACATTAATTGATTTGCATAAATATATTTTGGATATTATGCTAAGGGAATAAATTCTCCGCCAACATATATATTTATACAGACCAACATATGCGATCATTGGAAATACTCTGTCAGACACTCGTCTATACACATTCGTTCTGGGACTGAACGAGACCGAAGGCACAATTTCCATTAATAGAAAAAGCCCTTGCACTCTACTCCGTCTCCGATTATCTTCATATAATCTGATTCACAACGCTACTACCAATACAGAGTGGTTCTTGGATAATAATCCAACATGTCTCTCCATATTGATAACGATATTGGCAAACACTTCGATGATCGGTTATTTAACTATTGAAGAAAAACAAACATCCATTCATAACATCAAACAATCACTGGGCCCTTAATTAATATTTCATCAGTTAAATCATTACTCCATTTCCTTATCAATATTTGTTAACCAAATATTTTCAAAAATCATCTTGGCCTTTTTCGCTATTTGGAAAACATTTCCATATATCGCCTCCTTTGATTTTCTATACGTAGAAAATATCTTCTATTTATAATTGGAAAACATTCCAATTACTTATCTCTTTCACGCCCGTTCATTTCTACACTCAGGAAATATTTATTTATTATATTTCCAAAATTCCACTTCCTTTGGTTAAAACGAATGTTGTGTAAAACATTGTTACAACAACCCAAAATACTGCATTCGACTAAATCTTATTCAAAACATTTCTCTTCGAGACTGAATCTTCTTATTTATCGGTTAATAATGAAATCAATAATGTTGGGGTAAAATTACCTCTCAGACCTTGACTAAAAACATCGTTAACTTCAAAACAGACAAGACCATTATTCCCGAATAATCAACACCATAAAAACCGATTATTCATTCTTAAAACATGTATATATTTCTCTTTCTATTGTTACCATATTTAATTATAGATTTCCTTTTTGTTTATAATATTCTATTTCTAAGTTTGTTTCCTTATCGAATTTTATATATATATCGATACATTGATTTCTAGTTATCCAATTTTCTTAAAAATATTATAATTCCTTAAATTTCCGGAAAATTTCACCATAACCTCCTTTGTACGGGTTGCTCGGTACAACTACAAAATGCCTCTCTAGACCCTTTCCATTCAAAAAGAAAATTAAAAAGCTAAGCGGCTTGCCGATTTGGCGCATAAAATCTCATATTAAATTAAATATGTACCTTTTGGTCGGGCATTTCAATTTATATCTCTTCATTTACTTCATTCCAAACCTGCTTAACACATATCCAAATATTCCCATTTGGTTTCAACTCGGTCCATTTGTCTTGACCTAATTCACTAATTTATTTTTTAATTAGCTATGTTGCCTATTTCATTTCTTTGTTTGAACATAACATGTTCAAATAAAATATTAACTTGCTTATAAACAAATTGAATTCCATTTTCGATTCAAGTTCCATTTCCGATTTTGAATATAATTTCTCAAATCATCTTTACTTATTCAAAGTCCAATTTCATACTAAATTCGATTAACTAATTATTATTCAAATTAGTTAGTTCTATTCAATAACTCAAAATCTGATTTTTGTCTCAAAAATCATTTCACGTACTTCAATGGAGTTCATATTTATTTTATATCTCCAGTCTGGATTTTTCTAATGGAAATTCAGATTTTGTTTACTTAAAATCTTTTTATTTATTTAAATAGACCTTTAGGGTTTTATTATGGTCCTAGCGCTGTTTTTCTGAAAATCTGATTTTGACATCACTAAAAATCTATAAGACGAAATCCAGATTTTTCTCTTCCATTAGAAAGGTATTATCAAATCGGTCTTGACGATTCTTGTTTCAAAGAATTCCGACTTAAATTGAGTTCTATATACTCAATTGAAGTTTGAAATGCCCGTTCACGAACTGTCGTGCTGTGGCGAGTTTGTTTAAATTATATTTAATATATAAACGTTTTAAACTTCGTTTATATATAAATTCTAACTTTATTCCAATATATTTTAATATATATTAAACCAATTTTCCAAATTCAACTTAATAATTTTGATTATCCCAGATCGCCAATTATTTCGTATCTTAGTTATAAATTTATTTATAGTTCATTCTTCTATATTAAATTCTAATTCCTTTAAAAATAAATTATTTATAAAATTTGATATAATCGAATTTCTAATTATAAATCCTTTTGATTTATCTCAACTCAGTTTATATTCCGAATTCCAGAAATAAACTCATCGTTCCTTTTTCGAATTGATTTCCAATTCACTGTTAAATTCATATTTGAATTTAAATTCCTAAATTATCAAATGATAATTTATTTCACTAAATTTATATCACCGTTTATAAATTCAACTTCCTTGTTTTTATATATATTAACAACAAGTTTCATTTCAAAAATCTATTTGAAGCTCAATTCATTTTATATTCCGACTTTCGGAATAAAAACCGTCGTTCCCTTTTCGAAACGATTTTGAAATTCTATTTTAAATTCATATTTGAATTTAAAATTACAAACTATCTCTTGATAATTAATTCCTACATTTATAAACAGCATTTATAAATTTACTTGCTTTATATATTCAACAAGTTCGATTTAAAAATCCATTTTAAAACCAAAATTTTATTTTGGAATATTCTATTTATTATAACTTATACATATAACTAATTTACATATTTTATTTTAGTTTCTATCAAATAAAATTCAATTATCCTTTCTGGATACAATTTATTTTATAAATTCGACATAATCTAATTTAGTTATCCAATTTAAATTTACATTCCGAATATCGAATAGATTTCATCGTTTTCTATTTAAAAGGATTTCCAATTCTTATTTAAACTCACATTTGAATTTAAATTCCCCAATTATCCAATGATAATTATTCTATTTTATTTATAAACACCATTTATAAATTTACTTCAATTTCCTGCGTTATTTAATTTATAAACATCGTTTATAAATTCATTACTTGTTTTATTTATTCAAAAAAGTTACCATTTCTTGTCCATTCGAATATCAAATTCTATTTTTGAAAAATAAGAATTCTCCTTTAAGGTTACGAAATTCACTTTCACGATATTTTATAAATTAACATCTAGGGCCCAATGATATTTAAACATTCAAAAACACCCAATTATCAATCACAGGGTTCTAACACATCATATATGATAAGAAATATGAAAACAAACAAATAATAATATTTTTGAGGAATCCAGTTGGATCCCTCCAACCTGTTTTCCTGCATGCACATACGTTAGCCAACATAAATAATACCCATCCTGCTTCGAGGCAGGATATCGCGGTATAGAAGGTCATCCACTCTCATAACGTGGGGTGCATAGGGTCATCCGCTAATGATCTTGTGGGCATCCGCTAATGGTACTGCGGTAATCCAACCACTGGTACATATATAATAACTACAACAACCAGTCCTAAATAACTAATATATATTTAATAGCCACAATAATATTTCAATGCAACCAAACAACCATAAATTATTTTTAATGACTAAAAATTATTCTAAATAATAAATTGAGTGAGATTTACTCACCTAATTTATTTGCCAAATTAATGATTTGGTTTCTGATTAAAAATCTTTTCAAATTGGTTCCATTGCGCAAAATCTACTACGAGTCTAATGCCTTTGCTTCGATCCAATCTGATAACGTATGAAAGAATTGTATTATTCCACAAGTTCGAATTATATATATATATATATAATTAACATTTTTGTTAATAATCATTTACCACTAATTAATCACCTCAATTTCTAAATTTACTATGTATATTTATAAATTATCAAAAACTTGATTTTTACCTTACTGCTCGAATTATCACTACAACCCCAACCAAATGAATACCATTACCTAAATCAACGTCAACACCATCATCATTGGTACCATACTCTACAATCTTCCTTCCCCATTTACAGATTGCTCACCATCCACTATTTCAACAAAAAGAAACATGCTAAACTTCTCAGTATCTCCACTGTTACACTACCCAATACAACTCAGTCCATCCTTAGTTCGACCAATGAACTCCAGGACACCCATCATCACGCTCAACTCCACTCTAGTTCAACCATAGGAAAAATCGAACTCCTTAGTACCACACATCTCAACATCTTGTACCATTATAGTCCAAAATCAAAGACTGTATCCCCAAAAAATTCGCTTCACCCTCTTATCGTACCTTACACCAATGTCGAACTCCCCATCAACATCGAACCTGGGATCTATAGTCACGCAGAAATCCAATGATAGCTCGAATTGAAACATCACCGCGACAACTAAATCAACGACTGCAGAATCCCATATCTCGAATTGCCATCACCAGTTGTAGGTCGATGCTGAAACTCGAGCAACCGGCACCATCGGACCATCGTGAGCCCAAATATCGCGCACCTTAAATCGCTTCTTCTCCTAGGTCGACATCGAGCTTCAGAAATTAGTGTGGTCTTCATCATGATTGGAACTGTGATTTCCAAATCTAATTTCCTCTTTTATATAACTTATGGTGGATCAAGTTTTCATTTTCAAAGAGGAGCGATTTGAATTTGTTTTGAGGGATTTGGGATCTTTTTTTCTTCCTTTTATCAGATGAAAACAGAATGAGAGGAAAGCGAAAATTAGAAAGGAAAAGGAAGGGGAAATATCGCGTACTTATAAACAACGAAATCCTTAGGCATTAAGTAAAGGGAACTGCGCAAGGTACATGTTTGAAGTGTCCTATTTTACTTAGGAAGGAAGGAATAAATTTTACAATAAATTTATTTTTTATTTTATTTTAATTTAAATTAAAATTGGTATTCTTTAAAAGTAAATTATCACGTTGATTTAAATTCCTATTTGAGCCAAACAACATGCCTTCCTAGGGTAAAACCACCATTCCAAACCCACTGGGACACGTTTTAAAGCCTTATTCGATCATTTGAAGAAGATATTAATTTAAATCGATATAAATTAAATTTAAAACAATTAATTGCTTGATAATAAATTATTATTATCATTCATTTTATTCAAATAGAATTTTGATTAATTATCTGATTTAATTTGACTCCGTTTAAATTTCGAATTGAAATATTTCAGATTCTCATATTACGATGATTATATATTTGAAATAAATTGTATATCGATTATCTAATTGACGACTCAATATAAAAATCCATTTATATTATCTACTCAATATTTAAAACCATATTAAATATTTAAAATTAATCGATCAAAAATTTGGGTCCTTACAATTTTGATGAGTATACAGACATCTGTAGAATTTATTTTTTCACTAATGCTAAGTTTTTAATTAGATTTCTATATTTCTCAAATTTTCATTCAAATTTATTATGTTTGCTTTCAATTGAAAGGGGAGTTTTGTTATGGGGGGAGCACATATATAGGGGGAGTTCTCATATTTCAATGTCAAGCACTTTTTTCATATTCAAAATCTTAAGTATGTTTGTCATCATCAAAAAGGGAAGATTGTTGAATACGTGATTCTTTGTTTGATGATAACAAACATATTTTATTTTACAATTGTGTTTAAAGTTGTACTGTTCTCTATTTCACATCATATAGAAATAAAAATTATTTTTACTTCATAATACTTCTACATGTAATTTAAATATTCAAACAAGTATATATTATTCAAAAATAAATTTTATTTCACATTTCACAAATAGAATAGTACATCTTTTCAGAACTCTCACATATACACCGAATCATTACATTCAGTTATTAGATATGTTCCTTACTACAATTTATCTCTCACTCGGTTACACACTCTCACTCACATAAAATTGTTCACTGTTACACTGTACCTTCACATTCTTCTGATCTTGCCCTGTTATCTGCAAACCTGTCACAGAAATAAACACACAGTAGACTGGAACTAAACAAATATTAATTTGAGCAAATGTAAATTTATTTTAAATTTTTATTTACCTAAGATTTTTTTCTGGTGTGTTTCTCATCATTTTTCTGACTTAATCTGATTTATATGTACATCCATCTATGTCTAGAATACTTGTGATATTCACAGTGATTCACTGTAAATACCACAAGTTAGATAATTTTTCTAGTGCTCACGTATATAAACTTCCTGTCCACATTACATGTATGTATATAAAAATATATTTTTCATGCATACAGGGGCAAATTTGGTCAAAATTCAATCTCAGCACAAAACATTTCTGGCAATATATATATATATATATATATGCACATTTGTGTATATATACATATACGTATACATAATGTACATAGAATCTTGCAAACACATGGACAGTCACTCAAGCACCCACTCATGAAGCATAAATGTGCAAACTCAACCTTCAGCATACACAAGCAAGAATGCAAATGTACACATCAAGCCAAGTGGTCGAGCAGCAATGGAAAATAAGAATAGCAGGTTCTTCCATCATGCAACACAGAAGAACAAAGTGGACAGATTCATACAGGCATGTAAACATGACTGCATCAACATGGAACAACAAAGTAACAAACCAGACCACTCAAAAGCTTCTCAAATCAAAATGACAAAGTGCAACACACAAACCAGAATACATGCAACTTTCAGATATTCACCAAAATTCATGTGCACAAGGAACTGGGTTAGGGGAAAATCAAAGCTAGTAGTATACACACACATGTTTGACTAGTCATGTATGTGTCACTTAATAGTTCATACAAATGAAGTTCAAACACAGCAGCATAGAAGACATAACAAAAATGAGAAACTCAGTGAACTCATATAAACAGTTTCTGGTTGCTGTTTTTAACCCCAAGATTTTAAATGTCAATATGCAAGAAAATTGAAAGTGTGCAAAACTCATGTACATGCAGCAACAACTCAAATGTCAAGTTCAACCATAAATGGACAAATCTAGTATGTGCATATGTGTGAAATTTCAAGACTGCATGATCATAATACATTTTGGTGCAGTTGGAAAAGAATGAAACAACCCATGATACAAATATGTGGAGAAATGCAAAAGATTCAAAGAACCAAATGCTTGCAAGTGAGAACTCAGGGACAAAGCACTGTGAAAAACCTCAGAAATGCACAAGTCAACAATCCAGTGGAAAAACAGGATGTAGCACTTAAATGTTCAAGGGACTGGAGGCAAACAGATATGTTTATGGTATAATTGTAAAAATAATAATATAAAAATGTGTATATATAAACACACAATTATGCACACACACACACACACACACACACATATATATGTATACCATATATATGCAGTATTGACCAATGCAGTATTACAACAACATGTTTCCATGCAGCAGAAATGACCAAGAAATTTAAGTTCCTTTTTATTCACAAATTCGAAGAAAAAAATGAAATCATTTTCTGCATGACTGATTTATATCAAATTTGGAAATTGAATATTATTTTCAATTTACCAAGTTCATGTATGCTATGTAATCGGCCAGATACATCAGAGTTTTTTAAGCAAAGGTTTAATCAGCAATTTGAAAAATCAAATGTTTTGGGAAAATACCAATTTCACCAAATCCACAAGGGAAAATGAAATCGGCCAGATTCATTCCTTAATTCACATAAGACTCTTTTTCAACAAATTCGAAGAATTCGTTTTTGGAAACCAATCAATCAGCATTCAGAACTTTCCAAAAATGTTCTTATCGATTTCAATGACTAGAAAATCAAATAAAAGTTTTCCACAAATTCATGAAACCAAATTAGGAAAGTCAATATTCAAAATCAGAGAAATAGTGTTTCCTAAACCCTATAAATACACCAAGTTGCTTACTAGCAAATGTATCCCAATCGAAAACAAATCAAGCACAAGTACTTGAGCAAGAAAAAAGTTATCAAAGAGCTTACTTTCTATTCGACCGAGAGATTGGTAAATCAAAGTTCGCAAAGTTCATCAGCATTCAAGTTTGAAGATCATCTGAAGCAACTTCCTTTTATCCTATACAATCTGGAGAATTTCAGAAAACCCTAGGCAATATTTTTGGGGCAGAAATGAAATAAAAGAAATGGTCGAGTTTCTTCAAAAGAATAAAGAAATAAACAGGGGATAACCCTTCTTTCTTATTTCAGGGGTTTTAAATTCTAGGGTTTTCATTTTGTTTTCCTTTTGTTTTGTTGTTTTATTTTTGTAAACATTTTATAAATTTACTAATTTACTTTTAAACTAGGGTTTATAGGTTACTGCTTTGTAATCTGGAAAAATCTGATCTGGGTATAAGGATCAATTTACGGTTTTGAGCGTAGTATTAGAACAGGAGCAGGGATTGCGAGTTAGAGGGGTTTGTAAGCAAGATCTATTTTAATACCCAGTAAAAATCTTGGGGATGCAGCAGTAGGCAGGATTTGTCGAAGCTGGATAACTTTTGTGTATGATTTTTTTTCTGTATTTTTTTTATTCTGAGATTGTTTAAATAGCCAATAAACCCTATTCACCCTCCCTCTAGGGTTAATCTAGATCCAACAATAAATGGTTTCTGAACAACAACAAGTACTAAGCACCATAGGCAAGTGTGTGTGTGTGTGTGTATATATATATAATCCCCAAAACTCTAGGAAAAACTTAGTGGAAAATCCATCATAATGTCAATATATGGAACTCATATAAGAGTTCAAATATCGTAAATTTGATCATAATATATATAAGCATAATGATAGAACTAAGGCTATGTGATGAAATCAATGTCAACAACAATAATGGAAAAACATTTTAGAGAATCAATAACAACATCATAAATTATATTCAAATCAAAAAATAGCATGTGCATCAACTATATAACACCTTGCGAGCTTTCCCAAGTAATACAAATACATAGACGACCAGCACTACGAATGCTCAACCGAGTTTAACTTGATACTCAAGCCAAAAGAATACATATATATATATATATATATATATATATATATAAGACCACCCTGGGACTGGCCCCCCAGTGAAAGTACTGACAACATTAACAAACAATAATCATGTGTCACAGACTTCCAAACTGTAATCCCAAAAGTGAAAATAATACGTCCTACTTGTTTTTGCTATTCGATTTACTACTAGTCACTCTACTCCGTATTTGAAATAGATTCAAGTAAACGAGTCTGTAATGAACCAAAATATTAACTTATGAATCTCATACTATATGGTTTATTATATCGTTTAAATCACTTCCTCATTCTCACGAAGAGTGCAAAAGTGTGTGATTTTTATATAAAAAACTATTCTAAGAAAATGGGTTTATAAAATGATTTGGAAATAATTTGGAATTCACTACTTTGAATATATATATATAGGAAAATATTGCATATTATATAGCTTTGAGAAAAGTTTATTTTTATAAATAAAACTTGGAAAAACATTTATCTCAAAGCGATATATATAATCGTTTAAAAATTGATTTGTAAGAACATGAATTGTTTCAACAAATTCATGAAATAACCATATAAAACCTCACTAATTCGAAGTACAAATTAGTGGCAATATTGTCTTTTCCTTTATAGAATCAGGCCAAAGAAAACAATATAAAATACTATTTCTAAAATCATTGAAAATCATTAAGAAACACTTCAAAAATTTGCATAAAGTTTACTGGAATAAAAGGAAATAAGGCATGTTCAGTAGGCTACAGGGTTTGACCCTTGTACTATATATCTCAAACCATAGGCATACCTTAACATTACTGAGTATAACAATATGATTTTTGTTTGATGATAACAAACATATATATTATTCTATAAATGTGTTTGTATATTTACAATTCTATATTACACCACATACAGAAATAAATATTTATTTTGAATAAAATGCTGTTGCATATAATTTAATATTCAGATAGTGCTTTTATTCAAATAATATTTATTTCAACATTTGAAATAGTACAATCTTCTAATTCACTATTGTACAATTCACAATTAAATAACACTTTTGTAAAAATTCAGTTTTACATTGGTTCCTCACTACATTTCACTTAATTCACTTAGTCATATATACACTTCCATGTACCGACTCATATGCTCATACACTGACACACTTTGTCTTCGGCTGCTTCAGATCCAATCCAGTCACATGTATACTTGTCACCGAAACACACATACAGTAAAGTGGAACAAAAACAGATTTACACTCTTGCATATATGAATTTATTTTAAATTTTATTTGCCTCAGAATTTTTATGTGTTTCCCATTATATTTCTAGACTTAGTCTGATATATATACACACACATCTGTTCTGAGTCTAGCCTGCTTGTGATATTCATAGTGATTCATTGTAAATGCCATAAGTTAGATTGAATAACTAGTGCCTACAGGTCAGCCTCAACACAACAATAGTGGTCTATTGATCAAGACCAACCTTAACACACATTTGTGGTCTGCTGATCTTGACCAGCCACGACACATCGTATAGTGGTATGATGATTTATATATAGAAATATTTTTGCACTTGTATACAGTTAATTTTAAGGTAAAAAGGTACAAATCTCAAGCAAGCACATGGAAATTGTAATGCAACATAATATAAATATGTATATATACATTATTGTATATATACATGTATATATACACACACATATATATACATATATATACACACATATCTATATACATATATATATGTATGTATACGGCAACACCAAACAAGCATGGCAAGTCAGCAAGCATGAAGATATATCAAAACAATGATATATGGAGCAGCAGCTTGAACAAACCATTAAGGACATGCAACCAGTCAAAAATGCAAATACACAAAAAGTTCACATCTGTCGAGGGATTACAAGGTCAAATAGCAAAATCCAATGAACCAATCAAGCCATAAATTCATCAGCTTCAACAAGGAAGTATCAATATACAAAAGCACTCAAGCACATGAACATCACATGTCCAAACCACAATACACAACGCCTGTTGGATCTAGATTAACCCTAGAAGGGGTGAATAGTGTTTACCATAGTTTTTTTGATGAATTAAAAATCTAACGAGATATATAATAATAAACAGATCACAGAATATAGCAAAAACAGAAATGCAGAACGTAAATGACACAAGATATACCCAGCTTCAGCAAAACCCTGCCTACTGCTGCATTCCTAAGGTTTCTACTAGGTGATAGAACAGATCCCGCATACAAGACCATGTACACTTGCAAACCCTGATCCTATTCTAACCCTATGCTCAAAACCCTAGACATACCGATATCCACTCGATCAGATTCCCCAATTTACGACCCCGTAACCAGTAACCCAGATTTCACAGACTCTGTCAACTGTCAGTCAACACCCTGACTGATTCCCCTAGTTTTTTTACAGACACTAGAAAAACTGTTCAGACGATTTTCAAAACAAAATAGAAAATAAAATAGAAAACCATAGGAAATAAATAAATAAAGAGTCATCCCCTTTTCATTAGCAAACATGGCTGGCCTCTTTCATTTGTGTTGCACCGCTATTTTCTTTGACCCGATCCTTCTCTCTTTTGCTTTGAGAATTAAAAATGGCGGCGGCAGAAATTTGGGGCTAGGATTTTCTTTAAATCAAATCGCAATTGCTGGAAGAAATAATGTCCACGATTGCTTCTATGTTCTCTACTTCTCACTCGATCGATTTGAAAAACTGGAGTTGACCGAAACCCTAAATAATTGTGAGTATTTTGATTTTGAATTTCTGTTAGAAATTGTTTGCTTGAGGTTTTCGATGCAAAGTGCCTGTGATGAAATGGTGTTGTTTATAGGGTATAAAATCTCCTATATTGTGATAGCCCGTAACTTCCCCAGTAAGGAAAGCCCGGATTACCTTGAGAACACAACAAAATAGAATGCAAACAGAAGAACATTTCATTATTTACTACAACAATTCCATCAGATACAAGAATATACAGAGTATAAATGAATATTATACATTCGATAAATATCAGAGATTACAAAAAATTACATAGCAGCAGAAAATAATACAATACACAACTGAAAGTAATACACGGATACAGAGCTTTCCGAGCATCGTTCCAGCTGTAAATCAGGATCCTGTGAATATAAATCTGCAAAACCAAAACTACTAGCTGGCCGTGTCGAAAATAAGGGCACCCAGAGTTTAGGTTAAAACAATAAACTCCGGGTCAGTCATGTGACTGGTGTGAGAACTAAAACAATTATTAATCTTTATTTTAAAGTTCGGTAAATCAAGGGACCACGCCGTATAACACGGAACAGGTTTCCTCCCAAGAATATAGTGCATAGAATAAACAACCCAATGCTTTTTGGAAAAATGAAGCATTATAAGACCCAGGTCCCATCACACAATGCAACGCAAGCCGAAGGATAGGGTTTTCCCTTATAATAGCCAAACATGCTTGGTACGTTTAAAACAAACCATTTGATACTATTATAAGTGTATAGTGTCAAAACAATTTCAATCATAAATATCAATCATAGACGGCATGGGTACCATATATCATGTCGCCATACTAGTTCTACAATTAAAACCGCAATATCACGTATTGGAAATTGGATTTCCGTCATGAGTCGAGGCAAGGGGCAAGCTCCTCTCCGATTCGAGACACTCTAGCTAATGTCTCAGGACCCCACTATGATCCTTAGGAACCTCCAAGGCCGGTCCTCTCTTACTTTTGAGGATTGACAATTCCTGAACACACGTTTCCCGGTCCTATAGGACCTATATCTGAGGCGCCTCGCATTCCAACAACCACACAGGTGAAAAGTATATAAATGTCAGCCAGTTTAAGCACTTACACCACCCCTAGCTAGAAAGAAACGTCGTGCACTCCTTGGGTCCTTATCCTGTTTTTGACTCATACCGAGGTGTGAGGCTCGCGAATTCACGTTATACACAAAGCTACGCCACACAGGCCGTGCTTTGATCATCAACCACAAGACTTTGCTTTTCAACAGAAGCCTTGATCAATTGCCACTTACGTGTGCCACACTGGCAATTCACTCCATGCGACTGATGTCCATCGATATACAACCTCTGAGCTCGTACGTCTCAGAGAAGGGCGTTAAGCAAGATAATAAATTCTCTGCCGCCAAACAGATGTATATTTAATAGAGATCAATCAACACAGAATAAAATCCAATGTCAGTTACACAGTCCATTTACAAGTTCGTTCTGGGTCTGAACGAAACCGGAGGCACTTTCCTCGCATATCCATCGATCTCCAAGTACGTCTGGATGATCACCAACTGTTTCCCTCATCTTGGGTGTACAGCCCAATCAAGATCATCAATAATCACCTAAACGATGTGAAGACTTCCAGTCTTCAACCACCGTCTTCATCTTTGACATCTCGTCGAATCAGTTATTCAGAATGGGTATAAACTCGGCCTTTCTGAATAACCCACGTATATGATAAACAAATGTTACACAAACACAACAAACGCCTCATTCCAATTCAGAATATTCTTTTATTCACAAAATCACATTCTTAGGGAAAGGTTCCCATTAATTTTATCAATGATAAATTCTTCTAAATTTATTCTTTAATCTTCCTTTGGATATCATTTCAAACCATTTTATGGTTTTCCAAACTAGTCGGGATTAGCGAACTACACTGAAGTAATTATTTGTTTTATTTCCCAATCCCAACCTATTCATCCCATGGAGAAAACTGGTAATACTCCATATCTAACACCACGGTGTTATCGGTAAATATTAATTAACATTTCACGTTCAAATCTAATTAAAGATTTAACTATCGCTTTGGAGCAAAACTGGTGGTACTCCATTCTCAATCACTTTTCAGATTTGATAATTTAAATTATCAATTCACATTTCAATCTAATTAAAGATTCATTAAAACTCGACTTAGTTTTAATCTCCTTAAAAGTCAATATCCTGTCTTTAACTGGGCTAAAGAACCAATGTCATCTAAAACACAGTTCACGATAAACCCAAAATCACATTCAAATTCAATTCCAATTAAATATTATTTAATTGGTACACTTCATTAAATCTAAATAGAAAGATTTAATCTTTTTCTCAACTGGGCTTAAGAACAGTGTTAATGAAGACACCATTCACGACAAACCTAAATCACGTTTGATATTAAATACAAGGCTCTAAATAGAAAGTATATCGGCTTATATTCAATATCAAATTCTGAAACCAACAAATATCGCATTGGAAATAACGATATAAATATATCTTTCAAATTCCCATAACAATATCTGTATAATCACGGAATCCAACATCGAAATATTCCACAGACAATTTCGATTCAAATCCATTCCAGTTCGTATATTGGAAATTCTGATTATTTTTAAAACCACTTTCAAATTCAATTTATTTATTTCAAAAATAAATTGATTTTAATTCTAGTTCAAAACTAGTTCATTTCGATAAAAATCTATTTTTATCCTTTCAAACGTGGAATTTTTCAGCCCAATTTTCCCAAATCATTTCTTCTGATTTTACAAAAATTATTGATATTTTTAATAATTTTATCAAGGCTCGTACAGTCGATTTCCATCAACGGCCATCGAACTGCACTTACAGCGACCTTTTCCAAATTTGATTTCGACATAATTCCAAATCCAACTGTTAGATTTCAAATTTCTAATATTCATTGGAAAGCTCTTTTCGATACGAACCCAACGGTTCCGGTTTCAGGAGAATCCGACGGTCGGATCTCGCGCAACGTCAATTCGAAGTCAATGGTCGAAATTCACGAACTACTGCGGCGCGACGCGTTCTATTCAGGCCATTATCTATATAGTATATATATTATATATATTTCGTCGATTTCCCTTTAAAACGTATTTTATAAATCGTTTTAAATTCGTTTTCGAAACGATTTCAACTTCATATTCAATTTCGAATCGAAATTGAATATTCCACATCGTCGATATACAAATGATAATATTTTCAAAATGTTATATTATGAAATCACCTCCTTTCCTATATTTATTATAAAAACGAATATAATCGATATAAATATCGCTCACGTCAAAATGGCGCAACTCTAATCAACACGGCTTTATATATTTCAATAAATTCGTTATTCTATTCAACAAATGAATATTTATTCTATTCAACACATGAATATTTTTTTTTCAACATATGAATATTCTCAACACATGAGCACTGTCAACACATGACTATTTTTGTTATTTAATATATTTTTATAAAATTATGGTATCGATCGTTTGATTTTTAAATCAGACTCTAACCGTAAAGTAGTAAGAGAATGATTTCCTAAGTATTAACCCCGAAGGCCGAAACCAATATCAGATCAATACTCAGGAAACCACTTATCTTATCTATTTTCCAGTTAGTTTCTAACTTTAAATATGATAAAGATGTAAATTTTATTGTTAAAATATTTTATTCAACACATGAATATCTTCAACACATGAATATACACTTATTCTATCCTTTATTTTCCCAATTGGAATGAGGCCCAATCAATTACCATATAATGTTAATTGTATGGTTTCCACACAACACAGATATATAATAGCACTGATAAATAATCAACCATCATCCAAAGTGCACCACACAACTGCATAAGCATCAAATATAAATAATTAACGCTCACACAGTCTGTCAACCATTCGATCGACATACAATGAAATAATTGGGATTAGTGTATGCCAAATATTATCCCAATACCCGTGTGGGGTTTCAAATCAACAAACACAGATTTTTATTCACACACACACGTTAAAAATAATATTTTTAATGATCAAATATTTTTAACCATAAAAATATTTTATTTCACTTCACATCACATCACACAATCAATTTTCATCACAACAAATAATCAAACATACAAGCCATCCATAGTATGTGGATGACGGGTGTCGGGTGCTACTAAACACCTTCTGCGTCCTAGTATATATGATAACTAGAAAAGAAGATTTAAAGTGAGAAGTTCTCACAGAGGGTTCCACTCCGCCGTGCTTTGCTTTTGAACTGTTGAACTGTCTGGATTTGCCTGAAATTCCATTGTAGTTCTTTTCACGCTGTTCAAATAAAAATTATATTTTTATCACTACATTCAATAAATAAAAATCGTATTTTTAAACTGATCTTTCATATATAAAAATCCCATTTTTATCGAAGTAAAAATCATATTTTTCATTATTATAAAAATATAAAAACCATATTTTTAATACTCCTACTTTATAAAAATTATATTTTTATTCTTTCTAAAATATAAAAAATCTCATCTTTAACATTATAAATATTCCGCCTTTAATCATTATAAAAATTCAATCTTTAACATTATAAAAATTCAATCTTTAACATTAAAAAAATTCAATCTTTATCTTGCTATTCTATATATGTAAAAATCGAATTTTTATATTGAATCCATATATAGAAAAATCGGATTTTTATTCTCCATTCACAAATAGAAAAATCAAACTTTTATTGTAATAACCCGGAAATTCTGAGCCAGTTTAAAATTTTTATTTTGGCAATTTTAGCGAATTTTGAATATTTAAAATGAATTATTTTAAATAATATCGACGAGAATTTTATTTTGAATATAATTCGAACGTATATATTATATACGCCGTCGTTAGAATATAAATAATTATATATAATTATAAAAGGAATTGAAAATGGCACGGTAGTTCGATAATTCGATTTCAAACTTCAATTGAACGTACCGGGTGCAAAACAATCCGGATTTCAGTGAAACCAAAAACATTAGGATCTAATTGATAATATCTTTCCAACGAATCCGACAAATCGAAATTTCATAGCGGGAATCAAAAGATATGTCCAGTTGAAAATTCTGAATAGTCGCTATGGAATTCAGGCCCTTAAAAAATGGGAATTTTGCAAACGACCTCGGATTTCGACGAAACCACTTTTGTTGGATCCGCAGTGTCAAATTATTGCTAGGTTTCAAATTTCATAATTTTTCGATTCAATATGTGAGCGTGGAAAAGGAAAACGCGTTCGACCAGTTTCAGTTGATTTTAATCGATTGAAAAATGGCCATTTTTCTAACGGTCTCAGAATTTGACGAAACTAGTTTTGTTAGGACCGTATCGTCAATACGAAGCTAGAAAATATTTTTCTGGAATTTTTAGAGACAGTATGTTACCCCGGTAATTTGAAATGTACGTTTAAAATTCAATATAGTGATTTAAATATAAATTCAACGGAGACTGATTCAAACGATCGAATCAACCTACGAAACATGTCCCATTGAGTTCGGAATGGGGGTAATTAGCTGAGGACGACAGGCGGTGGGCCTCGTTTAGAGGTCGTATGCAAAAGTCAACTTTTTGCAAAATAAAATAATTAAATAATAAATTAAAAACTTCTCTCTCTCCTAACCCCCTTTAAACCCGTTGGCCCCTCTCTTCTTCAAAATCATTTTTCCAAAAGAAAAAAAATAAAATACGAAAGGGGGGCGCGATCGATGCCCCCCCCCCCCCCGATGAACCGCCGCCACCGTACCCCCCCCCCACCGACTTTCCCCTCCTTCTCCCACGACCATCGCACTTCCCCCCAGGCCGTCAGTCACCCCACCGTACCCCCCCGACCTTCAGACTCCACCCCAACGCCCAGAAACCCTAGAAGATGCGCCGCCGCCACTGCTTTGGGTTCACCGCTGCCTGAGACAGCTTTCGCCCCCTCGATCCGTGCTGCTCAGCAGTTTCCCCCTCTCCAGTACACGAAAAACAGTGAGTTTTTATATACATTTACTTTGTTTTCAGTTTTGAATCTAAATACCACTATTAAAACATGATCTTTAATATATATATGTGGCATAAGGGAAAGACATGATTTTTAGAGGATAAAAATTTGATTTTTCATTGCTTAAAAATATGATTTTTATATTTTTAAAGAATTAAAAATATGATTTTTATATTTTTAAAGTATTAAAAATATAATCTTTACTATATAGAAGATGTAGAAATATGATTTTTGCTTAAATAGGAAAGAGTATATTTTTAGAGAAAAAATAGGATTTTTGCTTTCGTGAAGTTCGGATTTTTAATATTAGAAAAGGCGAAAACTTCATATTTGAAAAGGCGAAATCTGTATATTTGAAAGGGCGAAATCTATATTTTTGAAAAGGCGAAATCTTTATATGAAGAATAGCGGGATAAAAATAGAATTTTTACCTATTTGGTAGCAAAGTAAAAGTTTGATTTTTATATATTGAATAACATAGAAAAAATTCGATTTTTATATATTGAATAGCGGAGTGAAAATTCGATTTTTAAATGTATGAAGCGATTATAAAAATATGATTTTTAAATTGAAAGTGAATAAATAAAAATGTGATTTTTATTTTAAAGACATCAAAATATAAAAATGTGTGATTTTTATATATGTAGTGGCTACGGGCAACAAAGGCGATAAAAAGGCGAGAACGACGAAGATCTCTACAATAGGAGTGTCGTGGTATTGGATAGCTATCTGTGAGAATTTCTCACCTTTCAATATCATTTTCTAATTATATATATATATATACTAGGATGCAGACGGTGCTTAGTAGCACCCGACACAATCGTCCACAGACCATGGACTTGTTTGTTTGGTTGTGTAGTTGACTAGTTTATTTGGTTTGAATTGAATTGTTTGGTGAAATGAATGGATTTGATTGATGTGTGAATGGCGTGGGCCTTCACTAGACCGGGGATAAGGCTAGGCCTCGTCCCGTTTCTAGTATCGTGCCGTTATGCCGCCGAAATTTTCTAAAATATGTTAGAAAAATAAAAATATCATTTTTATTTTGTAAATGAACTGAATAGAAATTCATATGTTGAAATAAAATGTTTTATCGTTAAAAATAAAATTTTTAACGTGAATATGAATATAGTGAGTGTGAATAAATAAATATTCATTTACAAACCGGACGGTTTGTTTATGTACACCTATTTGAAGGACATTGATTGAGACGATAAATTTTACACATCGCCCAACTGCACAAATAAAATCTGTGTTTGATTGTTTGAAACCCCACACGGGTGTTGGGTTGAAATTTGAAGTTCACTCATCCTGATTGATTAAATATGTCGATCGATTGATTGACAGGCTGTTATAAGCGTTAGATATCTATATTTGATGCTTATACAGTGTAGTGCACTTTGGTTAATGGTTGATTATTTTTCAATGCTATTATATACATGTGTTGTATGGAAATCCATATAATTAAGATTATACGGTAATTGATTGGGCCTCATTCCAATTTAGAAAATAAAGAATATTATAAAATAAAGGTTCATGTGTTGACTGTACTCATCCGTTGAGATTAGTCATGTGTTGAACGAAATATTTTAATAATAAAATTTACATCTTTATCAATATTATAAAATAAAGGTTCATGTGTTGACTGTACTCATCCGTTGAGATTAGTCATGTGTTGAACGAAATATTTTAATAATAAAATTTACATCTTTATCAATATTATAAAATAAAGGTTCATGTGTTGACTGTACTCATCCGTTGAGATTAGTCATGAGTTGAACGAAATATTTTAACAATAAAAATTATATCTTTATCACTACAAAGTAAAGGTTCATGTGTTGACTTACTCATCCGTTGAGATTAGTCATGAGTTGAACGAAATATTCTAACAATAAAATTTACATCTTTATCATATATAGAATTAGAAATCAACTGGAAAATAGATGAGATGAGTGGTCTCCTGGATATTAATCTGATGTTGGTTTCGGCCTTCGGGGTTAATATCCAGGGAATCGTTCTCTTACTAATTTACGGTTGGAGTCTGATTTAATATCAAACGATAGATACCTTAATTTTTATAAAATATATTAAATAACAAAAATAGTCACACGTGGACAGTACTCATTCGTTGAGATTAGTCGTGTGTTAACAAAAATAAATATTCATTTGTTGAATATAAATATATGAAGCCGTGTTGATTAGATTGACGCCATTTTGACGTGAACGATATTTATATCGATTTTATTCATTTTAAAATGAATATTGAAAAGTGATTTCGAAATCGCATATTTTGAAATGAAATTTAAATCAAATTGAATATAAAACGATTTCGAAATGAATTGAATATAAAACGATTTCGAAATGAATTGAATATAAAACGATTTCGAAATGAATTGAATATATAACGAATTTGATTTGAATAGAAAACGAATTTGATTTGATTTGAATATATAACGAATTTGATTTGATTTGAATATATAACGAATTTGATTTCAATGGAATATATAATGAATTTGATTCGAATAGAAAACCAATTTGAATTGAATCGAATAGAAAACCAATTTGAATTGAATCGAATAGAAAATGACTTTGGAATTGAATTGAAAACGAATTCAAATTGAATTGAAAGCGAATTGAAATGAATTCAAATTGAATTGAAATTTGGATTGAATAGAAATGAATTTTAAAACGAATTTATAAGAAGAATTCAATTTTGATTTGAATTAAAATGGAGGTTGAAATTGCTTTTGAAACGAATTTTAAAACTATTTATATAATTCGTTTTAAATAGAAATCGACGAAATATATATTATATATATAATATAATGGCCTGAATAGAACGCGCCGCGGCAGTTCGTGAATTTCGACCATTTATTTCAAACGAACATTACGGGAGATCCGACCGTCGGATTCTCCTAAAACCGGAACCGTTGGGTTCGTATCGAGAAGAGATTTCTAACGAATATTAGAAATTTGAAATCTAACGGTTGGATTTGGAGATACGTCCAAATCAAATTTGGAAAAGGTCGGTGTAAGTGCAGTTCGATGACCGTTGATGGAAATCGACTGTACGGGCCTTGATAAAATTATTAAAAACAATAATAATTTGTGTGAAATCATAAGAAATGATTTGGGAAAAATTGGGGTGAAAAAATCCATATTTGAAAAGATAAAAATGGATTTTTATCGAAATGAACTAGTTTTGAACTAAATTTAAAACCCAATTATTTTTAAATAAATGAATTAGATTTAAAAAGGGGTTTTAAATAATCGGAATTTCTAATATATTTGATTGGATTTGAAATGGGTTTATCGTGAACGGTGTTTTAAATAACACTAGTTCTTTAACCCGATAACAAATAGAATGTGACTTGGGTTTGTCGTGAACTGTGTTTTAAATAACACCTAGTTCTTTAACCCAATAAAAGGAGTTTCAACGAATCTGCAATTAGGTTGAAATGGGAATCTAAAATCTAAATTATCAAATTTAGAAATGAGCGAGAATGGAGTATCGCCAGTTTTGCTCCAAAGCGATAGTTAAATCTTTAATCAGATTTGAATGAGAAATGGTAATTAATTTTACCGATACCACCGTGGTGTTAGATATGGAGTACTACCAGTTTTGCTTCATGGGATGAATAAGATGGGATTGGGAAATAAAATAAATAATTACTTCGGTACGGTTCGCTAATCTCGACTAGTTCAGAAAACCATAATTTGGTTTGAAATGACATCCAAAGGAAGATTAAAGGATAAATTTTAAAGAATTTATCTTGGATAAAATTAATGGGAACCTTTCCCTAAAAATGTGATTTTGTGAATAAAAGAATATTCTGAATTGGAATGAGGCGTATGTTGTGTTTATGTAACATTTGTTTTAATATACGCGGGTTGTTCGGAAAGGCCGGGTTTATACCCATTCTGAATAACCGATTCGACGATAAGTCGAAGATGAAGACGGTGGTTGAAGACCGGAAGTCTTCACATCGTTTGGATAATTACTGACGATCCTGATTGGGCTGTACACCCAAGAGGATGGAAATAGTTGGTGGTCGTCCAGACGTACTTGGAGATGGATGGATATGCGAGGAAAGTGCCTCCGGTTTCGTTCAGACCCAGAACGGACTTGTAAATGGATTGTGTGTCTGACATTGGATTTTATTCTGTGTTGATTGATTTCTATTAAATATACATCTGTTTGGCGGCGAAGAATTTATTCTTTTGCTTAACGCCCTTCTCTGAGACATACGAGCTCAGAGGTTGTATATCGATGGACATCAATCGCATGGCATGAATTGCCTGTGTGGCATGCTAAGATGCAATGATCAAGGCTTCTGTTGAAAAGCAAAGTCTTGTGGTTGATGATCAAAGCACGGCCTTTGTGGCGTAGCTTTGTGTATAACGTGAATTCGCGAGCCTCACACCTCGGTATGAGTTAAAAACGGGATACGGACTGCAGGGAGAGCACGACGTTTCTTTCTAGATTTGGTGGTGTCAGTGACTTACCAGCCCTGACATTTATATACTTTTCACCTTTGTGGTTGTTGGAATGCGAGGCGCCTCGATTATAGGTCTGTAAGGACCGGGAAACGTGTGTTCAGGAATTGCTAATCCTCTAACGTAAGTGAGGACCGGCCCTGAAGCATCCAAGGGTTGCCCAGAGTGCGTAGCCCTAGGACATTTGCTAGAGTGTCTCGAACGCGGAGAGGAGCTTTCCCCTTGCCTCGACTCATGACGGAATCCAATTTCCATTACGTGTAATTCGGTTTTAATTGTAGAACTAGTATGGCGACATAGTAGATGGTAGCTATGCCGCCTATGATTTATATTTATGATTGAAATTGTTTTGACGCTATACACTTATTATAGTATCAAATGATTTGTTTTAAACGTACCAAGCATGTTTGGCTATTATAAGGGAAAACCCTATCCTCCGGCTTGCGTTGCATTGTGTGATGGGACCTGGGTCTTATAATAGCTTCATTTTTCGAAAAAGCATTGCGTTGTTTATTGATATGCACTGGTATTCTTGGGAGGAAACCCGTTCCGTGATTATACGGCGTGGTCCCTTGAATTACTCTCTTTTAAAGTAAAGTTTTAAATAACTGTTTTAGTTCTCACACCAGTCACATGACTGACCTGGAGTTTATTGTTTTAACCTAAACTCTGGGTGCCCCTATTTTCCGCACGGGCAGCTAGTAGTGTTGGTTTTGCAGATTTATATTCACAGGATCCTGGTTTACAGCTGGAATGGTATCCGGAAAGCTCTGTATCCGTATATCACCTTCAGTTGTGCTTTGTATTATTTTCCGCTGCTATGTAATTTATTGTAAGCTCTGATATTTATTGAATGTAATTTATTCATTTATACTCTGTATATTCTTGTATCTGATGGAATTGTTGTAATAACAATGAAATGTTCTTCCGTCTGCGTTCTATTTTGTCCTGTTCTCAACGATCAGGGGTTTCGAACGGTCTAGATCGGTTTAACGACTGATTCAGATCGAGCGAAATTCTGTGTCGTCACATTTGGTATCAGAGCTTTGGTTTACAGAGCTCGAGAACAAGGCACATTAGAACCATACGAAAGAATTCATCAGAAATTGGATTAGTAATATCCAATTAGAATGACTCGTTAGAGATAGGATCAGTAGTATCCTAGAACGAGTGTGAAGAGAATATTTTTCAAATGAAAACATTTTTGTTTTGAAAATTTAAATCAATACTACGTATTTGATTATTTATTTATTTTGAATATGGACAATCGAGTATATAAAGATTTTGCATATACGCGTCATGAACGTATATTCGAAGTTTTAATATACTGGATAGGTATAGAATCATACCCTAGTGGCCCGAAGATGATTCTGATGGTTGAGTACTCGTCGTCAGAATTTATATTCGAGTGATGAAGGTGTGATTTTCTATATATTTCCATTAGACTGGTGTGAGAACCAAAACTTATATAGCTAGAACACATTGTTGTGAATTGGCATCAAAAACGAGATTTTTTGTATATATATCAAAATTTATGAATTTGATAACTCTAATCCACTAATTGATTGATGTTTGTGTTGTTTGCTTATTTGTTTGATAATTTTGAACCATTATGCCAAATATAACCAAATATTGAACTGTATTGAAAATTGGTTGCATTTGCTTGCATATACATATACTTACATTGAACAGGTCATAGCAAGGAGGCTAGAGCCGAAGAATAAAATTTGTTTGCCCGACAAATAGGTACATGTTTACTACATAATTTACTATTTTGTTTGGGTGATGATGATTTTATGAGCCTATTGGCTAGACGCTTGGCTTTTTCTTTTTCTTTTTGAGATCAGAAGGCCTGTATGGCAATTTCGGGATTTTCCCGTGGCTCCCGGTGCAGGGGAGGTTATGGCGAAATTTTTCGAAAATTTAGGGTGTTAGCCAAATTTTTGAAAATTTGAAAATTCTCAGAAACTGAAAAGTTGGAGAATGGAAGCCGGATCGAACGTAGAGTTGATTAATCAAACCACTTTCGACTTTGTTCCTTTTCGGGGATGAAAAGTTTTAAGTGGGGGAGATTGTAATAACCCAGAAATTCTGAGCCAGTTTAAAATTTTTATTTTGGCAATTTTAGCGAATTTTGAATATTTAAAATGAATTATTTTAAATAATATCGACGAGAATTTTATTTTGAATATAATTCGAACGTATATATTATATACGCCGTCGTTAGAATATAAATAATTATATATAATTATAAAAGGAATTGAAAATGGCGGGTAGTTCGATAATTCGGTTTCAAACTTCAATTGAACGTACCGGGTGCAAAACAATCCGGATTTTAGTGAAACCAAAAACATTAGGATCTAATTGATAATATCTTTCCAACGAATCCGACAAATCGAAATTTCATAGTGGGAATCAAAAGATATGTCCAGTTGAAAATTCTGAATAGTCGCTATGGAATTCAGGCCCTTAAAAAATGGGAATTTTGCAAACGACCTCGGATTTCGACGAAACCACTTTTGTTGGATCCGCAGTGTCAAATTATTGCTAGGTTTCAAATTTCATAATTTTTCGATTCAATATGTGAGCGTGGCAAAGGAAAACGCGTTTGACAAGTTTCAGTTGATTTTAATCGACTGAAAAATGGCCATTTTTCTAACGGTCTCAGAATTCGACGAAACTAGTTTTGTTAGGACCGTATCGTCAATACGAAGCTAGAAAATATTTTTCTGGAATTTTTAGAGACAGTATGTGACCCCGGTAATTTGAAATGTACGTTTAAAATTCAATATAGTGATTTAAATATAAATTCAATGGAGACTGATTCAAACGATCGAATCAACCTACGAAACATGTCCCATTGAGTTCGGAATGGGGATAATTAGCTGAGGACGACAGGCGGTGGGCCTCGTTTGGAGGTCGTATGTAAAAGTCAACTTCTTGCAAAATGAAATAATTAAATAATAAATTAAAAACATCTCTCTCTCCTAACCCCCTTTAAACCCGTTGGCCCCTCTCTTCTTCAAAATCATTTTTCAGAAAGAGAAAAAAAAACGAAAGGGGGGCGCGATCGATGTCGCCGCCCCCCCGATGAACCGCCGCCGCCAGAGGTGGCGCAACCCCTCCCTGCGCCGTCCTCCTCCCTTCTTCTTCCTCAACTGCGACGCCCGAAGACCCCCCCCCCCCCCTCCTGCGCGCAACCTCGTCGCCACCTTCCCCTCCTCCTCCCACGACCATCGCACTTCCCCCCAGGCCGTCAATCGCCCCACCGTACCCCCCCGACCTTCAGACTCCACCCCGACGCCCAGAAACCCTAGAAGATGCGCCGCCACCACTGCTTTGGGTTCACCGCTGCCTGAGACAGCTTTCGCCCCCTCGATCCGTGCTGCTCAGCAGTTTCCCCCTCTCCAGTACACGAAAAACAGTGAGTTTTTATATACATTAACTTTGTTTTCAGTTTTGAATCTAAATACCACTATTAAAACATGATCTTTAATATATATATATATATGTGGCATAAGGGAAAGACATGATTTTTAGAGGATAAAAATTTGATTTTTCATTGCTTAAAAATATGATTTTTATATTTTTAAAGAATTAAAAATATGATTTTTATATTTTTAAAGTATTAAAAATATAATCTTTACTATATAGAAGATGTAGAAATATGATTTATGCTTAAATAGGAAAGAGTATATTTTTATAGAAAAAATAGGATTTTTGCTTTCGTGAAGTTCGGATTTTTAATATCTAAAAGTTCGGATTTTTAACATTAGAAAAGGCGAAAACTTCATATTTGAAAAGGCGAAATCTGTATATTTGAAAGAGCGAAATCTATATTTTTGAAAAGGCGAAATCTTTATATGAAGAATAGCGGGATAAAAAAAGAATTTTTATCTATTTGGTAGCAAAGTAAAAGTTCGATTTTTATATATTGAATAACATAGAAAAAATTCGATTTTTATATATTGAATAGCGGAGTGAAAATTCGATTTTTAAATGTATGAAGCGATTATAAAAATATGATTTTTAAATTGAAAGTGAATAAATAAAAATGTGATTTTTATTTTAAAGACATCAAAATATAAAAATGTGTGATTTTTATATATGTAGTGGCTACGGGCAACAAAGGCGATAAAAAGGCGAGAACGACGAAGATCTCTACAATAGGAGTGTCGTGGTATTGGATAGCTATCTGTGAGAATTTCTCACCTTTCAATTTCATTTTCTAATTATATATATATATACTAGGATGCAGACGGTGCTTAGTAGCACCCGACACAATCGTCCACAGACCATGGACTTGTTTGTTTGGTTGTGTAGTTGACTAGTTTATTTGGTTTGAATTGTTTGGTGAAATGAATGGATTTGATTGATGTGTGAATGGCGTGGGCCTTCACTAGACCGGGGATAAGGCTAGGCCTCGTCCCGTTTCTAGTATCGTGCCGTTATGCCGCCGAAATTTTCTAAAATATGTTAGAAAAATAAAAATATCATTTTTATTTTGTAAATGAACTGAATAGAAATTCATATGTTGAAATAAAATGTTTTATCGTTAAAAATATAATTTTTAACGTGAATATGAATACAGTGAATGTGAATAAATAAATATTCATTTACAAACCGGACGGTTTGTTTATGTACACCTATTTGAAGGACATTGATTGAGACGATAAATTTTACACATTGCCCAACTGCACAAATAAAATCTGTGTTTGATTGTTTGAAACCCCACACGGGTGTTAGGATGAAATTTGAAGTTCACTCATCCTGATTGATTAAATATGTCGATCGATTGATTGACAGGCTGTTATAAGCGTTAGATATCTATATTTGATGCTTATACAGTGTAGTGCACTTTGGTTGATGGTTGATTAATTTTCAATGCTATTATATACATGTGTTGTATGGAAATCCATATAATTAAGATTATATGGTAATTGATTGGGCCTTATTCCAATTTAGAAAATAAAGAATATTATAAAATAAAGGTTCATGTGTTGACTGTACTCATCCGTTGAGATTAGTCATGTGTTGAACGAAATATTTTAATAATAAAATTTACATCTTTATCAATATTATAAAATAAAGGTTCATGTGTTGACTGTACTCATCCATTGAGATTAGTCATGTGTTGAACGAAATATTTTAATAATAAAATTTACATCTTTATCAATATTATAAAATAAAGGTTCATGTGTTGACTGTACTCATCCGTTGAGATTAGTCATGAGTTGAACGAAATATTTTAACAATAAAATTTATATCTTTATCGCTATAAAGTAAAGGTTCATGTGTTGACTGTACTCATCCGTTGAGATTAGTCATGAGTTGAACGAAATATTCTAACAATAAAATTTACATCTTTATCATATATACAATTAGAAATCAACTGGAAAATAGATGAGATGAGTGTTCTCCTGGATATTAATCTGATGTTGGTTTCGGCCTTCGGGGTTAATATTCAGGGAATCGTTCTCTTACTAATTTACGGTTGGAGTCTGATTTAATATCAAACGATAGATACCTTAATTTTTATAAAATATATTAAATAACAAAAATAGTCACACGTGGACAATACTCATTCGTTGAGATTAGTCGTGTGTTGACAAAAATAAATATTCATTTGTTGAATATAAATATATGAAGCCGTGTTGATTAGATTGACGCCATTTTGACGTGAACGATATTTATATCGATTTTATTCCTTTTAAAATGAATATTGAAAAGTGATTTCGAAATCGCATATTTTGAAATGAAATTTGAATCAAATTGAATATAAAACGATTTCGAAATGAATTGAATATAAAACGATTTCGAAATGAATTGAATATAAAATGATTTCAAAATGAATTGAATATATAACGAATTTGATTTGAATAGAAAACGAATTTGATTTGATTTGAATATATAACGAATTTGATTTGATTTGAATATATAACGAATTTGATTTCAATGGAATATATAACGAATTTGATTCGAATAGAAAACCAATTTGAATTGAATCGAATAGAAAACCAATTTGAATTGTATCGAATAGAAAACGAACTTTGGAATTGTATTGAATTGAAAACGAATTCAAATTGAATTGAAAGCGAATTGAAATGAATTCAAATTGAATTGAAATTTGGATTGAATAGAAATGAATTTTAAAACGAATTTATAAAGAAGAATTCAATTTTGATTTGAATTAAAATGGAGGTTGAAATTGCTTTTGAAACGAATTTTAAACTATTTATATAATTCGTTTTAAATAGAAATTGACGAAATATATATTATATATATAATATAATGGCCTGAATAGAACGCGCCGCGGCAGTTCGTGAATTTCGACCATTTATTTCAAACGAACATTACGGGAGATCCGACCGTCGAATTCTCCTAAAACCGGAACCGTTGGGTTCGTATCGAGAAGAGCTTTCTAACGAATATTAGAAATTTGAAATCTAACGGTTGGATTTGGAGATACGTCCAAATCAAATTTGGAAAAGGTCGCTGTAAGTGCAGTTCGATCACCGTTGATGGAAATCGACTGTACGGGCCTTGATAAAATTATTAAAAACAATAATAATTTGTGTAAAATCATAAGAAATGATTTAGGAAAAATTGGGGTGAAAAACTCCATATTTGAAAAGATAAAAATGGATTTTTATCGAAATGAACTAGTTTTGAACTAAATTTAAAAACCAATTATTTTTAAATAAATGAATTAGATTTAAAAAGGGGTTTTAAATAATCGGAATTTCTAATATATTTGATTGGATTTGAAATGGGTTTATCGTGAACGGTGTTTTAAATAACACTAGTTCTTTAACCCGATAACAAATAGAATGTGATTTGGGTTTGTCGTGAACCGTGTTTTAAATAACACCTAGTTCTTTAACCCAATAAAAGGAGTTTCAACAAATCTGCAATTAGGTTGAAATGGGAATCTAAAATCTAAATTATCAAATTTAGAAATGAGCGAGAATGGAGTATCGCCAGTTTTGCTCCAAAGCGATAGTTAAATCTTTAATCATATTTGAACGAGAAATGGTAATTAATTTTACCGATAACACCGTGGTGTTAGATATGGAGTACTACCAGTTTTGCTTCATGGGATGAATAAGTTGGGATTGGGAAATAAAATAAATAATTACTTCGGTACGGTTCGCTAATCTCGACTAGTTCAGAAAACCATAATTTGGTTTGAAATGACATCCAAAGGAAGATTAAAGGATAAATTTTAAAGAATTTATCTTGGATAAAATTAATGGGAACCTTTCCCTAAAAATGTGATTTTGTGAATAAAAGAATATTCTGAATTGGAATGAGGCGTATGTTGTGTTTATGTAACATTTGTTTTAATATACGCGGGTTGTTCGGAAAGGCCGGGTTTATACCCATTCTGAATAACCGATTCGACGATAAGTCGAAGATGAAGACGGTGGTTGAAGACCGGAAGTCTTCACATCGTTTGGATAATTACTGACGATCCTGATTGGGCTGTACACCCAAGAGGATGGAAATAGTTGGTGGTCGTCCAGACGTACTTGGAGATGGATGGATATGCGAGGAAAGTGCCTCCGGTTTCGTTCAGACCCAGAACGGACTTGTAAATGGATTGTGTGTCTGACATTGGATTTTATTCTGTGTTGATTGATTTCTATTAAATATACATATGTTTGGCGGCGAAGAATTTATTCTTTTGCTTAATGCCCTTCTCTGAGACGTACGAGCTCAGAGGTTGTATATCGATGGACATCAATCGCATGGCATGAATTGCCTGTGTGGCACGCTAAGATGCAATGATCAAGGCTTCTGTTGAAAAGAAAATTCTTGTGGTTGATGATCAAAGCACGGCCTTTGTGGCGTAGCTTTGTGTATAACGTGAATTCGCGAGCCTCACACCTCGGTATGTGTTAAAAACGGGATACGGACTGCAGGGAGAGCACGACGTTTCTTTCTAGCTTTGGTGGTGTCAGTGACTTACCAGCCCTGACATTTATATACTTTTCACCTTTGTGGTTGTTGGAATGCGAGGCGCCTCGATTATAGGTCTGTAAGGACCGGGAAACGTGTGTTCAGGAATTGCCAATCCTCTAACGTAAGTGAGGACCGGCCCTGAAGCATCCAAGGGTTGCCCAGAGTGCATAGCCCTGGGACATTTGCTAGAGTGTCGCCAACGCGGAGAGGAGCTTGCCCCTTGCCTCGACTCATGACGGAATCCAATTTCCAATACGTGTAATTCGGTTTTAATTGTTGAACTAGTATGGCGACATAGTAGATGGTAGCTATGCCGCCTATGATTTATATTTATGATTGAAATTGTTTTGACACTATACACTTATTATAGTATCAAATGATTTGTTTTAAACGTACCAAGCATGTTTGGCTATTATAAGGGAAAACCCTATCCTCCGGCTTGCGTTGCATTATGTGATGGGACCTGGGTCTTATAATAGCTTCATTTTTCGAAAAAGCATTGCGTTGTTTATTGATATGCACTGGTATTCTTGGGAGGAAACCCGTTCCGTGATTATACGGCGTGGTCCCTTGAATTACTCTCTTTTAAAGTAAAGTTTTAAATAACTGTTTTAGTTCTCACACCAGTCACATGACTGACCTGGAGTTTATTGTTTTAACCTAAACTCTGGGTGCCCCTATTTTCCGCACGGGCAGCTAGTAGTTTTGGTTTTGCAGATTTATATTCACAGGATCCTGGTTTACAACTGGAATGGTATCCGGAAAGCTCTGTAT
This sequence comes from Allium sativum, assembly GCA_030737875.1. NCBI lineage: Eukaryota > Viridiplantae > Streptophyta > Magnoliopsida > Asparagales > Amaryllidaceae > Allium > Allium sativum. Next base: position 484,511,707 of record CM060915.1, read on the forward strand.
CCGTATATCACCTTCAGTTGTGCTTTGTATTATTTTCCGCTGCTATGTAATTTATTGTAAGCTCTGATATTTATTGAATGTAATTTATTCATTTATACTCTGTATATTCTTGTATCTGATGGAATTGTTGTAATAACAATGAAATGTTCTTCCGTCTGCGTTCTATTTTGTCCTGTTCTCAACGATCAGGGGTTTCGAACGGTCTAGATCGGTTTAACGACTGATTCAGATCGAGCGAAATTCTGTGTCGTCACATTTTATCCTCCATTCACATATAGAAAAATCGAACCCTTTATTTTTTTAAAAACTAAAATTCTTTTTCCTAAAATTAATTACATTAACTAAGTAAAATAAATAATGACTTACAGTCGTTGGGAGGAGCGAGGGTTTGCGAGAAGCAACGCTCGAGGTATGTGGTCCTCGTTTTAGGGTGGCACGGTTTTCAGGGCGTGGATCTTGACGGGGGGGGGGGGGTGCGCTGATGCTACCGGAGGGGGAGGAGGGGGTGGAAGCGACGGCTGTGGGCGGAGGGGCCTCAAATCGAGGGAGGGAGAACGTCGGAGTGGGGCAACGCGAGGTCGAGGGCGGCTTAAGGGGACACGACGGAAGAAGAGGGGGGTGGCCGACCTAGTGGCGCGGCGGACGGAAGGGCGACAGTGATGGCGGTGGCGTGGAGCGACGGGGAGCGGTTCGAGGAAGGCCGCCATTTTTTTATTTCATTTCGATTTTGTTCGGGGAGAGAGAAAGAAGATGGGGGGGCTGTATATTTATATAATTATTATTTTTATATTTTTCCTCTTTAAAACCCTAAGTGTTGACTTTTCATTCAAACTCCAATCGAGACCCAACGACTGTCGCCTATAGCTAATTACCCCCATTCCGAACGCAATGGGATATGTATCGTAAGCTGATTCGATCGTTTCGATCAGTTTTCGTCAAAATCAACATATAACTCTATATATGAATTAGAACACGCATTTCAATTTACTGGGGCCACATACTAACTCTAAAAATTCCCGAAAAATATTTTCTAGCTTCGTATTGACGATACAGTACTAACAAAACTAATTTCATCGAATTCTGAGACCATTTGAAAAATGACCATTTTCCAGTCGATTAAAATCAACTGAAACTGGTCAAACGCGTTTTCCTTTGCCACACTCACATATTGATTCGAAAAATTACGAAATTTGAGACCTAGCAATAACTAGACATCCCGGATCCAACAAAAGTGGTTTCGTCGAAATCTGAGGTCGTTTGCAAAATGGCTATTTTTAAGGGCTAGAATTCCATAGCGACTATTCTGAATTTTCAACTGGGCATAACTTTTGATTCCCGCTATGAAATTTCGATTTTTCGGATTCGTTGGAAAGATATTCTCAACTAGATTCTATTATTTTTGGTTTTGCTAAAATCCGGTTTATTTTGAACCCGGTACATTCAATTGAAGTTTGAAATCGAATTATCGAACTACCACGCCATTTTCAATTCCTTTTATATATAAAAAATAAATATTTATACTCTAACGACAACGTATATAAATATATACGTTTAATTCTATTCAAAATAAATTTCTCGTCGCTATTATTTAAAATAATCTATTTTAAATATTCAAAATTCGCTAAAATTGCCAAAATAAAAATTTTAAACTGGCTCAGATTTTCGGGTTGTTACAATCTCCCCCACTAAAAACTTTTCGTCCCCGAAAAGGAACGAAGCCGAAAGTTGTTTAACTAATCAACTCAACTTCCATTATTTTCATTACGGCTTAAGTTCTTTAACTTTTCAGTTTCTAAGAACCTTTCATATTTTTCAAAAATTTGGCTAACACCCTAAATTTTCGAATTTTTTTGCCATATCCTCCCCTGCACCGGGGACTTCGGGATATTTCATATAGCCTCCCATGGCCTTCTTCAATCCAAAAGAAAAAGAAAAAGCCAAGCGGCTAGCCAATCGGCTCACAAAATCATAATCACCCAAACAAAACAGTAAATTATGGTAAACATGTACCTATTTGTCGGGCAAACAATTTTATTCTTCTGCTGTAGCCTCTTTGTTATGACCTGTTCAATGTACGTACATGTATATGCATACAAATGCGATAAACTTTCAATACAATTTAATGTTCGGTTCAATTAGGCGTAATGGTTCAAAATTATCAAACAAATCAACAAACAACACAACCAGTAATCAATTAGTGGATTAACGTTTCAAATTCATAATTTTGATACATATACAGAAAATCATGTCTTTGATGCCAAATCACAACAAATGATCCTATCTAGTTTTGGTTCTCACACCAGTCTAATGGAAATATATAGATAGCACACCTTTGAACCACGAACATAAACTACTGATGCCGTACGTCATCAGTAGAATCATCTCCGGGCGACTAGAGTGTGATTCTATATCTATCCATTATATTAAAACTTCGAATATACGTTCATGACGCGTATATACAAAACCTTTATATACTCTATTGTCCAAATTCAATACAAATAAATATTCAAATACGTATAAACTGGTTTAAATTTTCAAAAAAAAATTGTTTTCATTTGAAAATATACTCTTCACACTCGTTCTAGGATACTACTGATCCTATCTCTAACGAGTTATTCTAATTGGATATTACTAATCCAATATCTGATTAATTCTTTCATATGGTTCTAATGTGTCTTGTTCTCGAGCTCTGTAAACCAAAGATCTGATACCAACTGTGATAGCCCGTAACTTCCCCGGTAAGGAAAGCCCGGATTACCTTGAGAACACGACAAAATAGAACGCAAATAGAAGAACATTTCATTGTTTACTACAACAATTCCATCAGATACAAGAATATACAGAGTATAAATGAATATTATACATTCTATAAATATCAGAGATTACAAAAAATTACATAGCAGTGGAAAATAATACAATACACAACTGAAAGTAATACACGGATACAGAGCTTTTCGAGCATCGTTCCAGCTGTAAATCAGGATCCTGTGAATATAAATCTGCAAAACCAAAACTACTAGCTGCCTATGTCAAAAATAAGGGCACCCAGAGTTTAGGTTAAAACAATAAACTACGGGTCATTCATGTGACTGCTGTGAGAACTAAAACAGTTATTAATCTTTATTTCAAAGTTCGGTAAATCTAGGGACCACGCCGTATAACAAGGACGGGTTTCCTCCCAAGAATACCAGTGCATAGAATAAACAACGCAATGCTTTTTGGAAAAATGAATCTATTATAAGACCCAGGTCCCATCACACAATGCAACGTAAGCCGGAGGATAGGGTTTTCCCTTATAATAGCCAAACATGCTTGGTAGGTTTAAAACAAACCATTTGATACTATTATAAGTGTATAGTGTCAAAACAATTTCAATCATAAATATCAATCATAGACGGCATGGGTACCATATATCATGTCGCCATAATAGTTCTACAATTAAAACCGCAATATCACGTATTGGAAATTGGATTTCCATCATGAGTCGAGGTTAGGGGCAAGCTCCTCTCCGATTCGAGACACTCTAGCTAATGTCTCAGGACCCCACTATGATCCTTTGGAACCTCCAAGGCCGGTCCTCTCTTACTTTTGAGGATTGGCAATTCCTGAACACACGTTTCTCGGTCCGGTAGGACCTATATCCGAGGCGCTTCGCATTCCAACAACCACACAGGCGAAAAGTATATAAATGTCAGCCAGTTTAAGCACTGACACCACCCCTAGCTAGAAAGAAACGTCGTGCAGTTCTTGGGTCCTTATCCCGTTTTTGACTCATACCGAGGTGTGAGGCTCGCGAATTCACGTTATACACAAAGCTATGCCACATAGGCCGTGCTTTGATCATCAACCACAAGACTTTGCTTTTCAACAGAAGCCTTGATCAATTGCCACTTACGCGTGCCACACTGGCAATTCACTCCATGCGACTGATGTCCATCGATATACAACCTATGAGCTCGTACGTCTCATAGAAGGGCGTTAAGCAAGAGAATAAATTCTCTTCCGCCAAACAGATGTATATTTAATAGAGATCAATCAACACAGAATAAAATCCAATGTCAGACACACAGTCCATTTACAAGTTCGTTCTGGGTATGAACGAAACCGGAGACACTTTCCTCCCATATCCATCGAACTCCAAGTACGTCTGGACGATCACCAACTGTTTCCCTCGTCTTGCGTGTACAGCCCAATCAAGATCATCAGTAATCACCCAAACGATGTGAAGACTTCCGGTCTTCAACCACCGTCTTCATCTTCGACATCTCGTCGAATCGGTTATTCAGAATGGGTATAAACCCGACCTTTCTGAATAACCCTTGTATATGATAAACAAATGTTACACAAACACAACAAACACCTCATTCCAATTCAGAATATTCTTTTATTCACAAAATTACATTCTTAGGGAAAGGTTCCCATTAATTTTATCAAAGATAAATTCGTCTAAATTTATTCTTTAATCTTCCTTTGGATATCATTTCAAACCATTTATGATTTTCCAAACTAGTCGGGATTTGCGAACTACACCGAAGTAATTATTTGTTTTATTTCCCAATCCCAACCTATTCATCCCATGGAGAAAACTGGTAATACTCCATATCTAACACCACGGTGTTATTAGTAAATATTAATTACCATTTCACGTTCAAATCTCATTAAAGATTTAACTATCGCTTTGGAGCAAAACTGGTGGTACTCCATTCTCGATCACTTTTCAGATTTGATAATTTAAATTATCAATTCACATTTCAAGCTAATTAAAGATTCATTAAGACTCCACTTAGTTTTAATCTTCTTAAAAGTCAATATCCTATCTTTAACTGGGTTAAAGAACCAATGTCATCTAAAACACGGTTCACGATAAACCCAAAATCACATTCAAATTCAATTCCAATTAAATATTATTAAATTGGTACACTTCATTAAATCTAAATAGAAAGATTTAATCTTTTTCTCAACTGGGCTTAAGAACAGTGTTAATGAAGACACCATTCATGACAAACCCAAATCACGTTTGATATTAAATACAAGGCTCTGAATAGAAAATATATCGGCTTATATTAAATATCAAATTCTGAAACCAACAAATATCGTATTGGAAATAACGATATAAATATATCCTTCAAATTCCCATAACAATATCTGTATAATCACGAAATCCAACATCGAAATATTCCAAAGACAATTTCGATTCAAATCCATTCCAATTCGTATATTGGAAATTCTGATTATTTTTAAAACCACTTTCAAATTCAATTTATTTATTTCAAAAATAAATTGATTTTAATTCTAGTTCAAAACTAGTTCATTTTCGATAAAAATCTATTTTTATCCTTTCAAATGTGGAATTTTTCATCCCAATTTTTCCCAAATCATTTCTTATGATTTTACACAAATTATTGATATTTTTAATAATTTTATCAAGGCCCGTACAGTCGATTTCCATCAACGGCCATCGAACTGCACTTACAGCGACCTTTTCCAAATTAGATTTGGACATAATTCCAAATCCAACCATTAGATTTCAAATTTCTAATATTCATTGGAAAGCTCTTTTCGATACGAACCCAAGGTTTCGGTTTTAGGAGAATTCGACGGTCGAATCTCCCGCAACGTCAATTCGAAGTCAATGGTCGAAATTCACGAATTGCCGCGGCGCGTTCTATTCAGGCCATTATATATATAATATATATACATTATATATATTTCGTCGATTTCCTTTTAAAACATATTTTATAAATCGCTTTAAATTTGTTTTCGAAATGATTTCAACTTCATATTCAATTTCGAATCGAAATTGAATATTCCACATCATCGATATACAAATGATAATATTTTCAAAACGTTAAATTTTGAAATCACTTCCTTTTCTATATTTAATATAAAAACGAATATAATCGATATAAATATCGCTCACGTCAAAATGGCGCAACTCTAATCAACACGGCTTTATATATTTCAATAAATTCGTTATTCTGTTCAACAGATGAATATTTATTCTATTCAACACATGAATTTTTTTTTCAACATATGAATATTCTCAACACTTGAGCACTTTCAACACATGACTATTTTTTTATTTAATATATTTTATAAAATTATGGTAACTATTGTTTGATTTTTAAATTAGAGTCTAACCGTAAAGTAGTAAGCGAATGATTTCCTAAGTATTAACCCCGAAGGCCGAAACCAATATCAGATCAATACTCAGGAAACCACTCATCTTATCTATTTTCCAGTTAGTTTCTAACTTTAAATATGATAAAGATGTAAATTTTATTGTTAAAATATTTTATTCAACACATGAATATACACTTATTCTATCCTTTATTTTCCCAATTGGAATGATGCCCAATCAATTACCATATAATATTAATTATATGGTTTCCACACAACACAGATATATAATAGCACTGATAAATAATCAACCATCATCCAAAGTGCACCACACAACTGCATAAGCATCAAATATAAATAATTAACGCTCACACAGTCTGTCGACCAATCGATCGACATACAATTAAATAATTGGGATTAGTGTATGCCAAATATCATCCCAATACCTGTGTGGGGTTTCAAATCAACAAACACGGATTTTTATTCACATACACACGTTAAAAATAATATTTTTAACGATCAAATATTTTTAACCATAAAAATATTTTATTTCACTTCACATCACATCACATCACACAATCAATTTTCATCACAACAAACAATCAAACATACAAGCCATCCATGGTCTGTGGATGACGGGTGTCGGGTGCTACTAAACACCATCTGCATCCTAGTATATATTATAACTAGAAAGAAGATTTAAAGTGAGAAGTTCTCACAGAGGGTTCCACTCCGCCGTACTTTGCTTTTGAACTACTGAACTGTTTGGATTTGCCTGAAATTCCATTGTAGTTCTTTTCACGCTGTTCAAATAACAATTATATTATAATCACTTCATTCAATAAACAAAAAAACGTATTTTTAAGCTGATCTTTCATATATAAAAATCCCATTTTTACCGAAGTAAAAATCATATTTTTCATTATTCTAAAAATATAAAAACCATATTTTTAATACTCCTACTTTATAAAAATTATATTTTTATTCTTTCTAAAATATAAAAAAATCTCATCTTTAACATTATAAAGATTCCGCCTTTAATTATTATAAAAATTCAATCTTTAACATTATAAAAATTCAATCTTTAACATTATAAAAATTCAATCTTTATCTTGCTATTCTATATATGTAAAAATCATATTTTTATATTGGATCCATATATAGAAAAATCGGATTTTTATTCTCCATTCACATATAGAAAAAATCGAACTTTTATCCTCCATTCACATATAGAAAATTCGAACCCTTTATTTTTTTAAAAATCTGAAATTCTTTTTCCTAAAACAAATTACATTAACTAAGTAAAATAAATAAAAAATAATGACTTACAGTCGTTGGGAGGAGCGAGGGTTTGCGAGAAGCAGCGCTCGAGGTCTGGGGTCCTCGTTTTAGGGTGGCACGGTTTTCAGGGTGCGGATCTTAACAGGGGGGTGCGCTGACGCGACTGGTGGGGGAGGAGGGGTGGAAGCGGCGGTTGTGGGCGGAGGGGCCTCAAATCGAGGGAGGGAGAACGTCGGAGTCGGGCAACGCGAGGTCGAGGGCGGCTTAAGGGGGACACGGCGGAAGAAGAGGGGGGCGGGGCGGTGGCTGACCTAGTGGCGCGGTGGACGGAAGGGCGACGGTGATGGCGGTGGCATGGAGCGACGAGGAGCGGTTCGAGGAAGGCCGCCATTATTTTATTTCATTTCGATTTTGTTCGGGGAGAGAGAAAGAAGATGAGGGGGCTGTATATTTATATAATTATTATTTTTATATTTTTCCTCTTTAAAACCCTAAGTGTTGACTTTTCATTCAAAATCCAATCGAGACCCAACGACTGTCGTCTATAGCTAATTACCCCCATTCCGAACGCAATGTGATATGTATTGTAAGCTGATTCGATCGTTTCAATCAGTTTTCGTCAAAATCAACATATAACTCTATATATGAATTTGAACGCGAATTTCAATTTACTGAGGCCACATACTAACCCTAAAATTTCCCGAAAAATATTTTCTAGCTTCGTATTGACGATACGGTCCTAACAAAACTAATTTCATCGAATTCTGAGACCGTTTGAAAAATGACCATTTTCCAGTCAATTAAAATCAACTGAAACTGGTCAAACGCGTTTTCCTTTGCCACGCTCACATATTGATTCGAAAAATTACGAAATTTGAAATTTAGCAATAACTAGACATCCTGGATCCAACAAAAGTGGTTTCGTCGAAATCCGAGGTCGTTTGCAAAATGGCTATTTTTAAGGGCCAGAATTCCATAGCGACTATTCTGAATTTTCAACTGGGCATAACTTTTGATTCGCGTAATGAAATTTCGATTTTTCGGATTCGTTGGAAAGATATTCTCAATTAGATTCTATTATTTTTGGTTTCGCTAAAATCCAGTTTATTTTGAACCCGGTACATTCAATTGAAGTTTGAAATTGAATTATCGAACTACCGCGCCATTTTCAATTCCTTTTATATATATAAAATAAATATTTATACTCTAACGACGACGTATATAAATATATACGTTCTAATTATATTCAAAATAAATTTCTCATCGCTATTATTTAAAATAATTTATTTTAAATATTCAAAATTCGCTAAAATTTCCAAAATAAAAATTTTAACTGGCTCAGATTTTCGGATTGTTACATATACAATCTCTGATTTCGTGTATGTGGCTTGGTCTGATTTGTGCATGTTTTCCCCTTTTGATAGTCGCAGCTTTGAATGCTTAATGTGAATTAATTTGTGTCCCTCTTGATTAAAAACATGTTGTGAATTCCTGGAATAAATTGTTGCCTTGTTTTACTTGATTGCAAAAACTTTGGCTTTGAATTTGCTCTAATTCTGGCAACATAATAATCCATTTTCTTTTGTCCCTTGTGTGAATATATGGAAGATTTCTGGAGTGAATTCGATTCATGCCTTGTTTGAATTTGCGTGATTTTAAAAATTGATTGATACTTTTAAAAATCTCTTTGCAAAAACAAAATACCATGAACCCTGAAAATTATTTGTTACCGTATATTCCAGAAAATATTGAGTTTTGCATGGCCTTTTAAAAACAGATTTTCCCTCTTTTGAATTTAAGACCTTTGGCTTTGATTGAGTAAGTCAATTCAAAAAAAAATCTGTTGTCCCCTTTTTTTGAGAAATTGCCAAACACATCCTTGCTGATTTTCTACAATTGAATAAATCGAATTTCTGGAAACCATTTAAACCTTACCAAAAAATATTCACTGATATGTTTTTGAAACTTGTCCAATTTCACCATGATTAAGTGTATACGATGCTGAATTTGCTTGTGCATATTTAATTTCTTGTGCACCATTCAAGAAAGATTTCTGCCTTGTCACCATTTCTTTTCCATAGAAATCTGATACTTCTTCTTGCATGTTTTTAAATCCTGCTTTGACCAAGCTGAAAATTCCTGCTTTAAAAATAGTTGTTCTCACACATGACATTTGCTATATCACATGATCCCTTTGACACATATACTTGCATTGTATTTGAGCTACATCAACATGCTATCTACACTGAGCTGAAATGACATACTTCACTATGACTTGAACCATTGTTGTGCACACCTATGTACATGTTGTAATTGTTTTTCTGATCCAGTTGCATATGTATTTGTGTATTTCTGCCTTCATGCAATCATGACCATATTAAGCATTTATGAATCATGTATTTTCTCCATTCTATGCTATTGCTTTGATATGCACCAATACCATATACATGAACCTGTTTCACTTGCACCATGCTGTTTCATGTCCAATTACAATTGTTGCTTCCCATTAACTTGTATATACCATTTGCTCTACCATGTATATATGCTGTCATGAATGAGTTTCTTTATGCTGCACTTGTGTTATCTTGAATTTGACCTTATTACATGTTGAGCTGAACCATGCTTGTTCACTTGTTCTTGCTTTGACGTTGCATTCACCATGCTGATTTTAGTTAAGAAGTTATGTCACATGTATTTTTGAATCTATGCACTTGTCAGAACAATACATATGTGAATGATCATGTTGCACTCCTGACTTTAAACTTGTCATTCATATTTGCACTGTCATTTTGATTTCCTCACTAAAATTGATTCTTCCTTGTGCATGCTTGTATAACACTGTGTTGACTTGAACACTTGTTGTTGGCTTTTCATTACTGTTCCATACTGTCCTGATACACTACTACACACTTGCAAGTCCATGCTGAAATACAAAAATCATTTCTTTCTGAACTTTCTCGAGCCATTGTGAACCCATGTATGTCCATTTGTATTATGCTGCCTTACTTGAATGTGTTTTTAATCATGTTGACACATGTTTCTTGACCACTTGACTTGACATGATTTTGATTCGACCATTTTTATTTGTGCACTAGGTCGAGATGGTCCACGTGGCCACTCCCCAGTTGCTCGCTGATTGGTGAGGTAGTGCACACGTGTATATTTATACATGTGTGTATATGAAGCCATCAGACGAGATTTCTTGTCCCTGTACTATACATATACAAACTGACTAGACACAGAAGAAACAGATCAAGTCATGAAAATGATGAGAAACACACCAGAAACCTGAGGCAAATAAAAGTTTTAAAAATAAATTTTTTTATTAGCATATATACAGTTTAAATTCTATTGTAGTGTACTCTGTGTGTGTTTCATTGTGATAGGTAAGAAGATGATGACAGGACTGATAATGAAGTGCTATGAAGACTGAAGACAGAAGTTAACAGTGAAAAGTATACAAAAGACTGAATGTATATATAAAATGTAATCATGTCAAAGAATGTACTGAGTGATGAGTGTTATAGTGAGGAGCAGTGTATGAATGTATAATGAGAGAATTGTACTGGTATTTGTAACAGACTAACTTGTTTGAAATATTATTTTATTGTTGTTAGACAAACTTGTCTTTTTTATTCAGTTTATTTACAAGTACAAATTCCTGTGAAGTGTTTAAATAGTGGAGTTATAAATAGTTGTACTGTTTGAATGTTTGAGATATAATATTATATTTAAATAAAATACTGTATTCATATATGAATGTCTGTACAGTCGTATTTTATTTAAATATAGGTATTATATTCCTATGTATATATAGAACTGTACAGTAACAAACACATTTAAAATAATATTTATTTGGTTGTTATCATCAAACAAAAATCATATAATTGTGTATATAACTACGTTATATACAACAATCTCCCCCTTTTGATGATGACAAACAAATAAAAGATTCTGAGCATAGTAAATGTGTTTGACAGTGAATATTGAACTCCCCCTATTTATTAGCCCCCCCACAATAGAAATCTCCCCCTATAACTGTGCATGAGTGAACTGAACTGAATAAAAATGAGGAGAGTTATAAAAATATGAATTTCAGTTATTTTAAAAAAATTATAAAAATTGAGCACAAAAACAGTGATGGATTTGGATTATAATTAATAATTCAATTTAAGTGACAATATCGTATAATCTCAAATCCCAATACCCATCAATCAACAAATCATAATACGTCATAAGATTTCAACACATTTCACAGATTAGAAAGATGGATTGATAGGCTGGTTTTTATACACAAAGGAAAATTTCAGAATAAATTTCAATTTACAGCATATTATATCCTTTCCTTTTATTTTTATTCAAGAGCACACTGGCCATGCATAACCAGAGCTTGGATGTTTAAATGAGGTCAGTCACAACTTAAATTATAAGTTATCTCATAACCATGCATGATCAGAGCTTGGATTTTAAACGAGGTTAGAGACACACTAATATATTAATTATATATTTTTATCATTTCATCTTTAATGAAAAACTCCTCGGTATAAAAAACCAATGTGGATGATAAAAATGTGGTAGGTACAGAAATGGACTGTGAAACAAATTTCTAAATTAATTATATTATGAAATATGCTCGACTGCACTGGGATTATTGAAAATTTTCAATTATCACTAATTCTGAATAATAACATAGTCCAATTTCTATCACATATATTTCCACTATTTATTCATGAAGATTTATTTTAAAAAAAATATTAAACTCTCCATATTAATATAAAAAACATGATGAGTGACAGAATAATGATATATAAAGAAGATGGTCCTGAAATAATTGCCAATTTAAAGATATTATAATAAATGTCCAATCATCATGAAAATCTAAATAAAATCTCCTCTTGTTTTGAAATATACTGCAGTCACAATTTATCATAATTTCAAAAACTGATAATAATTTTGATGAATTATAAATATAGTTCAATTTGGATATTGATTTCAATTTCTGAATGGATAATCAATAAATAATTTTAAAATTGAAAATCAATTACAAGAGGAAATTGAAAAGTTCTATACAAAGCAAGAGGGAATAGAAAAAATATATACAAAAAAATCAGCACTTCTGATACCAATTGGTGTCTCAATTAATGAGGATTGTAAAACGGCACTGGAGACAAACCAGGATATCAGATACAAACAGAAATTCAATCATAAGACCCAAGAAAATTAATTTCATTTATCATAGCAGCAGTCAAAACCAAGCAGTTATTTGGAAAACAGTATCAGAACAGCAAAAAAAAAAAATCAAGTCAGACTTGTCATGGTGATGGTCACAAAAGATGATTCATGATCCAAAAATACGATTTATTTGAAATCACTTGAGGGAATATGAAAATTTCAAGATTAAATGAATCGATCACACCAGATTGTAAATTTCAGATTCAGGAAGTGTATGAGATTCATGAAATCAATAATTTCAAATGATTTCAAACAAATATTCAAGGCAATTGATCATGAAATAATAGTGAATTACAAAAACAGTTTTTTCACAAGAATATGACTGATAAGCCCAAGCGAAGTTTCAAATCATTTACATCAAGTTTGAAAATATTCATGATCCAAAAATTAAGAAATAATTTATTTGAAATCACATGCATTAATGTCAAGTTTTAAAATATAATGAATCAGTCACACAGAAATTGATAATTACAAATTTAAGTGGTGTGTAAGATTCAAAATATCAAGAATTTCCGATGATTTCAAACAAACAGATTTCAACCATAAAATGATCATGAATATAAAATGAATTTCTAGATGTTTCACTGTAATTCAAGACAATTCAAAATATCCAAGCCAATCTGAAAAATAATGAAATTATCACAATTGATAAATAACAGAGTGCTGTAATGAGTATAATATTTCAAGCTTTTCTAAAATGGATTAGAAGAAACTCAAAAACAGCAGAGGTGTGTGAAATTCCATTAAATTTTCAGATCTTCAAAATTTAGAATTCAAATCAACAGTGTTTAGGATATGACAAGGATACATCAACACTGTTATGAATTCAAAAATCAGAAAATAAAATTCAAAACAATTGCATATATTTACAAATTTAAATTCAAGATCTAGAAAGGATTAAAACATTAGAGTTTTATACAAAAGAAGTGAATTTCCAGAAAAAAATGAATTCTATAATTGGAAGTTTAAGAAAGTCCAAGAAGTTACAAAGATATGACAGTGACAAAATCAAAACAAGAAAAATAAATAGAAGGATAAATAAACAAAAAATAAAAGCAAACAATATTTACAAATGTGAGTTTAGAGATCATACCAGAATCCTATGTAAATGAGAATCTCTAACTCAACAAATCCTGACTGAAGGAACTGTGAATGATACAAAAGTATAAATTAGCTTGATTTCAAATTTCTTTTTACACAGTAGTTCCTCAGCCTCCTTCGATACTTAACTGTTTAGAGAATAGAGTGGTCTAACAAAAACAGTAAAACCACTCATAGTTATATTCGTATGTTTTGGTACCCAAACCTGTTTGTATAATAATCCATTCGAATCTATCTTCGTACCCTTTGGAACCTAAATCTGTTTGAATTTTTGTTTTATTTCTTTTTGGGATCCAGAATTGTTCAATTGGATTATTATAAAACAAATTCACATCACGTTTATGATTCAAAAAACCTTTGCGATTATCAGAGTTTGAATTTTCATATCGATTCTTTCCAAAGCAGTTTAAAGGATTTTTAAAAACATTTGAGTTCTGATTTTCAAAAACGTTATTTTTCTCAAAACCGAGACCACTTTTATTTCCAGATGAAAAATGATTTTTCAACAGCATATTCAGAGATTTTTCACCATTAGAAAATTTAGTCAAAGTTGACTCAAGCTGTTGAATTTTAGTTTTAAGATTACGGTTCTCTTTCATTAAATCTGAACAATGATTTTTAGTGATCGTACATCTTTCAAAATCAGATTTTAAAACCAAATTTTCATCTTTAAGAATTTTAATTCTGGCTTGGGATTCCATGATTTCAGATTCAAATCGTTTTTGTTCTTCAGACTCAAATTTCTTTGATTTTTCAATCTCATTTTCAAATTCTTCTAAAATCAATTTTGATTTCAACAAGTTCATCTTTTCAGCAATTTCAAATTTGGAATTTATATCTGTTTTAAAATTTTCAAATTCCTTTTGCAGAAGGTTATTCAAATGTGATAACTCAGTCTTGTTCTCATTTAAGATCAGAATTTCATTTTCAAACTTTTGAATATTCTTATTGAGATTAACAAGATTGGTTTTCAATTTCAAACAATTTTTGCAAACAGAATCTGAAGAATTTTTAACATATTCAATTTGTGATTCCAAATCATCAATTTTGTTGGTCAACTCAAAATTATTAGATTTCAGAGACTTATTTTTCAGTTGGAGTTTATCAACAGATTTCATTAAATCAAGACACATGTAAGCCAGATTTTCATATGACAAATTTTCTGTTTCAGCCTTTGTTGATACTCCATCATCTGATCCATCTAAAGTTTCATCGACATGACCTGTTAAGCATAGATTTGAAGCTGAGTTGACTTTCTGGGATTTTGAGCAGCTGTTGTCAATTTGTCCATACTTTGTATTGAGTATTCCAAATTTCCTGTGCAGATAAATAATGATAGATAAGATTAAACTGTCCAGTACTAAGATAATCAAATATAATTTTCATTGCATGAGCATTGAAAGTAATATCTACACTATTAAACCCATAGATAACAACATCCCAGCATTTAATATTAACAGATTTTAAATAAAATTCCATTTTAGATTTCCTGTTTGAAAAATCTATTCCATCGAAAATAGTTGGAAATGAACTGGACTGACTCTCTAAGGACTGATAACAAGGGTTACTCATGACTCTAGAGTTAAAGAAATACCTTGCTCTGATACCACTTGTTGGATCTAGATTAACGCTAGAGGGGGGGTGAATAGGTTTTACCATAGTTGTTTTGATGAATTAAAAATCTAACGGGATATATAATAATAAACAGATCACAGAATATAGCAGAAATAGAAATGCAGAAAGTAAATGACATAAGATATACCCAGCTTCGGTAAAACCCTACCTACTGCTGCATTCCTAAGGTTTCTACAAGGTGATAGAACAAATCCTGCATACAAGACCATGTACACTTGCAAACCCTGCTCTTATTCTAACCCTACGCTCAAAACCCTAGACTGACCGATATCCACTCGACCAGATTCCCCTGTTTACGACCCCGTAACCAGTAACCCAGATTTCATAGACTCTGTCAACTGTCAGTCAACACCCTGACTGATTCCCCTAGTTTTTTTTTACATACACTAGAAAAACTGTTCAGACGATTTTCAAAACAAAATAGAAAATACAAAACAAAAGTAGAAAATAAAATAGAAAACCCTAGGAAATAAATAAATAAAGGGTCATCCCCTTTTCATTGGCAAACTTGGCCGGCCTCTTTCATTTGTGTTGCACCGCTATTTTCTTTGACCCTGTCCTTCTCTCTTTTGCTTTGAGAATTAAAAATGGCGGCGGTAGAAATTTGGGGCTAGGGTTTTTCTTCAAATCAAATCGCAATTGCTGGAAGAAATGATGTCCACGATTGCTTCTATGTTCTCTACTTCTCACTCGATCGATTTGAAAAAAATGGAGTTGACCGAAACTTTTCAGATTTCGTTTTCTATGTGGGCAATTACAGGAAAGTTTGGTTTTCGATGCAAACCGCCTGTGATGAAGTGGTGTTGTTTATAGGATATAGAAGCTCCTATACAATCTCAGATTTCGTGTATGTGGCTTGGTCTGATTTTTGCGTGTTTTCCCCTTTTGATAGTCACGGCTTTGAATGCTTGCTGTGAATTAATTTGTGTCCCTCTTGATCAAAAATATGCCGTGAATTCCTGGAATAAATTGTTGCCTTGTTTTACTAGATTGCAAAAATTTGGCTTTGAATTTGTTCTAATTCTGGCAACATAATAATCCATTTTCTTTTGTTCCTTGCATGAATATATGGAAGATTTCTGGAGTGAATTTGATTCATGCCTTGTTTGAATTTGCATGATTTTTAAACTTGATTGACTGCTCTGTAATTTTCTGGTTGAATACTTTTAAAAAATCTCTTTGCAAAAACAAAAAACCATTAACCCTGAAAATTAATTGTTACCATATATTCCAGAAACCTTTGAGTTTTGCGTGGCCTTTTAAAAACAGATTTTTTTCCCTCTTTTGAATTTAAGACCTTTGGCTTTGATTGAGTAAGTCAATTCAGAAAAAAATCTCTTATCCACTTTTATTTAAGAAATTGCCAAACACATCCTTGCTGATTTTCTACAATTGAACAAATCAAATTTCTGGAAACCATTTAAATCTTACCAAAAAATATTCACTGATATGTTTTTGAAACTTATCAAATTTCACCATGATTAAGTGTATATGATGCTGAATTTGCTTGTGCATATTTAATTTCTTGTGCGCCATTCAAGAAAGATTTCTGCCTTGTCACCATTTCTTTGCCATAAAAATCTGATACTTCTTCTTGCATGTTTTTAAATCCTGCTTTGACCGAACTGAAAATTCCTGCTTTAAAACTAGTTGTTCTCACACATGACATTTGGTATGTCACATGATCCCTTTGACACATATACTTGCATTGTATTTGAGCTACATCACCATGCTATCTACACTGAGCTGAAATGACATACTTCACTATGACTTGAACCATTGATGTGCACACCTATGTACATGTTGTAATTGTTTTTGCTGATCCAGTTGCACATGTATTTGTGTACTTCTGCCTTCATGCAATCATGACCATATTGAGCATTTATCAATCATGTATTTTCTCCATTCTATGCTGTTGCTTTGATATGCACCAATACTATATACATGAACCTGTTTCACTTGCACCATGTTGATTCATGTCTAATTACATTTGCTGCTTCCCATTAACTTGTATACACCATTCGCTCTACTATGTATATATGCTGTCCTGAATGAGTTTCTTTATGCTGCACTTGTGTTATCTTGAATTTGACCTTATTACATGTTGAGCTGAACCATGCTTGTTCACTTGTTATTGCTTTGACGTTGCATTCACCATGCTGATTTTAGTTGAGAAGTTATGTCACATGTATTTTTGAATTTATGCACTTGTCAGAACTGCACATATGTGCATGATCATGTTGCACTGCTGACTTTAAACTTGTCATTCATATTTGCATTGTCATTTTGATTTCCTCACTGAAATTGCTTCTTCCTTGTGCATGCTTGTATAACACTGTGTTGACTTGAACACTTGTTGTTGGCTTTTCATTACTGTTCCATACTGTCCTGATACACTACTACACACTTGCATGTCCATGCTGAAATACAAAAATCATTTCTTTCTGAACATTCTCGAGCCATTGTGAACCCATGTATGTCCATTTGTATTATTGTAATGACCCGTATTTTTGATGAGGTAATAATTAACTTATTTAATTATTTAAATAACGAATATATTATTTAATCGACGACGATAGAACGTATAATTTATATTATAATTAAAATCGAGCTCGAAATGGCGCTGCAGTTCGCGATTTGGCTATTCGAACTTCAACTGGATATACAGGATTCGTTTTAAATCGGATTTCTGTGAAACAAGAAACGTGTGGAGCTGGTGGAGTATATCTTTCTAGTGGAAGAGAAAAATCAGGATTTCGTCGTGTAGATTTTGAGATATGTCCAAATCAAATTTTAAAATAGTCGTTATGGAACCGTTTATCGACCATAACGGTTTATTCGATATAACTATAGATCGGGTTTGAATTTAGACAAGGTTCTTTTGGGAAGTAGTGATAATTTGATTTTTAGAATTTTACTATAATTTTTAATTAATTAAATACACAACTTTTTATTTGGAGCATGTTGCACCCTAAACCAATATCTTGGGATTTCACAATTTGAGTTCACCTACCGGTATTTTTATATTTTTGGGATCGTGGTGAAATACACGACATGACTACATTTTTGATTCTGTCAGTAGCAGTTGTATGCGAAGAGAATTTTATATAATAGGGTACCCTACAACTCAAACACTATATAGATGGAGTCCAATCAAATAGTAAATTTATATTCGCAATCCTTTGCATTCATGTAAAGCACTAACTTAGTAAGTTTTCTGAAATATAACGTTAAACATAAAGAGAAAATCCAAACTTAGTTTATATCAGAAATAATGTAACATTGGCAAATTATTGTGACCAAACCAAGACCTTTGATCCTTAAAATATCCGCAAACTTGCATCCTTTTACTGTGAATCATGTGTAATGAACTGGACCTATCATTCTTATGTGGATACGAAATACACACATAAGCTCTTTAAGCTGAGAGACTCATATAAATACCCCCTTAAATCTCTTAACCTAATTCCACTTTCTTCGTTCATCAAATATCTGTAGCCGCCAGTTCCTCTTTTTTTTCTCTCAAACAAAATCGCGCATCTTAAAACTCGAACGAAAATAGAAATAAAATTCTGAATTTCATGAAACTCGTATGCTTTGGGTTCCATGATTTAAAACCGCACCTGTGTGCCTTGGTTGGAGCTGATCGGTTATGGCAGTGAGATGTCTGGATACGTTCAAAGATGGAGAAGTGAGCTGTACGAGTTGCATGAGCGCAGGTCAATGGTAGAGTTCATTGCTGTGTGGGGAGGCGGAAGACTGTGTTGATGGGGTGCTCTGACGAACGGTGTGGATGAGCGGATCTGGGTTGCATGAAAACCGAGATGCTTGATGGCTTGCGTGAGTGGAGTTTTTGTCCACAGTTTTCAAAACTGAAATGAATGAGAAGGAGTGAAGAACTAAAGCAGGGGTCACCGAATGGTGGAGTTTGCAGTCAGTAAAGGGAGGAATCGCAGCTGTAGCTACGACTTGGAGAAGGACGTGATATTCGGTGATGTAGAAGAGTGAAAATGTGGAGCTGGGTTTTTACAGCAGAAGGGTCCGCATATGAGTACTGTAGGCGAGCTATTTTTATTGGGAAAGGAGGGTGCAGATCTCAGCAGGTTAACGATGGACTGTGGTTTTTGAAGCAAGAAGAAGTCAGAAATGTTTGGGAATGAAGGAGCAGGCTACGTGAGTTCCTGGAAGCAAGAAAGGTATTGGGTTTCATTTTTGTTAATTGCCGTGATCTGTAGAAGGGGAAACGAGATGGGGATTTTAGTGCAGAGGGACTGTGCACATAAGAAAATGTGTGGCGATAAAAGGAATACACGAAGGAATTGGGACAAGGCTTCACGTTCACGTTGGTTTTAAACGAAGTGGGTTCAAAAGAAATAAAGGGATTGTTGCTTTAACGTGAATAGAAGGGTACCCGTGAACTGGAACAAAAGAGGAGGGGTGGTGTTTAAATTTGGGTACAACATGGTACCATATGGGAAAGAAACGTATTTTAAGTAGATAGTGTTATTGTGTGAAAAACAAGAAACGAAACAGAAAGAAGATGTAGTCATGGAAGTTGGCATATAAACTAATGGGGTAAAACGTGAAGGATTAACGATGGGTGGCAGATTATTTTCAAAGCAAAGGGGGTGGTGAAACAATTCCAAACAGGGTATTTTGATAAGTGATTGAACGCTGTTCAAACATGGTGAAGAACCTACTGTTGTTATGTGAAGAATAGTTGGCAAAATAAAAGTGGAGCAGGAGGTTGTGGTCACCTTGTTTTGCAACAGGGAGAATCATACAAGTTGGGTATTCGAACGAAGTAAAGAAGCTGTAAATCGGGCGGATTTTCACATGTACAACAGTGGGCCAGTTCTTTGAAAACCGATAACCCACATGGCAGAAGTATGAAGAATTGAACGAAACGAGATTTGCCGAAATCAAAGTGAAGAACACAACCGTATGGAACTGACTGGGAGCGAATCGAAGCTCGTTACAAATTATGATGAAATAAATTGTAGGATCAGAATCGACATTCGCAAACCGTTATTTAACGATTAACGCGCAACGGTGAGTAAAACTCACTAACTCTCCTCAATTTGTATTTTAATATAAATTGTACTTTATTTATTGACTGCTGTAGATTGATTGTTAAACTGGACTGTTAAATAGATTTGATTGAAAACATAGTTATAGTAGTCTATGCACTGTTAATCAAATATGGTTCTGTACAGCAGGATATTTCATTTCAAAATGAAATATGATATATATTATACTGTGTAACATCTGTGGATGTAGGGAGACAGGTTGGAGGAATCCGGCTGGATTCCTCAACAATTATTTTACTGTTTTCATATATTGTGTTATATGATGTGTTATATAATCTGTTCTGGATTATGTGTGTTAGAATGATATTAATCATTGTTATTCAATATTTTACATATCATAAGAAACCCTGAGTTTTGAAATGGAATATTTCAATGTATATTGAAATAAAGAAATTTTATAAAATCACAGGATTTTATATAAGGAAATTATTTATAAAATGAACACGGTTTTACAAAAGGAAAGTATTTATAAAACGAATAGAGTTTTATAAAAGGGGAAAAAAATGTTGATAAAACAATTAGAATAGGAAAATGGAATATTTCAATGTATATTGAAATAAAGAAATTTTATAAAATCACAGGATTTTATATAAGGAAATTATTTATAAAATGAACACGGTTTTACAAAAGGAAAGTATTTATAAAACGAATAGAGTTTTATAAAAGGGGAAAAAAATGTTGATAAAACAATTAGAATAGGAAAAAGGAATATTTCAGTGTATATCGAAATAAAGGAGTTTTATAAAATCAACCGATTTTATAAAAGGAAACAATTTGAAAATAGAGTATTTATAAAACGAACACGGTTTTACAAAAGGAAGTATTTATAAAACAAATAGAGTTTTATAAAAGGGATATTTATTTAGAAAATAAATAGAAATAAGGAATAGTTATTTGTAACGGTAAATAGAAGTTGTAAATAGGAATATTTGTAATGGTAAATAGAAGTTGTAAATAGGAATATTTGTAACGGTAAATAGAAGTGTAAATAAGGAAATAGTTGTAACGGAAAATAAACGTTATAAAAAGGAAATTGATGAGATATAAAAGAGATAATCGAAATAGAGTAATTGAATATTAGTCATTCAATTAGAAATAACCTGAATTGAGTTAGTCTAATATTAGCTAATCGAATTTAGTAACCGAATACAAGTTAATCAAAAGGAGTTTATCGAATTTAGTTATTCGATAGAGTTAATCAGAAGAAGTTTATCGAATTTAGTTATTCGATAGAGTTAAATCACTAGAGTTAATCGACTATAGTATTCGAATAAGAGTAAATCAAATAGAGTTAAACAATATTAGAAACTGACTAGAGATTGGTAAGTTGAATATTTTTCTGAGTGTTGATCTGATGTTGGTTTCGGCCTTCGGGGTTTATACTTAGAGAATTGTTCTCTTACTAGTTTACAGTTTGGGACTAATAGTTGTGGAATGATAGTGATGCGTAAATGAGGACTGGAAATGTTTTCCAATGTTGAAAATGTATATTTTCTAGTTTTAGAAAATAAGGAAATATGAATATATATGTATATATATGATTGATGATTGGATCGATAATTCCATTTGGAATTAAGATCGTTGTTTGTACACCAACATATTTTCATTTGATAGTTAAATCACAGACTATCGAAGTTTAAACCATTTTACGTTGTTAATATGGAGAGACCGGTTGGATTATTATCCGAAGAACCACTCTGTATCGACATAAGCGTTGTGATGAAATACGATGAAGAAATTGAAGACGGAGTAAAGTGCAAGGGCTGTCCTGGTTACAGAATAGTGCCTTCGGTTTCGCTCAGTCCCAGAACGAACATATATGGACGAATGTCTGACAGAATAGTTCCAATGATCGAAAGAGTTGGACTGTACAAATATATATGGTGGCCAACGGATTTATTCCCTTCGCATAATATCCAGAATCTATTTGTGCAGATCCAACTAATGATTAACGGATCTGATAATGTGGCATTCAAAGTGATCGTGTTATCAATGAATGGAAAGTAAGCGTAGCTTCTAGCCTCACATCTGGTAAATGACAAAAATCGGGCAGGCAACATGGCTAAGTCGGTCGCACCGAAGTAGGGTGTATAATCACCTATCTAGAGAATATTCATTTGCTTCTTAAATCTATCAATGTTGTCCCATATATATACGGGAAACGGTTGATGATCCCAACCGTTGGTGATGTACATTCGATACACTCAAGCGAAATGAGTGGTCGGTCATGTGTGGCTGAGTTGCAAGATGTTCTTGTTGAACTCCAGTGTATCGTTCCTAGAGTACACTGATCGGAAGGTGGATCCATACCTTGTCATAGTTGGAAACCCAATCATCCAATACGCACCTGCGGTTTTGATTGTATACTATATATGTAGAACGTGAGATGCAAGCGTTTCTACTAGACTGATATCTATTTGTATTTAGACATTATCATAATATCAAATGATATTGCTTTTCAAAGATGTTTGGATTCTCATAAGGGAAAAACCTGTTCCGTATTCACGGCGTGGTCTTATGAGATATCATATACCTGTTTAAATGATTTGAGTTTACTCACACCAGTCACATGACTGACCCGGAGTTTATTTGTTTTGTCTTCCCTAAACTCTTGGGTGCCTAAATTTGTACGGGCAGTCAAGTAGTCGGGATTTACAGATGCACTTGGAGAGCTTGGAGCAGGAGGCTTCAGCAGTCGATAGCTATTATTTATTCCGCTGTGATGTTATATGTTTTACTCTGAAAATGGTATGTATAAACAGTTATAACTTTGTATTTCAAAAGTTATGTTATATTTTATTCGTTCCGCTGTGAGATTCGTGTTACTCTGATGATGATGTTCTTCTTCTTCTTCTATTCTATAAGTTATACCCTATCTATCCTCACCCTCTATCTTCTTTCTATTAGTTTCTTGAATTTCCTGTGCAATTTGGGGTTGGACTTGTGTTATTTAGTCAGCTCAAATTGGACCGGATTTTCGGGTCACTACAGTTGGTATCAGAGCTTAAGTTAAGCGAATTACCTTGGCTCTGTGGCGTTACTCAGTAGAGATGGGGTTAGTAATACCCTAGATTGAGTTGAGTGTATATATACGAGTGAACGTATTTGTTATTTGATATAAAAATTTGTTTTATATTGTGGAGCTTTATTGGTTGAGTGGCTTATAAATTCTGGTCGATGGTGGGGCACCACAATATCGATAGGGGTTTCTAAACACTCGAACACGATGAACCAACATGATATGTTTTGACATTAACATAATATAATTGGTTGTGTTGGTTGTTATTATAATCAAATGAGATTATAAAAAGGCGAAATGGTTATAGATAACTAATCAGAATTCATATAAGTAAAGTATATGAAATAAGTTGAATTAAATCTGAATTTAAATCAGATTTGGAATTTTAATAAGGAAATTTTAAGTTCCTGGGAGAGTTTGAAATTTGTTTTCAAATTTGAGAGAAAAATATAGTATTGAACTCACTTCGATCGCTGGAAAATAATTCCGATGATGGTGTACACATAATCAGTGTGATTTTCGAGTTTCAAAGTGACGGATTACTACCAAAGATTTTGTTTTGAATTGTTTTGATAAAACAAGTTGTTTTGAAATTCAAAGGTTTTTAATTGGTGTTATTATTTCAAAGTTTGATTTGAAATGAACCCAGGGATTTAAAAATTCTGGAATTTAAATTTAACTAATGAAGTTAAATGAGTTGAGATGGAAAAGGTAAATAAACAAATTAAAATTTTAACTTGAACTAAGTTAAATTAAATTTGGATTGGATTAGTGATAATCTGGAATAGAATTGAATTAATAAATTCAAAGTTTGGAATCAAGAATCGATTGGAGTTTGATTGAGATGACAATGGTATATACTAAGTTGTTCACAGAGGAAAGGGATATAGTGTTACGCCCGACAAAAAAGTACAAGTTTATATTTCATATAAGTTGGAATTTATGAGCCGATTTGGCAAGCCGCTTGGCGTTTTGATTTTCTTTTGGGTTGGAGAAGGCCTAGAGAGGCGAGTTGTGGTTTTACCGATAGGGCTGTACAAAGGAGGTTATGGCGAAATTTCCAAAAAAAATTAAGCGTTAGAAAATTTTCAGAAATTTTTGAAAATTTTAGTTAGTCGGAATAAATTAATATTTTAGTCGATATAAATTGGTTCGATTGAAACTGAATTTAAGGGGTAAACCAATAAATATTTATCCAGCAGATAGGGTCGTCCTCTACCTTAGAAATTTCGAGGACGAAATTATTTTAAGTGGGGAAGAATGTAATGACCCGTATTTTTGATGAGGTAATAATTAACTTATTTAATTATTTAAATAACGAATATATTATTTAATCGACGACGATAGAACGTATAATTTATATTATAATTAAAATCGAGCTCGAAATGGCGCTGCAGTTCGCGATTTGGCTATTCGAACTTCAACTGGATATACAGGATTCGTTTTAAATCGGATTTCTGTGAAACAAGAAACGTGTGGAGCTGGTGGAGTATATCTTTCTAGTGGAAGAGAAAAATCAGGATTTCGTCGTGTAGATTTTGAGATATGTCCAAATCAAATTTTAAAATAGTCGCTATGGAACCGTTTATCGACCATAACGGTTTATTCGATATAACTATAGATCGGGTTTGAATTTAGACAAGGTTCTTTTGGGAAGTAGTGATAATTTGATTTTTAGAATTTTACTATAATTTTTAATTAATTAAATACGCAACTTTTTATTTGGAGCATGTTGCACCCTAAACCAATATCTTGGGATTTCACAATTTGAGTTCACCTACCGGTATTTTTATATTTTTGGGATCGTGGTGAAATACACGACATGACTACATTTTTGATTCTGTCAGTAGAAGTTGTATGCGAAGAGAATTTTATATAATAGGGTACCCTACAACTCAAACACTATATAGATGGAGTCCAATCAAATAGTAAATTTATATTCGCAATCCTTTGCATTCATGTAAAGCACTAACTTAGTAAGTTTTCTGAAATATAACGTTAAACATAAAGAGAAAATCCAAACTTAGTTTATATCAGAAATAATGTAACATTGGCAAATTATTGTGACCAAACCAAGACCTTTGATCCTTAAAATATCCGCAAACTTGCATCCTTTTACTGTGAATCATGTGTAATGAACTGGACCTATCATTCTTATGTGGATACGAAATACACACATAAGCTCTTTAAGCTGAGAGACTCATATAAATACCCCCTTAAATCTCTTAACCTAATTCCACTTTCTTCGTTCATCAAATATCTGTAGCCGCCAGTTCCTCTTTTTTTTTCTCTCAAACAAAATCGCGCATCTTAAAACTCGAACGAAAATAGAAATAAAATTCTGAATTTCATGAAACTCGTATGCTTTGGGTTCCATGATTTAAAACCGCACCTGTGTGCCTTGGTTGGAGCTGATCGGTTATGGCAGTGAGATGTCTGGATACGTTCAAAGATGGAGAAGTGAGCTGTACGAGTTGCATGAGCGCAGGTCAATGGTAGAGTTCATTGCTGTGTGGGGAGGCGGAAGACTGTGTTGATGGGGTGCTCTGACGAACGGTGTGGATGAGCGGATCTGGGTTGCATGAAAACCAAGATGCTTGATGGCTTGCGTGAGTGGAGTTTTTGTCCACAGTTTTCAAAACTGAAATGAATGAGAAGAAGTGAAGAACTAAAGCAGGGGTCACCCAATGGTGGAGTTTGCAGTCAGTAAAGGGAGGAATCGCAGCTGTAGCTGCGACTTGGAGAAGGACGTGATATTCGGTGATGTAGAAGAGTGAAAATGTGGAGCTGGGTTTTTACAGCAGAAGGGTCCGCATATGAGTACTGTAGGCGAGCTATTTTTATTAGGAAAGGAGGGTGCAGATCTCAGCAGGTTAAAGATGGACTATGGTTTTTGAAGCAAGAAGAAGTCAGAAATGTTTGGGAATGAAGGAGCAGGCTACGTGAGTTCCTGGAAGCAAGAAAGGTATTGGGTTTCATTTTTGTTAATTGCCGTGATCTGTAGAAGGGGAAACGAGATGGGGATTTTAGTGCAGAGGGACTGTGCACATAAGAAAATGTGTGGCGATTAAAGGAATACACGAAGGAATTGGGACAAGGCTTCACGTTCACGTTGGTTTTAAACGAAGTGGGTTCAAAAGAAATAAAGGGATTGTTGCTTTAACGTGAATAGAAGGGTACCCGTGAACTGGAACAAAAGAGGAGGGGTGGTGTTTAAATTTGGGTACAACATGGTACCATATGGGAAAGAAACGTATTTTAAGTAGATAGTGTTATTGTGTGAAAAACAAGAAACGAAACAGAAAGAAGATGTAGTCATGGAAGTTGGCATATAAACTAATGGGGTAAAACGTGAAGGATTAACGATGGGTGGCAGATTATTTTCAAAGCAAAGGGGGTGGTGAAACAATTCCAAACAGGGTATTTTGATAAGTGATTGAACGCTGTTCAAACATGGTGAAGAACCTACTGTTGTTATGTGAAGAATAGTTGGCAAAATAAAAGTGGAGCAGGAGGTTGTGGTCACCTTGTTTTGCAACAGGGAGAATCATACAAGTTGGGTATTCGAACGAAGTAAAGAAGCTGTAAATCGGGCGGATTTTCACATGTACAACAGTGGGCCAGTTCTTTGAAAACCGATAACCCACATGGCAGAAGTATGAAGAATTGAACGAAACGAGATTTGCCGAAATCAAAGTGAAGAACACAACCGTATGGAACTGACTGGGAGCGAATCGAAGCTCGTTACAAATTATGATGAAATAAATTGTAGGATCAGAATCGACATTCGCAAACCGTTATTTAACGATTAACGCGCAACGGTGAGTAAAACTCACTAACTCTCCTCAATTTGTATTTTAATATAAATTGTACTTTATTTATTGACTGCTGTAGATTGATTGTTAAACTGGACTGTTAAATAGATTTGATTGAAAACATAGTTATAGTAGTCTATGCACTGTTAATCAAATATGGTTCTGTACAGCAGGATATTTCATTTCAAAATGAAATATGATATATATTATACTGTGTAACATCTGTGGATGTAGGGAGACAGGTTGGAGGAATCCGACTGGATTCCTCAACAATTATTTTACTGTTTTCATATATTGTGTTATATGATGTGTTATATAATATGTTCTGGATTATGTGTGTTAGAATGATATTAATCATTGTTATTCAATATTTTACATATCATAAGAAACCCTGAGTTTTGAAATAGAATATTTCAATGTATATTGAAATAAAGAAATTTTATAAAATCACAGGATTTTATATAAGGAAATTATTTATAAAACGAACACGGTTTTACAAAAGGAAAGTATTTATAAAACGAATAGAGTTTTATAAAAGGGGAAAAAATGTTGATAAAACAATTAGAATAGGAAAAAGGAATATTTCAATGTATATTGAAATAAAGAAATTTTATAAAATCACAGGATTTTATATAAGGAAATTATTTATAAAACGAACACGGTTTTACAAAAGGAAAGTATTTATAAAACGAATAGAGTTTTATAAAAGGGGAAAAAAATGTTGATAAAACAATTAGAATAGGAAAAAGGAATATTTCAGTGTATATCGAAATAAAGGAGTTTTATAAAATCAACCGATTTTATAAAAGGAAACAATTTGAAAATAGAGTATTTATAAAACGAACACGGTTTTACAAAAGGAAGTATTTATAAAACAAATAGAGTTTTATAAAAGGGATATTTATTTAGAAAATAAATAGAAATAAGGAATAGTTATTTGTAACGGTAAATAGAAGTTGTAAATAGGAATATTTGTAACGGTAAATAGAAGTTGTAAATAGGAATATTTGTAACGGTAAATAGAAGTGTAAATAAGGAAATAGTTGTAACGGAAAATAAACGTTATAAAAAGGAAATTGATGAGATATAAAAGAGATAATCGAAATAGAGTAATTGAATATTAGTCATTCAATTAGAAATGACCTGAATTGAGTTAGTCTAATATTAGCTAATCGAATTTAGTAACCGAATACAAGTTAATCAAAAGGAGTTTATCGAATTTAGTTATTCGATAGAGTTAATCAGAAGAAGTTTATCGAATTTAGTTATTCGATAGAGTTAAATCACTAGAGTTAATCGACTATAGTATTCGAATAAGAGTAAATCAAATAGAGTTAAACAATATTAGAAACTGACTAGAGATTGGTAAGTTGAATATTTTTCTGAGTGTTGATCTGATGTTGGTTTCGGCCTTCGGGGTTTATACTTAGAGAATTGTTCTCTTACTAGTTTACAGTTAGGGACTAATAGTTGTGGAATGATAGTGATGCGTAAATGAGGACTGGAAATGTTTTCCAATGTTGAAAATGTATATTTTCTAGTTTTAGAAAATAAGGAAATATGAATATATATATATATATATGATTGATGATTGGATCGATAATTCCATTTGGAATTAAGATCGTTGTTTGTACACCGACATATTTTCATTTGATAGTTAAATCACAGACTATCGAAGTTTTGACCATTTTACGTTGTTAATATGGAGAGACCGGTTGGATTATTATCCGAAGAACCACTCCGTATCGACATAAGCGTTGTGATCAAATACGATGAAGAAATTGAAGACGGAGTAAAGTGCAAGGGCTGTCCTGGTTACAGAATAGTGCCTTCGGTTTCGCTCAGTCCCAGAACGAACATATATGGACGAATGTCTGACAGAATAGTTCCAATGATCGAAAGAGTTGGACTGTACAAATATATATGGTGGCCAATGGATTTATTCCCTTCGCATAATATCCAGAATCTATTTGTGCAGATCCAACTAATGATTAACGGATCTGATAATGTGGCATTCAAAGTGATCATGTTATCAATGAATGGAAAGTAAGCGTAGCTTCTAGCCTCACATCTGGTAAATGACAAAAATCGGGCAGGTAGCATGGCTAAGTCGGTCGCACCGAAGTAGGGTGTATAATCACCTATCTAGAGAATATTCATTTGCTTCTTAAATCTATCAATGCTGTCCCATATATATACGGGAAACGGTTGCTGATCCCAACCGTTGGTGATGTACATTCGATACACTCAAGCGAAATGAGTGGTCGGTCATGTGTGGCTGAGTTGCAAGATGTTCTTGTTGAACTCCAGTGTATCGTTCCTAGAGTACACTGATCGGAAGGTGGATCCATACCTTGTCATAGTTGGAAACCCAATCATCCAATACGCACCTGCGGTTTTGATTGTATACTATATATGTAGAACGTGAGATGCAAGCGTTTCTACTAGACTGATATCTATTTGTATTTAGACATTATCATAATATCAAATGATATTGCTTTTCAAAGATGTTTGGATTCTCATAAGGGAAAAACCCGTTCCGTATTCACGGCGTGGTCTTATGAGATATCATATACCTGTTTAAATGATTTGAGTTTACTCACACCAGTCACATGACTGACCCGGAGTTTATTTGTTTTGTCTTCCCTAAACTCTTGGGTGCCTAAATTTGTACGGGCAGTCAAGTAGTCGGGATTTACAGATGCACTTGGAGAGCTTGGAGCAGGAGGCTTCAGCAGTCGATAGCTATTATTTATTCCGCTGTGATGTTATATGTTTTACTCTGAAAATGGTATGTATAAACAGTTATAACTTTGTATTTCAAAAGTTATGTTATATTTTATTCGTTCCGCTGTGAGATTCGTGTTACTCTGATGATGATGTTCTTCTTCTTCTTCTATTCTATAAGTTCTACCCTATCTATCCTCACCCTCTATCTTCTTTCTATTAGTTTCTTGAATTTCCAGTGCAATTTGGGGTTGGACTTGTGTTATTTAGTCAGCTCAAATTGGACCGGATTTTCGGGTCACTACAATTATGCTGCCTTACTTGAATGTGTTTTAATCATGTTGACACATGTTTCTTGGCCGCTTGACTTGACATGATTTTGAGTCGACCATTTTTATTTGTGCACTAGGTCGAGGTGGTCCACGTGGCCACTCCCCAGTTACTCGCTGACTGGCGAGGCAGTGAACACGTGTATATTTATACACGTGTGTATATGCAGCCGTCAGACGAGATTTCCTGTCCCTGTACTATACATATACAAACTGACTAGACACAGAAGAATCAGATCAAGTCATGAAAAATGATGAGAAACACACCAGAAATCTGAGGCAAATAAAATTGTTAAAAATAAAAATTTATATTTGCATATATACAGTTTAAATTATATTGCAGTGTACTTTGTGTGTGTTCCATTGTGACAGGTAAGAAGATGATGACAGGACTGATAATGAAGTGCTGTGAAGACTGAAGACTGGACAAAAGTTGACAGTGAAATGTATACAAAAGACTGAATGTATATATAAAATGTAATCATGTCAAAGAATATACTGAGTTATGAGTGTTATAGTGAGGAGCAGTGTATGAATGTATAATGAGAGAATTGTACTGTTATTTGCAATAGACTAACTTGTTTCAAATATTATTTTATTGTTGTCAAACAAACTTGTCTATTTTATTCAGTTTATTTACAAGTACAAATTCCTGTGAAGTGTTTAAATAGTGGAGTTATAAATAGTTGTACTGTTTGAATGTCTGAGATATAATATTATATTTAAATAAAATACTGTATTAATATATGAATGTCTATACAGTCGTATTTTATTTAAATATAGGTATTATATTCCTATGTATATATAGAACAGTACAGTAACAAACACATTTAAAATAATATTTATTTGGTTGTTATCATCAAACAAAAGTCATATAATTGTGTATACAACTACGTTATATACAACAACGCCAAGAAAATCAACATAGTGAGAATAAAAACTAGTGCAATATACAGGATGATACTGATCAACAAACTACAAAGAGCAGCGTAGCACATGTACAAGGTCAAAACATGAACGGTCAAGAACTCAAGCAGGTATAACAAGTCAAAAGAGCAAGATTGAGAGCCATATATGTCAAACCAACAACTCAAGTGAAATGGAAAATATACAAAATCTAGTGCACAAATACAGGCGACATTCAAGTACGGCACAGAAAGCACAAACAAGGCAAGAGAGAACACATGCCAATATATTTATATGTGTGTGTGTGTGTGTGCATGCAAAGTCCTGGTGCAAGCAATTTTATGTGCACCAGCCAAGCAAAGAGTATGGCATAGTCACACAGTGCTGTTACAAGTCAAACCAGACATGCACATGAAATACAACAGCCCAAGTGAAATAGCAAATGTATAAGGAAGCACACAGCTGTTCATACACATGTGCACAGAACAACACAATGGAGCATCAATATGGTGCATGAACAAGCCATAGTGGCATGCAAATGATTAAATCATCACAACATCACATATATACATAAATATTATATGTGTGTGTGTATGAATTTTGTGTGCATGGATAAGCTACATAAACCAGCAGTACAAGCATGCACAAGTACTTAGAAGTATCCAGTCATCATCAAATATATAGCATGGACAGAGCAGCTATACACATACATATGGGTTAACACATGAAGATCATTGAACAACAAAAGAGTGGCAGAGTAACAAAAGATCTCGAAGGCTAAAGTATATAAGAAGTCCAGAAAACACATACACACTAGTCACGGCAGTGTAATCAAGCAAATGGACACATAAATGGTGCAACTAAAAACATGGGACTAGCACACATGACATACAGTATACAAAAGCAAGAATAGTATCTATCCTCATCACTAGCAAAAAAAAATCATATAATATCTGTTCTAAACAGTGAAGAGCATCAAGAAAAAGAGGCAAGTTGTTTCTTGAATTTGAACAGAGCAAAGGGGCATTTCATTTAGAAGGAAGAAACAACAATTTGTAGAAATAGAAATATTCGCAACATTTATCAAGGTTTCCAGGTTTGAAGATTTCGATACGAGGAGAATGTTTTTGGTAAAGAATGATTTCACGTTTAAAAACTTTCCAAATATATAAATGGAAAACTTGGCACAAATCTTTATTTTTATAAAGGAGTATAAATTCATCAATGTATATCACGCATGATTCTATCAATGTAATCAAGAGGTCTGTTTTTGGTAAGAACAATACAAAGATTCCAGAAATCGATTCAAGAGTATTTGGCAAGATCAATTTCAAAACGTTCCGTAGATCAAATAGGAAAGTTAGGGTAAGTCTTCGTGTGAAATTAGAGAAACCGAAAGGGTTTTAAACCCTATAAATGACACCATTCTCGTCATAGGAAAGCATCAAAACATAATAACCAATCGAGCAATTATCAGTGAAATTAGATTCAGATTACTCACAATTCTTTCAAAGTTTCGATCGCAACGCAAAACCGCCGACCAGAGAGAAAGAAGCCACTGAAGCAATCAGAGAATAATTCCCATATATCAAAAGTCACGATTTGAGGAATATTGCAAAACCCTTAATTTGTTATTGGGTCAGCCATCAAAGAAAAAGAGATGAAGCGGATAATTCTTTGAAGTGTCAAAGCATAAAAAAGGGGGCCAGACTCATTTTATTTAACCTTGGTTTTAAAAAGGGGTTTTGTCTTTTTATTTTTTGATTTAAGTTGTTCTTTCTTCTTGTAAACCGATCTATTGTTTTAGTTTTTTAAACTAGGGAGTCTAGCTATATGATTTATAGTTAGGAAAAATTTGATTTCGGGGTTTGAGATCAGTGCTGGGTTTTGAGCGTAGGACTAAAACAATAACGAGGGGTCACGAGTGTGCAGTTGTTGTATGCAGGATATTATTTTAATATTTAATAAGAAACCTTGGGGAACGCAGCAGTAGGTAGGGGGGTTTGCCAAAACTGGATAAATTCTGTGTTGTTTATTTTCTATGTTTATTTATTCTGTTGTGATTTGTGTTGTGGTAATTTTTATATTCTGCAAAACTGCAATAAACCCTATTCACCCCCTCTAGGGTTAATTTAGATCCTATAAGTGGTATCAGAGCTGGTATTTTTTTAAACTCTAGTGGTATGGATCTCCCAAATGGTAATTTTTCTAGTTGTCAGTCTGGCAAGAGTCAGTCTAATAATATCCTAAATATTTTTGATGGAACATATTTTTTAAATTGGAAATCAAAAATGGAATTCTATTTAAAATCTATTAATATTAGATGTTGGGATATTATTATCAAAGGATGTGATATGGTAGATGAAAATGAAATTGTGATTAATTCTTGAGCTACGCATATTTTGTGTAATGACCCGCATTTTTAGAGATATATAATTAATTTAATTATATAATTGGTGATTTAGAGAAGTTAATGATCGTTTAATTAAATAATATTGAATATTTAATTAATAATTATAATATAATAATATATTATAATGTCGAAATAGTCGGAAATGGTGAAATTCGCAATATCATGTGAATTGAATAACATACGAGATTTGGTGGAGTTCCGATTCGAAATATAATAACGAATATATTCAATCGACGAAAGTTTGAACGTATAATTTTATTATAATTAAAATCAAGCTTGAAATGGCGCTGCAGTTCGCGATTTGGCGATTTGAACTTCAACTGAATGTACAGGATTCGTTTTAAGCCGGATTTCTGTGAAACAAGAAACGTGTGGAACTGGTGGAGTATATCTTTCTAGTGGAAGAGAAAAATCGGGATTTCGTCGGGTAGATTTTGATGTATGTCCAAATCAAATTTCAGAAAAGTCGCTGTAGAATCCCTTTATAATTTGCAACGCTTTATATACGTTATAAAAGGATTTTCGATATAAATTGAATATCGATAAATCTGAAATCTGAAATATCAAGCTGTAAATTCTGATATGATATTCTGAAGCTGTATGATATCATATGTGAAGATATGCGATAATATTAAATTATTAATATTTATTTTAATTTATTTAAATATATTTATATATTTAAATGGGCTATTTAGAGCTTAAAAAAATAGCCACTTTTGCAAACGAAGTCGGAAGTCGACGAAACTAATTATGTTGGATCCGCAGCGTCAAATTATTGTTAGATTCCAAGTTCCGTGATTTTTAGAGTCACTATGTGGCCGTACGGATTTTTAGAGTGAAAAACAGTTAGTATTTTGACAGTTAAAAATACGTTGTATGAGCATACGAAGTCGGAATTCGACGAAACCAGTTTCGTTGGTACCGCAATGTCGAACTCTAGCTACATGTCCAGTTTCGTAATTTTTGGGTATCGTATGGGATTATAGCGATTTTGAAACAGCGTATATACTTAGCGATAGCTTAAATTCGAATATAAAACAATATATTCTTCCTATAAATATAAGACTTAACTTTCTAAACCTAATTTTTACATCCTCTGGTCAAACACAAAATCAAGCCACCAAAATTTTCCATCTCCTGCAGATAAATGGAGCTATGGAAAATCAAATAAAATGCAAAGAAAATTCATAAATTCTCCAAACATGTTTCAATAGCTTCCTAGGATCACTCTCTACAAACTGAGGTGTATTTTGGGTGGTTCGACATCTTTTTGGTTCACCAGATTTTACTGGCGGTTCCTCTTTGAACCTAGGGCTTCGACGGACGGTTGTTGTAGGCAGAATTGGGAGGAGAGATGGTCTGCGTGGCGTTCAGGGGGGGCGAGAGGCTGCTATTGACGGAAGTTGGAGGATATCGGTGACCCTTTCTGGTCGCGCGAGGTCACAGTTACGTCGATTTGAGGAGTTCGACGCGTTTGAGGTAATAGATGCGAGTCGAGAAAGATGGCGATGGGGTGATGGTGTTTTCAATAAGGAAGTCGGTGGTGATCTTCATTTGTGTATTCGTGAATGGATGAGTGTAACACCCCGCCTCCACTAGGGTCACTCGCAAAGGAATGCACTAGCTTTGGAGGGGCATTATTGGTAAACATGCATAATGATATAGCAAGGCAGGACATGAAATATATATATATGTAAATAAACAGAGTGAGTAAATAAAACAGCGGAAGATTTATAAACCATTTCAAAACACAAGTCTGGTACATCAAAATGTCAATTTCCCAAAATTACAAGTCTAGATAAATACATCATCTGATAAACTGAAAATACATAAGTACTATCCCCAAATAAGAGTGATAAACCATAGCGGCTCAAGTCCAAAGCATACTTGAGCTATCCAAGGAAGCAGCTAAGATCCAAGCTAGACTCCAGTATTCCCTCCCTGAGAACCTGGGGGGGGGGGAAACGGAAGAAAAGAGGCGAAAGAAAACAGGTCAGTCAAAAAGACTGAGTAAGCCCTGCTACGATCAGTCTATAAACTAATAAAGTTAACATCATGATGGAAACTGAGGTGATCATAGATAACAACATGCTGGCATGAATAAATCAACTATAAGATAGATAGAGGTGTCATCGCATAAACAGAGTTAAGTTTTGCACCACGGTGTACTAGCAAACCAACATAACAGGTATTGATCCCTTAGCCCAAACTTCGGCCCAATAACATGAAGTGACCTTAATAAAAGGTCCAGCCCACGGTCTAGTCGATCGGCTCCCTATAAGCCTAACACGTCAAGTGTTGGTGTCCATATGGCCCACATATGGATGTAGGTAGTCTGTGCTGGGCCCACCTTTGGGTGTATCAAGCCCTCGGTTGTCGACCCCGGACACTTAAGCAATAATGCACAGCCCTAACCTACTGGTACCCGTGCCTCGAGTTTGTCCAACATCGGACTACGTGCACGTCCGTAGCCCGCCGGACCCGCACCGCTGTACCACTCGGCCATCGCCCTTTGGTCGTTTACATCCGTCCAGTAATCGTGCCCCGCCCTAGCCTAGTTTCTAGGGTTGTGATGATACCAAACTGGGATTACTGCCGGAACAGACCCGCCGCTAGGGTTTCCTAAGAGGGTTAAGTGTGATTTAACCCTTCACTAATCCTGGATTAAACTGGTTAAGTGTGGCTTAACCCCATTCTAATCCCTTGAACTCCCAAATGGATTAAACTAGTTAAGTGTAACTAACGGTTCACAACTTAACCACATTCTAATCCCTCGAATCCCCAAATTGGTTAAGTATTAGTGGACCCTGACTTAACCCTAATCATGAGGCATTAATTAATTTAATGCACCTTAACCTCTCACATTAGACCTTGTTGTGGTTACTAGTTAAGCCGGGCGGGTCCGGGTAGCTTTACACCACAACTTGGTCTAACCTCGGGTCTTGGCACCCCATGACCAACTTCTCACATTGGGTCCTATTGTTTGTAGCCACTAGTTAAGCCGGGCGGTTCCGGGTAGGATTACGCTACAAACTCAACCCAACCTCGAGTTGGCCACACTTATGTTTTCTAAGTGTCATGTCCACTTTATTTCAAAACATAATCACAAGTCAAACAATTACTTGGGTAGACCTAACTTAATAGGTAAATTCCCAAGGGGTAGACCTAACTTAATAGGTAAATTCCCAATCTTATATTTTCATGTATTTTAAGTTTACCCCAAAACCCCCAACGTCATTCTATCGCTTACATATTCGTAGTAACGCATAAAGGATAGGAAGAGGGAACTTGGCACAACATACATGATAAACTTGCACAACAATCATGCATAGCATGTTAGACTTGCACAACTTAGCATAGTGATCTTGCATATTACCATAAACATGCATAACATGTTAAACTTGCATAACTTAGCATAGCGAACTTGCATATTACCTTAATCATGCATAACTTGTCAAACATGCACAACTTGTCATTTTAAACTTGCATAAACATGCACAACTTGTCAAAACATGCACAACTTGTCAAAACATGCACAACTTGTCATTTTAAACTTGCGTAAACATGCACAACTTGTCAAAACATGCACAACTTGTCAAAACATGCACAACTTGTCAAAACATGCACAACTTGTCATTTTAAACTTGCATAAACATGCATAACTTAATGAACGTACAAATCATGGCTTAACAAACTTGCATAAACATGCATAACTTAATGAACATACAAATCATGGCTTAACAAACTTGCATAAACATGCATACTTAATGAGCATACATAAACCCCAACTTTCATCACACATTAACTTTATAGTTTCTAAAATGAAGGTAAGAGGGCTTACAACGCTTATGCGGACTCAAATAATTATAGCAAATGTAAAGAACCCCTTATGCAACTAATTAAACCCCAAAAATGCAAGCAAACTTGACCAAGACTCCTCCTTTATGGTGCCAAATAGAGAAACAAGCCTTTAATGCAAGCTAAGGAGGATCATACAAGCCTAAATATACTTGTATGCATGGAAAATTACTTAGAAATCAATTTAGGAATTGTATGAAGAGGGTGGAGGCCATGAGAGTTTTGATTTTGGCATAGTTTAGTTGCTAGGATGAATAATTGGGTTTTAGGGTAGGATTAGGGTTGTATTTATAGAAGATTAGAGTGTTTTTAGCCCTAGGATTAACCCTAGGTTAGTTTTGGCCCGTCAGATCTCGGAATCCTCTAGAACCAAGCCCCAAGACCCAGCCCAAATCAAAAATGGTGCACCAGACTAGACTGCCTGGGCACCCCCTGTCGACAGGGCTGTCGACAGGGCAGTCGACATGCCTTGGGACCCTGTCGACAGGCCTGTCGACATGCGGGTCCTGGCGGGATTTTTCCCGCCTTGGCCCAGCTGGCCCAAATCCTTGTTTTTAATTTCAAATTTAAATCTGTTTTTCTGCAAACTTCAACGGGCCTTAACTGGGTCATACGGACTCCGATTTTCGAAAACTCGGACTCTATTTCGCGTATTTTTCCGAGACGAACGCAATGGCATAGCCCGTTTCCCTTGATTCAGATTTTAGAATTAAATTCTGCCTCAATTTACATTATTACAGGTTATTGAAAATACGGGTTGTTACATTCTCCCCTCCTTAAAGGATTTCGTCCCCGAAATCTTCAAGTTAGGAAGAACGTATCCTACCATCCAATCATCCATCTACTCAAAGCATCATCCACGAGCAATCATTGTCCTTACAAGATTCTAAATGCTGGATGAACATATGCAAAAGTGTGTGTATATGTACTTACCTAATGCAAAAATCGGGCGGTTACTGATACAGTAAACCTCCTTAATGCATATGTATGTAAATCAGGCGGTTACTGATACAGTAAACCTCCTTAATGCACATGTATGTCAGTGAAATGAATCCATATGTATGCAAATTCCTAACATAATGTATAATATCTACATGCGTGCTCAATCATACATCCATATGCAACATCCATGTGATAGCATACGAATTCCATCCAAGAATAAGCATAAACACTCATGCACATGCAATATGAGGAGTGTGTGAGCCGATCTAGTGCCTAATCGTGTATAATGCATCCACGAACAACCACTTGCAACCATCAAACATAACATGTTTCAAACACATGTTTCATCCAAAGGGTTTCTACCTAAGGACCTCATGACAAGATAAAACACGATAAACTAGATAAACTAGATAAACTCCTTTTTGGATTACAAGAAATCCCTTCAACTTTGACATTCCGTACTAACCGATGAGTCTTAACCCCCTTATGGAGTTTACAACAGAAATAAGATCAAGAATGGGACCGAGAGGATATATACAAAAGATAACTTGCAAGCAAGCTCCACAGGAAAACAAGGATCAAGGATGTACTCTTAAAAAAAAAGATATGATGCGCGTACCTAGTCTTCATTCTTCTTAGTTACGTTTCCTTGAGCTTAACTCTACTGTGCTTTGACTATCTTTCACTTCATGATTCCTTGGCTTCCTAACTCCTATTTCCCAAATTCGAGTTGGAACGCATTTCATTATCGCCTCTCGTCTTTCTTTTCCGCTTATTCTTCCTTCTATATACTTGGCTTAAACATAATTATAATCCTCATGATTCGTGCAAGCTCTCCAAAATCCACTAGTGAATCCTGGATCTCGTCTACTTACTATAAAGTATTCCATGCAGCAGAACTTTCCTTGAAAATACCAATCCGCGTTGCCAATTGCCCCTTATAAACGCGATTTTCTATAACTCAGGCTTAATCGAAATGAACCATCCGCCTATGAGTGATAGGCCATACCTAGATTCAGTTGCCTACCCATGGCTTCCTATAGGCTATTTCAAAACTGGCCGACTTCTTGAGGGTAAACCGTTGCTAACCATGATGCAGTCCTTTCGCTCTTTACTGAACTGAAATGAGCACTCTCCGTGAGTCTACCCACATACCCGTATTCCCTTCCTTTGATCCAGGTAGTCCATCCACATAATCTATCGAGATGTTTTCACACTTCCCTTGCGAAACCTCCAATAGAGGTAATGGCCCACTGGGCTTCTATGACTTGGCCTTAACTTGGTGGCACAACATGCATCCCGAGACCAACTCGGCCACCTCCTCGAGTGATGTGCATCTGTAAGAACCTTCTTTACCAAGTCTTCCACTCGAGGAACACATAATCTCTCATCGTGCCTTAGTCATCCCTTGTCATCTATAATATATCTAACGAGGTGACTTAACATCTCGCCTCGAATCAACTAGTCCATGCTCTTGACTAATCGCGGATCTTCTTCCTGCGAAACCCCCTTCTTGATCCAGAAGAGTAAGTCTACGCTCCGGGAATGCTAACTAACTAGCCAAACTGAGGAGGCTTCTTACTTCAATTGCCCTCCTCAGAGTTTTTCGGTTTTAAACCGCAACCTCCTTAGCGGAATCCACCGCTAAGCCTTACTTAGGAACCATGTGCCCAAGAAATCCAACCTCTTTTCTCCAAAGTGACATCTGGAGAACTTGACCTTCAACGGGTGGCTCTAAGCGTATCCATCTCCTTCTTGAGATGTATAGCACGTTCTTCCTCGTTCTTTTGAGGAGATCAAAATATCGTTTATGACGACCATGACAAACTTGTTCAAGGACTCCCTAAACACCCTACCCATCCAGTTTACGTAATATGCGGGTGCATTAGTCGAACCAAATAGTATGACTAGCCATTCTAAAACCCATCCAGAGTCCTAGACGCAGTCTTGTCAATTCCATCCTCAGCCATCCTAAGCTGATGGAATCCGGTAGCTAGATCAAAAGAAAACAGATGCTCCTACAAGCTGATCAAACAAATCATTGATCCTTGGTAACGGTTATCTTACGATAATCAACACATAAGCGAAACAAACTGTCCACATCAGTAACGAATACTACTGGAGCACCCTACTCGAAAATGCTTCGTCTCAGGAAGTTCTTCTCAAGCAACTCCTTGACTTGCTTTCTTAACTCTCATTTCGTGAGGTCATGTGCCTAATCGGCCACGAAACTGACTTGGCATTACCAACCAGATAATACGGAAATCTATCCCCAGATATCAGGATATTCTCGGACCACCCTCACAGATTGCAAACTATCGATAGACGAGTTGAGGGATTCAAGATAACATAAAATGACGGGACCCATAGGGTTGCCAGAAATTTCTAGGGTATTACCGAGGCGAATCATGAGCCTCACCACCCTATATACAAAAACCAAGAATGGCTTCAAAACAGGACAACCATTCCATGCCCAAAACCAACCCATATCCCCTGAAACCGAGAATATAAACATCCCACGAGAATTCTATACTCAAGATAGAAATTTTCAAATCCACTCAGACCACAGACAAACGGGCAGAACCCTCAATTGGATTTGAAACACATACGGGATCATCAACTACACTAGTACTTAGGTGCAAAACTTTCAACTGGATCAGATGAAATAAAACTATGCGATGTGCCAGAATCGAACAAAGTTCGAACAGGGAAAATCAGAAAATGCAAACCAGATTTTCAACAGAAACACTACCTCTATCATAAGCTGGAAGAACGGTGTTGAGGGGATGAACTCGCCCTCCAGATAGTCCTGCATACTGAGTCTGACCTTGCCCTTGTTTCCTCGGGCAATCCTTGCTGAAATGTCCAAACTCACCACAATCAAAGCATTCGCCCCGCTTTCTCTTCTCCTTCTTCCTACATTCCCTGGCTATATGTCCAATTTTACCACAGAAGTTGCACTTCCCGTTCGCTCTTGGCTTGTTCTTGCGGGTGTGGTTATTCTTGCCCCGTTTCCCGGAATTTACTTTCTTGCCTTGAGACTCATTCGCCTTGACCTCTTTCTTGTCATTGCTACCTTCTTCTTGAAGTAGGGCCAAATTCACCAAGTTCTCGAAAGTCGCCCCCAAGGGTATATGAGACAGGGCCAAATCACGTAATGGTTCATTTAGTCCTAGAGCAAAGTGTAGGGCCTTCTTCTGAGCTGTATTAACTAAGTCTAAATCGACCCGAGCCAGTTGATTAAACTTATCTATGTATTCCCTAATAGTCATGTCCCCTTGCTTCAGTGATAAGAATCTCAGTCCAAACCTTCCTCTAAAGTCATCCCAAGTCTCAATTGGCCTAGTAGCGGTGGTGACTACCCACCAACGTGCAGCTTCTTCCTTTAGCAACCATACTGCTAATAAAACTTTCCTGCGGTCACCTATATCAAAGGTGGCTAAAAGATCTTCGGTCTCTTTCAACCAATTCCTTGCCTCTACGAAAGTCTCGGTTCCAAAGAAATTCTTGCAACCTATCATCTTAAAGTTCTTACAAGTTTCCGCAAAATCCGCTTGTGGAGGCTGAGGGAGAAGAGGAACATCAGCTACGGAAGGAGGAGGAGAAGGAACAGCGGCCTCGACTGGGGAGACAATATGAGGGACACCCGGGACCGGTGCCGTGACTTACAAGTACCGACGAAACCAATCGGGTATCGTTACTCCTTCGGGCAGGATGAGATTATCAGACATGCTGGAAACGAAAAGAAAAGAGTTCAAACGAGGGATCAAAGGATAGTGCTAATGGCTTTTTGGGGAATAGCCTTTAAAATAAACTAGACTTTTCTTTGGAAAATACTTTATACTTGGTTTTGAAAATAGTTTTTCAAAGAGTTTTAAAAACCTTTTTATCCCTTCTCGTAAACCATATGCTCTGATACCAAAATGTAACACCCCGCCTCCACTAGGGTCACTCGCAAAGGAATGCACTAGCTTTGGAGGGGCATTATTGGTAAACATGCATAATGATATAGCAAGGCAGGACATGAAATATATATATATGTAAATAAACAGAGTGAGTAAATAAAACAGCGGAAGATTTATAAACCATTTCAAAACACAAGTCTGGTACATCAAAATGTCAATTTCCCAAAATTACAAGTCTAGATAAATACATCATCTGATAAACTGAAAATACATAAGTACTATCCCCAAATAAGAGTGATAAACCATAGCGGCTCAAGTCCAAAGCATACTTGAGCTATCCAAGGAAGCAGCTAAGATCCAAGCTAGACTCCAGTATTCCCTCCCTGAGAACCTGGGGGGGGGGGGAAACGGAAGAAAAGAGGCGAAAGAAAACAGGTCAGTCAAAAAGACTGAGTAAGCCCTGCTACGATCAGTCTATAAACTAATAAAGTTAACATCATGATGGAAACTGAGGTGATCATAGATAACAACATGCTGGCATGAATAAATCAACTATAAGATAGATAGAGGTGTCATCGCATAAACAGAGTTAAGTTTTGCACCACGGTGTACTAGCAAACCAACATAACAGGTATTGATCCCTTAGCCCAAACTTCGGCCCAATAACATGAAGTGACCTTAATAAAAGGTCCAGCCCACG
Source organism: Allium sativum (assembly GCA_030737875.1). Lineage (NCBI taxonomy): Eukaryota > Viridiplantae > Streptophyta > Magnoliopsida > Asparagales > Amaryllidaceae > Allium > Allium sativum. The sequence goes on from CM060915.1 coordinate 484,554,780, forward strand.
GTCTAGTCGATCGGCTCCCTATAAGCCTAACACGTCAAGTGTTGGTGTCCATATGGCCCACATATGGATGTAGGTAGTCTGTGCTGGGCCCACCTTTGGGTGTATCAAGCCCTCGGTTGTCGACCCCGGACACTTAAGCAATAATGCACAGCCCTAACCTACTGGTACCCGTGCCTCGAGTTTGTCCAACATCGGACTACGTGCACGTCCGTAGCCCGCCGGACCCGCACCGCTGTACCACTCGGCCATCGCCCTTTGGTCGTTTACATCCGTCCAGTAATCGTGCCCCGCCCTAGCCTAGTTTCTAGGGTTGTGATGATACCAAACTGGGATTACTGCCGGAACAGACCCGCCGCTAGGGTTTCCTAAGAGGGTTAAGTGTGATTTAACCCTTCACTAATCCTGGATTAAACTGGTTAAGTGTGGCTTAACCCCATTCTAATCCCTTGAACTCCCAAATGGATTAAACTAGTTAAGTGTAACTAACGGTTCACAACTTAACCACATTCTAATCCCTCGAATCCCCAAATTGGTTAAGTATTAGTGGACCCTGACTTAACCCTAATCATGAGGCATTAATTAATTTAATGCACCTTAACCTCTCACATTAGACCTTGTTGTGGTTACTAGTTAAGCCGGGCGGGTCCGGGTAGCTTTACACCACAACTTGGTCTAACCTCGGGTCTTGGCACCCCATGACCAACTTCTCACATTGGGTCCTATTGTTTGTAGCCACTAGTTAAGCCGGGCGGTTCCGGGTAGGATTACGCTACAAACTCAACCCAACCTCGAGTTGGCCACACTTATGTTTTCTAAGTGTCATGTCCACTTTATTTCAAAACATAATCACAAGTCAAATAATTACTTGGGTAGACCTAACTTAATAGGTAAATTCCCAAGGGGTAGACCTAACTTAATAGGTAAATTCCCAATCTTATATTTTCATGTATTTTAAGTTTACCCCAAAACCCCCAACGTCATTCTATCGCTTACATATTCGTAGTAACGCATAAAGGATAGGAAGAGGGAACTTGGCACAACATACATGATAAACTTGCACAACAATCATGCATAGCATGTTAGACTTGCACAACTTAGCATAGTGATCTTGCATATTACCATAAACATGCATAACATGTTAAACTTGCATAACTTAGCATAGCGAACTTGCATATTACCTTAATCATGCATAACTTGTCAAACATGCACAACTTGTCATTTTAAACTTGCATAAACATGCACAACTTGTCAAAACATGCACAACTTGTCAAAACATGCACAACTTGTCATTTTAAACTTGCGTAAACATGCACAACTTGTCAAAACATGCACAACTTGTCAAAACATGCACAACTTGTCATTTTAAACTTGCATAAACATGCATAACTTAATGAACGTACAAATCATGGCTTAACAAACTTGCATAAACATGCATAACTTAATGAACATACAAATCATGGCTTAACAAACTTGCATAAACATGCATACTTAATGAGCATACATAAACCCCAACTTTCATCACACATTAACTTTATAGTTTCTAAAATGAAGGTAAGAGGGCTTACAACGCTTATGCGGACTCAAATAACTATAGCAAATGTAAAGAACCCCTTATGCAACTAATTAAACCCCAAAAATGCAAGCAAACTTGACCAAGACTCCTCCTTTATGGTGCCAAATAGAGAAACAAGCCTTTAATGCAAGCTAAGGAGGATCATACAAGTCTAAATATACTTGTATGCATGGAAAATTACTTAGAAATCAATTTAGGAATTGTATGAAGAGGGTGGAGGCCATGAGAGTTTTGATTTTGGCATAGTTTAGTTGCTAGGATGAATAATTGGGTTTTAGGGTAGGATTAGGGTTGTATTTATAGAAGATTAGAGTGTTTTTAGCCCTAGGATTAACCCTAGGTTAGTTTTGGCCCGTCAGATCTCGGAATCCTCTAGAACCAAGCCCCAAGACCCAGCCCAAATCAAAAATGGTGCACCAGGCTAGACTGCCTGGGCACCCCCTGTCGACAGGGCTGTCGACAGGGCAGTCGACATGCCTTGGGACCCTGTCGACAGGCCTGTCGACATGCGGGTCCTGGCGGGATTTTTCCCGCCTTGGCCCAGCTGGCCCAAATCCTTGTTTTTAATTTCAAATTTAAATCTGTTTTTCTGCAAACTTCAACGGGCCTTAACTGGGTCATACGGACTCCGATTTTCGAAAACTCGGACTCTATTTCGCGTATTTTTCCGAGACGAACGCAATGGCATAGCCCGTTTCCCTTGATTCAGATTTTAGGATTAAATTCTGCCTCAATTTACATTATTACAGGTTATTGAAAATACGGGTTGTTACAATGAGTTTGTTGGAGGCAAACAGATTTATGGCAATGGCCATTTTTTTATCGTGAGCAATTACTGGAGGAGTTCGGTCTGGTAAAGAGGAAGAAGGGAAGTGTGGGCCGATATTTGTTTTCATGGGTCAAAGGGGTTTTGATGGGTAAAGGCCCAAATAAATTCATTTATAAGTTATATTATATTGTTTATTTTATGTAGACTTCGAAAATGTATAACTCAATCATACTTTATCAAAAATTCGAACCGTCAGTCACATTAGGATCGTATGGACGGCGGCTACAACATGGAACTGACTGGGAATGGATTCGAGCTCGTTACAATTTATGGCGAAATAAATTGTCCGTCGCAGTCAAATAACGCAAACCGGTTATTTAACGGTTAACGCGCCAAAGTGAGTAAATCTCACCAACTCTAAACAGTTTATAATTTCATGTTGTATCTTTAGAACTGTTAAAAATTGTCTGATTTACTATGTGTTGATTGTTTGATTGAACTGCTAGTCAGTTAGTTAAATTTCTATATTGATTCTGTTTAACAGAATATATCATATGGAACTGAAAGTAATGTTATCTATATTGTCTAACATCTGTGATGCAGGGAAACAGGTAAGAGAAATCCGACTGGATTCCTCAACAGTTGTTTTATTGTTTTTCACATATTTTAATATATGATGTGAATTATAACCTGTTGTTGATTGTGTGTGTATGGACGAGATTAGACATCGTAATTTGATATGTTAAAATACCATAACATGCCGGAATGTTGATAAGGGAATTTTCAAAGTGATATTGAAAATAGAATATTTATAAAGTGGAATATTTATAAATAAGAAATGTTTATAAATTTGAATATTTATAAATAGGAGATATTCAGAAAAGGAAATAATTACAAACCATTTTCTTTTTGAATGGAAAGGCATGTGTGGCGGGGTTGGGGATTTTCCCGATGCTCCCGTTACAAAGGAGGTTATGGCGAATTTTTCAGAGAACTTAAGGAGTTAGAATATTTTTAAGAATAAATTTGAAAAGGGAATATTTGCAAATCATTTGCAAATAGAATAAAATAGAGAAAAGAAATATTTGTAAACCATTTACAAATAGAATTGAAAGGGGAATATTTAGAAAATAAATAGAGAGAATAAAAAGGAAATTGGTTTATAAAGGAAACCGTTATAAAAAGGAAAACGTTATTAAAAGGACATTTATAAAGTGAAGAACCGTTACTAATAGTAAATCTTTATAAATGAATAAACGTGTTAAAAAGGGGATCTTTTTAAAATGGATAAACGTTATAAAAAGGAGAAATCGAATATGGTATTCGAAGTTAGAAATCGAATATGGTATTCGAAGTTAGTTAATCGAATATGGTATTCGAAAGGAGAAATCGAATATGGTATTCGAAGTTAGTTAATCGAATATGGTATTCGAAAGGAGAAATCGAATATGGTATTCGAAGTTAGTTAATCGAATATAGACATTTGAAAGGAGTTAATCGAATATGGTATTCGAAGTTAGTTAATCGAATATGGTATTCGAAGTTAGTTAATCAAATATAGACATTCGAAAGGAGTTAATCGAATATGGTATTCGAAGTTAGTTAATCGAATATGGTATTCAAAAGTTAGTTAATCGAATATGTTATTCGAAAGGGGTTAGTCGAGTCGAGTTAGTCAAATAGAGTTAACCAGTTAGAGTTAATCAGTTAGAGTTAACCAGTTGGAGTTAATTAGTTAGAGTTAATCGATTAGAGTTAAAACGAACTAGAGTAAATCAAGTGTAGTTATTTGAGATAGAGTTAATCAAACATAGTTATTTAGGATAAGTTGCCATCTCGTACGACTGCTAGCGTAATTCGCAGGGCTGTAAATAGCCTACGACGGTCAGATGTTTCCTGAGGGAATCAGGCGTAACCATTGTGATCGCTGCGATCTAGAGTCAAGCGAATGGAAGTAAATCGAATATTAGTTATTCGATAGGAGTTAATCCAGTTGAGTTAAGTAGGGTTAAATAAGTCAAGTTAACCAGTTGAGTTAGGTAAGTCAAGTAAACCAGTAGGGTTAAGTAAGTAGAGTCAAGCGAATGGAGTTTAATCGAATATTAGTTATTCGATAGGAGTTAATCGAGTTGATCGAGTTGAGAAATAAGCTAAGTTAAATAAGTTGAGTTGATCGGGTGGTTCGACCAAGTTAGTCGAGCCTAGTTAATCGAATCGAATTGGTCGAACCAAGTAAGTCGAGTTAAGTTAGTCAAGTTAGTCGAGCCTAGTTAATCGAATCGAATTGGTCGAACCAAGTAAGTCGAGTTAGTCGAGTCAAGTTAAGTTAGTCGAGTTAAGTTCGTCGAGTTAAAGTTATCGATGTTAGTTTCATTGAAAGGAGTTATCGATGTTAGTTTCATCGAAAGGAGTTATTGATGTTAGTTTCATCGAAAGAAGTTATCGATGTTAGTTTCATCGAAAGGAGTTATCGATGTTAGTTTCATCGAAAAAAGTTATCGATGTTAGTTTCATCGAAAGGAGTTATCGATGTTAGTTTCATCGAAAGGAGTTATCGATTATAGTTTAATCGAAGTAAGATTTTCAAATATGAGATATTTGAAAGGAAGAGTTATCGAATATTAGTTATTCGAAGAGAGATTATCGAATATCGTTTATTCGAGAAGGAGTTAATCGAATATAGGTTATTCGAAGAAGAGTTAATCAAATAGAGATTTCTCGAAGAGAGTTAATCGGCAAATTCGATTATATCGAATTTGGGAAAGTACTTATACTTTCTAGTGTTTAAATAGAGATTTATTTATTTATAAATAAATAAGTGTTAGGTTAATTATTCACTAATAAGAATAGAAGTTATAATTAAAGTTAGGTATTGCGAAAGTAGGGATTTTAACATTATCGTTATAACCAATGTTTTAAATATAGAAGTGGATTAGTAAAATTGAATCCGAGAAAGGCGTAAAGAAGTTGTTAAAGATTAAAAGATAAACTTTGACCATTTCGAAGTTATAACGTTGTTCAGTTAAGGTCTGAGAGGTAATTATACCCCAACTTGAGTGACTTCCTTCTTGACAAAGAAATGGTAAGGTTTGATCGTAAAGGAGTTTTGGAAATGTTTTCCAAACGAGAATCAGAAATGTTTTCTGATAAAAGAAAAATAAGAATTTAGAATATAGGGAAACATGAGATAAGTAAATAAATGAACTAAAGAGATTTATGTTAAATGATGTTTGTTCGATATAATTTCCATTTGGAAATAATATCGTTATTTGCACACTTGTTTTTCTTTGATAGTTAACTCACCGACTATCGAAATTTTGACCATTTTAACGTTGTTAATATGGAGAGACCGGTTGGATTATTATCCAAAGAACCACTCTGTATTGGCATAAGCGTTGCGAATCATATATGCCAAAGATAATTGAAGACGGAGTAAAATGCAAGGGTTGTTGTATAAGTCTTAGATAACAGTGACTAAGATGGATATACTGAATAGTGCCTTCGGTTTGTCCAGTCCCAGGACAACTTGTATGGATGAAGGTTTAACAGAGTATATCCAATGGATCGCGTAAGTTGATCTGTTCAAACGTATTCACGTTTGGTGGCGGAGGAATTCGTTTCTCTTAGCTGTATACCCGTGTTATTTTTGGATAAGTCAATTTGTGATTTGGCGGGTATGATGATGTGACATTCTAAGTGAATGAAGATGGATGTCTGACAGAGTATTTCCAGACGATCACGTACATTGATTGCTCCAACCGTACCAAGAGTGGAAGCAGAGAAGGAAACTTCTTTTAGCTAACACATAATGTATTGTTGAGGACGTCAATCGGTGATTGGATGGATTTGATGATGTGGCATTTAAAGTGAATCTGATGTGAAGATAAGCGTAGCTTCTAGCCTCACATCCGGTAAATGACAGAAATCGGGCAGGTAGCATGGCTATGTAGGTCGCACCTATTAGGGTGTATAATCACCTGATCTAGAGTTTCATTTATTTCTAAAAATCTATTGTTGATGCTGTCCCATTCGGGAAACGGTTGCTGATCCCAACCGTTGGTGATATACATTCGATACACTCAAGCGAAATGAGTGGTCGGTCATGTGTGGCCGGGTTGCAAGATGTTCTTGTTGAACCCAGTGTATTCCTCTCTAGAGGTACACTAGCGAAAGGTGGTTCCATACCTGTCATAGTTGGATATCCATTATCCAATACGTGCTTGCGATTTTGATTGTATGCTATATATGTAGAACGTGAGATGAAAGCGTTTCTGCTAGATTGATATATATTTGTACTTAGACATTATTATAATATCAGAATGATATTGCTTGTCAAAGATGTTGGATTCTCATAAGGGAAAAACCCGTTCCGTATTCACGGCGTGGTCTTATGAGATATCATATATATGTTAAACTGTGTTAAACTATTTTACTCACACCAGTCCCATGACTGACCCGGAGTTTACTTTGTTGTTTTCCCTAAACTCTTGGGTGCCTAAATTTGTACGGGCAGTCAAGTAGTCGGGATTTACAGATATACTTGAAGAGCTGGAGCAGGAGGCTTCTGGATCATATAGCTATAGTTTATTTCCGCTGTGTTGTAAGTGTTGTACTCTGATAAGTGCTATTGTATACATAACTGTTATATTTCAAAGTTATGTTATCTATTATATGTTGTTCGTTCCGCTGTGAGGTTCGTGTTACTCTGATGTTGTGTTCTTCTTCTTCTTCTATTCTAAGTTTCTATCTTATCTATTCTCACCCTCTAATTTCTTTCATTAATTACTGGGATTTTTCGATGTTTTGGTTATCGACATCGTGCTTATGTCGATAACCAAAGTCGCCGAAAATCCGGGTCGTTACATTTTGTATTCTTATACTGATGATGATCAGTATAACCATATCCCCCATTGTTTAAATGCGCAGGAAATTTGGAAAACCCTCGATGCGAAGTATGGACGAAAAGACAACAAGTGCTCAAAACCCTTAAATGTCAACTCAAATTCAGAAATGTGCTTGATACGATATACAGATGATGATTCAGATGAATCAGATAGTAGAGACTCAGTAGATGATAGGTGTGGTGAATTTTCTTTAGAAGAGTTGGTTTTCTTTGTGAAAAAATAACTAAAGTTGTTGATAGTCTCAAATCAAAAAATAAAAACTTGAAATCTGAAAACCTTGAGTTGCAACATAAAAATCGTGTTTTGGAATTGAAACTTGAAAACAAAAAAATTTCAAACTCTGATTGCAAAAATTGTTTGACTTTGAAAAATAATATAGTTTATCTCAAAAAAATAAAAAGCTTCAAAAAGAAATTATGAGTTTAGAAGAAACGAGGATGAGCTAATTTGTAAAAAAATGCTTTGCAAAAGGAGTTGGATAAGTTTAAGACAACTAAAAATTCATAACAAATATAAACAATAAAAAAGTCCTCTCATGTCAGATCTCCCACTCCCTCTCCCACTCCATCTTTCCTTCCCAATTAAATCACCGCTTCTGTCACTTCTAACCCTACCACGAGCATCCCTCCTTCAGTGCCTCCCCGCTAATCCTCCTCCGGTACCAACGGGCCTAAATCCAAACCCTTCTCCCCCTCCAACCTCCCCTCGTATTATCTACGATTGAAACCTCTGGTCAACAACCTTGGACTTCCTATTTGTTCAAGCGCAAACCCATTAATGCGGGGAACTACTTGCCTATTGACTTGCAACCTGTAATAGTGGATGGAATGATAAAGCTAATCATTGGAGTTCCCGAAGCCGGTAATGAAGTCTGGAAAAGTTAATTGGTTGGCATCTTTTTGGACAAAGCTCTGTCGTATTCTGCCGTAGTGGCCAAACTTAACTACTTATGGAAGCTCAAAGACTCTTTTAGGGTAAGATATGATGGTATGCTATTTATGTTCGAATTTACATGTGAGGAAGATAGAATCATAATACTCCAAGCAGACCCCATCATCATGAGCAACAAGCTGTTCATCATCAAGCAGTACGGCCTCTGTATTAGTAACGTGTGTGGAAATGTCAAAACAGTTCCTGTTTGGGTCAAGCTATATAACATCTTGATCTTTTGCGTGGTCTAACTATGGTATAAACTGGATTAGTAATATGCTCGACAAGCTTCTATGTCTAGACACAATGACTGAAAGTAGGCAAAGAATACAACACGCCAAGTGTTTGATAGAAGTTAAGCCTGATAAAGAGTTGGTTAATGATTTTTTAATATAAACACTTAAAGGTGGAGTTCAAAGAATCTATGTGGAGTATTTGTGGAAACCAGGTATTTGTAGGAGTTGCAACTCATTCAGTCATGTGAGTGAAAACAGCGACAAGGACAGCGACAAAACTAGAGAATCTCAGAGGGAACGGAACAACAATGTTGAAGGAGCCTATAGACAAGAAGCTGTGAGAGACTAAAGAAATAGAGAGTTGCAAAGAAATCAGGAAATGATACGTGAGAAAGTCAAATTTAGGAACCTTATTAATGATGTTAGAAAAAATCAAAATTGGAAGATGGTCGAGAATAAAATAAGGAATTTTTTTGCAGACATGAATGGCAATAGTGGAAGACAGGTTTCTCAAGGAATTTGGGTAACTAAAGATAATGAAGGTATATAGGAGTTAGAGAAGAGAAACAACTTTGATAGTTTAGAAGAGGGTGATATAGACCAACAAAAAAACGTTAATAAAGAGAATTAAGTGGTACAAGTAGAAAACGCTAATGAAGAGAATGATATAAGCCAAGATATTGAGTATGAGAATACAGATATGTCTGATATAGCTGGAATACCTATTCCTATTGTTATGGAACTGCTTCAAGTTGATCCAATTAATGTCATTAATGTTGAGGGGCAAACAGGACAAGATGTTAATGTGCAGAGTCTCGAAGGTGCTGTCATCCAGCAGAGTATAGAAGAAGCTGAGGAAGAAAAACTATACAACTATGTTAAAAATGCTATCATGCAAGGAGAAAGGAGCAAATTCAATGCTCAAGATTCAAGAAGTAGCAGAATCAGTTAAGACCAAGGGACTAGTAGAAGAAACAATAGACGATATTCTTGTAGCAACAAACAATGAAACAAGTGCAACTGTCAAAGCAATAAATGAGGCAAATCCAAATTCATTCACTACGCATGCCTAGAATTTCAATATGTCAGCTAGTATAAGTTGCATGCACAATCCATTAAAACCTCCAATAGTTCTTGAGCCCAATATACAAATATTAAAAAATCCCGCACGAGATAACAACATAGTGAAGGATACTGACAATTCCAGATCTCCTCTAACTCCTTCCAAACCAAATATTTATGAGCATATCCTTCATCCCTCTGCTTTTTAAAACCTCCTGATGATTCATTTTCCCCAGTTTCTCAGAGCAATTCCAACGCAGAGAAGGATTACAACACTCCCACTGCAGTAACAAGAGAGTATCTATTAAGGAGTAAGCAATGCAAGGGCACTCTACCCCCAACAGTATAATTTATGGTGAAAACTATTGGTTTGTGGAACGTTCGAGGATGCCACTATGATACCAAACTGGATCAATGCAGAAACCTAATTTTTGAAAATAAATTGAGTGTATTAACCATTGTGGAAACTAAACCGAATCTTGAACTGGCAAATAGAGCTGCCAGATGTATCAATCCAGCATGGAGTCTGCTGCATAATTTGGTTGAAGCCCCGTATGGACACATTATGATCCTGTATAACCCAAATGATATTTTGCTTACAACATTACATTCCTCTAACCAGATGATACATTATCATGCTCTAAACTAGTCTGACAACACTTCCTGCTTCCTCACCTTTATTTATGCGTCTAACTTCTTAAACCGTAGACTAGACTTGTTCAAAACCATCACTTCCCTTAGACAATCCACTCATACTTGGTTCTTATTGGGAGACTTTAATAGTTGCTTCGAAGTTACTCAGAGGATTGGAGGAAACCCTTTATCTTTGAGTGAAATCAAGCCCCTAAAAGAGACAATTGAAAATTCTAACCTCATAAATACCAAATGTCCCGGACTTCCTTTTTCCTAGAACAATAAAAAAAGACATGGCACGAGAAACCTTCTCCTTATAGATCACGCTTTTTGCAACTCCAATTCCATTACCTTCTGGCCAGCTCTATTCTGCGAACAACCCCCTCTCCTTTCCGATCACTCACCTATTATTCTCCACCTTAGAGAGCCTGACATGAGAAGGTATCCAAGTTTTAAATTGTTTAACAAGTGGGTTGATGAATCAGACTTCTATGAATTTGTCAAAGGAGTTTGGGAGAGACATGTTTTCGATGATCCAAAGGTTATTTTCACTACAAGAAAACAGGCTATTTCCGACGGTTGAAAACTGTCGGCGGCCGTCGGAAGCCGTCGAAAGCCATCGGAAATAACCGTCGCTTTTAGAGACGTCGAAAAACAGATTTTGCGACGGTTATCGACGCAGCCTGTCGTTCGTTTTTACGACGGCTTTCGACGCAGCCGTCGGAAGCCGTCGGAAAACCTGCATTTTTTTTTTTTGTAATTCAGCTGCTATTGAGCCTTCCAACTACATTTTATACTTTTGAAAATGACCCGATACAATGATAATAGATCATTCTACGGTAAATCCTTGAAAGAGATAACCACTCGCCAACAATAGTTGAAAAAAAAGTGCCAGATGATTGTCTAGAAGTTCATACGACTAGAACATCCAAGGACGAGTCCATCAAAATTCGACAAAAATAATAATTAAACCTTTTAATATATGTTAGCAATATCAAAATATTCAATAGGATAAGGAAAAAGCTGAAGAACAGACATAAAATTACCATATGTTGCTTACGAATGCAAGCTAGCTTATTATGTAGAACAAATTATCATTCAAGTTAAGACAAAGTACACTATATAAGCTATTGGGGGAATTACAAGGTTAGCACGATAACTGTGTAAGCTAACATCCGTAAAAAATAATTAACAGTAGCAAAAGACCGAATTCATACCGCACTCTCGGGGACTTCAGGCGATGGCAAAGGAAGATTTCGTGGATCCGATTTATTAGTATGCGATCTTTTATCAAACCTCTATTCTCTAATTTTACCGTAAGTCAACTTACCCTGCAAATTGTTCGAAGTACTGTCACAATTTTTCTAAATTAGATTTAATTTATTTCAGTGACTATTGTTTAAGGGAATATCTTACACTCGTATCATAGTCACAGTCATTGGTGTAGTGAATAATGTAACTCTTACCAATTTCCAAGTCTCATGGAGGCTACAATTAAAAATAGGGAAAAATAATAATTAAATAACTATTTAAAATATAATAGTGATATATGCTTAGAAATGACTTGATGTCATACCTGAATCATAAAATCTTTCTGTAATATGTTGCCCACACCATGCAGTGCAAACGGGATAGCATAGGCATACCTACATATCAATATATGTTGAACATACAAAACCGATTAGTGCAAAAAGATCATGTGTATTAATCAAGGTTTAGAGCAAAAAGATCATGTGTATTAACATAAGAAACGTAGAAAATAACAAAATATGTAAATTGTATAACAATGTTTTGTAATGCTATAAAATGTACATTTTGTTCAATAAATTAAACAAGTATAACACACGCACGGTCTTACCTTACATATCCAATTCGAACGGACTAAGGTATATGTTATGGGTAATATTTTGGGCCATAACACATTGACATTTGACAACTTATACTGATCAAGTATAAAACTTACATTTTAAGTACCTAACCAAATGCCTTATCAGCTTCGGGATCTTTCTTCATTGCCAGTGAAACATTCAACCATGTGGGCGCTATCATTTGAAGAGAAGCCTAATGTGGAAACAAAGTTAATGTTAATGAAATACCAAAAAAGCTAATGATACTAAAAAAAATCATATCTAATACCTTTTCGGTTACAACGGGAGAATTTCCAATAGGATCTATGTCAGTAATTGGCCCCTTTCCAACAGGAAAGAATTTTCGTAGAGTTGTCTCATACTTTTTGGGGTCGATGTAAACAAAAGGGAATGCAAATATATGTTTCCACTAGAACGCTATTGGAACCAATTGGAATCAATAGATAACCCTAAATTTCCAATTTAAGCAAATAAAGATTTAGGTAAAAACTTGATTTTTATGCAAAAAAAGAGATTGTACCTCAAATTATTTGCTCTAGACGTCTGAATTGAAGCCGGGGAGGTTCCTACTCGAAGAAAATGGTGTTTGAAGGTAAAAAAATCGGATTTGGGGGTGATAGGGTTTAAAATCCGTATGCTGTAAGAAAAAAGAGGAAGAAAGAAATGTGGAAGAAAGAGTGCGGCTGACAGTTTATCACGATAATTTCCGACGGCTTCCGACGGCCCGTCAGAAGCCGTCGCAAATTAGCCGTCGCAAATAGCCTGTTTTCTTGTAGTGTTTGCAGGCTAAACTAAAGAACATCAAGACGAAGCTTAAAGACTGGTCTAAAGAAAAGTTTGGACGTGGAAGCAACCAAAGAAACTACTGGAAAGAGAAACTGCAAGAAATTTAAACAGTTATGACAGGAGACCCAACTAATGATACGCTTTCTAATTTGGAAACGAACATATGTAAACAATATCAGGACGCTCTGGAAACTGAAGCTTCTATGATTAAATAAAAGGCAAGGGTGAAGTGGAGAATTGATGGAGATTGCAATAGCTTGTTTTTTCATGCCTCTCTCAAGGACAAACAATGCAGAAACAATATGGTCAAAATTATAGACAAGAATGGCAACACTGCTAACAATCAGTCTAAAGTGGAAAACGCTTTCCTTTTGCACTTCTCTGATATGTTTGGTAACAAAGAAAACTTTACTCCTAATATTGATTTAATTAACACGTATATTTTGCCCAAAATTTTCAAGCTCAAACTATGATTCATTGCGGCTGGAAGTGACTAATGTTGAAGTTAAGCAAGCAATGTTTACATTGAACAGAAATTCGTCGGGGGATCCGGACGGGCTCAATGCATAATTTTATTACTCTTGCTGGAACTTTATTCAAGATGGTGTTTGCAAAGCTGTGAAATCATTCTTCTCAAAAGCTAAAATGTTCCAATCCTACAACATCACAAATGTAGCCTTAATTCCGAAAGTTAGGAATGCGTCTAAAGTCACTGACCTCAGACCGATTGCATGTTGCAATACCATCTATAATTGCATTTCCAAGATCCTTCTATTATATCTCAGAATCAAGCCGCTTTCTTGCCGAAGAGGGATATCCTTGATAATGTTCTAGTATGGCACGAATTATTGAATGGTTATGCAAGTAAAAATGCTACTCTTTGATCTGTGTTCAAATTGGACATCATGAAAGCTTTCGACATGTTGCAATAGGATGCTATAGTCAGAATTTTGGGCCACATGAATTTTCCTGTGCACTTCATCTCTTGGATATATTCTTGTATCTCAACTGCGAACTTCTCAGTTATACTGAACGATGCTGCTGTTGGATTTTTCAGGAGTAAACAGGGAATCAGACAAGGCGATTCCATTTCTGCTATCTTTTCATTACTGTCATGGAGGTTCTTAAGCAAATGCTAAACCAAAACATTGACAATAATGTGTTTCAGCTGCATCCCATATGCCAACAACCAAGAATCTCGTCGCTTATGTTTTCGGATGATCTAGTTATATTCTGTTACCCTGGCACACACACAGTTGAAACAATTTTTGAAACTTTGGATACCCTCTATTTTATGACATGACTAAAGGTTAATTAACTTGCAAAAATCAGACATGAAACTTGCTGGGCTCTTAGACAACCAATTCAGGAATTGCAACTCAAAACTGGCTTGATCAATAACAAATATTCTTTCAATTATCTAGGACTTCCTCTAACGTTAGCAAGGGTTATCGTGACACAATGCTTACCTCTTTTCAGCAAAATCACTGCAAGACTAAACTATTGCACTTCTAAACTTTTGAGTCAAGCAGGAAGGTTAATCTAATCAAGTCTCTAGCATTCTCTATGCAAGTGTACTGGTCTAGGACATTCGTATTAAGAACCGAGCTAATCTCTATGATACACGTATAGCCTTCATGCAGTATCTGTGGAAGGGTAAGGGTGATGTGAGATATCTCTCACCCACTGCATTCGAAAAAGTTGAAAAACCCTTGTGTAAAGGAGGCTCGGGCATGTCAATCTGAAGAACTAGAATAGAGCAGCCTACATCAAGCATATAAATGATTTCTTGAACGATAAAAACAGCTTATGGGTTGCTTGGTTTAAACATAATGTGGTGAAACAGAAAAATCTATGGATCATGAGGAAACGCAAAAGATTAGCTGGATTTGGAGAGGTTTCTTCAAACTGCGGCAACTAATCCTGCACTTTCTACGAGTTAAAGTAACTGCAATATCAAATGTTATGGTGTGGGATGAACCATGGTTGCGAAGGGGCTTGATTTTAAGAAATGCAATCTCCCATCTTGAATATTTGAGCACTAACATCAATTGCATAGGCAAAGTAAGAGATTATATCATGAATTATGCGATATGTCTTTCGAACTCTCCATGTAATGCAATCAAAGTCCTGTAGAGGCAAACGCTCAACATTAAAATCGAAAGTGAAGAAAATGACAAAGTTGTTTGAGGTAAGGACAAACAGATCTACAAGACCAAGAGAATTGTAACAACAACCCACCATTTTGACCGCTTCAAGTTGGTGATGAAACCAATTCGAAGTGTTCAAAACAATGGATTGTTATTGACTTACAGGGTTTAAAATGAAATTAACACAGAATCACATAGTATAATAATTGCAACGGAATAAAGTTTTATATAAATATAAGAGTTTTTCAAAATTTATTTATACAACGAAAGAATAATAAAACATATACATGAATTTTTTTTAAAGAAATAAAGTTTACACTTTTAGTTGGGCTTGTGCGCGTGTCTTCCCGAGCCTGTCCTCCTTAAAAGCTAAAAAAATTGCATCTGCAACCCTTCGGACCTGACCCGAGCATTCCATGCAAAAACATAAAACACTCAAATTAGAATTAAACTTATTTCAAATCAGCCTCTTCGATAAACACAAAAATAATTAGTTTAATCTTATAAAATTATTTAATGGTTCGAACATAGACAACCCGTGCACTGCCGAAATATAATCATCTCGGAATAGTATAAATTAGAGCAGCATGCGGGTGGCATATGCATAGGGAAAACAAGCACATAAAATGCTCCAGCAACAACAAAATGAGCAAGTACATTATTTACTAAACTATTAAGACAACTACTGGCTTCGGCCAGGCACATGATGTCACTGTTAAGTGAGGTAACCAATACGTTCATTACTTCAGATGCCGGAAGAAAAAATACTGAACAAATATCTACTTGGTAATGTTACTTCAACTCACTTTGATAGTGCATGAAACAATTAACTGAGGCATCATTAATTATTTAGTTAAATGACAAGTATATATAAGCCTCCTTTACTTATAATCAGAGTCTAAGATAAATAACAAAATTCATTTGATTAATTAGAAACGTTTAACTACTTTACATCATAACAAGGACAATCAATTTTTTATTTCAACTTATAAATATTTCATGCAAACTTCTAATTAATACCATTATTGATGGCAAAAATCCCCAAAAAATAATAACTAATTACATGCCAGGAACTACACCATATGGCTCACTATTCACGCAATATGGTTCACGTATGTCGTTCTTCTGTACTGATGCAAGGGGGAATTCATTCTATTTGCAGTAAATGACAAAATTCTAGTGAATACGTGCTTAGCTAGCAACACACATTTACTACTAAAATATGCTTGGCATGCTTATCATCTATTGAGTTTAATTCAAGTGAAATACAGATTCCCCTAAACAAAAAAAAAAAAAAAATGCAACGTGGCTTAGAACAAACCAACCCGGACCGTGTTCAAGAAACATATATGCAACCATTTATGGTATTGATGCCGAAACATGCAGACCCAATGATTCCAATTGAACAACTAAAGAGAGTAGCAGGTTCCACTAAGTCTATTCCAATCATTATCTTACTATGTGTCTACAAATAGTCGCAATATAGAATGATTATTTCCAGGTTGGAAAAAGGTTTGTTCAGGGTGCATGCATGATAATAATATATAGTTTGAGCATAATAACAGTGAGTTGCCACAATACACAGTTCAACCCGTGCACTGCTGAAATATAATAATCTCGGAATAGTATTGTAAAGACCCGTAAACCGTCATCCTTTGAATCGACCATAAACCACACAAGTCTGACCCAAAAGTTGGAAATCCACGAATACTTTAACTTTTTGCATACAACACATCAGAACAAATAACAGAAGACTTTCATAAACATCACAATAATGTTACATCATTGTACAGAATATCAGTGTACATCTAAAACATAATACAGCGGAAGATAAATTTACAATAATTTTATACAATACACAGCGGAAGACCTTCTATGCTCTGGACATAGCTTTAAGCTTCGATCCAGAATCCTGCTTAATATATCTTCAAAACAAGCTACTCGACTGTCCGTGTGGAAAAGAGGGCACCGGAGTTTGCAAGTGAAACAAACTACAGGTCAGTCATGGGACTGGTGTGAGAAATCGTACTTAAACTATCTAATAATAATAAGGCTAATCACAGGACCACGCCGCTAACGCGGAACGGGTTTACTCCATTGAATTGCCAGTGCATAAATAAAGTAAATCGTTAAACAACGAAATACTTTTTTAGAAAAATGAAACCATTATAAGACTCAAGTCCCATCACACAATGCAACGCAAACCGGAGGATAGAGTTTTACCTTATAATGGTCAAAAATGCTTGATACGATAAAACGAATTTGATATTATTATTAGTGTGTATATGTTTTAAAACATTTCAATCATAATATCAATCATAGACGACATAGATACCATATACTATGTCGTTGTACTAGTAATACAATCAATACCGCATGGGTCGTATTGGAATTTGGATTTCCATAATGAACCAAGGCAAAAGATAGTCCTTACCAAATTCGAAACACTCTAGCCCGTGCCTCAGGATCAGCCGCAACTGACCCTTAGATCTTCAGGGTCGGTCCACCAAAGTGCAATGTTTGGATTAGTTATGCCTGAACAATATGTTTCCCCGCCCTATGGGGCGTAAATAGAGCCACTAGGGACTCAAATAACCGAGGCACCTCATTCCATCATCCACATAAGTAAAAATGTCAGGCCTTGTAAAAACCATGACACCACTTCTAGCTAGAAAGAAACGTATGTCCTCCCTGCAATCCTTACTCCCATTTCTGGTTCATACCGGGGTGTGAGGCTTGCGAAGTATCGCTATACACAAAGCTATGCTATTTAAAGTTGTACTTTGATCATCAACCACAAGGCTCTGCTTCTCAATAAAAGCCTTGATCATTTGCATCTTGGCATGCCACATTGACAATCCATACCATACCATTTGATTTCTGCCAATATATAACCTCTAAGCTCGTACGTCTTAGAGAGGGGTGTTATGCAAGAGAATAAATTCTCCGCCATCAACAGATATATGTTAAGCAACGATCAACAAATACAGTATAAAGAAATACAAGGTCAGACATACAATCCATTTACAAGTTCGTTCTGGGTCTGGACGAAACCGAAGGCACCTTACACCTCGCATATCCGAACGATCAACAATACGTCCGGACAACTACCACTGGAACATTCTCAAGGCAGCAACTCCAATCAAAGGCATCAGTAGTCCTCATCCATTCGATGTGAAGATCGCCGGTCTTCAACCACCATCTTCATCTTCGACTTTTAGTCGTCGTAGTAATTATTCAGAATGGGTTAAACCCGGTCTTCCCGAATAACTCACGTATTTTATAATAAAAATCAAGTGCTATAAAACACATCATACGCTACATTCCAATTCATAATATTCTTTTAATAAGATATTCACATTATTCGGAAAAAGGTTCCCATTAATTTTATCAAAGATAAAATCTTTCATTTATTCTTTAATCCCCCTTTTAAAGATTCATTAAAACCCCAATTTGGTTTTAATATCCAAAATCATTACTTTATGATTATTCAGATTTAAGAAATAAATCTTATCATTAATTGGGTTAAAGAACAAATGTCATTTAAAAACATTGTTCATGATAAACCCAAAATTATCTTCCATTAAATATTAAAATTGGAAAACTTTACTTGGGAGAATTTCCAATTAAATCTTAATAAAAGATTCATAATTTCCAAATTATTCTTTCACTGTTAATTGAGTTAAAGAACAAATGTCATTATAAACACAGTTCACAATAAACTCAACTTACATTTCCTTTTATTCCAATTATTAAATATAATTGAAAACTCTAATAATCTTAAATAAAAGATTTATTATTTTCTTATGGGGTTTAAGAACAGTGTTATTTAAAACATCGTTCACGACAAACCCAAAAATCCGATTTATCTTATTTAATTCCAATTAAATATCAATTAATTGGAAAACTTCAGTAAATCTTATTTTAAAGATTTATTTTAGTTAATAACTAGTTCAATTCGATAAAAATATATTTTTATCTTTTCAAATATGGAATTTTTCATCCAAACTCTTTCCAAATCATTTATTATGATTTTACATAATTTTTCCATATTTTTAATAATTTTATTATCGCTCGTACAGTCGGTTTCCAATAACGGCCACCGAACTGCATCCCTAGCGACTTTTTCCGAATTTGATTTGGATATAATTCCAAATCCAACCGTTAGATTTCAAAACTCTTATATTTATTGGAAAGCTCTTTTCGATACGAACCCAATGGTTCTGGTTTTAGAAGAATCCGACGGTCGGATCTTCCATCACACCAATTTGAAGTTAATGGTCGAAATTCGCGAACGGTCGTTGCGCGGCGCGTTCTATTCAGGCCATTAAATAAATATATAATATATATATCATTGATTTTTATTTTAAAACGTATTTATAAAATATTTATACATTCATTTTAAAATGATTTTAACTTCATTTTCAATTTTAAAGCAAAATTGAATATTCTATATTTTCATCACATTAAAATAATAATATTTCAAAATTTTGGATTTTGAAATCCCTTCCTTTTTTATATTCATTATAAAATGAATTAAATCGATCGATAAACCCGTTCGGGTTAAAAATAGCGTTTCTATATAACACGACTTCATATTTCAAATTTATATAAAATATTCGTTATTGAAAAATATTCTTTAAAGGAAATATTCCTTATATCAAAATGTTCTTTATATTAAAAGGAATTCTGAATCGGAATTCGACTCAATCTATTACCATACAATTTCAGTTATATGGATTTCATACATCGCATATATATAACATTAATGATCACAATCAATAAACAATCCATTCACATCCAGAGTGAAATTTATAATTCTGTGAGCGCTAAAATAAATAAATGAATAACACTTAACACAGACTGTCAATCCATCGACTGACATACAGTTAAATATTGGGACTAGTGTTTGTCATCCCAACACCCGTGTGGGGTTTTCAAACAACAGCAGTTGATCTAAATAGATTATTGGTTAATAAGTTTTAACCAATTTCCACTGTTTACATTACAAATGAATATTTATAATTTACTTTCAACAAACCATATATTTAATGTAACATGGCATGGTTTATGACCTATTTATTTGACTAACATAAACGACATGTTCATTTAACGTGGACATGATCTAAATATATGGCCTTTTTAATGTAACACGACATTAATTTAAATATATGACATTTTTAAATAAAATGATATTTCTAATATAATGGAATTTCTAATATGGTGATATTTCTAATTCACTAACATATTGATAATCATGTTTTTGAATAAACAAAACATATGACGGTTTTTCTTCTACTACATGTAAATGGTAATGTTTTGAATAAACAAAACATACAACTACAAATGATTCTTTTTAACCAAGGGTGATATTCCTATATAAGATGTTATTTTCTTATATTGACAACTCTAGTATGACATAACCAATAAAAATATTGTTTTCATTTTGACACAAATCTAATATGGCAAAAATGATATTTTATTTTGTAACAAATCTAATATGACAATTTTATTCTAATGGAACATTTATCAACAAAAATGACAACTTAATTCTAATGAAACATTTACCATAAAAATGACATTTCAATTCTAATGAAACAATTTAATAATAAGAATGTTATTTTCCCTTATGTAACAATTCACAACAAAATGTTTATTTACCTTTTGTTTACTAATACGAAAATAAAATGTTTATTTTCATTTTGTGTACAAAATCTAATGTAACTTTTCTTAACAAAAAATGTTATTTTAATCTTCCTCAACAAATGGCTGTTTTAATCTAATGACCCATTTTATAAAAAAAAATGTTATTTTCTCCAATGCCATATTTTATATCAAAAATGCTATTTTATTCCAAATGCATATTTTATAACAAAAATGCTATTTTATTTAATGCTTTGTTTGCACCTAAAATTGCAAAAAAAATGCAACCTTTATTTCCACCTTTTATTTGCATCAAAGAATGCAAATAAAAATGCATCTTTTTATTGCAATATTTTATTTGCATCAAAGAATGCAAATAAAAAATATAATTTTTTATTTCAATGTTTATTTGCATCAAAGAATGCAAATAAAAAAACATAACTTTCATTTTAATGTTTATTTGCATCAAAGAATGCAAATAAAAAATATTACTTTCAATTTCAATGTTTTATTTGCCACAAAGCATGAAATAAAAAAAATATAACTTTTAAATTCAAAGTTTTATTTGCATCATAGAATGCAAATAAAAGTATAACTTTTATTTCATTTTTATTTCTGCATCTAAAATTCAAACAAATAGGTAATCTTTTTCTACAGTGTTTATTTGCATCTAAATATGCAAATAAAATGTAAATCCTTTTCATCGAATGTTTATTTGCATCTAAATATGCAAATAAAATTTAATCTTTTGCTTTGATATTTATTTGGATCTAAATATGCAAATAAAGAAGAAATCCTTTTTCTTTTTAAATGCAACATTTTACACATACAATAAAGATATGGTTTTAACACTTTTCTATTTAACAAAATGGTTATTTTGTTTTTCACACTTTCCAATTTAAAAAAAATGAATATTTTGTTTTTATCTATTTTGTTTCAACAAAAATGGTATTTTTGTTTCAACAAGAATAATCCATTCAGTCAACATATCAACATAACAGAATTCATCAACCCAAATCCAATCACGAATAACAACACATAGCAATTAACAGTGGAGGGATAATATCACAATCATAACTACTTTATTTTAAATATTTAAAAGGAAACAGAATTCTCACAGTGAATTTTGTCTGAAATTTCTAATTGCTCCACTTCAGATCTGGTCTGTTCCATCATGTAGATCAGGCCAAGACGGTCCCAACGCTTTTCGTTTCGTTTGATTTCGTTGCTGTATGAGGAAGTTGTCATCGTTTATACATTAATTAAGATTTCAAGATAAATAAAATAGAATTAGTTTTATTGATCCACTCTTATCACCGTTAATTTCAAAATCAGGCCGTCGATCTTCGTTACTCTCCTGTCTTCTTCTTTCTGAACACATCAACCCAACGTCGATCAAAAGAATCCACCCGCGCCACCTCCACCTGATGTCGGTCGCCGATCTGAGATGCCACCGAGGACCGCCTACGCACTAGCTCGCCAACGTCGAGAATGTGGGCCAGCTCGCACGGGTATGGAGCGCAAAAATTGAGCCCGAATGCCTACCCTTTGAACGCTGAAACCTCATGAACCACATCCCTGTTTACGATCTCCACCGTACACTAGAAGGATCTCAAGGCCCTCTTGAATTTTCGTGTAGAAGTTGAGGGTTAATTCGTAGAAGATGGTGAGGATTTAAGGATCTAAATTCGAACGAACTGGTGCGTTCATTACGTTAAAAGTGGCGTCTCTAAGAAGGAATTAGGGTTAGGCGTATATTGAGTGTATTTCAAGGGTATATATAGGGTATTTTCTATTATTTAATTGATTAATTCAAGAAAATAACTGGTTAAGCCATCCGAACTCCAAACGAGCCCCAACGAGTGTCGCCCCCCTCTAATTATCCCCATTCCGGACACAATGGAATAGGTTTCATAACCCAGTTTAGCTATTAAGATATGTTTTTCTTTAAATTAAATTATAAAACATTTAATTATTTAATTTGATCGTATATCTTAATTTACCGGGGCCACATACTAACTCTAAAAATTACAGAAAAATTATTTTTAGTTATGTTTTGATGATATGGTCCTAACAAAACTAATTTCGTCGAATTCTGAGACCGTTTGAAAAATGGCTATTTTCAAGTCGATTAAATTTGACCGAAATTGATAAAACACATTTTCTTTTGCCATGCTCACATATTAATTCTAAAAATTCTGAAAATTGGAATCTAGCAATAATTTGACATTCTGGTTCCAACAAAAGTGGTTTCGTCGAAAACAGAGGTCGTTTGAAAAATGACTATTTTTAATATTAAAAAATATATATAAATTCTACAGCGACTATCCTGAAAATTAAATTGGGCATAATTTTTGATTCCCGCTATGAAATTTCGATTTTTCAGATTCGTTGGAAAGATATTTTTAAACAGATTTAAATATTTTTAGTTTCACTAAAATCCGATTTTTGTTGCATCCTGTATAGTCAGTTAAAGTTCAAATTCAAAATTTCAAACTACCGTGCTATTTCTAATTCCTTTTATAATTAAAATAAATATATTCATTCCAACTTCGATTTAAAATAAATTTTTAGTCGTTATTATTTAAAATAAACCATTTTAACTATTTAATATCCATTAAAATTTCTAAAATAATTTTTTTAAATTGGTTCAGAATTTCCGGCTTGTTACTAGTATAAATTAGAGCTGCATGCGGGTAATATATGCACAGGGAAAACAAGCACATGAAATGCTCCAGCAACAACAAAAAGAGCAACTACATTATTTACTGCACTAGTAAGACAACTACTGGCTTTGGCCAGGCACATGATGTCACTGTTAAGTGACGTAACCAATACGTTCATTACTTCAGATGCCGGAAGAAAAATATTGAACAAATATCTACATGATAATGTTACTTCAACTCAATTTTATAGTACATGAAACAATTAACTGAGGCAGCATCAATTATTTAGTTAAGTTACGAATATTATATATATATATATATATAAGCCTTCTTTACTTATAATCAGAGTTTAAGCTAAATAGCAAAATTCATTTGATTAATTAGAAATGATAAACTACTTCACATCATAACAAGGACAATCAATTTTTTGTTTCCACTTATAAATATTTCTTGCAAACTTCTAATTAATAACATTATTGATGGCTTAAATCCCTGATGTTTAATTACTAATTACATGCCAGGAACTACACCATATAGCTCTCTACTCATGCAATATGGTTCACGCCTGATGTTCTTCTGTACTGGCATAAGGGGACATTCACTCTATTTGCAGTAAATGCCAAAATTGTAATGAATACATACTTAGCATGCAACACATATTTACTACTAAAATATGCTTGGCATGCTTATCATCTGTTGAGTTTAATTCAAGTGAAATACAGATTACCTTAAACAAAAAAAGAAAATACAGCGTGGCTTAGAACAAACCAACTCGGATCATGTTCAAGAAATGTATCCTCAACCATTTATGGTATTGATGCCGAAACATGTTGACCTAATGATTCCAATTGAACAACTAAAGGGAGTAGCAGGTTCCACTGAGTTTATTCCATCCATTATCTTACTATGTATCTACAAATAGTCGCAATAATGAATGATTATTCCCAGGTTGGAAAAAGGTTTTTTCAGGGTGCATGCATGTTAATAATATATAGTTTGAGCATAATAACAGTGAGTTGCCACAATATATATACATATATATATATATATATATCAAAATGTATTGAATCATACGCATGCATCAACAACAAGGTGGGAACAACAAAGTAACGTATGGCATGGTACCTTGTCCATTTCAATGTGTTGAAATATATGTAAAGCAAACATGACAGTAGACATGCATGAAGTGTTGTGACACCCCGTGTCCATTAATGTCACTCATTAAGAGAATGCATTAAGTTTCGTGGAGCGTTATAGGTAAACAGAAACAGAAACATTACAAGACAGATATAAAATAGCAGCGGAATTAAAAACTTTATTAATCATAAAGCATCGTGGTTCAAAACAGGCAACCCAACGTTCCGCAGTTACCCCTATGGATAATAACAGGCTCCTAAATATACCGGAGTCTAAGTGTACCCTAATTACTACATTAATTAATCGGCTCCATACTCCATAGGTACCCTGTGCTGGCTCCACAGTAGGGTGTATCACTCCCTAAAGTGGCAACCCTTCATTTTCTAGATGTGCACGACCATATCTACAGGTGTCACGGTCGTCTTATCCCCCTCTGCCCGGACCATGCACGCATATGACCCCCGTCGGTTTGCGCCGCCCACACCGCCCTCCACGTTTGGATCTCTTACAATCAAACCAGTAAGCATGCCCCAAATCTGACCTAGGGCGGAGTACTCGTTTGATACCGTTATATGGGTTACTGACTGAAACGGGTCCCACACACAAGATGATGAAAGCTCTCCCCTTTGTCTTGCATTCCCACTAGGATTTCCATAGGTTATGCTTACCAAACAGTGTCTTTAATTACATAACCCCCAATATTTCCATAGGTTATGCGTGCCTAACGGTGTCTTTAATTACATAACCCCCAATATTTCCACAGGTTATGTTTACCTAACGATGTCTTTAATTACATAACCCCAACCGGTTAAGTTTTGTGGGTTTATATATAAATATTACCCACCCCCACCCAGATATACTTAACCCTCCCACTGTTTCAACCACGTTTACTTAACCCCTACTCAAGTTAACATGTGTATACAATCCCTATTGATTCAATTAGGTTAAGTGTTATAGACTTAGAGGTTATCCCCATTCACATTGACTTCTTTTCACTTGCCAAAATTCCACTTGCTTATTAATTTCATATAAATATAACTTAATCCATTTTAGTCTTTTAATAAGCCCATCACATGTTATTCTCTAGATTGTGATTAATGAAAGTAATATACAATCCCTTTACACTATTCATTACCTGATTCCATAGTTACAATACGTAATATGTAATTAATAATACTCTATCTCAGTTTACTTGTATTTTGTTCAACATATCACTACAACTTGACGTTGTTTACTTATTAGCTTAGTTTTCTTAACTAAGGTTTACTAATAAGCTTTCTTTCCTTTTATTATAACCTATGCTATAATTTCCACTTGTCCCTAGGACAAGACTACCTATTATATAACATTCTCATTAAAGTAATTAATTACAATAGGTTACTATCATTCCCTGTTTACCCTAATTTATTACCATATATCCATTTATGGTCATAATGCACTAGAGCTCTCACATTAAGCCTACAACCTGTGGATGCTGGATATGCCGGGTGGTTCCGGGCAGGCTTATTCCACAAATCGAGCTTAACCTTATGTCTTAAAACGTCGTGTGTTTATGCACTTAGACCCCTCACATTAGATTCACTACTTGTGGTCGCTGGTTATGTCGGGCGGTTACGGGCAGACTTCCACCACAAGTGTAATCTAACCTCGTGTCTAAGCACGATTACAATTTCAGTTATTGTAATTCTAGGCGTTTCCATTATTAATCAATTATACTTATGTCATTATAGGTTTTCATGTCCCTTTCCCAAGTTATGTTCATAATGAACTATCTGCCCATATCAAGGTACTTAACATGAGTTAATTTATGTCCCAAATTCACATTCATATTTTTCATTCAAGTTATGCCTGAATTCCCCAATTCAAATTATGCTCCAATTCTAACATTTTCCCCTCATTCCCAATTTTACGTGTTCGCATATTTCAACGGCATGCCTAGGCTCGAAGGTAGTCTGGCTTTAAAAATAAAAAGGGAAAAGGAGGGAAGAGGACAGAAATGAACATAATAGCAAAATTGACTTTGATACACAGGTTATAACATCTGATATGATTCATATAGGCATAGGCATAGATCCAAGTTATAGTTGTTTCATGTTTTATTTTTTAATTATTTAAATCTAAAAGTAACTTAAACTCACAGTGTTTGGATCTAGGAAAATAGAAGGAGAATTGCCGATGTTGAATCACAGATCTACACTTGAATAACTTGAATGCAAAAGAGGAAGAAAACTGGATTTGATCTGGGCAGAGGCACCATTTAGTTCTCCATTATTTCAAGTGTGCAAAATATGCGAAATGAGGCCATATATACAGCTACCAGCCCCAAACCCTAATCTGCCACGTCTTCCCTAGGGGGTTCAACCCACCCCTTAGGGGGTCGACCCATAGGTCGACACCCCATTTGAGGGGTCGACACCCCCTTAAGGGGTTGACACCCCTTGGAGGGATTTTTCCCGCTCACCCTAAACTTCGCGATTTTAAAATTTTGAACCTAATTTTGAATTTTTGAACCCTATACATATATATAGTTCTTGCACGCATACAAACTTCAAACCTTCATAACTTCTTCATACGGTGTCCGTTATACGCAAACCAAGTGTCTATTTTGACCAGAAGTCCGAGATGAACGCAATGGCGCAGTCTGTTTCCCTTAGATTCTGAATATTAAGTTAATTATTATTTAATTTGTCCTCTTTAGTGTTGTTATATTATGGGGTGTTACAAGTGTTTTACTTGAATGAGGTAAATAAAGCATGTGCATGAACATATTCATAGTTCCATGAACATGCAGTAAAATCTATGAATGCAGGCAACATCTACATATCACCAAAATGACCTTAACATTACTAAAGCTACCATTTACTTCATACTAAAACGTTTGATATGGGCATACACCTGAGGTAAGCAGTTATTATTTCCATACTACAAAAGATGTCGCTTAGTTCAAACTATGAATATTTGACAAATGCCGACGCCTACCATAAGGTTTCAGGTAGTACTTAGCTTAAATACACAGGATACATCCTATGTAACTATAAAAATTGAGCATAGGGCGCCACATAGGCAAGAGTGAAGCAACATAGGGATATTTCAACCCTCACATAGTAGTCTAACACTGAAGAAAAAGTATGTAAAGTAATAAGAAGCTTTGGCCAACATAAATAGAAAAAACAGTAAGTAAAACCACCCAAGGAATTATATTAGTGAGTAATCAAAGCAGCAAGCTTGGAATAAGTAAAATCATAAGTATACTTACCTTTACTCGCGGAAACAAGAAGAAGCAGAACCGCAAAGGGTGCAGGACTGCTTGGAGATGAAACGACATACATTAGAATCCTGTGGCGGGTTCGGGCTGTTTACCCTAATCACGATTCGTATGCTGAAATGGAAGCGGAGCTTCGGGTGCTCATTGCTCCTGGTCAACGCTGGAACTGCAGACCATGGCCAATCGCGGCTCAACACTCGGCGAGGGTGGCAAAGGCCCTAAGGCGAGGCAAGCTCAACTTCGATGGAGCTATCGAGGAGGGTCGTGGTGGCCATTGGAGTCGCAGCTACGCAGAGCGATGTCGATGAAGTGGAAGAGGCAAAGAGGTTTTGCAGTGGAATGAAGAATGGTGGTCTTAGTTTTAATTTAGCCAAAAACATTTTTTGCGGAAATTAAGAGAAACAGATTTTGGGAAATAGAGAAAATTACCCCCCTCACTCCCAAAAAAGGAAGGGGATGGGATAAAATAAATGGACGGAGAGAATCAAAGGAACGAGACACATCTAGAAGTGTTCAGAACCCACTTAATCACGTGTAAACCAATTTTTCCCAGTTTTCAACAGGTGTTAGACAAATTCAACAAATAAAGCAAGTGGCCACTCCAAACAAATATCACTTAACATCAAATGTTGTACCATCCATTTACTTTATATACAAACTCAATACAATATATTTATATATTTCCAAATACAATTGTCAAACCAATTTAAATCTACATACATTAAAATAAATCCCAAGTTAAATTTAAAAATCAAATTTATAGATTCATATGCCAACGTTAAATCCCAGTTACTCCAATAAATTCAAATTATTTAATAGCGTTTCTTTAACAACCGTTCAAATTAAGTAAACAAAAGAATTTTACGTTAATTATCCAAATTAGTAAATCACATTAAGTCGGAAAAATGATCATATTAAAATAAATATACAAAAAAAAAATTCTTATATAACATGAACTCGAACAATATTCAAGTGGATAAAATTCCGAATTCTATGTTGGAAAGAAATATAAATATTTATTTTAACGCCAATCTTAATTTAATTTATTTTTAAACTCCAAAATTTTATGAGCTATTGCAATCCCCTTCTGAAAATCCGGGTTGTTACAGACTCCCCCCTTAATTAAATTGCGTCCTCGCAGTTTACTTGGGTTAACATACAACATTACGAAATTCCAACATCGCATCTATAACTTCTTCCTCATCTTAATTAGATTGTAACAGAAAATTCCAACTTTGATTACTCAAATTTTTTTGTAGAAATTTCAATTCTTACCCCAAGTAAAATACTTTTATTAGGATTCCCACTCCCCGTTATCAATATAAAGTGTCATGTATAAATCAATACGATTCCATTCATAATAATTTTAGAAAATATGTTAAAATTAGACAGGATACCAATATGATATTCATAACCAATGTCACACACAATGTGATGGAAAATTGAGTCAAAGCCAATAAAATCTTCATATCTATCATATATAAGATCAATATGATAATATAAATTAATGAAGGCCAACAAAGTCTATGAGGCATTTACTATATGTTTAAATCAAGTTGAGGTATCATACATAAATCAATATGATATTCATATAATTAATAGGATAACTGATCAAGTTAGAGTATCCTATGGTGAAATCTTCATATGTCAAGACAATTTTGACGAAATAAAACAAATCAGAGTACCGTATATAAACAAATACGATACTCGTAATAATTACCTTATGATAAAATGAATAAATCAATAAAATCTTCATTGCATTTATCATATGTAAAACAATATGATAAAATAAATCAAATCAGGGCATCATATATAAATCAATACGACACCCATAACATTTATCATATATGAAATAGTATGGTAAAGAAATTAGGTCAGAGTATCATTTATAAATCAAAACGATACTCGTAACATATACAGCAAGATGGTAAAAGCAAACTATTAGAGCAGTAAAAATATATAAGTCAAAAATTTCATGACATTTATCATATATAAAAACAGTATGATAAAATAACCCAAAACAGAGTACCATATATAAATCAATATGATACTCATAACAAATACATATACAAAACAATAAGGTACTTATAATTAATCAAGTCAATAAAATCTTCATGGTATTTATTGTTTGTAAAATGATATGATAAATCAAATCAGAGTATCATATATAAATCAATACGATACTCATAACATTTACCACATATAAATCAATAATGATAATAAATAATCAGAGTATCCTATATAAATAAATATGATACCCATAACAGTTATCATATATAAACCAATATGATAATAAAATCAAATCAGTTATAATTATGTAATAATATATTAGGGGATTATGGGATAAATATAACCCGACTCATAACATACCAAATAAACAGATGCTAATATTGTAAAATCATAGTGGTAGAGCTCGAGTGCGCATCGAGACATCAGCACCGTAATCTACTCATAGCACCATAATACACCTGGCGATCAACCCAGGATAACCAAGACGGTCTAAGGCGAAGGACGTAAGCTACCCATTCACGACACTACACGTAGGACCCCCACGCCTCCATATGATGTAGTTCGTGACCCGCCGATTGGGAATCCCGATCGAAACAACAAAAATTGCCCAGTGTAGTAGACCGTTGACCTTTGGTGGTACATGGGCAAAATTTAAAACCACCGATAGGTAGACCAAGATGAAGTTTTGATCCATTGGTACAACGGAGTCCAATTTCTCCCAACCCTAAGATCAAAAGCATTTTTAAAATGTTATTTTATTTAAAACTTGCCATGAAATTTAAAGTGTTTACAACATCAAAACACTTTAAAAACTCAACCATGACTTGAAGAAATAAACTATCACATTCAAAGAAAAATGGTAATCACAACTCAAAACAAAACAGATACTTGACTTTATCATATATGAGAACAATGTGATAGAATAAATCAAGTCAGAATATCATATATAAATCAATACAGTACTCATATATATCATATATAAAACAATATGAAAAAATGAATCAAGTCATGCTATTTATGATATAGAATAAAAAGTATCGTGATACGAATGACAAAAGCATGTCGACTTAGAAAAGACTTCAATTCAGAAAGTGACGTATACTTTCAAATAGTAATTATTCAGTAGAACGCATGCTCTTATATCACATTATGTAACCAGTATATTTACGATAAGGAGGCAAATCTCACAAACCAAGAATAAAAAAACCCCAAATATTCCATATGAGAAGTCAAGAGAGTAATCAGAAAGTATTGCCAAATGTCCCATACCTCTTGGCATTACTAATTTATTTACTCAAAATCCTCATCATGCAGAATTTCATATAACTCTCAATGGAAAATGTGCTCAATTCAAACTATATATCTGTAAAAGAAAAATAACTAATTTACTCTTGGTTGTTTTTATTATTTATTTATTATCACCAGTATTTATTACAAATACCCAACCGATC
Source organism: Allium sativum (assembly GCA_030737875.1). NCBI lineage: Eukaryota > Viridiplantae > Streptophyta > Magnoliopsida > Asparagales > Amaryllidaceae > Allium > Allium sativum. The sequence goes on from CM060915.1 coordinate 484,585,863, forward strand.
CGAGTCAATTCCATAACCGATTTAGTTCTTATTTAACAACCACTCTCAAATCTGACATCATTCGGGTTTCGCCTTGTCAAATTACTAAGTACTTTTCAAAACCTCGTACTTATTTTCCCTCTTGATTCATAATCAAAAATTCCCCTTTCAAAATCAATTATATATATATATATATTTATATATATTTCCTTGATGGCAAACTTCGGAAATTCTTGCCGCAACGACTTATAGATAGGAATTCCAATAAGGTAACTTATACTTTGAAGATATTTCCTCCACACACACACACACACACACACACACATATATATATATATTCCAGAGTCCCAATTTCAAAATATATATATATATATATTCCAGAGTCTTATAAAAATATATTTCATTCTTCCTAAAAATGTGCTCTCTCAAGAACGATTCTAGTATCAATTCCGCTCATTCTAGGGTGTTTTCACCTTATCTCTAATGAGTTATAAGCCCAATAAGCCAAGTTTTATAAAAACCATGACTCTGATACCAAATGTAACAACCCGCCATTTTTGCCGCTCCAAGTCAGTGATTATACCAATTCGAAGCGTTCAAAACAACGGATTGTTATTGACTTATAGGGTTTAAAATGAATTTAACAAACTATCACAGAGTACAATAATTGCAGTGGAATAAAGTTTCATATAAATTTCAGAGTTTTTCAAAATTTATTTATACAGCAGAAGAATAATAAAACATATACATGAATTTTAAAATAAATAAATAAAGTTTATAGTTTAAGTCGGGCTTGTGCGCGCGTCTTCTTGTGCCTATCCTCTTTAAGAGCTCAAAACCTTGCATTTGCAACCCTTGGGACCTGACCCGAGCGTTCCATGCAAAAACATAAAACGCTTGAGTCAGGATTAAACTTATTTCAAGTCAGTCTCTTCGATAAACACAAAAAAAATAGTTTAATCTTATCAAATTATTTAATGGTTCGAACATAGACAACCCGTGCACTGCCGAAATATAACCATCTCGGAATATAAATTAGAGCAGCATGTGGGTAGTATATGCATAGGGAAAACAAGCACATGAAATGCTCCAGCAACAACAAAAAGAGCAACTACATTATTTACTGCACTATTAAGACAACTACTAGCTTTGGCTAGGCACATGATGTCACTGTTAAGTGACGTTACCAATACGTTCATTACTTCAGATCCCGGAAGAAAAATATTGGACCAATATCTACATGGTAATGTTACTTCAATTCAATTTTATAGTACATGAAACAATCAACTGAGGCAGCATCAATTATTTAGTTAAATGACACACACACACACACACACACACACACACACATATATATATATATATAAGCCTTCTTTACTTATAATTAGAGTTTAAGCTAAATAGCAAAATTCATTTGATTAATTAGAAATGATAAACTACTTCACATCATAACAAGGGCAATCAATTTTTTGTTTCCACTTATAAATATTTCTTGCAAACTTCTAATTAATACCATTATTAATGGCTTAAATCCCTAAAGTTTAATTACTAATTACATGCTAGGAACTACACCATATGTCTCTCTACTCATGTAATATGGTTCATGCCTGATGTTCTTCTGTTAGCGCAAGGGGACATTCATTCTATTTGCAGTAAATGCCAAAATTGTAATGAATACGTGCTTAGCTAACAATACACATTTACTACTAAAATATGCTTGGCATGTTTATATCTGCTGAGTTTAATTCATGTGAAATACAAATTCCCTTAAACAAAAAAAGAAAATGCAGCGTGGCTTAGAACAAACCAACTCAGACCGTGTTCAAGAAATGTATCCGCAACCATTTATGGTATTGATGCCGAAACATGCTGACCCGACGATTCCAATTGAACAACTAAAGGGAGTAGTAGGTTCCACTGAGTTTATTCCATTCATTATCTTACTATATATCTACAAATAGTCGCAATATTGAATGATTATTCCCAAGTTGGAAAAAGGTTTTTTCAGGGTGCATGCATGTTAATAATATATTTTTTGAGCATAATAACAATGCGTTGCCAGAATATATATATATCAAAATGTATTGAATCATACACATGCATCAACAACAAGGTGGGAACAACAACGTAACGTATGGCATGGTACCTTTTCCATTTCAATGTGTTGAAATATATATATAAAGCAAACATGACAGTAGACATGCATAAAGTGTTGTGACACCCCATGTCCGTTAATGTCACTCATTAAGAGAATGCATTGAGTTACGTGAAGCGTTATAGGTAAACAGAAACATTACAAGACAGATATAAAATAGCAGCGGAATTAAAAACTTTATTAATCATAAAGCATCGTGGTTCAAAACATCATATGTCTGAAAGTACATAAATCCAGTACATCATCAAAACTTCTGTCTTGCACTTAAAACATCCAAGTACAAAATAAAAGAAGTATAATCCCCAAATGAAAACATAGCCATAGTAGCGAAGATAGGATCTTGAGCAATACATCTAAGCAGCACTAGCAAAATGATAGCAGAATCCTGGTCAAGCTTGAGTGTTCCCACCCTGAGAACCTGGGGGGAAACGGAAAAAAGAAGAGGAAACAAAAAGGGTCAGACATAAAGTCTGGCGAGTCCAGTTACTTTTAGCAAGTAAATAAGTAAAAGTATCATGACAGGCATATAAGTGGATGAGAAAGATAACATCACAAAAAACAGGTATGACAAGGTAAACATGATAGAGTGTATGTGCTTCTCTAATGATTACTCTGCACTGATGCTAGTATAACCAGAATGAGATGTTCCCAGCAACTATAAGATGGTAGACTTAGGCGTACTTCCAATGAGAGGTTTTCACCCCATACACTGTAACAACCCGAATTTTTGGAAAGGGGTTGTAATAGCTTCGAAAATTTTGGCGTTTAAAAATAAATTTAATTTAATATTTAATCGTTAAAAATGAATATTTATATTTGGGTTTTATATAAAGTTTGGAATTTTGTATACTTTGAACATGGTTAAATACACTTATACGTGGAAACTCTTTGCGAAAATTTTGAATTTCTTTGAGTATTTGAAATTAACTTTGGATTTGTTTGAAATTTAAATTAGGAAAATAAATATGAATTTGAAGTAAAAGTTTTGTAACTTAATATAAGAGAAGATCAAAATTACTTCAACTTTGAATATAGATTTCAAATAAAACATTAAATTTATTTTAGAATTCAATTATGTGAGATGCGATCAACATAATTAAATGAAGAACTGAATTGCGTAATGAAATAAGTGTTTTATAACAAGTATGTAGCTGTGGTGACCCCAAACTTCCTAGTACGAAAGCAAGGATAATCATTGGAACATAACACATAAACAATAACAGAAAAACAGAAATATAGAATTACAGCAGATAATGTACATCAAATTACACTGGGAATATATATCATTAGAGTTACACAGCATAATAAGATCATACTTAGTACATAATACAGTTTTCAACTTAATATAAAATGTCTACAGTGGAATCAAACATAATATACTAAATGAAATCTGAACAGCATAATAGAAATGGTAAGATCCATCTTCAGCTCCATAGCTATCGAGAGTGAGTCTGCTAAAACCTATATACAAGGCTTCCCGTGTGGAAAAGAGGGCACCCGAGTTTGCAAAGTGAAACAAACTACGAGTCAGTCATGGGACTGGTATGAGAAATCTACTTAACCTATTTAATAGTAAGGCTAATCACAGGACCACGCCGCTAACGCGGAACGAGTTTACTCCGTTGGATTGCCAGTGCATAAATAAAGTAAATCGTTAAACAATGCAATGCTTTTTAGAAAAATGAAACCATTATAAGACTCAATTCCCATCACACAATGCACCGCAAACCGGAGGATAGAGTTTTACCTTATAATTTTCAAAAATGCTTGATACGATAAAATGGATTTGATATTATTATTAGTGCTGAAATGTTTTCAAAAACATTTCAATCATAATATATCAATCATAGACGACATAACTACCACATACTATGTCGCCATACTAGTTATACAATCAAAACCGCATGTGTCGTATTGGAAGTTGGATTTCCATCATGAACTAAGGCAAGGCATCATCCTTGCCGAATTGGAGACACTCTAGCTCGTGCCTCAGGACTCAGTCGCAACTGCACCCGGAGCGCCAGGGCCAGTCCACAAATATGTTAGTGGATTAGTAATGCCTAAACAATACGTCTCTCCACCCTATGGGGCGTCAAATAGAGCCACTAGGGACTCAAATCCGAGGTACCTCGCTTTCCATCATCCACATAAGTAAAAATATCTGGGCTTGTAAAACCCAGACACCACTTCTAGCTAGAAAGAAACACATATTCTCCTTGGGGTCCTTCTCCCGTTTCTGGTTCATACCGGGGTGTGAGGCTCGCGAAGTAATGCTATACACAAAGCTATGCTACAATAAAGCTGCGCTTTGATCATCAACCACAAGGCTCTGCTTTTCAACAATAAGCCTTGATCAATTGCATCTTGGCATGCCACACATACAATTCACGCCATGCGACTGGTAACAATCGATATATAACCTATGAGCTCGTGTGTCTCAAAGAAGGGTGTTAAGCAAGAGAGTGAATTCTCCACCAATATATATTAAATAGAAATCAATCATCATAGAATAAAATCCAATGTCAGACATACATCCATTTACAAGTCCGTTCTGGGTCTGAACGAAATCGGAGACACCTTATTCCTCGTCCCATATGTCCAATACGGAATAGAGGTGCTCGCTAATTCGGACAATCAACAAGTACGTCCAGACAACTACAACTGTAACCCTTTCCTGGGAGAAATTCAGTCCAGGGCATCTGTAGTCATCCATTCGATGTGAAGATCGCTGTCTTCAATCACCGTCTTCAAATCTTCAACTTCCAATCGTCGTATAATTATTTGAAATGAGAGTTAACTCGGCCTTTTCAAATAATTCTCGAATATATATAATTTAAATCATTCTTTTCATTCCATATCATTAATAATATTTTATAACGATTTATCGCTATTTTTATTTATTTAAAAATAGCTATTTTCAATTAAATGACGCTTTGGGTCATTACATGGCCCTGGCGCTGTTTTCACCAAAATTTGATTTACATATTTCTCAAAATCTAACTATTGGATATTAGTAAATTTTATATCGTTGGAAAGATCTTTCCAAAACGAACCCAAAGGTTCCAGTTTTGGGAAAATCCGACGGTTGGATCTTTCGGTATAATCATTTGAAGTTACGATTACAAAACGCGAACTACAGCGGCGCGATTTGTTTTATTTTAATTTATATCTATATATAAATATATAAATATAAATTGTTCAGCGATTTAAAACCATTTTCAATTCAACATTGATTTCTTTTATATATATAAAATCATATATTACATTAAAAATGAAATTTGTAATGTTAATACAAATTCTTCCCGCATTGATTCTTTTATGTGATTCATATATATTACTGTTAGATCAAAATTTGGACCTAACACCCAAATTGTTCTTAATCTTATAGAGTTTCAACTGAAGAATGAGGAAAAAGAAAATAACACACAGAATTTATAGTGGTTCGGCGTTAACGAGCCTACGTCCACTTTATATATTATTGATTATACTTTGAAAGCTAATACAATCAATGATTTCTCTCAATACTCTAGTAGTTTGACAATAATGGCGAATTCAGTACTCAATATTGCCAAAAAAGATCCTTAAAAATGCCAAGCTCCGGGCTATTTATAGCTAATTTTGTCATGCGGATCGTAGTAACACGTGGCACGAATCCCGAGGACATCGGATCGCATCGCTGCCGTTGAAGAAATAGTCAAATTAGCCGTTGTGGACAGGTGTCGCGATCCCCTTGAAAATCGGATCGTGCAAATGGGGAGAATCGGTCAAAATGACGGTTAGGGACACGTGTCGCTAGATCCGTGCGTCTCGGATCGCTGAAGACTAGCTCGTGTTTGAACGGGTCAGAGGCTCCGCCATGCATCAGGGGATCGGATCGGTCTATACTGGGCAATAATACATGTATGGATCGAATCGCATAGAGGTGTCGTTTCGCTGATGAAATGGGTGCGATCCAATATGGGGCGATCCGATGAGGGGCGAGTCAATGGAGCGATCCGATATGGGGCGATCCGATGAGGGGCGAGTCAATGGTGCGATCCGATATGGGGCGATCCGATGAGGGGCGAGTTAATGGTGCGATCCGTTCCTTCATGTACTTAGAGAATGTGCTTTCATACTTTCTTTTTATGAATGAACCTGGGTGGCTTGGTCAAAAAGCTAGCCAACATTTTGCCCCCCTCGAAGTATGTTTTATCGATGATGGAACATGCTTCGAAGCTATAGAACCGTCTTTTCAGACCGAGTCGCAAAACAGTGAACGATTCCTTTTCTGGGACTTTTCAGGGTCTTCATCACTGGATCTGTTGGTGATTTATCGATTCGTATCGCATACTCGAGTCGCGGTCCTTTAGCAAGCCATTCGAGCCATTCGTCTCGTTCTTTGGTGAGCGCTTGAGCTTCTTTACGGAACGGAACGAAATGGGCTTCTCTCCGAGACGTGGTGGGCTTTTGGTTCGTGGCCTGCCTATTTTCGCGGATCGAATAAGACAAAAAAGGGGAGACAAACGGTCGCCCTTTTGCCTATATAAGTCGACCCTCCTCTTCACTTTCTTCCTTCTTCCTTCTTTCGTATCGTATCGCCTGCATCATTGAGGAAAAACCCTAGTTTTTCAAACCTCCAAAAATCCGACTGTTTCCCCTACTTTTAGAAAGGTAATTCTACCGAAAGCACCCTTATTCGATATCGCTCTCGTTTTTATAAGTTTTTTCGACTGGTTTGAGGGAAGAAACGATGGAACGTTGTGATCTTTGGGGGAACCAGCGAGGCGCCATGGCTGATAGGTTCAGAGGTTGGAGCTCGGAAATGAGAAGGAGAGGAGAAAAGCGGAGGAGGAAGGAGAAGAAAGAAGGCCGGTTCGGATCGTGGACAAGGAGAGGAGAGGAAGAAGGTGAAGGCCAGTGACGAAATGGAGGGTCGTGGTGACGAAAGAGGCGTGTATCGTGGGTGGCTGCAACGCTTCGGCAAAGACCCCGGTGTCTCACGATCCGAGAGGGGGGGCGATCCCTCTGACCTGCGATCTGAAGGAGGGCGATCCCTCTACCCTGCGATCCGAAGGAGGGGCGAGTCAATCTACCCTGCGATCCGAAGGAGGGCGAACTGTCTTACACACCGCGGTCCGACTCGTAGTTCGTGATCTAAACCAATTTTTGAACCTTAGACAATGCCTTGTCACCATAAAACTCTGAACAGTTAGGCTAGGGCCTTGATTTGGACTTTCTGGACTAAATGACCACATAATTTAATTGCATACGACGACTAATATTTTGATGATCTTGATAGCTTTTACGCTTTATCTTTAATGCATGCACAAGCACACACACCGACACTTGCACACACGGGAGACGGGTAGTTTTAATCTCATTTTTCATGTTTTCTCGCCTAACAGTAATGTCGGATAATCAATCTTCTTCAAGATCCGCTACAGAAACGGAGTCCGAGGTTCCTGCGCGATACAACCCTGAGGTCCCTCCAATTAACCCAGGAGGTGAAGATTCTGGTTCTGAATACGAGGCAACGGAATCAAATCCGTCTAAAAGTACTTCATCTAGCAAAGAGTCTGAGATAGACAGGCGAGCTCCCGACGAGATTCCTGGCGCGCTCGGAATAGATAAATTTTCTGATTCTTTAGCATCTAAGCTCGATGATATAAAGCTTAAAAGAATCTGCTTGAGACATGGGATTCCTTGGGATGATGTCATGACACCCGGTAGCGAAGATAGACCCCACTTAGCTCCGGAAGGATATATGGCAATCAGTCGAACCATGTGCTTGGTAGGAGCTATTCCTCCGTTTCCTTCAATCGTCATCGAGACTTTAAAACGACTGGGTATCGCTCCGATGCAGCTTCATCCTAACGCCTACGCATCTCTGTACACCCTATATGTTGCATACGCGGAGATCTTACATACCGAACTCACATTTAGAGATTTAATATTCTTCTTTCTTTTCAAGCATCGCTCCTCGGCAACCCCAAATTTCTCTTTCTTTGAATCGGTGGCGAATAGGAAGGTTCTGTACGATGGATACAGCAATATAGGGGATCCTAAGTCTGATTGGTTCTACATAAAGAAACAGGCCGGATGCTCAAGAAGATGGCTTAAATCAAGTAAACTTTAAGCTTTTAACTGAATATCTTGTTCAAGAAGCCGAGGCGTTAACATTCTTCCCTCTTATTCTTTGTCCTAAACAGATCACGTCTTCCCGAAAACGGAGGGTCCGCTATACAACAATCGATTGTCTATTCTTCTACAAAGCAGATCCGACTTTCTAAGGATCAAAAAATGCATTACTGACGAGAATCTTCATAAGCATCATCTTCTGGATATAAGATTCGGACTTGGCGCTGGCGGCAAACCCTATAAATACGTGCCCCCAACGAAGGGAGAGGGAACTTCCCAAGCAGTAGAAACAACTAAGTTTCGCAAGAGTCCTTCCCCGATAGTCATCCAAGACGATGAGGACCTGAACATATACAGAGGGGATGAGATCCGCGGTGACAAGTCCAAGGAAATCCCAATTTCTACTCCAATCGAAACCGCTGCTCCCAATGATTTGACAGAAGAGCAGTTATTCGACGAGCTGAGCAAAATTCCTCTACCCGATGATGTATACACAGAGAGGGACTTCGAAGGGGAGCCATTCTTCCCTGCTTCTGAAGAGACCATCGCTCCAACTAGAGAACAAGAAACTGGTCAGATGAGCCTGTCTTCAGGCCCGGGTCTGTTAGGGGGAATCTTATGGGATGCACAAATTACACACACTGTCTGACCCCGCACACTTATATCGTCAATACTCAAAATTTTAATATGTTCTCTTCTTTTTTGCAGGAAAGATGTCCCGCAGGTGATCTTATTCTTATCGTTCTCTTCGTGAGGGGACACCCAGTCTTCATCCGGGTACTGAGCACTCTCGTGGCCCTTCTCACAAGCCGACTTCCTCACAACCTCGGTCTCCACCGAAATCGACATCTGCCAAGCTTCCTAGTTATCCGGTAGTTCCTGCAGGGGGAAAGAAACTTCCTAAAGAGTTAACTCCTCCGAAAAGTGCACCTTCTCACAGTAGGTCGTCAAAAAGGCATCACGAGTCTAAGGATAAGGGCAAGGATCCAATCAAAGAGTCTAAAAAGGAGAGGAGTGACATCGTCCCTTCCAGCCAGCCAGAGTTGGCTGCCCCCGGGTCACGGGATTACATGCATGGTCCCGAGATTCAAGGTAGGCTGGAAAAGCCGCGGGAACAATTCCCAGACATATTCTTCGACAGGATGACATTTGTTCCAGCCTTGGAACCGGTCCCTAAGAACTGGGATAATGAAGTTGTCGGGCACATCCACCACGTTGCCAGGCAGTATGAGATGATGAAGAAACATGCAGTTAACCTTTCAGAAGTCATCCGAACGCTCGAAATAGAAGCACATAGATCTAAGGCGAAACTTGAAAACAACGAAAGGGCCAAGACAAAGATGGAGAAGGACTTGGAAGATGCTCAATCCCAACTTGCTTTAGCGCGGAGAGATGCCGAAAATTATAAGATTGAATTAGAGAATGCTAAGCAGCGTTTTCATTCGGAACTTGACTCCAATAGCCAAGAGAAAATGGCCTTAAAGAAGGAGGTTGAAGATCTCAAAATGGCCAATATTGAGTTGAAAACAACACAAGGCCATTTTGAAGCTGAGAGAGCTGCTTGGGAGGCAGAAAAAGCAAGTTTGAAAGAAAGTTTGGCTTTGGCTAAAGCAGAAAAGGTGATTTTGCATGATCAGGTCGCGGATGCGGAGAGACGGGCAGCTCTCGCCGAAAAGAATGTTGAAAGCGCCATTGAAATGGCTACCGCTTCTAACAACAAGCTCCTCGCAAGAGAGAAGGATATCGAGGGGTTTGAAGAGATGATTTTTGACTTTCTTGGCCAAGTCCTCAAAACCCGCAACATTTCGTGGATCCCGGATCACCACGTTACTTTAGCCAATTTATGGGATGCCATTGTTGAGGGTGAAAAGCAGAGATTGGGGGTCGAAGAATTTGACGAAGATGAGTTGATGAAGAGCATCTTGAGGGATAACGAGCCTGAGGACCTGGCAGAGGGTCCTCGTCTGATTCTAGCGGAGATGGAAAAGGAGAGGGCCCTGGCTAAGGGTAAAGGCAAAGCTGACGAGGGTTCGAGTTCAGCCGTGGAGCCCAAGACCTCCGGAGTTGAGGAATACCATCCCGATGATCCACTAATCCCTTTGGGCCTAACTCCCGTGGTTGTTGGAGCTCCTGCAGCTACTCAAGAAGGAGGATCTGCGGAAGGTATCTCCCTTTTTTCCCCACAATTTGTCAAAGCAATTGTGAACTGTCGTCATCTGGTAGAACAACCAATTGAATTAGTAATGTGTGTTCCTCATAATACAGGTGGCGAGCCCGTCGACAAGGGTATTGAAAAAGAAAAAGAAGCGGAGAAGGAGGCTGTCTCGCCAGGTGCCGGTATTGATATATCAAAGCAGGCTGAGGTCACAACAGCAGAAAGAAGCATCCCGGCACCTAGTACTGATGTTCCCAAGGACGCTGAGGCCATTGAGGCCTTGAAAGACATGGATGGGCGCCATGTAGAGGATGAGGAAGATATTATCGGCGCCAAAAAAGCCGACGACGATGACGACGAAACCTTGGCCAGCCGAAAGGCTAGGCAGGAAAAAGAGATGGCTTCGAAGAAGGTGGCAAATGAGGCTTTGGACGTAGTCCCTCTTGTAGAATTTGATCCCAAAACCGGGATGATTTTGAAAATCCAGCCCAAATCCATCAGCAGACAACTTCATTTTGCAAATCCTGATGACTTCCCGGCTTCCCTTTCTAATAGAAGGAAGAGAAAAGAGGTGGAAGAGGAATCTTCAGAACGGTCGGATGTTCCTCTCATAGACAAAAGGAAGAGGAAGAAAGGGGATCAGTCCGATGCCGACAAGGCGAAGCTGGAGAAACAGAAGCAGGAGAAGAGGCCAAAGCGTAAATAGGATATTGTTGCTTGTTGATATTTTGTCTTTAGGTTTTCCACTGGCCAGAAAGTGTAATTGTGAGACTGGCCCTCACTTTCCTCTCTAGGTCGTTTTTCACTTTGTTGGTTCGCAGTATATAAATGAAAGTTTATCTCTTTTTGCATCATTGTGTACCTGTATTCAAATAAACTTTCCATGTTTAGTAACAGACCGTCTAATTATATCCACAAATCAATCAAACAACAGAAAGAAAATTTTCGTGTTGCATTGCTGCATTAAAGTTCGTGTGTATATGCATATGGCCCCCAATCAATCGTTAATGTGGCGCTTAACTAGGGCTTATTAAAGATTGATTAGCATTATTCGCATGTTGCCCCCTATTTCTGAATATGGGGGACTTAGAAAATTTCATAAGATAACTGTTCTTATGGTACTGAATTTCTTGTGTTGGGCTGTGTTGGCAAATTGAAGGCTGTTTGCCTAGTTGAGATAGGGCTGAAAGCTAAACTCAGCTAGGGTAGCCGCTTGTTTCAGACCCTTTGTTCAAATTCAATAGTTCAGTCGGTTCCCGTTCCTTTAGCAGGGAAGAAGATCTTTCTCAGCGCTCAATCGGAGACGCTTTTATACTCTCTCTCTCTCTGGAGAGTTAGAGTTCGAGCTCAGCGATTCATTCGCTCCCCGATCCTTCAGTGGTGAAGGAGCTCTTTCTCAGCGCTCAATCGGAGACGCTTTTATACTCTCTCTCTCTCTCTGGAGAGTTAGAGTTCGAGCTCAGCGATTCATTCGCTCCCCGATCCTTCACCGGGGAAGGAGCTCTTTCTCAGCGCTCAATCGGAGACGCTTTTATACTCTCTCTCTCTGGAGAGTTAGACTTCGAGTTCAGCGATTCATTCGCTCCCCGATCCTTCAGCGGGGAAGGAGCTCTTTCTCAGCGCTCAATCAGAGATGCTTTTATACTCTCTCTCTCTGGAGAGTTAGAGTTCAAGCTCAGCGATTCATTCGCTCCCCGATCCTTCAGCGGGGAAGGAGCTCTTTCTCAGCGCTCAATCGGAGACGCTTTTATACTCTCTCTCTCTGGAGAGTTAGAGCGCTATCAACGATATAATTTACTTTATTGTATCCTCAGAACTTTGACTTGTGATTACATTCCATTCTGATGGAAGGCATTTATAATTATATGCTTCTGGGGTCGTTGGATTATTCACAGCGATTTCCATAAAATAAATAGGCAGATAAATAAAGGTGCAATAAAGGTAAATGACACACAATATTTTTATAGTGGTTCGGTCGAATCATGACCTACGTCCACTTTATAATTTTTTGCTTTAAGGAATCAGACTATTCTAGGCAAGTCGTGCCTTTTACATGGTTTTCAACAAAGCAAAAGATTAGATTTGAAATTGTCATGTTAAGTATGGCCGTAAATGTTGGTCTTTCCACACTCTGGGGATCTCCTTTCCATCTACGGTTGCCAGCTTGAAGGTTCCATTATCAAGCTTGCTCAGAATGGAGTACGGTCCTTCCCACTTTGCTCCCATATGAGTTGGGGGTGGAAAGACACGTTTCAGAACCAAGTCTCCGGGTTCCCAGGTTCGGGCTCGAACCTTTTTGTTGTAATATCGGGCGACCTGTTGTTTTCATCTCAAGGCACGCAGGTCTTCTTCATCCCTCTTTTCTTCTATCATATCCAGGGACTCAAGGAGCAATTCATTATTGGTCATCGGATCATAATAAGTCACCCGGTGAGAAGGTACCTTTATCTCAACCGGGATTACCGCTTCCGTTCCAAAAGCTAGGGAGAAGGGGATATGTCCTGTTGCCGATTTATATGTTGTCCTGTAGGCCCATAGTGCCAAGGGCAATTCATCAGCCCACATGGCTTTGGCCCGCTTCAGTCTTCTTTTCAGAATGGACTTAATCACTTTATTCGTAGCTTCGACTTGTCCGTTCGATTGCGGGTGCGCCACAGAGGTGTATCGGTTCTCAATGTGGTATTTTTGGCAGAAATTTCTGAATTCAGCGCTATCGAATTGAGTTCCGTTATCCGTTATCACAATATTTGGAATTCCAAATCGACAGATGATGTTTCTAACGATAAAATTGATCACTCGTTTGGTTGTGATTGTAGTTAGTGGTTCATCCTCGATCCACTTAGTGAAATAATCCACGGCCACAATAGCGAACTTTGCTCCGCCCCTTGCTATGGGGAGACTTCCAATGATATCAATTCCCCACATAGCGAAAGGCCATGGGCTCATCATTGTTTTTAACTGATTAGGAGGTGCTCTAGGTATTTTTGAAAATCTCTGGCATGCATCACACCGTCGTGCGTATCTTGCCGCATCCTTGTTTATGGTAGGCCAGAAATAACCATGCCGCAACACCTTTTTTGCCAAAGTTTGCCCTCCAGTGTGGTCGCCCCATTCGCCTTCGTGAACCTCTCGCAGCACACGCTTGATGTCATCGTGAGCTATACACCGGAGGAGGGGCATCGAAAATCCTTGTCTGTAAAGAACTCCGTCTTGCAGAACGTATCGGGCGGCTTTACGAATTACTTTACGCCTCTCGCCTTTCTTGGTTGGAAGCGCTCCATTCATCAGGAAATTCTTCAGAGGGGTCATCCAGGACTCCTTTTCTGGTTCCGTCTCTAGTATTAGGTCGATTTCCATTTGATCTATGCTAGGGGACCGAAGTACTTCAACGGGGGCTAGCCCGGTCACTTCAGGATCGTCAGAACTAGCCATCTTTGCTAACTTATCCGCCTGCTGATTCTCTGATTGCGGAATATGAGATATGCTGTAATGATCAAAATCGTTCAGCAACTCTTTCACTTTCTTTAAGTATAAAATCAATCTTGCACTTTTAGCCTGGAAATTTCCAGTAACTTGGTTCACAACTAACTTGGAGTCGCAGAAGATGTTCAGCTTTGTGACCTCTAATTCCTTTGCGATCCTTAATCCGGCTATCAAAGCTTCATATTCGGATTCGTTGTTAGTGGCGTGAAACTCCATCCGGATTGCATAGGTTATCAATCGTTTCTCGGGAGTTTCAAGCACTATTCCAGCATCGGATCTTTCGTCATTCCTAGCGCCATCAGTATACAATCTCTAGGTATTGGGATCGAAAAGTAATTTTGAAGGATTGACCTCTTCGTTGGCTATATCTTCCTCCGGTACGGTAAACTCTGCTATGAAGTCGGCTATCACTTGCCCCCGAATTGATCGCCTGGGCTGAAAGTTCAGATCAAATTGACTTAACTCAATGTTCCATTTGAGTAATCTTCCAGACGCCTCTGGTCTCTGTAAAACTTGCTTGAGTGGGTGATCGGTGTATATGGTAATGGGATGCGCCTGAAAATAATGTCGAAGCTTTCTAGAGGCGATCAGTAAACTATACGCCAACTTTTCTATCCTTGGATAATTACGCTCTGCTGCCGTTAATTTTTTGCTCACGTAATACACAGGTCTTTGGACCTTATCCTCTTCTCTTACCAACGCTGAGCTGATCGCATGGGATGACACTGCCAGATACACGAATAAGTCCTCGTGATCCATTGGCTTAGATATTATCGGAGGTTTCTCCAGGTGCCTTAGTAAGTTCTGAAACGCTTCTACGCAATCGGGCGTCCATTTGAAGTGGCATTTTCCCCTCTTTATTAATTCGAAGAATGGGATGCACTTATCCGTAGCCCTGGAGATAAATCTGCTTAGTGCGGCCACTTTTCCTGCAAGGCTTTGCACATCCCTAATTTGCCTAGGTTCCTGAATGTCTCTGATTGCCGTGATCTGGTCTGGATTAATCTCAATCCCACGGGAACTGACGATGAACCCCAAGAATTTTCCGGAGGCAACACCGAATGAACATTTGGTTGGGTTGAGTTTCATTCCGTACTTTCGAAGAATGCCGAACATCTCTGCCAAGTCAGTAGTGTGTTGGGAAGATTGCTTGGACTTAACCAACATATCGTCGACGTATACTTCCATTGTTTTCCCGATCTGGTTATAAAACATTCTGTTGACTAAACGTTGATATGCAGCGCCCGCATTCTTCAAGCCAAAGGGCATCACCACATAACAATATAATCCCAGATCCGTGATAAAACTAGTGTGTTCTTGATCTGGAACATGCATCGGAATCTGGTTATATCCTGAATAAGCATCCATAAATGAGAGAAGCTCATGACCCGCCGTCGAGTCCACCAACTGGTCAATCCGGGGTAACGAGAAACTATCTTTGGGACAGGCTTTGTTCAAATCCGAGAAGTCGATACACGTTCGCCACTTCCCGTTGGCTTTCTTTACCAGGACTGGATTCGAAATCCAGTCTGGGTAGGTCGAGTCTCTGATAAATCCATTACTCTTTAGCTTTCCAACTTCTTCTTTCAAGGCAGCGGGCCTCTCTGGGCCCAACATTCGCCTTTTTTGCTTTACCGGAGGATGTTTAGGGTTAATGCTTAATGAATGGCTCATGATTGATGGGGATATCCCGCACATGTCCGCGTGGGTCCAAGAAAATACATCCAGGTTGTTTTTTAAGAAATCCGTCAATTCTTTAGCGAGATTCGGATTTAACTGGGATCCAATCTTAAGGACCTTCTCCGGGTCACTATCATCGATCGGTATATCCACAGTTGTCTCGTTGGGAGTCGCCATTCTGCCCCCAGGTTCTTGATCCTCTCTGGGATCTATATCCTCGGGCAACTCTCTGGGCGACTTTCCAACGGTTATCCTCTTTAGTTGCTATAAGGTCTCCGCCCTTGTAGGGGGAGAAGCGCCCTTGGTTTCTATGTCCCCTCCATTGCGAAGTAACTTTAGCTCGGCAACATAACATGCTCGCGCAGCAACCTGATCTCCTCTGACGATACCAATGCCAGCTTCTGTGGGGAATTTCAATAACAAGCACCAGGGGGCTATACAGGCTCTAAACTTTGCGAGGGCCGGTCGGCCCAAGAAGGCATTGTAGGGCGATTCAACGTCCAAAACCACGAAGGGAAGGATTCTCACTCTCTGGCGTTCTCCTTCCCCAAGCGTAACCGGTAACTCTACATAACCCATTGGAGCGGTGGATGCTCCGTTGAATCCACGGATCCATCCTTGACAGGGCTTCAAGTCTTTTATTTCGAGGTTCATCTGGTCAAATGTCCTTTTGAAAAGAATGTTGACGGAACTCCCGTTGTCCACTAAAACCTTATGAACAGTGGCTGGTCCAATAGGTACTGTAATTACAAATGGATCTTCGGTCGGAGCATGGACTCCAATGCTTTCTCGTTCTCGGAAAACGACATCGTCGGTCATCATCTTTTGCTGCTTTACCGGGATATTGTCCTCAGGGTTGCTACACTCCCCTACCTCGAGGTGTTGCTTGGCTGCATTGACATATTGATCCAATGCCTTGGAACTATGCCCGGCAAGATAAAGTCCTCCGATTACGGTATTGATAACAATGTTCTTTCCCTTTTGCTGGGCAGTTGGCCTAGCAGCAAGTTGATTCTGGTTCTGATTTGGGGCCTGTACTGCTTGCCCCCTGTCTCTGGGCGTTACTCTGTATTCATCTAATTTTCCTTCTCGAAGCAGCCTTTCGACTACATCTCTTAGGTGACGGCATTCATTTGTCGAATGGCCGTGAATCTGATGAAAGAGACAAAACTTCCCCGTTTCACGTTCTTTCTCCGTCGACTCTCTGGGAGGTGGCCTCTTATTCTGGAGGACTTCATACGCATCTATGAAGATATTTTCCAGAGTATCATTTATTGGTGTATAACTTTCAAAGGCCCTGGGACGAGTCCTTCTCTGGGAGTCGTTCCCTCGGTTCCTCTTCCGGTTGTTGCCGTTACCATTATTATTGCTGTTCCCTGACTGACGACCACCCTGATTCCGATTTCCGACATTGACCTCGACTTTCCCCGAGCTGTCTCCTGTCTTCTTAATGGCGACATTGCTCTGGATTTCCTCCTTATCAGCTGTTTTTGCCTTTCGGTTAGCGTATACTTCTTCCCGGCGTAAATGTACGTTAGCTTTTTCGTAGAATAACTCTCTAGTATGGGGTGGTTTGCCTGCCAGGTATCTCCCGAATTCAGTGTCTTTATCTACTCCATCAATCAGTGCCGCGACAACGGTTGGTTCATGGGGATCTTTAACTTCAGTAGCGGCCAAGTTGAAACGGTCTAGGTACGCCCTCAAACTCTCGCCTGGTCGCTGCTTGACAAGGAACAAATCAATCACACTCTTTGTCTTTTGTGCATAGATACGGAATTGTTCTACGAACTTCTCACTCAACTCCCTGAAGCTAGAAATCGATCTTGCTGGCAAGCGAGTAAACCATAACAATGCTACATCCTCCAAGAATATGGGAAAGGCTTTGCACTTGACAGCGTCAGAAGCTGCGGTCATTGACCAAGAGTATCTCATCAGATGCTGGACAGGATCAGACCTACCCGCGTATCGGTTCATCTGTGGCATGTTGAAACGCCTCGGGAAAGTCGCATCCAAAATATCATCAGTGAAAGGGGTGTGACTGCGGTCAATTCCCCAATCTTCATTGCGTTGCCCACGGCTATCTGCCAGAATTTGATGGATCATGGCTGCCACATTTGCACTGGTCAGCGGAGGTTCGGGGTCAGTGCTTCTGGCTCGGCGGGGTTCTCTAGTCTCTCTTCCGGGAGCAGTCACAAAATCTGGGGCTCGGATAGGGCTTCGTTGCCCCCTGTTACCATGAGCATGTGCGCGACGACGGGGCTGAGGTAGTCTGTTCTGTACAGGATTGTCCACATCTCGAGCTCTGGGAGTCGCGGCGTGATCGTTCACATTACGGTTTGAGGGCCCCGCCTCCCGCGCTTCTTCTTCCCTTGATGGCAGGGTTCCGAACCGAAGCTGCTCTATGTTTTCGGCTCTCTCATATGGTCTCCGCAGAGGTCTCGGCGATTCCTCTAACGAAGAAGAATATCCTGGAGTGAGCGGATGAGTTGGTGGTGTCCTTTGCCTTGCGAGTTCATCAAGCCTTTTATCCATAGCAGTCAAATTTTGTCGCAGGACAGAGCTTTCCTGCCTTTGGGCAGCCAATTCATCAAACAATCTCTCCCACATTTCGGAAAAGCGAGAGAGATCCCCCTCAGTAACGGGAGCAGCAGGGTCGTATTGGTCATCATCACTTTCTCTTATGCGCAAAGAGCTTGAGCCAGGTCGAGCGGAGGGGCCAGGACGGTAGGAGCGAGCCATAGGCTCCTTTCCAGGTCGAGTTGTAGTCTGGTCATCAATTCGGATCGCTGTGGATCGAGGATGGTGGCTCGCAACGCCCCCCTGGGATCGGTTCGTGGTTACGATGCGCGGAGGATTCGAGGCGTTATCTCGGGATCGAGTAACAACCCCTTCAGCAGTCTGGATCGCCTCGTTCTCGTGGACTCGGAGCGTGGCGTCTTCATCGGATCGGTTCGCCCCCTGCGCTCCGCGATCCAGAGTTTCCTCATTGCCTAGCTCGTGCACACTTTCTTCGATTGTTTCATTGGTTCGTGAAGCTCGTGCTTCCTTAGATCTCTTTCCAGCCATGATATCCGAATCACTGGAATCTTCAAAGAACTGAATAGTAAAACTTTAGGACTGTTTTCTCAGTGAAAGCACCAAAATTTTAGATCAAAATTTGGACCTAACACCCAAATTGTTCTGAATCTTATAGAGTTTCAACTGAAGAATGAGGAAAAAGAAAATAACACATAGAATTTGTAGTGGTTCGGCGTTAACGAGCCTACGTCCACTTTATATATTATTGATTATACTTTGAAAGCTAATACAATCAATGATTTCTCTCAATACTCTAGTAGTTTGACAATAATGGCGGATTCAGTACTCAATATTGCCAAAAAAGATCCTTAAAAATGCCAAGCTCCGGGCTATTTATAGCTGATTTTGTCAGGCGGATCGTAGTAACACATGGCACGAATCCCGAGGACATCGGATCGCATCGCTGCCGTTGAAGAAATAGTCAAATTAGCCGTTGTGGATAGTGTCGCGATCCCCTTGAAAATCGGATCGTGCAAATGGGGAGAATCGGTCAAAATGACGGTTAGGGACACGTGTCGCTAGATCCGTGCGTCTCGGATCGCTGAAGACTAGCTCGTGTTTGAACGGGTCAGAGGCTCCACCATGCATCAGGGGATCGGATCGGTCTATACTGGGCAATAATACATGTATGGATCGAATCACATAGAGGTGTCGTTTCGCTGATGAAATGGGTGCGATCCGATATGGGGCGATCCGATGAGGGGCGAGTCAATGGACCGATCCGATATGGGGCGATCCGATGAGGGGCGAGTCAATGGTGCGATCCGATATGGGGCGATCCGATGAGGGGCGAGTCAATGGTGCGATCCGTTCCTTCATGTTCTTAGAGAATGTGCTTTCATACTTTCTTTTTATGAATGAACCTGGGTGGCTTGGTCAAAAAGCTAGCCAACAATTACATAAAGATAAATGAATCTTTTTTATTTCAATATACTATTACATTGAAAAATGTACTCTTTCATTTCACTACATTATTACATTAGAAAATGTAACTTTTATTTCAATGTATTATTACATTGAAAAATGTAAACTTTCATTTCACTATATTATTACATTAGAAAATGTAAACTTTTATTTCAATGTATTATTACATTAAAAAACGTAAACTTTCATTTCACTATATTATTACATTAGAAAATGTAACTTTTATTTCAATGTATTATTACATTGAAAAATGTAAACTTTCATTTCACTATATTATTACATTAGAAAATGTAACTTTTATTTCAATGTATTATTACATTGAAAAATACAATCTTTTATTTCTCTGTGTTATTACATTAGAAAATGTAACTTTTATTTCAATGTATTATTACATTGAAAAATGTAAACTTCCATTTCTTTAGCGACACAGGAATTTCGATACTCGAATCCAGACACTAACACATCTTTTGTCCAAAACTCCAGTATCGAAAACCCAGAAAGCTAACAGAAAGAGGTTAGAGGGTGAGAAAAGAAAGAAAGAAATATTCGAATAGAAGAATAAAAAGATCAGAATCTCACAGCGGAATGGATAAATATAATAATCAACAATACTTTATACAAGAGCTGTATATTACAACATCAGAGCATACATTCAGATCATTACAACACACAGCGGAAATAAACTAGTACCAGTATATATATGGAATACGTCTCGACCTCAACTCCTCTTCTGAAGCTCCAAGCGATACCTAACCTGTTAATATACTCGGTCTGACCCGAGCACATTTGAAGCAAAGCAAAATTCACCCGGATCAGTCTGAAATACTTTCAGTGATAAATTCATACAACAATCACTTGTCTAACTTTGAAATCCTTTTGAAATAAAAGGATAATAGTAAGACCAGTCCACACATAAACACAGACGGTTTTTATCTTACTATAACCCAAAACATTTTGAAATCAATATCTTCTTCTGATATTATAATAGTGTCTAAATGCAAGTAAATAGAATCTAGCAGAACGCTTGCATCTCACGCTCCACGTATATAGTATACAATCAAAAACCACAGACGCTTATTGGAGATTGGATTCCCAACTATGACAAGGTATGGGACCACCTGCCGATAGTGTATCTCTAAAGACAAATACACTGGGTTCAACAAGAACTTCTTGCAACCCGGCCCACACATGACCGACCACTCATTTCTCTTGAGCGTATCGAGCATATTGTCACCTTACGGCTTTTTGTCGCGACCACCGTAATTCCCGGGAGATACAGAAATGAAAAGAAGTAACAAATATGAATATTCTCTAGATGGTGACAATACACCCTAATTGGTGCGACCCACATAGCCATGCAGCCTGCTCGATTTTTTTCGTTTCCCGGTTGATGAGGCTTGAGGCTATAATCATCTTTTGAAACATCTGGCCACCATTCACATTGTCCATATACGTTATCTAGGAACAGGATGAACCGAAGGCACCCTCCTACCGCATCATAGGAATCACCCTATAGATCAGTAGCGAGTTGTCCTTGCAATCCGTAGATTCCAATCACGACAGAATCATCGTTAACTCTGGGGATCAGCCAGAGGTATTTAACAATAGTTCTTCCGCTCATGAAAACTTACGGTCTTCAATTGCTTCATCTAGATCAACATCTTTAATGTATTCGTATTTATTGGTCGGAATGGTTTTCGAATATAAATTAGATCTCGGTCTTACCGTACCAGTAACGTTGGGTCAGATTTTGATAGTCGGTTATTCAACTATCAAAATAAACAACCATAAAAACAAACAGATCCATTGGTTTATACACAACATCGCTTGGCCCTTATAATATATTAGTTTAAATATGTTAATATTCTCAAATCCCTTTTTTATCTATATACCTAGAAAATATCTTAAAATCTTATCTAATTCAACCTTCAATTAACTTTTCAAAACATTGTTATAACCTTTCTTATTTTCTTATCGATTCAACTTATCATAACGGCACCTTCTTTGGCTTCGTTATTTGAATGCCAAAATCACCATCTCATCCTTTTCGAATAAACCCCATTTAAATCTTATTTCAATACTTTGAAAATACCATTATATTCCCACAAATCTCCTTTTTATTTCTTTTATTATATCGTTTCATATCATCAAGTCCCTTTTTATTTCCTTTATTTCGAAAGCTTATTATATATATTTCCAAACCTTCAATGGCATTACCCTGTTATTTTCCCAAATTAATTTACTTTAATATCTCCACTATTACGACTAATACCATCTTTTGATAATCCTGAAGTTGTTCAAGTTGGGGTATTTTAATTACCTCTCGGACCTTGATCAACAACATTCTTATCTTAAGATAGATAATAGTTGAAATACCAAAACCAATATCCATTCCCAGAATTTCCTTTTTGTTATATCTTGGTAAAACATCATCCCTTATAAAATATAGCGAACTTTGATCGCACCTTTATAACTTTAATCGTCTAACCATTTTATTTCAAATCTGAATTTCAGTTCTAATTCTTTACTTTCAAATCCTGGCCTTTACTTTATTCAAATGTCATTTCTAATAACTCGTCCCATTTATATATTCAATAAAACTAGGTTTTTTAACTTCATATGACTTGGATTCATAGAATCCTTGTAAATATAAATTAGTAAAAATCAAATTAAACTTTGATTTCACATTATACAAATTAAATCGTCTTATTAACTATAAACACGGCTTTAAACTTTACCAACTTTCCTTAGTATATTTACCATTTCAAATTATCACCTTGATGACAAATAATCAAATTTTAACATTTATTAAAACAAATCTGGGTTACTTAACCATTAACTGCTCTCTTTGAACTAATTTGATCAACAACTTCGGTTAACACCGTAACTTATTCCAAACATGACTATCCCATTAGTCCATCGTTATTGATCTTGTCATTTAGGTTAATTAATAAATAAATAAATCTAAATAATTTTATTTACTTTGATTTTTATTAAATTAATATCAATATAAACTCATTACGTTAATTTTATTCATTTGAATAAAGTCGTTTAACAATCGGTTAACAAACACGTGCTTCGCGCACGGTAGATTTGGTACAAAAACGGTGATTCTTGGTTAAACCAATCAATGTATATATATGGCTGTTTTATTCCCTTTTTAGAAACTTTATTTAAATTAATATATTTAAAAATACATTCAGTTGTAAAATAAATTACATAACATCATTTCTAGCGATTCACCTGGCGGTGAATCTATCTTTATAAAACGGTGTATATTTGGGCCATTAGCTATTTATTTTTCAACCAATACTGTAATGACCCGGTTTTTTTGAAACTTTTGTTATCGCCATAAACTCAATGATGACTAACCAAACATCGAAAAATACCGGATGATTAATGAAAAAATTTAGAGGGTGAGGATAGATAAGATAGAAACATAGAATAGAAGAAGAAGAAGAACACAACATCAGAGTAACACGAACCTCACAGCGGAACGAATAACATATAATAGATATGACATAACTTTGAAATGTAAATCTGTATATGTATACAACAACATTATCAGAGTACAACACTTACAACACAGCGGAAATAACTATAGCTATATAATCCTGAAGCCTCCTGCTCCAAGCTCTTCCAGTATATCTGTAAATCCCGACTACTTGACTGCCCGTACAAAATTGGGCACCCAAGAGTTTAGGGAAAACAAAACAAAATAAACTCCGGGTCAGTCATGGGACTGGTATGAGTAAAACAGTTTAAAATAGTTGAACAAGTAAACGATATCTCATAAGACCACGCCGTATAACGGAACGGGTTTTTCCCTTATGAGAATCCAAAATATCTTTAAATCAAAAACCTTTTGATATTATAATAATGTCTATCAACCATAGTATAATAATCATCTAGCAGAAACGTTTTCATCTCACGTTCTACATATATAGTATACAATCAAAACCGCAAGCACGTATTGGGTAATGGATTTCCAACTATGATAAGGTATGGAACCACCTTTCGCTAGTGTACCTCTAGAAAGGAATACACTGGGTTCAACAAGAACATCTTGCAACCTGGCCACACATGACCGACCACTCATTTCGCTTGAGTGTATCGAATGTATATCACCAACGGTTGGGATCAGCAACCGTTCCCAAATGGGACAACATCAACAATAGATTTTTAGAAATAAATGAAACTCTAGATCAGGTGATTATATGCCCTACTTCGGTGCGACCGACTTATCCATGCTGCCTGCCCGAGTTCTGTCATTTACGGTTGATGAGGCTTGAGGTTACGCTTCATC
Organism: Allium sativum; assembly: GCA_030737875.1. Classification (NCBI taxonomy): domain Eukaryota; kingdom Viridiplantae; phylum Streptophyta; class Magnoliopsida; order Asparagales; family Amaryllidaceae; genus Allium; species Allium sativum. The sequence continues at coordinate 484,609,743 of CM060915.1, forward strand.
ATCTCATCAGATTCACTTCGAATGCCACATTGTCAGATCCATCGAAAATCACTAATTGACGTCTACAACAGTACATTACGTGTTAGCTAAAGAAGTTTTGTAACGGCTGGAAATTTCCGACTCCTCGAGAGTCGGAAATTCCGCGACGTTAGTGAAAGAATTTAGAAGGTGAGAAAGAAAAGATAGAACTAATAGAATAGAAGAAGAAGAACATCAGAATCATCAGAGTAACACGAATCTCACAGCGGAACGAATAACATATAATATATAACATAACTTTGAAGTAAACAGTTATATATATACAATAGCACTTATCAGAGTACAACACTTACAACACAGCGGAAATAACTATAGCTATAGAATCTTGCAGCCTCCTGCTCCAAGCTCTCCAAGTATATATGTAAATCCCGACTACTTGACTGCCCGTACAAATTTAGGCACCCAAGAGTTTAGGGAAAACAACAAAGTAAACTCCGGGTCAGTCATGGGACTGGTATGAGTAAAATAGTTTAAAACAGGTATAGGATATCTCATAAGACCACGCCGTGAATACGGAACGGGTTTTTCCCTTATGAGTATCTGAACAACTTTGACAAGCAATATCATTGTGATATTATAATAATGTCTAAGTACAAATAGGTATCAATCTAGCAGAAACGCTTGCATCTCACGTTCTACATACATAGTAAAAATCATAAACCGCAGGGCGCTTATCGGAGAATGGATTCCAACAGACAAGGTATGGGAGCACCTTCTGAATAGTGTACTCTAGAGGTGATACACTCAGGGTTCAACAAGAACGTCTTGCAACCCGGCCACACATGACCGCTCACTCATTTAGCTTGAGTGTCGCGAATATATTGCCACCACGGTTATAGGCCATCAAACCGTCATCCGAAGATACAGAATCAAAAAGAAGTATAAATATGAATATTCCCTAGATCGGTGACAATACACCCTGCTTGGGGATGACCCAACTAGCCATGCTGCCTAGCCCAACTTTTGTTACTTCCTGGTATGAGGCTAGAAGCTACGTCTATCTTCAGAACATCTGATCATCATTCACTTTGAATGCCACATTGTCATACCCGCCAAATCACAAATTGACTTATCCAAAAATAACACGGGTATTCAGCTAAGAGAAACGAATTCCTCCGCCACCAAACGTGAATACGTTTGAACAGATCAACTTACGCGATCCATTGGATATACTCTGTCAGACCTTCTTCCATATACGTTGTCCTGGGACTGGACAAACCGAAGGCACTATTCAGTATATCCATCTTAGTCACTGTTATCTAAGACTTATACAACAGCCCTTGCACTTTACTCCGTCTTCAATTTATCTTTGGCAGATATTGCTCGCAACGCTTATGCCAATACAGAGTGGTTCTTTGGATAATAATCCAACCGGTCTCTCCATATTAACAACGTTAAAATGGTAAAAACTTGATAGTCTGTGATTCAACTATCAAATTAAAACATGTCGGTGTACAAACAACGATCTTATTTCCAAATGGAAATTCGATCGATCAATCATCATATGTTCATATTTCCTTATTTCATATATTTAGAAAATATATGTTATTAATCATTGGAAAACATTTCCATAGCTTATTTTCACATCACTATTATTTCGCAACTATCAGTCCCTAACTGTAACTAGTATGAGAACAATTCTCTAAGTATCAATCCGGAAGGTCGAAACCAACATCAGATCGTCACTTAGAAAACCGTTCAACTTACCCTCTCCAGTTAGTTTCTGAATTTGCTTAACTCTATTTCTTAAATTCTTATCATGAAAACATTTCATTTTCTATGTTTAGAAACATATCTGACTATATTTGGAAAACGTTTCCAAAACTCATTTACGGATTTCCAATGAATGTTGTATAAAACATCGTTTCGCTTAATCCATTTATCGTTTATTCCTTAACTTTATTCCTAATCAACCTTTTAGATCGAACCACAACTATTCCTTTGTCAATTCTGAAGTCAATCAAGTTGGGGTATAAATACCTCTCAGACCTTAATTGAACAACGTCCTTTACTGTGAAATAGATGAAGCTCATCGCTCACTTTTTACAATCATCTGTTTACGCAAATTCTCGGATTCAGGTTACGAATCCACTTCTTATATGACAGTGTTTGATTATAACTATAACGTTATAATTCCTACCCCTATATATTTTATTTCCTAACTCGAATAATTTAACAGACACCTAATTTCTAAATCAATAACTTAATCTTGATTTAAACACTGGAAAGTAAATAGTACTTTCCCGAATTCGCTATAATCGAATTCGACGTATAACTCTCTTTCGAGTAATCTCTATTTGATTAACTCTTCTTCGAATAACCTATATTCGATTATCTCTCTTCGAATAACTCATATTCGAAATTTCTCTCTTTCGAATAAACAATATTCGATCTCTTTCTTTCGAATATGCTATATTCGAAAATCTCCTTTCGATCAAACTAAAATCGATAACTCCTTTAACTCTATTCGAATAACTAATATTCGACTAACTCCTTTGGATCGACTCATTTGATTAACTCCTTCGAATAACTAATTCGAATAACTTACCTTCGAATAACCAATATTCGATTTACTCTAACTCGATTAACTTAATTCTAATCGGTTTACTCCATTTCGATTCAACTTAATTCAAATCGATTGACTTAACTCAAATTGATTAACTCCTTTCGAATAACTAAATTCGATTTAACTCTAATTGAATAACTAATATTCAATTAACTCTTACGTGTTTAACTCTTTTGAATAAGTAATTCGAATCACTCTAATGTGTTTAACTCTATTCAAATATCTAATTCGAATAACTCATTTCGAATAACTAAATTCGATTAACTCTTTTAACTTTACTCGAATAACTATATTCGATTAACACCTTCTTTCGAATAACTATATTCGATTAACTCTTTTAACTTTACTCGAATAAACTATATTCGATTAACACTTTCTTTCGAATAACTATATTCGATTAACTCTTCGTCTAACTCCTTTGGATTAACTAACTTCGAATAACTCCTTTGGATTAGCTAACTTCGAATAACTCCTTTGGATTAACTAACTTCGAATAACTCCTTTGGATTAACTAACTTCGAATAACTCCTTTGGATTAACTAACTTCGAATAACTCCTTTGGATTAACTAACTTCGAATAACCAATATTCGATAACTATTCTTCGAATAAATAATATTCGGTAACTCTTCTCAAATGAATAACATTTGATTTCTCCACTCGAATAAACTATATTCGATAACTCTTCTCAAATGAATAACATTTGATTTCTCCACTCGAATAAACTATATTCGATAACTCTTCTCAAATGAATAACATTTGATTTCTCCACTCGAATAAACTATATTCGATAACTCTTCTTAAATGAATAACATTTGATTTCTCCACTCGAATAAACTATATTCGATTACTCTTCTCAAATGAATAACATTTGATTTCTCCACTCGAATAAACCATATTCGGTTACTCTTCCCTCGAATATACTATATTCGATAACTCTACTTCGAATAAGTGATATTCGACAACTCTACTCGATTAACTCCACTTGGATAACTCTAACTGGTCGACTCTAACTGGTCAACTCTAACTAAGTAACTCTAACTGATCAACTCTAACTGGTCAACTTTAACTGGTCAATTTTAACTGGTCAACTCTAACTGTTTATCCTTAACTGGTAAACTTTAACTGGTTAACTCAAATGGTTTAACCTAACTGATTAACTCGAATGGTTTAACCTAACTTGATTTACTTGTCTCGATTAACTGAACTAATCCACTTAGTTTAACTTAGTTAATTCACGTTGATTAACTCTAGCCGGTTCACTTAGTTTAACTCAACTAATTTACTTCGATTAACCCCTTAGTTAACTTAACTAATTCACATCGATTAATCCTTTAGTTTAACTTAACTAATTCACATCGATTAATCCTTTAGTTTAACTTAACTAATTCACATCGATAAATCATTTAGTTTAACTTAACAAATTCACTTTGATTCACCGCTTAGTTTAACTTAACTAATTTACTTTGGTTAACCACTTAGTTTAACTTAACTAATTCACTTTGATTAACCACTTAGTTTAACTTAACTAATTCACTTCGTTTAACTCAACCAATTCACTTGGTTAACTCGACCAAACCACTTGGTTAACTCCTATTTATTTAACAAATAAATATCTTCTTTAGTTTAATTCTATTTATTTAATCTCTAAATAAATACCCTTTATAATATTCTATTTATTTAATCTCTAAATAAATATCCTTTATATTTGTTCTAACGAATATAATTCCTTTATATTTTGATTAACAAATATATCCTCTTATATTCGATTAACATATATATTCCCTTATATTGATTTACAAATAAAACTCTTTTATATTTGTTTTACCAACTATATTCCTATATATTCAGAATCCTTTTTCTTATATATATATATATATATATATATAAAATCCCTTGATTTTATATAAATAAACTATTTTCAAAATATACTTTGAAAACCCCTCTCCTACATTCTGGTATTTCTCATGGTATTTAACACACCATATAACAACGATAAATATCGTCCCACCACACATAGTCACACAGATTATATACATCACATTATATATCACAATATAAAAATCACAGTAAAATACTGTTGAGGAATCCTGTTGGATTCCTCCAACCTGTTTCCCTGCACCACAGATGTTAGACAACACCAGTATAATATTTTGATAAACAGAATCAACATATAACTATTTGACGTTTTATATATATATATATACATATATATATATATAATCTCTACTAACTGACTAGCAGTTCAATCAAACAGTCAACACACAGTCAAACCACAGATAGTTAGCAGTTCTAAGAACACGATGTAAAAATAGAACTATTCAGAGTTGGTGAGTTTTACTCACATTGGACGATCATCGTCAAATGACGATAACCATCGCTTGATCCAGACAATTTATTTTGCTATAAATTTTGACGGACTCCAATTGACTCGCGGTCGGTTCCAGCGCGTAGTGCTCGTCCATACGATCCCAACGCAACTTACGGTTCGTCAAACTGATAAAGTATGATCAAGTTATTGAATTTTGAAGTCTGTACCTTATTTTATTTAAATAAAAACAAAACAAAATAACTAAATGGGCTCACCCACTCTTAACCGGCCCAACACCAACCATATAAACCCATACCCGCTCCACGTTTACACCCCATTTTCCCCCAAATTCACTTCGATTTCCTGTAAATTAAAACACCCTCCGTTGACCTCGTTTTGACCCGCAACCGCCTCCACCTTGGCCACCAAACTCCGGCGCAACCACCACCAGCGAACTCCCCGACTCTCCCTCTACCCGAATGACACCATCATCCCCTACTCGGTGGCCCCCCAAGCTTCGATCTGCTGCTGCCTCGAATCGGATTTGGCCAGAGGCCACCGGAGTTCCTCCGAGCGCCACCACCAGCTGCGTCCCGCTGCTCCGAACATCACTGCACCATCGAATCGGCCTCTGACTTCGCCTAGCTCCATTGAACCCCTGCCCTAGCCTTGCGTCTAAATACTCAAGCTCGCAAACAAGGTGCGAGTTGCACAAAATGGACACCAGACGATGGAGAATGCTCTCAGGAGTCCTTACCTCTCCACACTATGTTTTATTGAATTTGTTTTGCAATTGTTCTTGATTTCTTGTTTTGGAATTTCTTGGCAGTGTTCTGTTTATGTCGTATATATATGCTATGTATTTGGTAGGTGGTGTTCGTGGTTGAGAAGGAGTCTGCGTGGGTTTGTTGTTGCATCAAAAATATTGGGATATTTTTTTGTTTAATATTTTATTTTATTTAAATGATTTTCCATTCGTTCTTGGTCCTTAAAAATCACTGCGGCCTCATATGATACCCAAAAATCACCAAACTTGACATGTAGCTAGTGTTCGACATTACGGTCCCAACGAAACTGGTTTCGTCGAATTCCGACTCCGTATGCTCACACAACATATTTTTAACCATCGAAATACCGACTATTTTACACTCTAAAAATCCGTACGGTCACACAGTGACTCTAAAAATCACGAAACTTGGAATCTAACAACTATTTGACATTGCGGATCCAACAAAACTGGTTTCGTCGAATTCCGACTTCGTATGCAAAAGTGGCTATTTTTAACGCTCTAAATAGCCTATTGAAATATATAAATATATTTAAATATAATTAAATTAAATATTTAAAATTAATTATTATCGTCTGTATTCACAGTGTAATGCCGTACAGCTCTAGACTATTCCTGTATGTATTTCCAACTCGATATTACATCGTCAGAGTTATATCGACGCTCGATTTCTATTTAAATCCTTATATTAAATATAATTAAATCGTTATGGTCAGGGCGCTGCATTTCTGATATTTTGATTTGGACGTAACTCAAAATCTACACGATGAAATCCCGATCTCTCTCTTCCATTAGAAAGGTATACTCCACCAGCTCCACACGTTTCTTGTTTCACAGAAATCCGATTTAAAACGGACCCTGTATACTTAGTTGAAGTCTAAATCACCAAATAGCGAACTGCCGCGTCGTTTCGTGCTCTATTTTAATTATATTATAATTAATACGTTTTAACGTCGATTATAAAATCGATTCGTTATTCAAATTCAATTCTAAACTGAATTAAATATTTTAGCTGATCCAATTCACACAGTATTGTGAATTCGGTGATTTCCGATTATTTCGACATTATAATATATTATTATATTATTTATTTTAATTAAATATTCAATATTATTTAATTCAAGTCATCGACATCGCCCAATCGATATTTAATAATTAAATAAATTAATTATTCGACAGCTAACAAAACGCGCCATTACAGACTTCCCCCCTTAAAATAATTTCGTCCTCGAAATTGCTAAGCTAGGAAAATGCTACCAACTTTACTAACTAGATTTAAAAATCTTTTAGTTTACTTCTCAACTCCAGTTTCAACTGAACCATTTAATTTTCAATTAAATTATTAATTCATTCTGGCTAACTGAATTTCCATAAATCATGAGAATGTTCTAACGCCTGGAATTTTCGAAAAATTTCGCCATAACCTCCTTTGTATTGGTCAATATGACAAACCACAACTCGCCTCTCTAGGCCTCCTCCAATCCAAAAGAAAATCAAACAGCCAAGCGGCTTGCCAATTCGACTTATAAATCTCATATCCATATATAATATAAACTGGTACCTTTTTGTCGGGCATATCAACTCTATCCCTTGCATCTGCTACCACTTCAACATATACCAATGTTATCCATTCCAATTGATCTCCAATCAGTTCATATCCTCAAATCCAAATCGAATTTCATTCGAACTCTAATATCAAATTCCAAATTATTGACTTATCAATTTGGTTCCATTCTAGGTTATCTCTAATCCCAATTCAATTTTATTTAACTCGGTTCAAGTTAAATTTCAATTTATTTTTACCATCTCATTTTATTTAACTTCATTAGTTAAATTTTAATTCCAGAACTTAAGTTCCTGGGTTTCTTTCAAATCAATTTGAAATCATAATGCCAATTCAAAACCTTTGAATTTCTAAACAACTTGTTTTCTCAAAACAATTCAAAAACCAAACCTTTGGTAGTAATCCGTCACTTAGAACTCGAAAATGAACACTGATGATGTCTAGATTCATCATCAGAATCTATTTTCCAGCTATCGAAGTGAGTTCAATACTATATCATCTTCAATTTGAAAAACATTTTCAAAATCTCCTAGGAACTTAAAATTTCCTTATTTTAAATTCCAAATTCTGATTTAAATTCATATTTAATTCAAACTATTTCATATATTACATTCATATGAATTCTGATTGGTCATTTATAACCATTTCACCCTTTTATAATCTTATTCGATTATAATAACAACCAACACAATCAATATACTATACTAATTTCAAGATATATATTTCTTCTATAAACAAATATATTTTGGGAAAAATTATTTCATTTACCCCCTTTCAAAACATACCATGTCGGTTCATCGTATTCGAGTGTTTAGTAACCCTTATCGATACAGTGGATCAGAACTGATCGACCAGAATTCATAAGCCACTCAACCAATGAATCTCCACAATATAAAACCATTTTATCTTGAATAACAATTACGCGCTCATATATATTGTAACAACCCGGAAAATGCGAGCCAGTTTGAAATTTTTATTTTGGCAATTTTAGCGAATTTTGATTATTTAAAATAGATTATTTTAAAAAATAATCGACGAGAAATTTATTTTGAATGAAATTCGAACGTATATATTATATGCGTCGTCGTTAGAATATAAATATTTATATATATTTATAAATAGAATTGAAAATGGCGCGGTAGTTCGATAATTCGATTTCAAACTTCAATTGAATGTACCGGGTGCAAAACAATCCGGATTTTAGTGAAACCAAAAATAATGGAACCTAATAGTGAATATCTTTCCAACGAATCCGACAAATCCAGATTTCATAGTGGGAATCAAAAGATATATCCAGTTGAAAATTCTGAATAGTCGCTATGGAATTCAGGCCCTTAAAAATGGACATTTTGCAAATGACCTCGGATTTCGACGAAACCAGTTTTGTTGGGTCCGGGATGTCAAGTTATTGATAGGTTTCAAATTTCATAATTTTTCGAATCAATATGTGAGCGTGGCAAAGGAAAACGTGTTTTGGCCATTTCAGTTGATTTTAATCGACTGGAAATTGGCCATTTTTCCAACGGTCTCAGAATTCGACGAAACTAGTTTTGTTAGGACCGTATCGTCAATACGAAGCTAGAAAATATTTTTCTGCAATTTATAGAGTTATTATGTGACCCCGGTAATTTGAAATGTACGTTTAAAATTCAATATAGTGATTTAAATGTAAATTTAACGGAAACGGATCGAAACGATTGAATTGTCCTACATGGCATATCCCATTGTGTTCGGAATGGGGGTAAAACGCTATAGACGTCAGGCGGTGGGCCTCGTTTAGAGGTCGTATGTGAAAGTCAACTTTTTGAAAAATAAAATAATTAAATTAATAAAAAGATTTAAATCTTCCCCTTTATTACCCTCTGGCCCCCCCGATTGGATTCATTCAGGAAAAAAAAATAAAAATAAAGCACCCCGTCGATCGCTCCTCCTAGCGCGCCGCCCCCTCCAGCGAAGTCCGCCACCGCCGTCCTCCCTCCCCTTCCAGTCCTCGACGCCCTCCAGCTTCTCCCTCCTCTCCAATCGAAACCCCTTCTTCCCCCAATCTGCCACCACGTCGCGAAACCCTAGCCTCGCCGCAGGTCAGCGCCGACCATCCCCTCGCCGCCCTGAACCGCCAACCCCAGACCCCCCCTCTCGCCTCACCCTCGCTCGCGATGCTGTTCGAAACCCCCCCTCTGTAAGTGTTTTGTTATTTTATTTTTAATGATTTTTTTTATATAAGGTAAATAATGATTTTTTTTATATAAGGTAAATAATGATTTTTTTTATATAAGGTAAATACTGATTTTTTTTATATAAGGTAAATACTGATTTTTATATAAAGTAAAAACTAATTTTTCAAATGATTTTAAAGTGATTTAAAACTGATTTTATAAAACATTTAAAAACTGATTTTTATGTTTTTAGATTATGATTTTAAAGTGATTTAAAACTGATTTTATAAAACATTTAAAAACTGATTTTTTTAAAGGATTTTTTTAAACTGATTTGAAAAAGAATTTTAAAAACTGATTTTTTTTAGGAAATAAAAACTGATTTTATTTTAAGGTTTAAAATAGAATAAAGGTCGGATTTTTAAAGTGTTAAAGATCGAATTTTTAGAGTTAAAGGCAAGATTTTTATCGTATGGAAAATATGAAGTTGAAGCTATAAAAATCTGATTTTTAATATGAAGTTAGAGTTATAAAAATACTATTTTTATATGATAAAGATCGATTTTTATAAAATGTAGAAAGGTTAAAAATAAAATTTTTATACTAATGGCATATTAAAAATATAATCTTTACTATATAGAAGACGTAAAAATATGATCTTTGTATTTTTAAAGTATTAAAAATATAATTTTTACATGATAGGAATATTAAAAATATCATCTTTATATGTGTAGAAAAATAAAAATGAGATTTTTATAAAGATGAAATCTTTATTTTAGAAAAGGCGAAATCTTTATATGGAAAATAGCGTGATAAAAATATAATTTTTATCTATATAACATAGTAGTAAAAATTCGATTTTTATATATGATTTTTATATATTGAACTTCGAAATAAAAATATGATTTTTATATATTGAATAACGAAGTAAAAATTCGATTTTTACATATGTAGTGGCTACGGGCAACGAAGATGCGATAACGATGCAGATTTCTCTAAAAGGAAGAGGCGTAAAGTTGGATAGCTATCGGTGAGAATTTCTCACCTTTCAATTTCTTTTTTTCTAGTTATATATATATATACTAGGATGCAGACGGTGCTTAGTAGCACCCGACACAATCGTCCACAGACCATGGACTTGTTTGTTTGATTGAAAATTAGTTAGATTATTTGGTTGGAATTGTGTGGTGAAATGAATTGATTTGATTGATGTGTGAATGGCGTGGGCCTTCACTAGACCGGGGATAAGGCTAGGCCTCGTCCCGTTTCTAGTATCGTGCCGTTATGCCGCCGAAATTTTCTAAAATATGTTAGAAAATAAAAATATCATTTTATTGTGTAAATGAATAATAGAAATTCATATGTTGGAATAAAATGTTTTATCGTTAAAAATATAATTTTTAACGTGAATATGAATATAGTGAAAGTGAATAAATAAATATTCATTTACAAACCAGACGGTTTGTTTATGTACACTTATTTGAAGGACATTGATTGGGTCGATAAATTTTACACATCGCCCAACTGCACAAATAAAACATTTGTTTGATTGTTTGAAACCCCACACGGGTGTTGGGATGAAATATGAAGTTCACTCATCCTGATTGATTAAATATGTCGATCGATTGATTGACAGGCTGTTATAAGCGTTGAATATCTATATTTGATGCTTATACAGTGTGGTGCACTTTGGTTGATGGTTGATTATTTTTCAATGCTATGATATACATGTGTTGTATGAAAATCCATATAATTAACTTTATATGGTAATTGATTGGGCCTCATTCCAATTTGAAAAATAAAGAATATTATAAAGTAAAAGTTCATGTGTTGACAGTACTCATTCATTGAGATTGGTCATGTGTTGAACGAAATATTTTAGTAATAAAATTTGCACCTTTATCGATATAAAATAAAAGTTCATGTGTTGACAGTACTCATTCATTGAGATTGGTCATGTGTTGAACGAAATATTTTAGTAATAAAATTTGCACCTTTATCGATATAAAGTAAAAGTTCATGTGTTGACAGTACTCATTCATTGAGATTGGTCATGTGTTGAACGAAATATTTTAGTAATAAAATTTACATCTTTATCGATATAAAATAAAAGTTCATGTGTTGACAGTACTCATCCATTGAGATTGGTCATGTGTTGAACGAAATATTTTGATAACAACTATTTTGAAAAAGAAATATTTGAAATAGAATATTTGAAAATAGAAATTTATGAAGCCGTGTTGATTAGATTAACGCCATTTTGACGTGAACGATATTTATATCGATTTTATTCATTTCGGAATGAATTGAATTGAAAACGATTTCGAAATGAATTGAATTGAAAACGATTTCGAAATGAATTGAATTGAAAACGATTTCGAAATGAATTGAATTGAAAACGATTTCGAAATGAAATGAATTGAAAAGGAATTCAAATGGAATTGAAAGCGAATTGAAATGAATTCAAATTTAATTGAAATTTGAATTGAATAGAAATGAATTTTAAAGCGAATTTATAAAGAAGAATTCAATTTTGATTTGAATTGAAAAGGAAGTTGAAATTGCTTTTGAAACGAATTTAAAACTATTTATATAATTCGTTTTAAATAGAAATCGACGAAATATATTATATATATTTTATATATAATATAATGGCCTGAATAGAACGCGCCGCGCCGCGGCAGTTCGTGAATTTCGACCATTTATTTCAAACGGACATTACGGGAGATCCGACCGTCGGATTCTCCTAAAACCGGAACCGTTGGGTTCGTATCGAAAAGAGCTTTCTAACGAATGTTAGAAATTAGAAATCTAACGGTTGGATTTGGAATTATGTCCAAATCAAATTTGAAAAAGGTCGCTGTAAGTGCAGTTCGATGGCCATTGATGGAAATCGACTGTACGGGCCTTGATAAAATTATTAAAAATAGTAATAATTTGTGTAAAATCATAAGAAATGATTTAGAAAGAATTGGGATGAAAAACTCCCTATTTGAAAAGATAAAAATAGATTTTTATCGAAATGAACTAGTTTTGAACTAGAATTATAATTCTATTTATTTTTTTTAATAAATAAATTGGATTTGAAATGGTTTTGAAAATAACCAGAATTTCCAATGTTTGCATTGGAATGGATTTGAATCGAAATTGTCTTCGGAATATTTCGATGTTGGATTTCGTGACTATACAGATGTTGTTATGGAAATTTGAAAGATAGATATATATATCGTTATTTCCAATACGATATTTGTTGGTCGTAGAATTTGATATTGAATATAAGCCGGGATATTTTCTATTCAGAGCCTTGTATTGAATATCGAATGTGATTTGGGTTTGTCGTGAATGGTGTCTTCACTAACACTGTTCTTGAACCCAGTTGAGAAAAGATTAAATCTTTTTGTTTAGATTTAATGAAGTGTACCAATTAAATGATATTTAATTGGAATTGAATTGATATTGATTTTTGGGTTTATCGTGAACAGTGTTTTAAATAACACTCGTTCTTTAACCTGATAATTAATGAATGTGATTTTGGGTTTATCGTGAACCGTGTTTTTAAATGACACTGATTCTTTAACCCAGTTAAAGATTAAAACTAAGTGGAGTTTTAATGAATCTTTAATTAGATTGAAATAATCGAAATGGAGTATCACCAGTTTTGCTCCAGGCGATAGTTAAATCTTTAATTAGATTTGAACGTGAAATGGTAATTGAATTTACCGATAACACCGTGGTGTTAGATATGAAGTATAACCAGTTTTACTTCATGGGATGAATAGGTTGGGATTGGGAAATTAAAACAAATGATTACTTCGGTAAGGTTCGTTAATCCCGACTAGTTTGAATTGATATTCAAAAATAGATTAAAGAATAAATTCAAGAAATTTATCTTGGATAAAATTAATGGGAACCTTTCCCTATGAATGTGAAATTTAGAGATTGACTGTCGGTTAGCCAAACAGAATGGTTTTCTGAATATTGATCTGATGTTGGTTTCGGCCTTCGGGGTTAATATTAGGGGAATTATTCTCTTGATTAATTTACGGTTAGTGACTAATGAATTGGAATGAGGCGTATGTTGTGTTTGTGTAACACTTATTTAAAATATACGCGAGTTATTCGGAAAGACCGGGTTTATCCCATTCTGAATAACTGATACGACGATAAGTCGAAGATGAAGACGATGGTCGAAGACCTGAGGTCTTCACGTCGTTTGGGTAATTACTGATGATCTTGATTGGGCTGTACACCCAAGAAGATGGAAACAGTTAGTGATCGTCCAGACGTACTTGGAGATCGATGGATATGCGGGGTACTAGGTGCCTCCGGTTTCGTTCAGACCCAGAACGGACTTGTAAATGGACTGTGTGTCTGACATTGGATTTTAGTCCGTGTGATTGATCTCTATTAAATATATATCTGTTTGGCGGCGGAGAATTTATTCTCTTGCTTAACGCCCTTCTCTGAGACGTACGAGCTCAGGGGTTATATATTGATGGATATCAAACGCATGGAGTGAATTGCCTGTGTGGCATGCCTAAGTGGCAATTGATCGAGGCTTCTGTTGAAAAGCAAAGTCTTGTGGTGATGATCAAAGCACAGCCTGTGTGGCACAGCTTTGTGTAACGTGAATTCGCGAGTCTCGCACCCCGGTTGTGAACCAAAAACGGGAGAGGACCTCAGGGAGGGCATGCGTTTCTTTCTAGCTAGGGTGGTGTCAGTGACCTACCAGCCCTGACATTTATATACTTTTCACCTGTGTGGTTGTTGCTGTTGCGAGGCGCCTCGGTTTGATCGGACGATCCGGGTCCGATGGAGTCATTCGTTGGCTCGTTTACGCCCCAAAGGGCAGGGAAACGTATTGTTCAGGCACTATAATCCACATCGGTGGACCGGCCCGGTCGCTCCAAGGGGCAGTTGCGGCTGTTCCGGTGGCTCGGGCTAGAGAGTCACGAATCGGTAGAGGACGATCCCTGGCCTCGGTTCACAGAAGGAAATCCAATTTCCAAATACGTGATATTTGCGGTTTTATTTGTAAACCTATATATGGCGACATAGTGGCATGGGACGCTCATGTCGCCTATGATTGATACTTATGATTTGAAGTGTTTTGTACACTATGCACTTATAATAGTATCAAATGATTTGTTTTAAACGTATCAAGCATTCTTTGGCTGTTATAAGGGAAAACCCTATCCTCGACTGCGTTGCATTGTGTGATGGGACCTGGGTCTTATAACAGCTTCATTTTTCTTTACTTAGCATTGCGCTGTTTGTTTTATGCACTGGTATTCTTGGGAGGAAACCCGTTCCGTGTTATACGGCGTGGTCCCTTGATTTACCTAACTTTGAAAATAAAGATTAATAACTGTTTTAGTTCTCACACCAGTCACATGACTGACCTGGAGTTTATTGTTTTAACCTAAACTCTGGGTGCCCCTATTTTGACACGGGCAGCTAGTAGTTTTGGTTTTGCAGATTTATATTCACAGGATCCTGGTTTACAGCTGGAACGATATCCGGAAAGCTTTGTATCCGTATATCTCATTCTAGTTGTGTATTGTATTATTTTCCGCTGCTATGTATTTAAATGTAATTTAAATCTCTGATATTTCTGTGTAATATTCATTTATACTCTGTATATTCTTGTAATCTGATGCATTGTTGTAATATACAATGAAATGCTCTTCTGTATGCGTTCTGTTGTGGCTTGTTCTCGAACTATCCGATGCTTTCCTTTACGGGGAAGTTACGGGTTTTTACATATATACACTCAAACTCAATCTAGGATATTACTAATCCCATCACTATCGAGTTATGCCACAGAGCCAAGGTATTACTTAACTTAAGCTCTGATACCAACTGTAACGGCTGGAAATTTCCGACTCCTCGAGAGTCGGAAATTCCGCAACGTTAGTGAAAGAATTTAGAAGGTGAGAAAGAAAAGATAGAACTAATAGAATAGAAGAAGAAGAACATCAGAATCATCAGAGTAACACGAATCTCACAGCGGAACGAATAACATATAATATATAACATAACTTTGAAGTAAACAGTTATATACAATAGCACTTATCAGAGTACAACACTTACAACACAGCGGAAATAACTATAGCTATAGAATCTTGCAGCCTCCTGCTCCAAGCTCTCCAAGTATATCTGTAAATCCCGACTACTTGACTGCCCGTACAAATTTAGGCACCCATAAGTTTAGGGAAAACAACAAAGTAAACTCCGGGTCAGTCATGGGACTGGTATGAGTAAAATAGTTTAAAACAGGTATAGGATATCTCATAAGACCACGCCGTGAATACGGAACGGGTTTTTCCCTTATGAGTATCTGAACAACTTTGACAAGCAATATCATTGTGATATTATAATAATGTCTAAGTACAAATAGGTATCAATCTAGCAGAAACGCTTGCATCTCACGTTCTACATACATAGTAAAAATCATAAACCGCAGGGCGCTTATCGGAGAATGGATTCCAACAGACAAGGTATGGGAGCACCTTCTGAATAGTGTACTCTAGAGGTGATACACTCAGGGTTCAACAAGAACGTCTTGCAACCCGGCCACACATGACCGCTCACTCATTTAGCTTGAGTGTCGCGAATATATTGCCACCACGGTTATAGGCCATCAAACCGTCACCTGAAGATACAGAATCAAAAAGAAGTATAAATATGAATATTCCCTAGATCGGTGACAATACACCCTGCTTGGGGATGACCCAACTAGCCAAGCTGCCTAGCCCAACTTTTGTTACTTCCTGGTATGAGGCTAGAAGCTACGTCTATCTTCAGAACATCTGATCATCATTCACTTTGAATGCCACATTGTCATATCCGCCAAATCACAAATTGACTTATCCAAAAATAACACGGGTATTCAGCTAAGAGAAACGAATTCCTCCGCCACCAAACGTGAATACGTTTGAACAGATCAACTTACGCGATCCATTGGATATACTCTGTCAGACCTTCTTCCATATACGTTGTCCTGGGACTGGACAAACCGAAGGCACTATTCAGTATATCCATCTTAGTCACTGTTATCTAAGACTTATACAACAGCCCTTGCACTTTACTCCGTCTTCAATTTATCTTTGGCAGATATTGCTCGCAACGCTTATGCCAATACAAAGTGGTTCTTTGGATAATAATCCAACCGGTCTCTCCATATTAACAACGTTAAAATGGTAAAAACTTGATAGTCTGTGATTCAACTATCGAATTAAAACATGTCGGTGTACAAACAACGATCTTATTTCCAAATGGAAATTCGATCGATCAATCATCATATGTTCATATTTCCTTATTTCATATATTTAGAAAATATATGTTATTAATCATTGGAAAACATTTCCATAGCTTATTTTCACATCACTATTATTTCGCAACTATCAGTCCCTAACTGTAACTAGTATGAGAACAATTCTCTAAGTATCAATCCGGAAGGTCGAAACCAACATCAGATCGTCACTTAGAAAACCGTTCAACTTACCCTCTCCAGTTAGTTTCTGAATTTGCTTAACTCTATTTCTTAAATTCTTATCATGAAAACATTTCATTTTCTATGTTTAGAAACATATCTGACTATATTTGGAAAACGTTTCCAAAACTCATTTACGGATTTCCAATGAACGTTGTATAAAACATCGTTTCGCTTAATCCATTTATCGTTTATTCCTTAACTTTATTCCTAATCAACCTTTTAGATCGAACCACAACTATTCCTTTGTCAATTCTGAAGTCAATCAAGTTGGGGTATAAATACCTCTCAGACCTTAATTGAACAACGTCCTTTACTGTGAAATAGATGAAGCTCATCGCTCACTTTTTACAATCATCTGTTTACGCAAATTCTCGGATTCAGGTTACGAATCCACTTCTTATATGACAGTGTTTGATTATAACTATAACGTTATAATTCCTACCCCTATATATTTTATTTCCTAACTCGAATAATTTAACAGACACCTAATTTCTAAATCAATAACTTAATCTTGATTTAAACCCTGGAAAGTAAATAGTACTTTCCCGAATTCGCTATAATCGAATTCGACGTATAACTCTCTTTCGAGTAATCTCTATTTGATTAACTCTTCTTCGAATAACCTATATTCGATTATCTCTCTTCGAATAACTCATATTCGAAATCTCTCTCTTTCGAATAAACAATATTCGATCTCTTTCTTTCGAATATGCTATATTCGAAAATCTCCTTTCGATCAAACTAAAATCGATAATTCCTTTAACTCTATTCGAATAACTAATATTCAACTAACTCCTTTGGATCGACTCATTTGATTAACTCCTTCGAATAACTAATTCGAATAACTTACCTTCGAATAACCAATATTCGATTTACTCTAACTCGATTAACTTAATTCTAATCGGTTTACTCCATTTCGATTCAACTTAATTCAAATCGATTGACTTAACTCAAATTGATTAACTCCTTTCGAATAACTAAATTCGATTTAACTCTAATTGAATAACTAATATCCAATTAACTCTTACGTGTTTAACTCTATTTGAATAAGTAATTCGAATCACTCTAATGTGTTTAACTCTATTCAAATATCTAATTCGAATAACTCATTTCGAATAACTAAATTCGATTAACTCTTTTAACTTTACTCGAATAACTATATTCGATTAACACCTTCTTTCGAATAACTATATTCGATTAACTCTTTTAACTTTACTCGAATAAACTATATTCGATTAACACTTTCTTTCGAATAACAATATTCGATTAACTCTTCGTCTAACTCCTTTGGATTAACTAACTTCGAATAACTCCTTTGGATTAGCTAACTTCGAATAACTCCTTTGGATTACCTAACTTCGAATAACTCCTTTGGATTAACTAACTTCGAATAACTCCTTTGGATTAACTAACTTCGAATAACTCCTTTGGATTAACTAACTTCGAATAACCAATATTCGATAACTATTCTTCGAATAAATAATATTCGGTAACTCTTCTCAAATGAATAACATTTGATTTCTCCACTCGAATAAACTATATTCGATAACTCTTCTCAAATGAATAACATTTGATTTCTCCACTCGAATAAACTATATTCGATAACTCTTCTCAAATGAATAACATTTGATTTCTCCACTCGAATAAACTATATTCGATAACTCTTCTTAAATGAATAACATTTGATTTCTCCACTCGAATAAACTATATTCGATTACTCTTCTCAAATGAATAACATTTGATTTCTCCACTCGAATAAACCATATTCGATTACTCTTCCCTCGAATATACTATATTCGATAACTCTACTTCGAATAAGTGATATTCGGCAACTCTACTCGATTAACTCCACTTGGATAACTCTAACTGGTCGACTCTAACTGGTCAACTCTAACTGAGTAACTCTAACTGATCAACTCTAACTGGTCAACTTTAACTGGTCAATTTTAACTGGTCAACTCTAACTGTTTATCCTTAACTGGTAAACTTTAACTGGTTAACTCAAATGGTTTAACCTAACTGATTAACTCGAATGGTTTAACCTAACTTGATTTACTTGTCTCGATTAACTGAACTAATCCACTTAGTTTAACTTAGTTAATTCACGTTGATTAACTCTAGCCGGTTCACTTAGTTTAACTCAACTAATTTACTTCGATTAACCCCTTAGTTAACTTAACTAATTCACATCGATTAATCCTTTAGTTTAACTTAACTAATTCACATCGATTAATCCTTTAGTTTAACTTAACTAATTCACATCGATAAATCATTTAGTTTAACTTAACAAATTCACTTTGATTCACCGCTTAGTTTAACTTAACTAATTTACTTTGGTTAACCACTTAGTTTAACTTAACTAATTCACTTTGATTAACCACTTAGTTTAACTTAACTAATTCACTTCGTTTAACTCAACCAATTCACTTGGTTAACTCGACCAATTCACTTGGTTAACTCCTATTTATTTAACAAATAAATATCTTCTTTAGTTTAATTCTATTTATTTAATCTCTAAATAAATACCCTTTATAATATTCTATTTATTTAATCTCTAAATAAATATCCTTTATATTTGTTCTAACGAATATAATTCCTTTATATTTTGACTAACAAATATATCCTCTTATATTCGATTAACATATATATTCCCTTATATTGATTTACAAATAAAACTCTTTTATATTTGTTTTACCAACTATATTCCTATATATTCAGAATCCTTTTTCTTATATATATATATATATATATATATATAAATCCCTTGATTTTATATAAATAAACTATTTTCAAAATATACTTTGAAAACCCCTCTCCTACATTCTGGTATTTCTCATGGTATTTAACACACCATATAACAACGATAAATATCGTCCCACCACACATAGTCACACAGATTATATACATCACATTATATATCACAATATAAAAATCACAGTAAAATACTGTTGAGGAATCCTGTTGGATTCCTCCAACCTGTTTCCCTGCACCACAGATGTTAGACAACACCAGTATAATATTTTGATAAACAGAATCAACATATAACTATTTGACGTTATATATATATATATACATATATATATAATCTCTACTAACTGACTAGCAGTTCAATCAAACAGTCAACACACAGTCAAACCACAGATAGTTAGCAGTTCTAAGAACACGATGTAAAAATAGAACTATTCAGAGTTGGTGAGTTTTACTCACATTGGACGATCATCGTCAAATGACGATAACCATCGCTTGATCCAGACAATTTATTTTGATATAAATTTTGATGGACTCCAATTGACTCGCGGTCAGTTCCAGCGCGTAGTGCTCGTCCATACGATCCCAACGCAACTTACGGTTCGTCAAACTGATAAAGTATGATCAAGTTATTGAATTTTGAAGTCTGTACCTTATTTTATTTAAATAAAAACAAAATAAAATAACTAAATGGGCTCACCCACTCTTAACCGGCCCAACACCAACCATATAAACCCATACCCGCTCCACATTTACACCCCATTTTCCCCCAAATTCACTTCGATTTCCTGTAAATTAAAACACCCTCCGTTGACCTCGTTTTGACCCGCAACCGCCTCCACCTTGGCCACCAAACTCCGGCGCAACCACCACCAGCGAACTCCCCGACTCTCCCTCTACCTGAATGACACCATCATCCCCTACTCGGTGGCCCCCCCAAGCTTCGATCTGCTGCTGCCTCGCATCGGATTTGGCCAGAGGCCACCGGAGTTCCTCCGAGCGCCACCACCAGCTGCGTCCCGCTGCTCCGAACATCACTGCACCATCGAATCGGCCTCTGACTTCGCCTAGCTCCATTGAACCCCTGCCCTAGCCTTGCATCTAAATTCTCAAGCTCGCAAACAAGGTGCGAGTTGCACAAAATGGACACCAGACGATGGAGAATGCTCTCAGGAGTCCTTACCTCTCCACACTATGTTTTATTGAATTTGTTTTGCAATTGTTCTTGATTTCTTGTTTTGGAATTTCTTGGCAGTGTTCTGTTTATGTCGTATATATATGCTATGTATTTGGTAGGTGGTGTTCGTGGTTGAGAAGGAGTCTGCGTGGGTTTGTTGTTGCAACAAAAATATTGGGATATTTTTTTGTTTAGTATTTTATTTTATTTAAATGATTTTCCATTCGTTCTTGGTCCTTAAAAATCACTGCGGCCTCATATGATACCCAAAAATCACCAAACTTGACATGTAACTAGTGTTCGACATTACGGTCCCAACGAAACTGGTTTCGTCGAATTCCGACTCCGTATGCTCACACAACATATTTTTAACCATCGAAATACCGACTATTTTACACTCTAAAAATCCGTACGGTCACACAGTGACTCTAAAAATCACGAAACTTGGAATCTAACAACTATTTGACATTGCGGATCCAACAAAACTGGTTTCGTCGAATTCCGACTTCGTATGCAAAAGTGGCTATTTTTAACGCTCTAAATAGCCTATTGAAATATATAAATATATTTAAATATAATTAAATTAAATATTTAAAATTAATTATTATCGTCTGTATTCACAGTGTAATGCCGTACAGCTCTAGACTATTCCTGTATGTATTTCCAACTCGATATTACATCGTCAGAGTTATATCGACCCTCGATTTCTATTTAAATCCTTATATTAAATATAATTAAATCGTTATGGTCAGGGCGCTGCATTTCTGATATTTTGATTTGGACGTAACTCAAAATCTACACGATGAAATCCCGATCTCTCTCTTCCACTAGAAAGGTATACTCCACCAGCTCCACACGTTTCTTGTTTCACAGAAATCCGATTTAAAACGGACCCTGTATACTTAGTTGAAGTCTAAATCACCAAATACCGAACTGCCGCGTCGTTTCGCGCTCTATTTTAATTATATTATAATTAATACGTTTTAACGTCGATTATAAAATCGATTCGTTATTCAAATTCAATTCTAAACTGAATTAAATATTTTAGCTGATCCAATTCACACAGTATTGTGAATTCGGTGATTTTCGATTATTTCGACATTATAATATATTATTATATTATTTATTTTAATTAAATATTCAATATTATTTAATTCAAGTCATCGACATCGCCCAATCGATATTTAATAATTAAATAAATTAATTATTCGACAGCTAACAAAACGCGCCATTACAAGTTTCCTTCTCCGTTTCCACTCTTGGTACGGTTGAAGAAATCAATGTACGTGACTTTTTTTGGAAATACTCTGTCAGACATTCATCCATACAAGTCATCCAGGAACAGGATGAACCGAAGGTACTATTCAGTATATCCATCTTAGGCACAGTTATCTAAGACTTATACAATAGCCCTTGCACTTTACTTCGTCTTCAATTATCTTTGGCATATACGATTCGCAACGCTTATGCCAATACAGAGTAGTTCTTTGGATAATAATCCAACCGGTCTCTCCATATTAACAACATTAAAATGGTCAAAACTTCGATAGTCTGTGAGTTAACTATCAAAGAAAAACAAGTGTGCAAACAACGATACTATTTCCAGATGGAAATTATATCGAACAAACATCATTTAACATTAATCTCTTTAGTTCATTTTACATCTCCTGTTTCCCTATATTCAACATTTGCTATTTTCTATATTTAGAAAATATATCTTATTAACACTGGAAAACATTTCTATTTCTTGTTTTCTATGTTAGAAAACATTTCTGGTTCTTTTTTGGAAACATTTCCAAAACTCATACATTTGGATTTAGCAGATGTTTAGATAAAACATCGCTATGCCAACTCAAACCATCATACTTATTCACTTAACCATCCTTTATTGCCGAACCTTAACCATTCCTTAGTTAAAAACGAAGCCAATCAAGTTGGGATAGAACTACCTCTCAGACCTTAACTGAACAACATTTCTAACCTTGAAATAGGCAAAGTTCACTTTAAATTTCTTTAACTAACTTCCTTACTTAACCTTTCTTTCGAATAACTATATTCGATTAACTCTTTTCACTTAACTCTATTCGATTAACTCCTTTGGATTAACACTATTGGATTAACTCTATTTGTTTTAACTCTAGTTGATAACTCTTTTAACTCTATTCGAATAACCCAAATTCGATTAACTCCTTTAATTCCATTCGAATAAACTATATTCGATTTATTCCTTTAATTCTATTTAACTCTATTCAAATAACTAATATTCGATAACTCAATTTAACTCTTCTTCGAATAACTAATATTCGATAACCCCTTTTACTTTATTCGAATTACTAATATTCGATTTAACTCAATTGATTCTATTCGAATAAACTATATTCGATTAACTCCTTTATTTTTACTCTATTCGATTAATTATAACTGGTTAACTCTTATTCGAATAACAAATATTCGATTAACTCTATCTAGCTAACTCGACTCGACTAACCCCTTTTCGAATAACATATTCGATTTACTAACTTTCGAATACCTCATTCGATTGACTCCCTTCGAATACCATATTCGATTTAACTCTATTCGAATAACTAAATTCGATTAACTCCTTTTCGAATAAACTATTCATTCATAAAGATTTACTTTTAGTAACAGTTCTCCACTTTAAAATGATTTCCTTCTTATAACAGTTTCCTTTTTATAACGTTCTCCCCTTTTCTAAATATCTCCGATTTATAAATATTCCAATTTATAAATATTTCTTATTTATAAATATTCCATTTATAAATATTTTATTTTCAAATATCACTTTGAAAATGTTCCCTTGTCAACATTTCGGTATGTTATGGTATTCAACATATCAAATCACGATGATCAGTATCGTCCAAACACATATAATCGACAACAGATTATATATCACATCATATATCACAATATATGAAAAACAGTAAAATAAATGTTGAGGAACCCAGTTGGGTTCCTCCAACCTGTTTTCCTGTATCACAGATGTTAAACAATATAGATAACATCACTTTCAGTTCAATATGAATTATTCTGTTAACAGAATCAATATAGAAATTCAACTAACTGACTAGCAGTTTAATCAAACAGTCAACACACAGTCAATCAGCCAATATTTAACAGTTCTAAAAATATAACATGAATTTATAAACTATTCAGAGTTGTTGAGATTTACTCACATTGGACTATCATCATTAATTAACGATAATTGTCGTTGATTCAGATCGGACAATTTATTTTTCCATAAATTCATACGAGCCCCAATCCACTTCCTGTAAGCTTCATTGCGTAGTGCTCGTCCATACGATCCTAACGCAACTTACGGTTCGTCAATCTGATATCGTATGATCAAGTTATACCATTACGAAGTTAATGGACTATTTTGAATTTTAAATAAAACTAAATATCTATTTAAAAGCTTTTGGGTCTCACCCATCGGATCCCGGCCCAACTTCCCCATCAAAAACCAAACCTTCTCGCTACAGTACTCGTATCTTCCCCGATCCCTCAATTTTCATTCTCCAGCTTCAGTAAAACCTCCGCCATTTTCAAACCTTCAATCCCCATTCTCTCCTTACCAACTCCACCGAATTCAAAACAAAACTATGGTTCTTCTCTTCGACAAAACCTCTTCCACCCAGCACCAACTTCGACGCACTCGCACCGCAGTTCTGATATCCAACTCCAACCGCTACAGGAAAGTAGCGTTCCAATTTGTGACGAGTCCACACCATAATTTCAGCAACGATAGCGCTTTCCCTCACGAACTCCAAACTCCCATTCGTTTTGCACATCGACCACTCATTTTTCCAAAACCCGAAACCCTAACTAATGCTGCATAGTAGACTGCGAGCAAGAAAAATGTGTCGAGCCTTTCAAAAGTCCTACGGCAGTGAAGACTACCCTCTCCAGAATCGAAATTCATTTATAACATGATTTATAGAATTTGGTTTAATATGTTGGAATTTCTTGAAGAGGAATTTACTTGCGTTTTCTGAAGAATAAGTGGTGGCCGGTTTTTGAGATCTAGAAATAATGCTTTTAGATCTTAAGGCTTTTACGAGGGGGTATTTATAGTATGAATTTAGTTCGTAAGAATTGGTGTTGCTGTGGCTTCCACGTTGGGCTTGCTGTAGCCAAGCAAATGGAAGAGAGTTGGTGTGATTTACAATGGTACACCACGTTGGGCTTGCTGGACAATTTTACACCATAGTACATGATTTACAATGGTAGGGTGAAAGAGGGTATACGTTAGATTAGCTAGCTGGTCGAAGAATATAACTTAGAAATCGAGCTTTTCCAGAATATGTAGACTGGTGTTCATATATTTAGGGCACGTGGTTGTGTTTGTTTTTGATAGAAGTTAGGGTATCCTACCATATCAACTCCATCCGCGTATGAACTGCTACGGACAGAAAACAAAATACGGTTGTGTCTAACGAGGTGTCACGATCCCGAAAATATAATAATACCGGTAGATTACCTCATATTTTGAAACCTCAAAATGTTGATTGCAGGGTGAAAAATACTCAAAATAAAAAGTCGCATATTTAATTAGTTAAAAATTATAGTAAAATTCTAAAAATTAAATTATCACTACTTCCCAAAAGAACCTTGTCTAAATTCAAACCCGATCTCTAGTTATATCGAATAAACCATTATGGTTGATAAACGATTCTATAACGACTATTCTAAAATTTGATTTGGACATATCTCAAAATCTACACGACGAAATCCTGATTTTTCTCTTCCACTAGAAAGATATACTCCACCAGCTCCACACGTTTCTTGTTTCACAGAAATTCGGTTTAAAACGAATCCCGTATATTCAGTTGAAGTTCGAATCGCCAATTTACAAACTGCAGTGCCATTTCAAGCTCGATTTTAATTATATTATAATTCTATGTTCAAACTGTCGTTTATATAATATATTCGTTATTCAAATTCAATTCCAAGCTGAATTAAATATCACAGATGATCCAGTTCACACCATATCGCCATTTCAGCCAATTCTGATTATTTCAGAATTAAATATATTATTTAATTTATTATTTTTAATTAAATATTCATCGTTATTTAATCCCATGACCATTAAATTCTCTAAACCACCATTTATATAATTAAATAAATTAATTATAATACCTCTGCCAATGCGGGTCATTACAAATACTATATATATTGGTTCAAACTGAACCATATTCAACAACCAACAGGGTTTAAAGTCAACGGGTTTTAAACAGTTCATAAAATATGAAATAACAACATATTTAATATTTGAGGAACCGATTTGATTCCTCCTACCTGTTCTTCCCTGCAACACAGACCATTATAATATTTCATGTAACAACCCGTATTTTAATAACGTGTTATAACTATAAATCAAGGCAGAATTAAATTTTAAAATAAGAATCAAGGGAAATGGGTTACGCCATTACGTTCGTCTCGAAATTCTGCTTGAAAACGAGTCCGAGTTTACGAAAATCGGAGTCCGTATGACCAAGATATGGCTCTCCAAAGTTTCAGAAAATTACAGAATTCAAAACAGTCGAATTCAAGTTCAAAATTCGAATTTCAAAACCCAGACAGACTGGGTGGGAAAAATCCCGCCAGCACCAGGTCGACTGGGCAGTCGACCCCCCCCTCCAGACCAAGTCGACTGGGAAGTCGACTTGGGTGTCGACCTGGTCACCTAGCCTGTTTTTGAGCCAGATGTATCTGGTCTCGTTGCTTGTCCAGATTCACTCTCTAAACACTATATAAACAGCCCCTGACCCTAAACTTTCTATCACATTCTTGTCCGACCATATGCTGCTGAAGTTCTGACTAGAAGATAGAGAACAAGGAGGCTATTCAGGACTTTGTTAGTGCTACGTTGGTTTGGGGATTTGCTAGAGATTCTGCTTCTACTCTTTTTGCTTTCTCATTCTCTAGACTACGATCTGTAAGCCCTTTGTCACTCTTAGATTTAAACTGTAAATTTAACCTGAACACGATGTAAACTGAAATTATGCCTATACATGATAACTAAGTTGGATCTACTATTGTATATCTTGGATCTATGACTATCACTTTTAAATCTGTTATTTTGAATCTAGTTTTGTACACCCCAGATCTATTCATCTTAAATGTTGACTTGTGGAATACTAGTATGAACTTGATTTGGATATATTCATGTTTAATCTAAAACCCCTTTACGATTTTTATCTTGCCATGCATGTGATGTTGAAACTATTATTGGGGTACTATCTTATGTCAATCCTTTACCATGTCTATCACCATGTCTTGTCAAGTTGATGTTGAGACCCTATTTCATATGCCTGTAATGTTATAATCATCATGCTTAACTTGTGAACACATTTGCCATTCGATGACTATCCTGTTTGTGTTATTCCTATTTTGACATGTTGTATTAATGCGAATTCACGTACGTTGGGGATACATTTTGGGTAGATTAGGCAAACTTGAAAAATTGGCTATGGAATTGACATGATATGACATGAAAATATGACATGAGAATAAGCTTGAAATCATGAATTTGGGACATGACAATTAGATAACTTGAAAATGGCCAACTCGAGGTTGGGTTGAATTTGCAACGTAAATCTGCCCGGAACCGCCTGTCAAATCCAGTAGTTGCAAATAATAGGACCCAATGTGAGTAGTTGGTCATATAGCACTTTAAACCCGAGGTTAGACTAGGTTATGGTGTAAATCTGCCCGGAACCGCCCGGCACATCCAGTAACCGTAACCAAGTCTAGTGTGAGAGGTTGGGGTGCATTAAGTGAATTAATGCCACATGGTAGGGTTAAGTCATGGACCCCCTTGAATATACTTAACCAATTTGACACGTCGATTTGATAGGGTTAAGTCTTGAACTGCTTGTATATATACTTAACCAACTAGATACATGTTTGGATAGGGTTAAGTCATGACCTTTTTAATGACAATACTTAACCCATTAGAAATCCTAGCCACGTGGTCCCTTTCAGCAGTAACCCACTTAGAAGTATCACGATACCCTGGGGACTAGGCAGGGTAGGGCACGATTACTGGGCTGATTGTAAGCGACCAAGAATAACGGCTGAGTAAGGTGCGCTAGTGTAGGTTCCGGCGGACTAGGGTCGTGCACTTAGTCCGGAGTTGAAAAAGCAGGCATGGGCACCCGTAGTACTACATTGTGCGTGCTTGATTTGTTTCAGTGGTTGACACCCTAGGACCTGATACACCCTAGGGTGGACCTAGCACATGTGACTACATTCCGCGATTGGGCCGTATAACACCGACACACGACGAGTATAGTCGATCGATTAGGATGGACTGTTGGACCCCGTATTGGGTCATTTCATGTTATTCGGTTTAGGGATCATTTCTGGATTTATACTTGACCTGGATTTGGACACTAGTACAGTTAGTGCAGTAAACCTTGTATATGCGATGCCACTCTTATCTTGTTACCTTCTATTATCATGCCAGACCAGCTATTATCTTTATGTTTAATCTCAGTTTCTCATGTCCAGTTAACTTTATTAGTTTTTATGTTGATAGTCACTAGGGCTTACCAGTCTTTTTGACTGACCCGTTTTCTTCCACCTCTTTTTCTTTCATTTCCCCCCCAGGTTCTCAGGGAGGAAACTCTAGCTCTTAGCTTGCACTTTGCTTGCTTTCTGACAGCTCATGTACGGTTTGGTCTTGAGCTATGCTATGGCTGCACTCATGCTCTTTTTGGGGAATAATATTGGACTTATGTTGTTTTAAGTACTTTGCTTCTTTAGAACTTGATGTAATGAAATAATGACTTGGTATTTTGATGTAAGAGGTTTTGACTCTATTTTCCACGTAATGAGATTTGGTTAAATTTATCCGCTGCTTTATATACTCTGTTTAATTTATGTTCTGTCTTGTGTTATCTCTGTGCCTGTTTACTAGATAATACCCCTCCAAAACTAGTGCATTCCCTTTGTGAGTGACCCTAGCAGAGGTGGGGTGTTACATTTCATATCAGCATATAGAAATATTTTAAATGACGATAATATAATTAACGTCAACCATTAAAGCAACCATAGGCATCCAAAACATCCAATCA
Organism: Allium sativum; assembly: GCA_030737875.1. NCBI lineage: Eukaryota > Viridiplantae > Streptophyta > Magnoliopsida > Asparagales > Amaryllidaceae > Allium > Allium sativum. The sequence continues at coordinate 484,638,686 of CM060915.1, forward strand.
ACCAATTAAATTTAATTATACGAATTTAGCACAACCTAGTATTTCAGAAATGTGTGAGAATTAACTCACCTTTGTTTTTAGTTGATGATTTCAGCATTGGTTCGTATAATTTTAAACAGCATTTAAAATTACACGAGATTCTTACTGCTTCTGTTTTTGACCAAACTGGCTTGTATGTGTAGCTTCCGTCACCCCGATCCCAACAGATCCAGTTTTGTATGATTCTGATGTCATATGAACGAATTATCACAGATATAAGGTTTAACGTATTTCATAAACTATATTATAGTTAATTAATAATTAGTTAAACAAATTTTACCTTAATTACGGTGAACTCTTGCCATGTCATAACGAATCGACGCGGGTTCTCTTGATGATCGAACTCAGCACCGGTCGTTTCTCTTCGCACCTTTACAGAACTTTAATACCATCGCTATGCAACCCCATTTTTGTTTATTAAGGATATTATATAAACTATATTATAATTAATTATTTAGAATAATTAAGTAACCTTACCGCAAGTTGTCTCTAACCACAACTTAATCCACATCACACGGCTAACAATGTAGTTGCACGCATTTTCCCCATCCAATCCTGTAGCCCGATAACCTTTTATCCCACTTTCGCCGATTATCTTTCCTGAAGCCCAAACTTTCTCACGTTTCCTTGACACGAGAACTCACGCCTCCCCATTTAAATGAAGCAGCTCCACCGTTGGAACCCAATGCCACGTCACTCCAGAGAACCGCTACTCTAATAACTCACGTGATTAGTTTAATTAAACCATACGAGGAAGTTTCCCCATCCAGTGAACACCAACCATCATTTAAACATACGGTTTTCCCCTAAAGCTCCATACATGGTCGGAACTCCTCCAGCTCCTCCCTCTTTAATATTCAACCCACTCCAACATTATTATTCTTCCACGTCATCTGCCCATGCACAGTTTTGAATAAAAAACATACCCGATTAGCAACCGCACCTCCCTATTTCTTTCTGCCAAACAATTCCAGTACAAAGAACCACCTTCGTTGCACCGCTCCAAGCTTAGTCCTGCCATCTTCACTACGCAACAACATACTTCGGACACCATGAAGCCGAATCTACACCATCATGACGGCCGCCCGTACTCACCCCGACCTTCCCATGAGCTGGTGCATCAGCTTAGGTTTCCACAAGTTTGTATGTGTTTCGAACTTAAATAAAAAATTGGAATTTTTGTTCTTCGTTGCTGGGATACAAATAAGAAAATGGCGAAGCTGTATTTATAGGAGGGGAAAGAGTTTGGCCAGCAAGCAATTTGTTAAGCACCCAAGTAATTTATTTGGCAGGCAAGTAACATAGGGTATAGGCCTGCGTGGTACTATAGTGATAGAGTATGTAGTGTTCTTCAAAGTTGTTATCTGGGTTAGGCTCACCGTACTTCCTTCACGACGAAGGGATGGAAGGTTTTCTTTTCGTGTATACATGTTGTGTTGTCTCCTCAGGCGACATAAAGAAAATATTTCTTCTATATTTTACCTTACTATTCTGCACTTAGTTTTGTAGAAAATTAAAAAAAAGAAATGTCTGTAGGCTTATGGTTTCAATGAAGCATTAAACTAGAAAGAAAAGGGAGGAATGGCATAAGCATATGTGAGTCCATAAAAGGACGTTGGCATTTAATTAGGGATGCAACTTAGGGTATGGTTTAGGTGATAGGTTACAGTGTAGGGGTATGCGCCGTTTGAACTTTCATTTCAGCAGCGTGGGCGTTGGTACTTCGTACATGTTCATGTAGGTGTTGACATTATATTTTTCTGAATAAAGCTCAATCAGCTTTTAATATGGTGAGTAAATTCCGTGAAGAGAACATGCAGTGGCAGGAAAGAACATGCATATACATGTGCGTTGTGTAGGGATATTTTCCCGGACATGGGCGTTCGTCAAATTAGAATAGGTTAGGTTGTGCGAGATTTTAATTGTCGTGATTGATTTTATTTTGTTTGAGATGACCAAAGATATTTATAGACAGTCACTAACGTTTTTTGTTTTTGTTTTTAGTTCTACTGTTAAACGTACCGATTCCATCCACATATGATTTGCTATTGACAAAAATGAAAATACCTTCGCGTCCAACAATGCCCCACGACTCCAACAATATAATAATATCGGTAGGTTAACTTATATTGTGAAACCCCAAAAATATTGATACAGGGTGTAAAATACTCCAAATAAAAAATTGCTTATTTTACGAAATAAAAATTACAGTAAAATTCTAAAAATTAAATTATAACTACGCATCAAAGGACTTATCCAAATTCGAAGACAATATTTAATTATATTAAAAAAATCGTTACGGTTTATAATCGACTTCATAGCGACTATTTCAGAATTTAATTTGGACGTAAAATAAAATCTATAATACGAAAAATCGATTTTTCTCCTCCATTAGAAAAATATTATTAACTAGATTCAAACGCTTCTTATTTCACCGAAATCCGACTTTACACGGATTCTGTATAGTCAATTGAAGTTGAAATTCAATTTTACGAACTACCGCGCTGTTTTGAATTCGTTTTATAATTTAAATATAAATATAAACGCTCAGTCGCCATTTAATTAACGATTTCGATATTGAATCCCATAAATAGTTCAAATAAAATATTTAAAATAAATTTAAATATTCGAATTCAAATAGCCGACAAATCCGGGTCGTTACATTCTTCCCCCCTTAAATAAATTTCGTCGTCGAAATTGCTAGGTAAAAAGAATGCTCCAACCGCAATTATTTTCAAAATAATTATTTCAAAATATTATCAAAAATATTACTAAATTATAAAAAATTTCGAAAAATTCGCCAGCACCTCCTCTGTATTATTCGATCCAAACAACTACAAGCGCCACTCTGGGCCTTTCATATTGATCCAAAGAAAATAAAACCAAGCGACTGACCCATTCCGGGTATAAATTCAACCACCCAATCAATAATATTAAGGTTTACCTTTTTGTCGGGCAACCAATACTTGAATCAAGAAGTTCGACAACTAACAACTCTTCCCTTTTCAACATGTACTTCAATCTCTGTGATCAAACCAATTATCATAGCCTTCTGGTAATCAACCCTTAACTCAACTTCCAATGCAATGAACTGATACAGTGTTGTATCATCTAATGCCTATCCAAAAGCCATTATGCTGGAATTCCTTTCTGTTAATTCATTCAACTTCTTAATTGAACTGTTAATGGTTTCAATTCAATTCAATCCAGTCCAACCAAGTAAACAATAATCACTTACTCACATTATTCCCTTAACTTAAATGAGGTTGGTTAAGTTCTGTTAATATTTAATATTAACATCCACTGGAGCTTAATATACTTTAATACCAACCAGTTAATATTTGATTAATCTAGTAACCAATAAACAAACAATTCACAATACACAATTCCTTTAACCAAATCATTTTAACTTCTCTTTTAATTTTCATTTAACTTGTCTTTGGTTATATATTTAATTCCGTATTCAAATTCAGTATATTTGGATTTTATTTCAATTTATTCATGCCAAGTCAAGCTCAAATCCATAGTTATGCAATATATTCCAAACATACAATCCAACCAATTTCCATTTATTATGTTTGGATCCATTTACTCTTTATTTTACCCAACACAAGTCAAATTCTTGTTGGCTTGTCCCAATTCCAATTCAAAGGATCCATTTTAACTCATACAAGTTAAAATTAATTCCCATTTCATATTTGAAATGTTTCCAACTTCATACAAGTTTTTAATTAAATAATAATTTGAGTAAATTATAAATTTAACCTCCTTATAAAATATTTTGCGTCGAAACAATATAAAAATAATTTTATATTCAAATTACAAATACGCGTTCTCGTATATATATACACTCAACTCGATCTAGGGTATTACTAGCCCAATCTTCATCGAGTCACACCACAGACCCAAGGTTATTCCTAAACCATTGCTCTGATACCAACTGTAGCGACCCGGGAATTTCGACACTCGAATCCAGACACTAACACTTCCTGTGTCAAAAACTCCAGTATCGAAAACCCAGAAAGCTAATAGAAACAAGTTAGAGGGTGAGAAAAGAAAGAAAGAAATATTAAAATAGAAGAATAAAAAGATCAGAATCTCACAGCGGAATGGATAAATATAATAATCAACAATACTTTATACAAGAACTGTATATTACAACATCAGAGCATACATTCAGATCATTACAACACACAGCGGAAATAAACTAGTACCAGTATATATATGGAATACGTCTCGACCTCAACCACTCTTCTGAAGCTCCAAGCGATACCTAACCTGTTAATATACTCGGTCTGACCAGAGCACATTTGAAGCAAAGCAAAATTCACCCGGATCAGTCTGAAATACTTTCAGTGATAAATTCATACATCAACCACTTGTTTAACTTTGAAATCCTTTTGAAATAAAAGGATAATAGTAAGACCAGTCCACACATAAACACAGACGTTTTTTATCTTACTATAACCCAAAACATTTTGAAATCAATATCTTCTTCTGATATTATAATAGTGTCTAAATGCAAGTAAATAGAATCTAGCAGAACGCTTGCATCTCACGCTCCATGTATATAGTATACAATCAAAAACCGCGGGCGCTTATTAGAGATTGGATTCCCAACTATGACAAGGTATGGGACCACCTGCCGAAAGTGTATCTCTAGAGACGAATACACTGGGTTCAACAAGAACGCCTTGCAACCCGGCCCATACATGAACGACCACTCATTTCTCTTGAGCGTATCGAGCATACTGTCACCTTACGGCTTTTTGTTGCGACCACCGTAATTCCCGGGAGATACAGAAATGAAAAGAAGTAACAAATATGAATATTCTCTAGATGGTGACAATACACCTTAATGGGTGCGACCCACATAGCCATGCTGCCTGCTCGATTTTTGTCGTTTCCCAGTTGATGAGGCTTGAGGCTATAATCGACTTTTGAAACATCTGGCCACCATTCACATCGTCCATGTACATCATCCAGGAACAGGATGAATCGAAGGCACCCTCCTACCGCATCATAGGAATCACCCTATAGATCAGTAGCGAGTAGTCCTTGCAATCCGCAGATTCCAATCACGACAGAATCATCGTTAACTCTGGGGATCAGCCAGAGGTATTTAACAATAGTTCTTCCGCTCATGAAAACTTACGGTCTTCAATTGCTTCATCTTGATCAACATCTTTGACATATTTATATTTATTGGTCGGAATGGTTTTCGAATATAAATTCGATCCCGGTCTTTTCTTACCAATAACGTTGGGTCATATTTTGATAGTCTATTATTCAACTATCAAATAAATAACCATAAAAACAAACAGATCCATTAGTTTATACACAACATCACTTGGCCCTTATAATATACTGGTTTAAATATGTTAATATTCTCAAATCCCTTTTTATCTATATACCTAGAAAATATCTTAAAATCTTATCTAATTCAACCTTCAATTAACTTTTCAAAACATTATTATAACCTTTCTTATTTTCTTATCGATTCAACTTATCATAACGACACCTTCTTTGGCTTCGTTATTTGAATGCCAAAATCACCATCTCATCCTTTTCGAATAAACCCCATTTAAATCTTATTTCAATACTTTGAAAATACCATTATATTCCCACAAATCTCCTTTTTATTTCTTTTATTATGGGGATATCGTTCCATATCATCAAGTCCCTTTTTATTTCCTTTATTTTGAAAGCTTATTATATATATTTCCAAACCTTCAATGGCGTTACCCTGTTATTTTCCCAAATTAATTTACTTTAAACCATTACGAGTAATACCGTCTTTTGATAATCCTGAAGTTGTTCAAGTTGGGTTATTTTAATTACCTCTCAGACCTTGATCAACAACATTCTTATCTTAAGATAGATATTAGTTGAAATACCAAAACCAACATCCATTCCCTGAAATTCCTTTTTGTTATATCTTGGTAAAACATCATCCATTATAAAATATAGCGAACTTTGATCACACCTTTATAACTTTACTCGTCTAACCATTTTATTTCAAATCTGAATTTCAGTTCTAATTCTTTACTTTCAAATCCTTGCCTTTACTTTATTCAAATGTCATTTCTAATAACTCGTCCCATTTATATATTCAATAAAACTAGGTTTTAATACTTCGTATGACTTGGATTTATAGAATCCATGTATATATAAATCAGTAAAAATCAAGTTAAACTTTGATTTCACATTATACATATTAAATTGTCTTATTAACTATAAACACGGCTTTAAAATTTACCAACTTTCCTTAGTATATTTCCCATTTCAAATTATCACCTTGATGACAAATAATCAAATTTTAACATTTATTAAAACAAATCTGGGTTACTTAACCATTAACTGCTCTCTTTGAACTAATTTGATCAACAACTTCGGTTAACACCGTAACTTGTTCAAAACATGATTATCCCATTAGTCCATCGTTATTGATCTTGTCATTTAGATTAATTAATAAATAAATGAATCTAAATAATTTATTTACTTTGATTTTTATTAAATCAATATCAATATAAAATCATTACGTTTTTTTTATTCATTTGAATAAAGTCGTTTAACAATCGGTTAACAAGCACGTGCTTCGCGCACGGTAGATTTGGTACAAAAACGGTGATTCGTGGTTAAACCAATCAATGTATATATGTGGCTGTTTTATTCCCTTTTTAGAAACTTTATTTAAATTTATATATTCAAAAATATATTCTGTTGTAAAATAAATTACATAACATCATTTCTAGCGATTCACCTGGCGGTGAATCGATCTTTATAAAACGGTGTATATTTGGGCCATTAGCTATTTATTTTTCAACCAATACTATATATATTGGTTCAAACTGAACCACATTCAACAACCAACAGGGTTTAAAGTCAATGGATTTTAAATAGTTCATAAAATATGAAATAACAGCATATTAAATATTTGAGGAACCGGTTTGATTCCTCCTACCTGTTCTTCCCTGCAACACAGACCATTATAATATTTCATATCAACATATAGAAATATTTTAAATGACGATAATATAATTAACGTCAACCATTAAAGCAACCATAGGCATCCAAAACATCCAATCAACCAATTAAATTTAATTATACGAATTTAGCACATCCCAGTATTTCAGAAATGTGTGAGAATTAACTCACCTTTGTTTTTAGTTGATGATTTCAGCATCGGTTCGTATAATTTTAAACAGCATTTAAAATTACACGAGATTCTTACTGCTTCTGTTTTTTTACCAAACTGGCTTGTATGTGTAGCTTTAGTCACCCTGATCCCAACAGATCCGGTTTTGTATGATTCTGATGTCGTATGAACGAATTATCACCGATATAAGGTTTAACGTATTTCATAAACTATATTATAGTTAATTAATAATTAATTAAACAAATTTTACCTTAATTACGGTGAACTCTTGGCTTGTCATAACGAATAGACGCGGGTTCTCTTGATGATCGAACTCAGCACCGATCGTTTCTCTTCGCACCTTTACAGAACTTTAATACCATCGCTATGCAACCCCATTTTTGTTTATTAAGGATATTATATAAACTATATTATAATTAATTATTTAAAATAATTAACTAACCTTACCGCAAGTTGTCTCTAACCACAACTTAATCCACATCACATGGCTAATAATGTAGTTGCACGCATTTTCCCCATCCAATCCTGTAGCCCGATAACCTTTTATTCCACTTTTACCGATTATCGTTCCTGAAACCCAAACTTTCTCACGTTTCCTTGACACTAGAACTCACGCCTCCCCATTTAAATGAAACAGCTCCACCGTTGGAACCCAATGCCACGTCACTCCAGAGAACTGCTACTCCATTAACTTACGTGATTAGTTTAATTAAACCATACAAGGAAGTTTCCCCATCCAGTGAACACCAACCCATCATTTAAACATACGGTTTTCCCCTGTAGCTCCATACTTGGTTGAAACTCATCCAGCTCCTCCCTCTTTAATATTCAACCCACTCCAACATTATTATTCTTCCACGTCATCCGCCCATGCACAGTTTTGAATACAAAACATACCCGATTAGCAATCGCACCTCCCTATTTCTTTCTGCCAAACAATTCCAGTACAAAGAACCACCTTCCTTGCACTGCTCCAATCTTAATCCTGCCATCTTAACTCCGCAACAACATACTTCGGACACCATGAAGCCGAATCTGCACCATCATGATGGCCGCCCGTACTCACCCCGACCTTCCCATGAGCTGGTGCGTCAGTTTATGTTTCCACAAGTTTGTATGAGTTTCGAACTTAAATAAAAAATGGGAATTTCCGTTCATTGTTGCTGGGATACAAATAATAAAATGGCGAAGCTGTATTTATAGGAGGGGAAAGAGTTTGGCCAGCAAGCAATTTGTTTGGAACCTAAGTAATTTATTTGGCAGGCAAGTAACATAGGGTGTAGGCTTGCGTGGTACTATAGTGATAGAGTATGCTGTGTTCTTCCAAGTTGGTATCTGGGGTAGGCTCACCGTACTGCCTTCACGAGGAAGGGATGGAAGGTTTTCTTTTCATGCGTACATGTTGTGTTGTCTCCTCAGGCGACATAAAGAAAATATTTCTTCTGTATTTTACCCTACTGTTATGCACTTAGTGTTGTAGAAAATTAAAAAAAAGAAATGTTTGTAGGCTTATGGTTTCAATGGAGCATTAAACTGGAAAGAAATGGGAGGAATGGCATAAGCATATGTGAGTCCAGAAAAGGACGTTGGCATTTAATTATGTATGCAACTTAGGGTATGGTTTAGGTGATAGGTTACAGTGTAGGGGTATGCGCCGTTTGAACTTTCATTTCAGCAGCGTGGGCGTTTGTACTTCGTATATGTTCATGTAGGTGTTGACATTATATTTTTCTGAATAAAGCTCAATCAGCTTTTAATATGGTGAGTAAATTCCGTGAAGAGAAAATGCAGTGGCAGGAAAGAACATGCATATACATGTGCGTTGTGTAGGGATATTTTCCCAGACATGGGCGTTCGTCAAATTAGAATAGTTTAGGTTGTGCGAGATTTTAATTGTCGTGATTGATTTTATTTTGTTTGAGATGACCAAAGATATTTATAGACAGTCACTAACATTTTGTTTTGTTTTTAGTTCTACTGTTAAACGTACCGATTCCATCCACATATGATTTGCTATTGAAAAAAATAAAAATACCGTCGCGTCCAGCAATGCACCACGACTCCAAAAATATAATAATATCGGTAGGTTAACTTATATTGTGAAACCCCAAAAATGTTGATATAGGGTAACTTATACGAAAACTCGATTTTTCTCCTCCATTAGAAAAATATTATCAGCTAGATTCAGACGCTTCTTATTTCACCGAAATCCGACTTAACATGGGTTCTGTATAGTCAATTGAAGTTGAAATTCAATTTTACGAACTATCGCGCTGTTTCGAATTCGTTTTATAATTTAAATATAAATATGAACGCTTAGTCGCCGTTTAATTAACGATTTCGATATTGAATCCCATAAATAGTTCAAATAAAATATTTAAAATAAATTTAAATATTCGAATTCAAGTAGCCGACAAATCCGGGTCGTTACAATTTCACTATATTATTACATTGAAAAATACAATCTTTTATTTCTTTCTTTATTTTATTGAGAAATGTAATTTTTCTTTAATCGTTCTTTTCTTACATTGAAATTGTAAATTTTCTTATATACAATAAAATGTAAAATTTTATTGTTACCGTACTTTCATTTCATTCTTTATTTACATGGAAAAATGTAAATTTCTATTTCGTATTTTATCTACAGTGAAAAATGTAAATTTCTATATCAAAACGTTTTTATTCCAAAATGTCTATTTTAATGTTGCATTACATAAAAAATGTAAAATGTAATGCAAATACAATTTATATTAAATGTTTATTTTAAGGTTTTATTTTCATTAAAATTGAAAGATCACATATAAATTCATTTTTTCTAAATGTTTTTTTATGTTACATTGACATTAAAATGTAAAATCAAATGTAAATTCATTTTTCTATATAAATGTTTATTTTTAATGTTACATTGACATTAAAATGTAAAATCAAATGTAAATTCATTTTTCTATATAAATGTTTATTTTTAATGTTACATTGACTTAAAAATATAAAATCAAATGTAAATTCCTTTTTCTACATAAATGTTTATTTCTAATGTTACATTGACATTAAAAATATAAAATCAAGTGTAAATCTATTTTTTATGAAACAAATGACCATTTTTGATTACATTGAAAATGTAGATTTTATGTTGACATATAATGATCATTTTCATATTCATATATATAAATTAAAAATATAATTTTCATATTATTCAAGCAATTAATATATAATAACATGAATATTTATAACACAAGAATATTACAGAAAATTTCGGTAGTATGACGGCAGGGTAATTAATTCCAGCATCGTCCCGATGTACGGCTTCTCACACTACCTTAGGCCTCGCGGCTTCACATGGAGTTTAATTTCCTAATACATTTTTCTAGGTAGTCTAATGCCACAATATCAATCAATTTCATTTTTCAACAATAATCAAACACCTAAAAATCAATCAATTACTTACCACAAAACAATCAAGTCGTCCATGGTCTGTGGACGATGGGTGTCGGGAGTTTCTAAACTCCGTCTGCATCCCAATATAATTTTATTTAATTAATTCAGATTCAGAAATCTCACATTGCTTTTTTTAATTCTTCTAAATTTTTCGAATGCTCCAAAAATTCTGCGGTCCCTTCTGAAACGTTAATCTCAATTCAAGGATTCTAACGCTTCCTGTTTCATCGAATTTCGTTATCGTATGACGAAGATAAGGTTTTACGAAGGTTGTAAACAATTTAAATAAAATTAATTAATTAATTAAAATATTACACCTTCTTCTATATTCAGATTGGAGCCGTTGAGTTTTTCAGAAGCTTCAAAACTAAGGTTAACCTTCGTGCGCAACCTCTTCAGCTTGGCGACGATCCAACCGCACCACGTTGGAGAGCTCTGAGCCGCACGCAGAACGACGATGGTAGGCCCCCCTACGATGACGAATCGACTGAGAAGCGGCGGTGGAAAGTCGAGGACTTCGGGGTTGCGGTTCTCAGTGGATACCCAATGAAAAATTCCGAATCTTATATGGGTTTGAAGAGTACTGAGAGATCTTCAAAAACTTCCAAAGAACTATGGAATTTCATTGAGAGGATTTGGGATTATTCGAGGAGGAACAATGGAGCAACCGCCGCCATCGATATCGAGGGAGTTACGGGTTCTAAAATGATGAATATAGTATACGCGTATATATACTGTATATATACGTATTTTTATTTTATTTTTATTTTATTTAATTCTTTTAATTTCTATATCGCTCTTAACTCCAAATCAAACCCAACGAGTGACGCCCCCAGCTAAATAACCTCATTCCGGACACAATGGGATATGTCTCGTAGGCCCATTCGACTGTTTCAGTCAGTTATTCTTTAAATTAAAAAATAAAACATTTAATTATTTAATTTGATCGAACATTTTAATTTATCGGGGCCATAGACTGACTCCAAAAATTCCCGAAAAATAAATCTAGCTATGTTTTGACGATATGGTCCTAACAAAATTAATTTATACGAATTTGGAGACCGTTTGAAAAATGGTCATTTTCTAGTCGATCGAAATTGACCGAAATTGTCAAAACACATTTTCATTTGCCACACTCACATATTAATTCCAAAAATTATGAAAATTGGAATCCTGCCATAATTTGACATTCCTGATCCAATCAGGGTGGTTTCATCGAAAACGGAGGTCGTTTGCAAAATGGTTATTTATACGGGCTATATATTATATTGAATTCCATAGCGACTATTCTGAATATTCAACTGACCATAACTTTTGATTCCCGCTATGATATTTCAATTTTTCGGATTAGATGGAAAGATATTATTAAACAGATTCTAAAATTTTCGGTTTCACCAAAATCTGATTTATTTTGCATCATGTACAGTCAGTCAAAGTTTGAATTCAAAATTTTAAACTGCCAGCTATTTCTAACTCTTTTTAAAATTAAAATAAATATATTCGTTCTAACTTCGATTTAAATAAATTTTTAATCGTTATTATTTAAAATAAATTATTTTAACTATTCAAAATCCAATAAATTATTTTGGCTATTTTATTACCTGGGATAGATTCAAAGAAATGTTCCAAGAAAGATTTATTCCTCTAGAAGTAACTGAGCGACTATATGGTGAGTTTTACAATCTGAAACAAGGAGATATGACCATCCAAGAATATTAGAATAAATTCAATGAACTTTCTCGCTTTGCCCCAGAACTAATTCAAGATCCTGTAAGGAAGAATCTGAGATTTATCAAAGGAGTTCAAAAGAAATACGAAGTTAGAGTACTTGCTCACGTGAATCTCCCATTCTATGAAATGATACAAATGGCTTACCACTATGAGTACAATGATAAACAAAATGGTTGGGAAAATGAAGAGGAAGACAGTTCTAGTAGCAAAAGAAAGTTTGATACTGATAGCCCTGAGGGAAGTACAAAGCCTGAGGTCAGTAAGAAGCCAAAAGTTAATAAGAAAAGGCCAAGATCTAAGAAAGAACTGTTAACAACTGCCACATGCTCTAACTGCAATAAGCAAGGACATTTGGCAATAAATTGCATATCTCTAAAGAAACAAAAAAACGATGGACCTAAATCCAATATGAAGTCTCAAGAGACTAGGGAATGCAATATTTGTCATAAGATAGGTCATATAAGTAGAGATTGCCGACTTTTGAAAGCGACCAAAGAAGCTCAAGTCAATGAAGTAGCAGAAACCCCAGCACCTTCAGCCAGTCAGCAAAGGCCAGATGTTTTAGAAGGCACTCTCACTGTCAATAATATTCCAGTTAAAGTATTGTTTGATACAGGCACGCCACAAAGCTTTATTTCAAGCAATACAGTTAAGAAGTTAAAGCTAAAGCTAAGGAGCCATAAGGAATCAGTTAGAGTTCATAATCCGATAGGGGGTTCTCTTATTCTCGGTGTGTATTATAGAGCACCTATTTTCTTTTTCCGTTACCGGTTTTCTTTTATTTTGATCATCATGGATTTCCCTGAATTTGACATCATTCTTGGGATGGACTGGTTAACCAAATATGAAGCCGAGGTCAAATATGTAGAAAGGATCGTTAAGGCGAAGACCAAGTATAAAATTTTTATAACGATACCATGCGCAGGACCGAATTCAGATAGGAAAGAATTTTGGTGTGCTCTTGATGTTTCTCCTGGTCCTATTGAAGATATTCCTGTTGTTAAGAATTATGCGGATGTGTTCGAAGAAGTTGATAGCTTACCTCCGCGAAGAGAAATTGACTTTAGTATCGATCTAGTTCCGAATGCAAGGCCAGTGGTGCATCCTATTCGGAGAATGACATGGAAGGAGAAAGAAGAGTTGGGCAATCAAACTAAACAACTATTTTGGAAGGGTCTGATCAGGCCTAGCTTTTCAAATAAGGGAGCAGCAGTAGTGTTTGTTCCAAAGTCAGAGGTACTCTCAGATTATGTGTTGATTACCGAGACCTTAATAAGCAGACACTCAAGAATAAATATCTATTGCCCCACATAGATGATTTATTGGATCGGTTGAATGGAGCTAAATTATTTTCTAAAATGGACCTAGCTACATATTTCCATCAACTGCGTATTGCCAATGAATGTGTTCCTTTGAGAGCTTTTAGAGGTCCAGACATATTTTATGAATGGTTTGTAATGCCTTTTGGCTTATGCAACGCTCCAGCTTATTTTGTCGATTTAATAAACAGAGTATTCCGTGATGTCCTAAATAAATTTGTACTGGTTTTCATTGACGATATCTTTATCTTCTCCAAATCAACTGCCGAGCATGAAAAGCATTTGGAACAAGTTTTGGAAATTCTGAGAAAGAATGTATTAAAAGCCAAATTTTCTGAATGTGTATTCTGCCAAGAAGAAATGAATTTCCTCGGCCATGTAGTATCGAAGGAAGGAATTTCGGTGGATCCCAGCAAAATCACAACTATTCAAGATTGGAAGCAGCCTAGCACTCCTATAGAAGCCAGAAGTTTCCTAGGATTGGCTGGCTATTATCGGAAATTCGTTAAGGATTTTTCGAAGCTATCTTGTCCATTAACGAAGCTTACAAAGAAGCACACAAAGTTTAGTTGGACACCTGAATGTGAGGCAGCTTTCCAAGAGCTAAAATTGAGGTTGACCACTGCTCCAGTGTTGACCATTATTGATGGCAATCAAGATTTGAAAGTCTGGGCTGATGCTTCTATTGAAGGTATTGGGGTAGTGTTAATGCAAAGGGACAAAGTAGGTGCTTATGCTAGCTGTTAATTGAAACCACATGAGAAGAAATACCCCACTCATGATCTTGAGTTGATGGCCATCATGTTTGCTTTAAAGATATGGAGGCACTATCTCTTGGGTGAGAAGTTTGAACTATATATATATCATAAATCCTTGAAGTATCTCTTCGCCTAAAGGGACTAGAATTTGAGGCAGCAACGTTGAGTAGAATTTCTTGCGGCCTATGATCTAGACATCTTGTATACTCAAGGAAAAGCCAATGTTGTAGCCGATGCGCTCAGTAGAAAGAATGCAGGTGTCGCCAATCTCATCATTACACCTACATTGATTGATAAGATCTGTGCTCTTCAGAAGGATGATGAATTTATACAGAGAATTAGTAAAAGAGTTCGGAAAGGCGAACCCTCAAGTTTCCAAATTGATAACAAGGGAATTCTGAGGTTAAAAGGCCGAATTTGTGTCCCGAATATTCCTGAGCTTAGAAGATAAGTAATGGATGAATGTCACAAATCGATGGTTTGTATTCATCCAGGGGTGAGTAAGATGTATCATAATCTCAAGCGTACATTCTGGTGGAAATCTATGAAAAGAGATATCTCCATTTGTGTCAACAGGCATTCTACTTGCCAGCAAGTCAAGAGTGATCAACAAAACCTTGCCAGCTTGTTACAACCACAGGAAGTTCCAAGTTGGAAATGGGATCAAATCTCCATGGATTTTGTTGATGGCTTGCCGCGTACCAGAAAAGGCAATGACCGTATTTGGGTGATTGTAGACCGTTTCACGAAGTCTGCCCATTGAAAAATGCAAATTTCTATTTCATATTTTATTTAAATGAAAAAATGTAAATTTCTATTTCATATTTTATTTACATTGAAAAATATAAATTTCTATATCAAAACATTTTTATTCCAAAATGTCTATTTTAATGTTGCATTACATAAAAAATGTAAAATGTAATGTAAATACAATTTATATTAAAATGTTTATTTTAAGTTTTTTTACATTAAAAATGTAAGATCACATGTAAATTCATTTTTTCTAAATGTTCTTTTTATGTTACATTGACATTAAAATGTATAATCAAATGTAAATTCATTTTTCTATATAATGTTTATTTTTAATGTTACATTGACATTAAAATGTAAAAAGCAAATGTAAATTCAATTTTCTATATAAATGTTTATTTTTAATGTTACATTGACATTAAAAATATAAAATCAAATGTAAATTCATTTTTCTATATAAATGTTTATTTTTAATGTTACATTGACATTAAAAATGTAAAATCAAATGTAAATCTATTTTTTTATGAAACAAATGACCATTTTTGATTGCACTGAAAATGTAGATTTTATGTTGACATATAATAATCATTTTCATATTCATATATATAAATTAAAAATATAATTTTCATATTATTCAAACAATTAATATATAATAACATGAATATTTATAACACAAGAATATTTCTGAAAATTTCGGCAGCATAACGGCAGGGTAATTAAAATCGGCACCGTCCCGATGTACGGCTCCTCGCACTACCTTAGGCCTCGCGGCTTCACATGGAGTTTAATTTCCTAATACATTTTTCTAGGCAGTCTAATGCCATAATATCAATCAATTTCATTTTTCAAACACAATCAAACACCCAAAAATCAATTAATTACATACCACAAAACAATCAAGTCGTCCATGGTCTGTGGACGACGGGTGTCAGGAGTTTCTAAACTCCGTCTACATCCTAATATAATTTTATTTAATTAATTTGGATTCAGAAATCTCACATTGCTTTTTTTTAATTCTTCTAAATTTGTCGAATGCTCCAAAAATTCTGCGGTCCCTTCTGAAATGTAGATCTCGATTCAAGGATTCCAACGCTTCCTGTTTCATCGAATTTCGTTATCATATGACGAAGATAAGGTTTTACGAAGGTTGTAAACAATTTAAATAGAATAAATAAATAAATTAATAAAAATATTACACCTTCTTCTATATTCAGATTGGAGCCGTCGAGTTTTTCAAAAGCTTCAAAACTAGGGTTAACCTTCGCGCGCAACCTCTTCAGCTTGGCGACGATCCAATTGCACCACGTCGGAGAGCTCTGAGGCGCGCGCAGAATGGCGGTGGTGCCCCCCCCTGCGATGGCGGATCGACTGAGCAGCAGCGGTGGAAAGTCGAGGACTTCACGGTCGCGGTTCTCAGTGGATACCCAATGAAAAATTACGAATCTTATATTGGTTTGAAGAGTACGGAGAGATCTTCAAAAACTTCCAAAGAACTATGGAATTCCATTGAGCGTGTAACAACCCGAATTTTTACAACACGTTAAATCAAGAATCAAGGCGGAATTTAATTTTAAATTCTGAATCAAGTAAAACGGGCTATGCCATTGCGTTCGTCTCGGAAAAATACGCGAAATAGAGTCCGAGTTTTCGAGAATCGGAGTCCGTATGACCCGTTTAAGGCCCAAAGAAGATTTCTGGAAATTTGAATTTCGGAAACAGTTTTGGGAATCAGAAATGGGGCCAGGCGGGAATTTTCCCGCCAAAGCCCATGTCGACAGGGGAGTCGACAGGGCTGTCGACACCCCTGGACCCCAAGTCGACAGGGCTGTCGACTTGGGTGTCGACTGGGCCCAAAAACACAACGCCGAGTTTTGTGGCCTGGTGCACCTGGATGCAGTCTGGGTCTGGTCTGATGGGCCTGTGACGATTTCTGTGGTCTAGATTAATCCTAGATCTAATCCTATGGCCTAAAACTATCTTAATCTCTATAAAAAGACCCTAAACCTAATCTAAATCACTAAAAATAAAACCTAGCAACTAAGTGCTGCCAAAATCAACATTGATCATGGCCTTCATCTCAAATCCCTAGAGCCTATGCACTCAAATCAAGTTCAAATCAAAGGATGCAAGCTTGCTACACCAAATAGAGGCCAAATCAACATTTCTATGCGAGTTTCGTGATGGTTCTTCATCAAAGGAGCCACCTTTCTTCGTCATAATGATGCATGATCCCTTTCCTAAGCCTTGCCTAGGTAAGTTCTAGCTACTTTTGGGTCAAAACGGTATTTTTAATGTTGACATGGGATAAAATGAGGCTAAACATGATTATGCGAATCTATATGAACCTTACCATGCCTCTTGTGTTCATGTTATGATTTTAGGCCATGTGAGTGACTTAATCATGCCTCTCATGCTATGCATAACCTAGCTTAACTTGCAAGTTTGGATCTTTATGCATGAAATGCTAGCATGAACCTTTAGGAACCACTTATGTGTGAAACATTGGCTAAGACAAGATTTTGGGGCTTATGCATGTTTATGAACCCAAACCCCTTATGTTATCATGCAAGTTTGTGGCCAAATCCTTTATGAGATTATGCATGCTTATGGCCAATCCCCCTCTTTTAAGACGTGCATGTTTATGGCCAAACCCTTTTTGATAATATGCATGTTGTGGCCGAATTCCCTTGTGACATTTTGTGTGTTTGTGGCCAAAACCCTTTTTATGACACTATGCATGTTCGAGGCCAATTTGTAGCCATAATATTCCTACTATGTTGACTCGTCTATACTTACGTTGGAAACACGTTTTGGGGTTAGGTTAGACGAGCGTGAATATACATGAGAAACTTAACTTGAAGTTCCATGAAATATGATGTGAAACATGATTTGGGTTAAATGGGTATAACATGACAACATGCAACATTGAATATAGCATGTAAGTTAATATGTAAATATGCATAATCATAAGCTTGGGAATTTACCTATTAAGTTAGGTCTACCCATTGGGAATTTACCTATTAAGTTAGGTCTACCCAATTGCTTGAAAACTTGACTATGAACATGACACTAGACTAAACATGAAAGTGGCCAACTCGAGGTTGGGTTGAGTTTGCAACGTAAAACTACCCGGAACCGACCGGCCTAACTAGTAGTTGCAAACAATAGGACTCAATGTGAGAAGTTGGTCATGTCGTGCTTGAACCCGAGGTTAGACCAAGTTGTGGTGTAAATCTACCCGGACCCGCCCGGCTTAACTAGTAACCACAACAAAGTCTAATGTGAGAGGTTGGGGTGCATTAAATAATTAATGCCACATAGTAGGGTTAAGTTAATTTGATTAATAAGGCTTAACCAAATATGACATGGACAAATGGGTTAAGTAATTTGATTAGGCTAATGATACTTAACAAAACATGACAGGGTTGGGTAGGTTAAGTAACTTGATTTGCCTAACGACACTTGACCATTTTTTATACGACGAAGGGACGGGATTAAGTTAACCAACACTTAATCAATCCAACACGATAACTTGATAAGGTTAAGTAAATTTTCTTAATAACACTTAACCGTATAATACAGTAAATGGATGAGGTTAAGATTAGGCTTAACTAATCTAAACATGGTAATCGAATGGGGTTAAGTTAGCCCAGACTTAATTAATCCCGCTCGGTAATTTAATGGGGTTAAGTTAAACACTTAACTAATTTAACACGATGATTTGATGAGGTTAAGTGACCTATACTTGACCAATCTAACTCGTTATTTTTATGAGGTTAAGTTAATCTATACTTAACCAATCTAACATGAAAACATGATAAGACTAAGTCACGAATCACTTGAATACGCTTGACCGATTTGACTCGGTAATTTGACAAGGTCAAGTTAATTTATTAACCAATCTAAAATTATAATTAGACGAGGTTAAGTTATGGATTGCTTGATATACTTAGCCAACTTGACACATGGTGTGTAGGGTTAAGTCTTGGACTTGGATACTTAGCCAATTTTGACATGGCTTGTAGACGGGCTAAGTTATGAACTTAAGTGACACTTAACCCATTAGATGAACCCTAATTCGGAGGATTAGGTAAATAACCATAGTTAACAAGGATAATGGAAATAAGACTAAGTGGTAAACCTTAGTTAAGGGAAACTAAGTAATAATTCTTAGTCAAAGAAATTTGGACCACTTCTTAGATGGATTAGTAACCCGATACGTTAGGTCAACGTTTAAGTATGCGTGTAGGAGCAGGCTATCTGATTTAGATAAAGGCTCCAACGAACGGGGTAGCGAAGCAGCGGCTTCGGGGAACGTGAGGATATTCTTGGGATCCCTCTGTGAGCTGCCAGGTCATTATACTAGGCTCACGAGAGGTTGAGGTCTGCGGTAGAAGAACCAAGAATATGCCTTGGTTGCTATGCGAGCGACCTAAAGACTGGGGTGGATAGCAGTGAGTCGACGAATACCCAAGGTGCCCGAGATAGCAAGTTCGTCGATCATCTACCATCTTGAGTCAAGCGTGTACGTACGGAAAGGCAGGGAACACCCAACAGACCATGATTGCTATCTAATCATGGGTGAGGTAGGCCGTAGGATGTGGGCTGGCCGGAGTGTAGTTCTCATGCAAGATTTTCTCTTGTGTTGCCTTTCGCTAGTTGAGGGAGGGGTCTCGTGGGACCATAGCCACGTGTAGAAAAGCAGACCTTAGTATCTGCATCGGCAGATAAATCCAAAGCTCCCGACCGAGTCCTGTATTTCTTGTTTTGCCCTGGGACAGGACTCGGATGGCACGATGTGATACATGTGCATACAGTTGTAGAAAAACGATTCACGAGGATTGCGTGGGAAAAAGGGCGCGGTTGAGGGTTAGCGTAATCCCTAGTGGCCTAGGTGGTTTAACCCAAACCGAAATACGAAAGCGTGCGATAGGTAAGCGTAATCCCTAGTGGTGCTAGGTGGCGTAAGTCCTAGTAGTTCAAACGATGATTCATATGGAAGAGTCTAGCTAGAACAAGGGTGACAGTCCAAACGATTTCTAAGATAATACGACACGAGGAAGCCCGTACGAGGTACGGCAAAGGACTGAACTTATATACATGGAAAGAAACATATGATTTGAGTAACCTATATATACGATATATTGGGTTGACATGGACCATTACACGACCTTGAGTAAGGGACATTCACGGTCAACTCCTAACAAGGTTGGGATACTAGTACGAAGGGTGCAGAGCAAATATACATGTTAGAACTAGGAAGAATATACATAATAGATTCCTTGGGATGTTAGACGGGGTAGATACCTTGGGGTAAGGTACTCGATAGAAACCTGACGATGTGATACCTTGACTTATCATAACACCGTAGTTTATCATGATACCTTAGTTTACCTTGCCGCAGCAGTTCAACCGGCTACCCTGGTTTATCTATATTGTAGTTATCCTTATGTTTACTTTCAGTTTATGCATGTCATGTTACCTTTACCTGTTTTTATACTGGAAGTAGATAGGACTTACTCAGTCTTTTTGACTGACCCGTTTTGTTTCGCCTCTTTTCTTCCGTTTCCCCCCCAGGTTTCAGGGAGGAAACCATGCTGTTAGTTCGGACTTCTTCTGCTTGAAGGTCATCATGGATGGCTTGGACTTCTCTTGGCTATGGCTACTTTACTGTTTTTACTTGGGGAATAATTTATTAAAAAGTCTTTATGCTTCTTAACTATTGCAAGACAGGTTTTGTTGTACTCTGATGTAAAAGGCTTTAGACCTTATTTATTCATGTTATGAAAGTTTGATTTTTACTTCCGCTATTTATATATGTGTTCTGTCTTGTGATATTTCTGTGCATGTTTACCAATAATGCCCCTCTAAAGCTAGTGCATTCCTTTGCGAGTGACCCTAGCGGAGGCGGGGTGTTACATTTGGTATCAGAGCAGAAGGTTACCAGACTGGGCAAAAGTTTTTAAAGACCATCTGAAAACTATTTGAAAATCGTTTACAAAGAAGCATTTTTTCAAGAAAATTTTCTTTTAAAAAGAAAAAGGCTATTCCCCAAAGGCCATTAGCATCATCCTTGTTTCCTTGATTTGATCTCTTTTCCTTTCTTTCCTCCATCTGTAGTCACAGTGGTTTTGACTGCGACTAGTCTTTCTAGCTGCGTGAGTGTTTCCCATACGATGGAGGTGGTTTTCGAGAGACCGTTGCAGAGTTATGCAAGAAAGGATAGTAAGAACAAGGATAAAGGATACGCGCTCAGGGATAAGCAACATGTTGGTATGGCTGAGTCCTAAAAGGAGGGAGAAAGATGAACAATGAAACCCATGACGAGAGAGTACCTTTGGCATGGTGAAAGGGGATGGATAGTTGAGTATCATGGAACAGGGACAAGATCATTCGGAGGGCAATAGTATGCTCTCATTTCTAGGGTACCTCGGAAGGAGGGTGACGATCTTGTTAAAGGTTTAGCTTTTCTTCTCTATCATCCCGTTAGGACTTTGTTTTGATCATCGTATCAGTTAAGTCTGCTTCGATAGTTGAGTCTCTGCACCTTAGTACTAGCGTAGTAAAGGATCCCGTTTTTGTCTCAAGTCCTATTGGAAGATCGGTCCATTTATTCATGACTTGTTTGGATTTAAGAATGTCTATGTCAAGTATTGAGCTTGGAAATAATGCTTATGTTTATAAGTTGTGGAGGGATTCTAGGGATGAAGTGGTTATCCAGTAAGGGGTGCCACTCTCGGTTTTAGAGGGAGGGTAGTTAGACTCTTGGCTTGCTTTGGTAATACCCTCGAAGTCTCGTGTAACCTTTTGGGTTCGGTCATGGTTAGTTACTTAGAATCCCTTGATGCCTTTAGGGGAAATTGGAAGCCCAATCGAGTGGTGTTCGCCGATAAGACGGATGATTTATTTCACTTATGCATAGGTTATAGAAATCACCTTAGTAAGTGCGCTTGATAACCTGGTTGGCATCTGTTTACTTTCAAGAGAAAGTTCTTCTATGTGGAATACCTTGTGGTACGAGGTCCGAGATTCGTTAGTGAATTTTGGAAAGCTTGCATGAGATCATGAGTACGTAGTCATGTTTGCGTCAGGTATTTTTAGGAAAAGGATAAGTGCAAGTGGAACGAGAGGCGACGAAGAAATGAGTTTCAGCTCATGTTATGGAAACAAGAAGCTACGAAATCGCGAAATTAAAGGACGGTCAAGGCACAATGGAATTAAGCTCAAGGAAATACGACTTTGATGGTCAAAGACTAGATACGCGCATGATATCTCTTTTGGGAGTATATCCTCGATCCCTGTTTTCTGTAGAGTTTACTTGTAGGCTATCTTTTGTGGACATCCTCTCGGTCCTATTTTCTGTTACAAACCCCATAAGGAGTTTGTCTTGTTTATCTTCTCGACCCTGTTTCAGGGAATCCTAGGTAGAACCCTATGGATGTAAACATGTATTTGAAACATGTTATGGTTGATATGGTTGCAAATGGTTGCAAGTGGTTGCTCGTGGATGCACGAATTTATATTAAATATTAGCTCGACTCGGTCACATTTCACATTGCATATGCACGAGTATTTATACTTGTTTATGGATGAAATTGAATGTGTTATCATGCGGATGTTGCATATGGTTGAATGTTTGTGCACGCATGTAGTGTATATGACTAGGACTATTTGCATACATGATGGATTCATGGCACTATACATATTTTTGCATTAGAAAGATTATCCAGGCCTGATCATTAGCATTAGCTAAGGAACATGAACACACACGTTTTGCATATATTCATATGGCATTAGAAATCATCTAAGGACAATGGTTGCTTGTGGATGATGTTTTGAGTAGATGGATGATGGATGGTAGGATATGTTCTTCCTAACTTGGAGATTTCGGGGACGAAATCCTAAAAGGTGGGAAGAATGTAACAACCCGAATTTTTACAACACGTTAAATCAAGAATCAAGGCGGAATTTAATTTTAAATTCTGAATCAAGTAAAACGGGCTATGCCATTGCGTTCGTCTCGGAAAAATACGCGAAATAGAGTCCGAGTTTTCGAGAATCGGAGTCCGTATGACGCGTTTAAGGCCCAAAGAAGATTTCTGGAAATTTGAATTTTGGAAACAGTTTTGGGAATCAGAAATGGGGCCAGGCGGGAATTTTCCCGCCAAAGCCCATGTCGACAGGGGAGTCGACAGGGCTGTCGACACCCCTGGACCCCAAGTCGACAGGGCTGTCGACTTGGGTGTCGACTGGGCCCAAAAACACAACGCCGAGTTTTGTGGCCTGGTGCACCTGGATGCAGTCTGGGTCTGGTCTGATGGGCCTGTGACGATTTCTGTGGTCTAGATTAATCCTAGATCTAATCCTATGGCCTAAAACTATCTTAATCTCTATAAAAAGACCCTAAACCTAATCTAAATCACTAAAAATAAAACCTAGCAACTAAGTGCTGCCAAAATCAACATTGATCATGGCCTTCATCTCAAATCCCTAGAGCCTATGCACTCAAATCAAGTTCAAATCAAAGGATGCAAGCTTGCTACACCAAATAGAGGCCAAATCAACATTTCTATGCGAGTTTCGTGATGGTTCTTCATCAAA
Organism: Allium sativum; assembly: GCA_030737875.1. Taxonomy (NCBI): domain Eukaryota; kingdom Viridiplantae; phylum Streptophyta; class Magnoliopsida; order Asparagales; family Amaryllidaceae; genus Allium; species Allium sativum. The sequence continues at coordinate 484,662,478 of CM060915.1, forward strand.
GGAGCCACCTTTCTTCGTCATAATGATGCATGATCCCTTTCCTAAGCCTTGCCTAGGTAAGTTCTAGCTACTTTTGGGTCAAAACGGTATTTTTAATGTTGACATGGGATAAAATGAGGCTAAACATGATTATGCGAATCTATATGAACCTTACCATGCCTCTTGCGTTCATGTTATGATTTTAGGCCATGTGAGTGACTTAATCATGCCTCTCATGCTATGCATAACCTAGCTTAACTTGCAAGTTTGGATCTTTATGCATGAAATGCTAGCATGAACCTTTAGGAACCACTTATGTGTGAAACATTGGCTAAGACAAGATTTTGGGGCTTATGCATGTTTATGAACCCAAACCCCTTATGTTATCATGCAAGTTTGTGGCCAAATCCTTTATGAGATTATGCATGCTTATGGCCAATCCCCCTCTTTTAAGACGTGCATGTTTATGGCCAAACCCTTTTTGATAATATGCATGTTGTGGCCGAATTCCCTTGTGACATTTTGTGTGTTTGTGGCCAAAACCCTTTTTATGACACTATGCATGTTCGAGGCCAATTTGTAGCCATAATATTCCTACTATGTTGACTCGTCTATACTTACGTTGGAAACACGTTTTGGGGTTAGGTTAGACGAGCGTGAATATACATGAGAAACTTAACTTGAAGTTCCATGAAATATGATGTGAAACATGATTTGGGTTAAATGGGTATAACATGACAACATGCAACATTGAATATAGCATGTAAGTTAATATGTAAATATGCATAATCATAAGCTTGGGAATTTACCTATTAAGTTAGGTCTACCCATTGGGAATTTACCTATTAAGTTAGGTCTACCCAATTGCTTGAAAACTTGACTATGAACATGACACTAGACTAAACATGAAAGTGGCCAACTCGAGGTTGGGTTGAGTTTGCAACGTAAAACTACCCGGAACCGACCGGCCTAACTAGTAGTTGCAAACAATAGGACTCAATGTGAGAAGTTGGTCATGTCGTGCTTGAACCCGAGGTTAGACCAAGTTGTGGTGTAAATCTACCCGGACCCGCCCGGCTTAACTAGTAACCACAACAAAGTCTAATGTGAGAGGTTGGGGTGCATTAAATAATTAATGCCACATAGTAGGGTTAAGTTAATTTGATTAATAAGGCTTAACCAAATATGACATGGACAAATGGGTTAAGTAATTTGATTAGGCTAATGATACTTAACAAAACATGACAGGGTTGGGTAGGTTAAGTAACTTGATTTGCCTAACGACACTTGACCATTTTTTATACGACGAAGGGACGGGATTAAGTTAACCAACACTTAATCAATCCAACACGATAACTTGATAAGGTTAAGTAAATTTTCTTAATAACACTTAACCGTATAATACAGTAAATGGATGAGGTTAAGATTAGGCTTAACTAATCTAAACATGGTAATCGAATGGGGTTAAGTTAGCCCAGACTTAATTAATCCCGCTCGGTAATTTAATGGGGTTAAGTTAAACACTTAACTAATTTAACACGATGATTTGATGAGGTTAAGTGACCTATACTTGACCAATCTAACTCGTTATTTTTATGAGGTTAAGTTAATCTATACTTAACCAATCTAACATGAAAACATGATAAGACTAAGTCACGAATCACTTGAATACGCTTGACCGATTTGACTCGGTAATTTGACAAGGTCAAGTTAATTTATTAACCAATCTAAAATGATAATTAGACGAGGTTAAGTTATGGATTGCTTGATATACTTAGCCAACTTGACACATGGTGTGTAGGGTTAAGTCTTGGACTTGGATACTTAGCCAATTTTGACATGGCTTGTAGACGGGCTAAGTTATGAACTTAAGTGACACTTAACCCATTAGATGAACCCTAATTCGGAGGATTAGGTAAATAACCATAGTTAACAAGGATAATGGAAATAAGACTAAGTGGTAAACCTTAGTTAAGGGAAACTAAGTAATAATTCTTAGTCAAAGAAATTTGGACCACTTCTTAGATGGATTAGTAACCCGATACGTTAGGTCAACGTTTAAGTATGCGTGTAGGAGCAGGCTATCTGATTTAGATAAAGGCTCCAACGAACGGGGTAGCGAAGCAGCGGCTTCGGGGAACGTGAGGATATTCTTGGGATCCCTCTGTGAGCTGCCAGGTCATTATACTAGGCTCACGAGAGGTTGAGGTCTGCGGTAGAAGAACCAAGAATATGCCTTGGTTGCTATGCGAGCGACCTAAAGACTGGGGTGGATAGCAGTGAGTCGACGAATACCCAAGGTGCCCGAGATAGCAAGTTCGTCGATCATCTACCATCTTGAGTCAAGCGTGTACGTACGGAAAGGCAGGGAACACCCAACATACCATGATTGCTATCTAATCATGGGTGAGGTAGGCCGTAGGATGTGGGCTGGCCGGAGTGTAGTTCTCATGCAAGATTTTCTCTTGTGTTGCCTTTCGCTAGTTAAGGGAGGGGTCTCGTGGGACCATAGCCACGTGTAGAAAAGCAGACCTTAGTATCTGCATCGGCAGATAAATCCAAAGCTCCCGACCGAGTCCTGTATTTCTTGTTTTGCCCTGGGACAGGACTCGGATGGCACGATGTGATACATGTGCATACAGTTGTAGAAAAACGATTCATGAGGATTGCGTGGGAAAAAGGGCGCGGTTGAGGGTTAGCGTAATCCCTAGTGGCCTAGGTGGTTTAACCCAAACCGAAATACGAAAGCGTGCGATAGGTAAGCGTAATCCCTAGTGGTGCTAGGTGGCGTAAGTCCTAGTAGTTCAAACGATGATTCATATGGAAGAGTCTAGCTAGAACAAGGGTGACAGTCCAAACGATTTCTAAGATAATACGACACGAGGAAGCCCGTACGAGGTACGGCAAAGGACTGAACTTATATACATGGAAAGAAACATATGATTTGAGTAACCTATATATACGATATATTGGGTTGACATGGACCATTACACGACCTTGAGTAAGGGACATTCACGGTCAACTCCTAACAAGGTTGGGATACTAGTACGAAGGGTGCAGAGCAAATATACATGTTAGAACTAGGAAGAATATACATAATAGATTCCTTGGGATGTTAGACGGGGTAGATACCTTGGGGTAAGGTACTCGATAGAAACCTGACGATGTGATACCTTGACTTATCATAACACCATAGTTTATCATGATACCTTAGTTTACCTTGCCGCAGCAGTTCAACCGGCTACCCTGGTTTATCTATATTGTAGTTATCCTTATGTTTACTTTCAGTTTATGCATGTCATGTTACCTTTACCTGTTTTTATACTGGAAGTAGATAGGACTTACTCAGTCTTTTTGACTGACCCGTTTTGTTTCGCCTCTTTTCTTCCGTTCCCCCCCAGGTTTCAGGGAGGAAACAATGCTGTTAGTTCGGACTTCTTCTGCTTGAAGGTCATCATGGATGGCTTGGACTTCTCTTGGCTATGGCTACTTTACTGTTTTTACTTGGGGAATAATTTATTAAAAAGTCTTTATGCTTCTTTACTATTGCAAGACAGGTTTTGTTGTACTCTGATGTAAAAGGCTTTAGACCTTATTTATTCATGTTATGAAAGTTTGATTTTTACTTCCGCTATTTATATATGTGTTCTGTCTTGTGATATTTCTGTGCATGTTTACCAATAATGCCCCTCTAAAGCTAGTGCATTCCTTTGCGAGTGACCCTAGCGGAGGCGGGGTGTTACAGAGCGGATTTGGGGTTATTCGAGGAGGAACAATGGAGCAACCGCCGCCATCGATATCGAGGGTGTTACTGGTTTTAAAACTTTGAATACAGTATATGCGTATATATTATACATATACATATTTTTATTTTATTTAATTCTTTTAATTTCTATATCGCTCTTAACTCCAAATCAAACCCAGTGAGTGATGGACCTAGCTAAATACTACCATTCCGGACACAATTGGATATGTCTCGTAGGCCCACTCGACTGTTTCAGTTAGTTATTCTTCAAATTAAATAATAAAACATTTAATTATTTAATTTGATCGAACATTTTAATTTACCAAGGCTACAGACTGACTCCAAAACTTCCCAAAAAATAAATCTAGCTATGTTTTTACGACACGGTCCTAACAAAATTAATTTCGTCAAATTTGGAGACCGTTTGAAAAATGGCCATTTTCTGGTCGATCGAAATTGACCGAAAATGTCAAAACACAATTTCATTTTCCAAGCTCACAAATTAATTCCAAAAGTTATGAAAATTGGAATCCTGCAATAATTTAAAATTCCGGATCCAACCTGGGTGGTTTCAACGAAAACGGAGGTCGTTTGCAAAATGGCTATTTATACGGGCTATATATTATATTGAATTCCATAGCGACTATTCTGAATATTCAACTGACCATAACTTTTGATTGCCTCTATGAAATTTCAATTTTTCGGATTCGCTGGAAAGATATTATTAAACAAATTCTAATATTTTTGGTTTCACCAAAATCCGATTTATTTTGCATCCTTTACAGTCAGTCAAATTTGAATTCAAATTTTCAAACTGGCATGCTATTTCTAACTCTTTTTAAAATTAAAATAAATATATTCATCCTAATTTCGATTTAAATAAATTTTTATTCATTATTATTTATAATAAATTATTTTAACTATTCAAAATTCAATAAAATAGCCAAAATAAATTTTAAATTGGCTCTGATTTTCTGGGTTGTTACAGTAGCATTGCCCATTTCAACCGGGTTCAGCATAACGTTGTATACCATTCGCTAGTAGCATTCATTCGAAGCCTTACTTGATAAATTGGTCATTTTAAGAATGTTTAAATAACGATGTTGGTGTGTTTTTTTAAACCACATATCAGCCAACGTTTTCTTCAAACCATATGTGTAAATTTTGATGTAAAGAATTGGGTGTTGAACATATTGGACACTTGTATAAGCTTGGCTGGAAAATTATGGTTATGATATGGACTGAAATAATTTGCTACTTGTCCTCTTCAACCAGATATTGTCAACACGTGACAACTGATTCTAGATTTTTCTGCACATATCCTTTTTCTTCTTTCTCACGGTGCTCAGCTATTTATCTCACACCATGCTATTTACTAAAAAACGGGGGGAGCCATCCTTTTTGTTTTATTTTTCCTCTGCACTCCCAAATCGAAAAGGGGCTGCTGAAATTCAAGATTAGGGTTTTCCTTCAAATCCTCAAATCGCGATGCTTGATTGAATTTGAATCTGTTCTTCTGATTTGCCTTGTATTCACACTGCTCTATTGTTCACCAATCTGGGACATGGCGATCGAAAACGATAGGAAAACTGGTGAGTTTATCTGAATTGATTTTCAATGTTTTCTCTTGGAATTGTTGAATTGGTTTTGATACAAGCCGATGATGATATAGTGATAATATATAAGGCTTTCAAACCCCAAATTAACTCTGATTTCATGCACAAATCATTTGAAATTCAATGCTAGGTGTGATGTTTTAAAATGAACACCATGTTCATATCAACAAAAGTGGAAAAAATTTAAGAAATAAATTTAATCAATAAATTGTTGTCAATTTATCTTATTAGCGCTAGGTGTGATGTTTTGAAATGAACACCATGTTCATATCAACAAAAGAGGAAAAATTAGCTTTTCTTCCAAATATAAAGTTAATTAAGTCACACAATTAATGAGCATTAATGAATCAAATAGACTACATTAAAAATTAAATCGGGGAGCTCAAATAAGGCAAGGCAAGGCTTCAGAACTACATTAAATTAATGCATAAGTCATAGGAGAACAAAATGGGTATTGTTAAAAAGATTTAGATGGACGAAAGTTATCAAAGGCTCAGTCGAATTAAGAAAAACCGACAAACTCGGTTTGATAAATAGTCCAGGTTCATCATACATATCACGCATCAATTTAATGCCGAGGTAATCAGGTGTTCAAGGCAGCAAATTTCATCAATTAAATCGATCTTTTTCTTCTAATGTAAAATCATTTGTATGCAATCTGTTGTTTCTTTTTCCTCTAATGTAAAATCATTCCTATGATTTTCTGTTTTATGCTTGGTGAATATAATATGTAGTCTTCCAAATATAAATTAATTTACTACATTTAATTTGTGTGATCATTCTACAATCACAATCAATTAGTTATGTTACCATTTATTTTTATTTGGATGTATAAGAGGGAGAGTAATAAAAATTGGAGTAATAAAATACCAGGTAATGCCTTAAATAAGATTTTATAGCATGCCTTAAATTATTGATTATATTCTTCAGAACATTAAAAACGGAATACCCGAAATGATAGCCAATTAATTCTTATAAAATCGGCAACATCAATCAAGGAAAAATATGTATGTATGCGTAATTGATTTCAAATGGTAAACATGGTATGTATGTATGCGATATATCAAAAAATAAGATCACACCTTTCCTAACTGGAAATAAAATCAGGAAATAAATTCTGTCTATTTTAAAAACTGTTTCCACAAATGAATGACTGAATTTATTGGATTTGATTCGTGCTGAGATTTTAACTTGCCAAACATGAATTGTGCATTTCTGGAAATGTAATTGTGTTCTTGTTCTTTATTGCATTCGAAATTCCTTTGCAAAAACTGGATAGTCTTGAATCGATATTTGCCATGAATCCTTGCCTTAAAATGTGATTTTTATATTTAAAACACGAACACCATTCAACACATGAATTTCTAATCAACGAATGAATATCGATTCAACACATGAAGGTTTTCTATAGTTTATATATATAGATAAAAATGTGATTTTTATATTTAAAACACGAACACCATTCAACACATGAATTTCTAATCAACGAATGAATATCGATTCAACACATGAAGGTTTTCTATAGTTTAAATATATATAGATAAAAATGCGATTTTTATATTTAAAACACGAACACCATTCAACACATGAATTTCTAATCAATGAATGAATATCGATTCAACACATGAAGGTTTTCTATTCAGCGAATAAATATAGTTGCAGCAAATGAAAATAATTCAAACACATGAATATTATTCAAAATTTCGGCAGCATAACGGCAGGGTAGTTAAAATCGGGACCGTCCCTAGTACGGCTCCTCACTCTACCTTAAAACCTCGCGGTTTTTGACAATGGGGATCATGCATCTAGTTCGCATGTAGGCGGCATGTATATATCTATTTCATTTCCACAAACTAATCCTATGTGGTTTCAACCCAATATTTCTCAACCACAAACGGGTATTTTTTGACCACAATCAATCAATATCAACCACAAACAATCCCAATCAACCATTCGCTATCAATCAATTTTCACACCAATCACAACCAAAAAAAATCGTCCATGGTTTGTGGACGAGGGGCGTATATATATATATATATATATATATATATATATATATATATATATATAGCAATTCACTTCTATTTCAACACATATATAAATTTTACAACACTTATACAACTTATACATCGAACGTACAACTTATACAACGCTTATACATGAGGTGTACAACGCTTATATAACTCATACATCGACTATATAATTTATACATCGTCGTTTTCCATATCGTTTATAAATTAGAAATCTCACATTGGGTTCCACTCCACCAAAAATAGCAGAAGGCTCAAAAAAATATGCGGTCTCTTCTAGAATGTAGAAGACGTCCACACGGTCACGATGTTTCCTGTTTCATCGAATTTCGTTAACGAACGAAAAAGATATGATTTTTCAAACTTCAGATGTAATAAAAGACCCACCTTTCACGATGGTTCAAAACTAGGTTTTGATCTTTCGATCAAACCGTTGCGCGATAGGAGAATCAGCTCACACAGCGTCGAAGAGCTTCGAACCACCTTCCCAGCGCCGGTGATTTCTCTCCGTTCGGTTGCGCCCTGAAGGCTCGGCGGCGCTCCAAAGTCGTTGGCTTTGAGGACCCGTATCTCCCTCCACACTTGATGATAACTAGCAAACCTTAGATGGATTTGAAGAGGAGACGAAGAGCTTTGAAATGAATCAAGAATCACTCGATTTCATTGTGAAACGTGGGAGAAATCGAAGAGAGAAGGCGGCGACATCATTTCCGTCGTGCGCAGTATACATAGGGGAGAGAGAAAATGGTAACTGGCCAATGGGAGATTTTCTTTATATTTATATTTTTTAAATGTCGAAAATACGCCCTTTCCCACACGAACGCCAATTCAAACCCAATGACTGTCGTCCCCAGCGTTTTACCCCCATTCCGAACACAATGGGATATGTTTCGTAGGCACGTTCGACTGTTTCAGTCAGTTTTTCTTCATATTAAAATATATAACATTCAATATTCACTTTGAACGTATATTTCAATTTGCCAGGGCCACAAACTGATTCGAATAATTCCAGAAAAATAAATCTAGATATGTTTTGATGATACGGTCCCAACAAAACTAATTTCGTCGAATTCTGAGACCGTTTGCAAAAAGGCCCATTTCTGGTCGATCCAATTTAACTGTAATTGATCAAAACACGTTTTACTTTTCCACGCTCACATACTAGCTTCAAAAATTATGAAATTCGAAACCTGGCAATAACTTCACATCCCGGATCCAATAAAAGTGGTTTCGTCGAATTCCGAGGTCGTTTGCAAAATGGCCAATTTCACGGGCTATATAAATTCCATAGCGACCTTTCTGAAAATTCATTTGGCCATAACTTTTGCTTTCCACTATAAAAATTCGATTTTTCAGATTCGTTAGAAAGGTATTCAGTAATAGACTTAAATATTTTTGGTTTCACTTAAATCCGTTTTGTTTTGCACCCGGTACAGTCCGACAAAGTTTGAATTCAATTTTTGAAACTGCAGCGCCTTTTCAGGCCTTGTTTATAATTAGAATTAATTATATTCATTTTCAATCGTTGATTCAAACTCACTTTTCATTGCTATTATTTAAAATATTTATTTTAAATATTCAAAATCCATTATTTTAGCCAATTTAAAATTTTTAAATTGGTTCAGATTTTCTGGGTCGTTACAATCACCCCCACTTAAAACTTTTCATCCCCGAAAAGGAACAAAGTCGAAAGTGGTTTGATTAATCAACTCTACGTTCGATCTGGCTTCCATTCTCCAACTTTTCAGTTTTTGAGAATTTTCAAATCCTTCAAAAATTTGGCTAACACCCGGAATTTTCGAAAAATTTCGCCATAACCTCCTTTGTACGGAGAGAGGTTTGGAAATTTATTGGCCCGTATTAGTTACCCAATAAATCATAATAAGCACACACATATTTATAGTGATATATTCTGGTGTTTACAGGGGAGCGTGTATTGATAATAAGTCCAGAGAATAAATTCTCGTCACCCTGTCAAAGCCTGAGGGAGTGTGTATTTTAAATGCTCCAGAGGGTAAATCCTCGTCACCTCGTCCCGTGTGGGAAATAAATAGTCCATGTGCCGTATCTAATATCTAGAGAGATGTGATTATTGTCAACTCCAGACCCGTGTGGGGTTTTTATTAATCTGGCAATTTTATCGTTACAATTTAAATAGTCCATATCAGTCATCAGTTCAACCTGTATAATATAGTCATCGCCATACAAGCCTCTCGCACGTATGGTAAATCTTCCACCTCGTCACACAAGCTCCAAATGCTTATGTGGTATATGATGAAGTATGCCTATCTTCTGAAGTATGCCATGTTATGTAGTTCAAAATTAATTGTTACTATCCTATGGCGTCATTTATTACTACACACAGAATAACCAGCACTCCGCATCCAATGGCGTTCACAGGAGTTGATATAATAATATTTCGCATCCAACTCATTAAGGATTACCTATTTTATGAGCCGATTGGCTTTTTCTTTTTGAGATCAGAAGGCCTGTATGGATATATTCTAAATTAGATTCTATTATTTTTGGTTTCGCTAAAATCCGGTTTATTTTGCACCCAGTATGTTCAATTGAAGTTTGAAATCGAATTATCGAACTACCTTGCTATTTTCAATTCTTTTTATAATTATAAATAATTATTTATATTCCAACGACGATCTATATAATATATACGTTCGAATTCTGAGACCATTGGAAAAATGGCCATTTTCCAGTCGATTAAAATCAACTAAAACTGGTCAAACGCGTTTTCCTTTGCCACGCTCACATATTGATTCAAAAAATTATGAAATTTGGAATCTAGAAATTACTTGACATCGCGGATCCAACAAATGTGGTTTCGTCGAAATCCGAGGTCGTTTGCAAAATTTCCATTTTTAAGGGCCTGAATTCCATAGCGACTAATCTGAAAATTCAACTGGACATATCTTTCCAATGAATCCGAAAAATCGAAATTTCATAGCGGAATTGAGATGACCCCAAACCCCGTTTCTGACGGCGGCAAGGGTAATCCGTGGAATATAACACATAAACAGAATATAGCAAAACAGAAATAAATAAATACACCAGATAATGCACAATAGAATATACTGGATAAACGTAATCATCAGAGTTACACAGTATACAGGATCATACTTAGTACAAATACAGTTCAGCTATACATAAATGTCTATAGCGGAAACAAACAAAATATGTACAATAGGAGCTGAACAGGATAAAAAGAGATAAATGATAGAATCCATCTTTAGCTCCAGCTATCCAGAAAGAGCCAGCTAAACCTGAATACAAGGCTGGCCGTGTAGAAAAAGGGGCACCCGAGTTTGAAAGTGAAACAAACTACGAGTCAGTCATGGGACTGGTATGAGAAATCTATTCAACACATTTAATATATGGCTAATCACAGGACCACGCCACTTTCGTGGAACGGATTTACTCCGTCGGATTGCCAGTGCTTTAAAACAAATCTTTCTTTTAAACAACACAATGCATTTTATAAAAAATGAAGACATTATAAGACTCAGTTCCCATCACACAATGCAACGCAAACCGGAGGATAGAGTTTTTACCTTATAACGGCTAAGATATGCTTGATACGAATAAAACAAAGGCATTTGATATTATTGCTAGTGTTTATATGTTTTGAAAACAATTTCAAATCATAACTATCAATCATAGACGGCATTAATGCCCCATACCACTATGTCGCCATATATAGGTATACAATCAAAACCGCACAGTCACATATTTGGAAATTGGATTTCCGTCATGAACCAAGGAAAAAGATAGTCCTTACCGAATTCGCAACTCTCTAGCCCGAGCCACAGGATCAGAGCTCGAGTGACCCTAGGAGCGACAGGGCCGGTCCACCGATGTGGATTAAAATTCCTGAACAATACGTTTCCCCGCCCTTTGGGGCGTAAACGAGCCAACGAATGACTCCATCAGACCCGGATCGTCCGATCAAACCGAGGCGCCTCGCAACAACAACAACCACATAAGTCAAACTCGTCAGGGCGTGTAAAACCACTGACGCCACTTCTAACTAGAAAGAAATACATGTCCTCCTTGAGGTCCTTCCTCCCGTTTCTGTTTCATACCGGGTGTGAGGCTCGCGATTTCACGTTATACACAAAGCTACGCCACACAGGAGGTGCTTTGATCATCACCACAAGACTTTGCTTTTCAACAGAAGCCCTGTTCATTTGCCACTTAGGCATGCCACACTAGCAATTCATGCCATGCGACTGATGTCCATCGATATACAACCTCCGAGCTCGTGCATTTCGGAGAAGGGCGTTAAGCAAAAGAATAAATTCTCCGCCGCCAAACAGATGTATATTTAATAGAGATCAATCAACACAGAATAAAATCCAATGTCAGACACACAGTCCGTTTACAAGTCCGTCCTGGGTCTGAACGAAACCGGAGGCACTAAACACCTCGCAAACCCATCGATCACCACGTACGTTCGGACGATCACCACTCATTATCCATATTTCGGGATGCCTCCCAATCAGGACCTCGGTTACCATCCAAACGAGGTGAAGATCTCCGGTCTTCGACCACCGTCTTCATCTTCGATTTCTTATCGTCGATTTAGTTATTCAGAATGGGATAAACCCGGTTTTTCTGAGCAGCTCGCGTATATAATAAACAAGTGCAACACTAACATACACACGCATCATTTTAATTCATTAGTCACTAACCGTCAATCAGTAAGAGAACGATTTCCCAAATATTAACCCCGAAGGCCGAAACCAACATCAGATCAACACCCAGGAAACCATTCGACTTAGCCAACCTTCAGTTAATTTCTAAATCACGCCCATATTGTTTATAATATTTTACAATGATTTATCGCTATTTTTATTTATTTTAAAATAGCCAATTTATTCAAAACGACGCTTCGGGCCATAACGCGACCGTGGCGCTGTTTTTCTTCAGATTTGATTTACACATATCTGAAAATCTAACCGTTGGATCTTCACAAAATTTACATCATTAGAAAGATCTTTTCAAAACGAATCCTACGATTCCAGTTTCGGGAAAATCCGACAGTCGGATCTCCCGGTATAATCGTTTGAAATCACGGTTTCAAAATACGAACTGCAGCGTCGTTATTCGACATATTTTAATTCCATTTATATATATATATATATATATATATCGATTCTTCGATTTCAAAGCTATATTCTTTTCATACATTTGATAAAAATGATATTTTTATCTAACTGTCTTCTATTTCAACATTTCACTATTTTTAACAATTCATGTATATAATAAAAATGTGATTTTTGTTGTAAAACAATTCATTTCAAAACTCTATTATTTTATATAGTTCATATAGGTAATAAAAATAGGATTTTTATTATAAAACAATTTCTTTCAAAATGGGATTATTTTATACATTTCATATAGATGATAAAAATGTGATTTTTATTATAAAACAATTTATTTCAAAATATGAATACCATTCAACACATGAATTTCAATTCAACGAATGAATATCGCTTCAACACATGAAGGTTTTCTATAGTTTATATATATATAGATAAAAATGTGATTTTTATATTTAAATACGAACACCATTCAACACATGAATTTCTAATCAACGAATGAATATCGATTCAACACATGAAGGTTTTCTATAGTTTATATATGTAACGGCTGGAAATTTCCGACTCCTCGAGAGTCGGAAATTCCGAGACGTTAGTGAAAGAATTTAGAAGGTGAGAAAGAAAAGATAGAACTAATAGAATAGAAGAAGAAGAAGAACATCAGAATCATCAGAGTAACACGAATCTCACAGCGGAACGAATAACATATAATATATAACATAACTTTGAAGTAAACAGTTATATATATACAATAGCACTTATCAGAGTACAACACTTACAACACAGCGGAAATAACTATAGCTATAAAATCTTGCAGCCTCCTGCTCCAAGCTCTCCAAGTATATCTGTAAATCCCGACTACTTGACTGCCCGTACAAATTTAGGCACCCAAGAGTTTAGGGAAAACAACAAAGTAAACTCCGGGTCAGTCATGGGACTGGTGTGAGTAAAATAGTTTAAACACAAGTATAGGGTATCTCATAAGACCACGCCGTGAATACGGAACGGGTTTTTCCCTTATGAGTATCTGAACAACTTTGACAAGCAATATCATTGTGATATTATAATAATGTCTAAGTACAAATAGGTATCAATCTAGCAGAAACGCTTGCATCTCACGTTCTACATACATAGTATAAAATCATAAACCACAGGGCGCTTATCGGAGAATGGATTCCAACAGACAAGGTATGGGAGCACCTTCTGAATAGTGTACTCTAGAGGTGATACACTCAGGGTTCAACAAGAACGTCTTGCAACCCGGCCACACATGACCGCTCACTCATTTAGCTTGAGTGTCGCGAATATATTGCCACCACGGTTGTAGGCCATCCAACCGTCATCCGAAGATACAGAATCAAAAAGAAGTATAAATATGAATATTCTCTAGATCGGTGACAATACACCCTGCTTGGGAATGACCCAACTAGCTATGCTGCCTAGCCCAACTTTTGTTACTTTCCGGTGTGAGGCTAGAAGCTACGTCTATCTTCAGAACATCTGATCACCATTCACTTTGAATGCCACATCGTCATACCCGCCAAATCACAAATTGACTTATCCAAAAATAGCACGGGTATACAGCTAAGAGAAACGAATTCCTCCGCCACCAAACGTGAATACGTTTGAAGAGATCAACATATATGATTCGTTAAGAATATTTTGTCAGACACTCATCCATATACGTTATTCTGGGACTGAATAAACCGAAGGCACTACTCAGTGAATCCATCCTACCTAGGCTTTTCACAATAGCCCTTGCACTTCACTCCGTCTTCAATTATCTTCAGCGTACTTGATTCGCAACGCTTATGCTAATACGGAGTGGTTCTTCGGATAATAATCCAACCGGTCTCTCCATATTTACAACGTAAATAGGGTCAAAACTTTGATAGTCTGTGATTCAACTATCAAATGAAAACATGTCGGTGTACAAACAACGATCTCATTTCCAAATGGAAATTCGATCGATCAATCATCATATACATATATATGTTCATATTTCCTTATTTCATATATTTAGAAAATATACGTTATTAATCATTGGAAAGCATTTCCATAGCTTATTTTCACATCACTATTATTTCGCATCTATCAGTCCCTAACTGTAACTATTATGAGAACAATTCTCTAAGTATCAATCCGGAAGGTCGAAACCAACATCAGATCGTCACTTAGAAAACTGTTCAACTTACCCTCTCCAGTTAGTTTCTGAATTTGCTTAACTCTATTTCTTAAATTCTTATCATGAAAACATTTCATTTTCTATGTTTAGAAAACATATCTGACTATATTGGAAAACGTTTCCAAAACTCATTTACGGATTTCCAATGAACGTTGTATAAAACATCGTTACGCTTAATCCATTAATCGCTTATTACTTAACTATATTTCAAATCAACCTTTCCTATCGAATCACAACTATTCCTTTGTCAATTCTGAAGTCAATCAAGTTGGGGTATAATTACCTCTCAGACCTTAATTGAACAATGTCCTTTACTGTGAAATAGATGAAGCTCATCACTCACTTTTTACAATCATCTGTTTACGCAAATTCTCGGATTCAGGTTACGAATCTACTTCTTATATGAAAACGTTTGATTATAACAATAACGTTATAATTCCTACTTCTGCAATGTCTAACCTAAATTATAACTTTATCTCCTAACTCGAATAATTTAACAGACACCTAATTTCTAAGTCAATAACTAAATCTTGATTTAAACCCTGGAAAGTAAATAGTACTTTCCCGAATTCGCTATAATCGAATTCGACGTATAACTATCTTTCGAGTAATCTCTATTTGATTAACTCTTCTTCGAATAACCGATATTCGATTATCTCTCTTCGAATAACTCATATTCGAAATCTCTCTCTTTCGAATAAACAATATTCGATCTCTTTCTTTCGAATATGCTATATTCGAAAATCTCCTTTCGATTTACTAATCGATAACTCCTTTCGATCAAACTAAAATCGATAACTCCTTTAACTCTTTTCGAATAACTAATATTCGACTAACTCCTTTGGATCAACTCATTTGATTAACTCCTTCGAATAACTAATTTGAATAACTTACCTTCGAATAACCAATATTCGATTCACTCTAACTCGATTAACTTAATTCTAATCGATTTACTCCATTTCGATTCAACTTAATTCAAATCGATTAACTTAACTCAAATTGATTAACTCCTTTCGAATAACTAAATTCGATTTAACTCTAATTGAATAACTAATATTCAATTAACTCTTACGTGTTTAACTCTATTTGAATAACTCCTTTGGATTAACTAACTTCGAATAACTCCTTTTGTAATGACCCGTATTTTTGATGAGGTAATAATTAACTTATTTAATTATTTAAATAACGAATATATTATTTAATCGACGACGATAGAACGTATAATTTATATTATAATTAAAATCGAGCTCGAAATGGCGCTGCAGTTCGCGATTTGGCTATTCGAACTTCAACTGGATATACAGGATTCGTTTTAAATCGGATTTCTGTGAAACAAGAAACGTGTGGAGCTGGTGGAGTATATCTTTCTAGTGGAAGAGAAAAATCAGGATTTCGTCGTGTAGATTTTGAGATATGTCCAAATAAAATTTTAAAATAGTCGCTATAGAATCGTATATCGACCGTAACAGATTATTCGATATAACTATAGATCGGGTTTGAATTTAGACAAGGTTCTTTTGGGAAGTAGTGATAATTTGATTTTTAGAATTTTACTATAATTTTTAATTAATTAAATACGCAACTTTTTATTTGGAGCATGTTGCACCCTAAACCAATATCTTGGGATTTCACAATTTGAGTTCACCTACCGGTATTTTTATATTTTTGGGATCGTGGTGAAATACACGACATGACTACATTTTTTATTCTGTCAGTAGCAGTTGTATGCGAAGAGAATTTTATATAATAGGGTACCCTACAACTCAAACACTATATAGATGGAGTCCAATCAAATAGTAAATTTATATTCGCAATCCTTTGCATTCATGTAAAGCACTAACTTAGTAAGTTTTCTGAAATATAACGTTAAACATAAAGAGAAAATCCAAACTTAGTTTATATCAGAAATAATGTAACATTGGCAAATTATTGTGACCAAACCAAGACCTTTGATCCTTAAAATATCCGCAAACTTGCATCCTTTTACTGTGAATCATGTGTAATGAACTGGACCTATCATTCTTATGTGGATACGAAATACACACATAAGCTCTTTAAGCTGAGAGACTCATATAAATACCCCCTTAAATCTCTTAACCTAATTCCACTTTCTTCGTTCATCAAATATCTGTAGCCGCCAGTTCCTCTCTTTTTTTCTCTCAAACAAAATCGCGCATCTTAAAACTCGAACGAAAATAGAAATAAAATTCTGAATTTCATGAAACTCGTATGCTTTGGGTTCCATGATTTAAAACCGCACCTGTGTGCCTTGGTTGGAGCTGATCGGTTATGGCAGTGAGATGTCTGGATACGTTCAAAGATGGAGAAGTGAGCTGTACGAGTTGCATGAGCGCAGGTCAATGGTAGAGTTCATTGCTGTGTGGGGAGGCGGAAGACTGTGTTGATGGGGTGCTCTGACGAACGGTGTGGATGAGCGGATCTGGGTTGCATGAAAACCGAGATGCTTGATGGCTTGCGTGAGTGGAGTTTTTGTCCACAGTTTTCAAAACTGAAATGAATGAGAAGGAGTGAAGAACTAAAGCAGGGGTCACCGAATGGTGGAGTTTGCAGTCAGTAAAGGGAGGAATCGCAGCTGTAGCTGCGACTTGGAGAAGGACGTGATATTCGATGATGTAGAAGAGTGAAAATGTGGAGCTGGGTTTTTACAGCAGAAGGGTCCGCATATGAGTACTGTAGGCGAGCTATTTTTATTGGGAAAGGAGGGTGCAGATCTCAGCAGGTTAAAGATGGACTGTGGTTTTTGAAGCAAGAAGAAGTCAGAAATGTTTGGGAATGAAGGAGCAGGCTACGTGAGTTCCTGGAAGCAAGAAAGGTATTGGGTTTCATTTTTGTTAATTGCCGTGATCTGTAGAAGGGGAAACGAGATGGGGATTTTAGTGCAGAGGGACTGTGCACATAAGAAAATGTGTGGCGATAAAAGGAATACACGAAGGAATTGGGACAAGGCTTCACGTTCACGTTGGTTTTAAACGAAGTGGGTTCAAAAGAAATAAAGGGATTGTTGCTTTAACGTGAATAGAAGGGTACCCGTGAACTGGAACAAAAGAGGAGGGGTGGTGTTTAAATTTGGGTACAACATGGTACCATATGGGAAAGAAACGTATTTTAAGTAGATAGTGTTATTGTGTGAAAAACAAGAAACGAAACAGAAAGAAGATGTAGTCATGGAAGTTGGCATATAAACTAATGGGGTAAAACGTGAAGGATTAACGATGGGTGGCAGATTATTTTCAAAGCAAAGGGGGTGGTGAAACAATTCCAAACATGGTATTTTGATAAGTGATTGAACGCTGTTCAAACATGGTGAAGAACCTACTGTTGTTATGTGAAGAATAGTTGGCAAAATAAAAGTGGAGCAGGAGGTTGTGGTCACCTTGTTTTGCAACTGGGAGAATCATACAAGTTGGGTATTCGAACGAAGTAAAGAAGCTGTAAATCGGGCGGATTTTCACATGTACAACAGTGGGCCAGTTCTTTGAAAACCGATAACCCACATGGCAGAAGTATGAAGAATTGAACGAAACGAGATTTGCCGAAATCAAAGTGAAGAACACAACCGTATGGAACTGACTGGGAGCGAATCGAAGCTCGTTACAAATTATGATGAAATAAATTGTAGGATCAGAATCGACATTCGCAAACCGTTATTTAACGATTAACGCGCAACGGTGAGTAAAACTCACTAACTCTCCTCAATTTATATTTTTATATAAATTGTACTTTATTTATTGACTGCTGTATATTGATTGTTAAACTGGACTGTTAAATAGATTTGATTGAAAACGTAGTTATAGTTAATCTATGTACTGTTAATCAAATATGGTTCTGTACAGCAGGATATTTCATTTCAAAATGAAATATGATATATATTATACTGTGTAACATCTGTGGATGCAGGGAGACAGGTTGGAGGAATCCGACTGGGTTCCTCAACAATTATTTTACTGTTTTCATATATTGTGATATATGTTGTGATTTATAATCTGCTATTGATTATGGATGTTAGAACGATATTGATCATCGTTGTTTGATATTTTAAATACCATAAGAAACCCTGACTTGTAAAAAGGAATATTTCAATGTATATCGAAATAAAGGAGTTTTATAAAATCAACCGATTTTATAAAAGGAAACAATTTGAAAATAGAGTATTTATAAAACAAACAAGGTTTTATAAAAGGAAATTATTTATAAAACAAATAGAGTTTTGTAAATAAGAAATATTTATTTAGAAAGTAAATAGAAGTTGTAAATAGGAAATATTTGTAACGGTAAATAGAAGTTGTAAATAGGAAATATTTGTAACGGTAAATAGAAGTTGTAACTAGGGAATATTTGTAACGGTAAGTAAACGTTATAAAAAGGAAATAGTTGTAATGGAAAACGTAGTTTATCAAAAGGAGTTAATCAAACGTAGTTTATCAAAAGGAGTTAATCAAACGTAGTTTATCAAAAGGGGTTAATCGAATATAGAAATTAAGAAGGGAAGTTAAACAAAAATTAGAAACTGACTAGAGACTAGTAAGTTGAATAGTTTTCTGAGTGTTGATCTGATGTTGGTTTCGGCCTTCGGGGTTTATACTTAGAGAATTGTTCTCTTACTAGTTTACAGTTAGGGACTAATAGTTGTGGAATGATAGTGATGCGTAAATGAGGATTGGAAATGTTTTCCAATGTTGAAAATGTATATTTTCTAGTTTTAGAAAATAAGGAAATATGAATATATATATATATATATATATATATATGATTGATGATTGGATCGATAATTCCATTTGGAATTAAGATCGTTGTTTGTACACCGACATATTTTCATTTGATAGTTAAATCACAGACTATCGAAGTTTTGACCATTTTACGTTGTTAATATGGAGAGACCGGTTGGATTATTATCCGAAGAACCACTCCGTATCGACATAAGCGTTGTGATCAAATACGATGAAGAAATTGAAGACGGAGTAAAGTGCGAGGGCTGTCTTGTTTACAGAATAGTGCCTTCGGTTTCGTTCAGTCCCAGAACGAACGTATATGGACGAATGTCTGACAGAATAGTTCCAATGATCGAAAGAGTTGGACTGTACAAATATATATGGTGGCCAACGAATTTATTCCCTTCGCATAATATCCAGAATCTATTTGTGCAGATCCAACTAAATGATTAACGGATCTGATAATGTGGTGAGACGACCCGATTTCCCGTTCTCACGGAAACAAGGTTATCTTTGGAATATAACACAGAAACATATAATAGCAGAACAGAATTAAATAAATACACCAGAATGAACAACAAAATATACTGGATAAAAATAATCATCAGAGTTACACAGTATACAGGATCTTACTTAGTACAAATACAGTTCAGCTATACATAAATGTCTACAGCGGAAATAAACAAAATATGTACAATAGGAGCTGAACAGCATAAAAAGAAATAAATGATAGAATCCATCTTCAGCTCCAGCTATCCAGAAGAGAACCAGCTAAACCTGAATACAAGGCTGCCCGTGTAGAAAAAGGGGCACCCGAGTTTGAGAGTGAAACAAACTACGAGTCAGTCATGGGACTGGTATGAGAAATCCACTCAACACATATATAATTGGCTAATCACAGGACCACGCCACTTTCGTGGAACGGGTTTACTCCATTGGATTGCCAGTGCTTTAAAACAAATCTTTCTTTTAAACATCGCTATGCTTTTTATAAAAATGAAGCCGTTATAAGACTCAGTTCCCATCACACAATGCAACGCAAACCGGAGGATAGAGTTTTTACCTTATAACGGCCAAAATATGCTTGATACGAATAAAACAAAGGCATTTGATATTATTGCTAGTGTATATATGTTTTGAAAACAATTTCAAATCATAACTATCAATCATAGACGGCATTAATGCCCCATACCACTATGTCGCCATATATAGGTATACAATCAAAACCGCACAATCACGTATTTGGAAATTGGATTTCCGTCATGAACCAAGGCAAAAGATAGTCCTTACCGAATTCGAGACGCTCTAGCCCGCCCCTCAGGAACAGCCGCAACTGCCCCCTGGATCGTCAGGGCCGGTCCACCGATGTGGATTATTATGCCTGAACAATACGTTTCCCCGCCCTTTGGGGCGTAAACGAGCCAACGAATGACTCCATCGGACCCGGATCGTCCGATCAAACCGAGGCGCCTCGCAACAGCAACAACCACATAGGTGAAAAGTATATAAATGTCAGGGCTGGTAGGTCACTGACACCACCCTAGCTAGAAAGAAACGCATGCCCTCCCTGAGGTCCTTCCTCCCGTTTTAGGTTCCTACCGGGGTGTGAGGCTCGCGAATTCACGTTACACACAAAGCTACGCCACACAGGCGGTGCTTTGATCATCGCCACAAGACTTTGCTTTTCAACAGAAGCCCTGATCACTGCATCTTAGCATGCCACACAGAATAAATCCTATGTCAGACACACAGTCCATTTACAAGTCCGTTCTGGGTCTGAACGAAACCGGAGGCACTAAATACCTCGCAAACCCTTTGATCAACACGTACGTCTGAACGATCACCACTCATTATCCATATTTCGGGATGCCTCCCAATCAGGACCTCGGTTACCATCCAAACGAGGTGAAGATCTCCGGTCTTCGACCATCGTCTTCATCTTCGAATTTCAATCGTCGGTCGATTATTCGAAATGAGAATTAACTCGGCCTTTTCAAATAATTCACGTATATTCAGAATTTCAAATCGATTTATTTCAATGGTTAAATTATTCAACAACACCAATTGTGTTCTTTAATATAGTTTTCACACCAAACACATTCAACCATCAAACATCACATAAATCAAGCAAATTCAGTTTATTTCCATTCCATATCGCTTACGATATTTTATAACTATTTATCGCTATTTTTATTTATTTTAAAATAGCTAATATATTCAAAACGACGTTTCGGGCCATAACGTGGCCGTGGCGCTGTTTTTCTTCAGATTTGATTTACACATATCTGAAAATCTAACCGTTGGATCTTCACAAAATTTACATCATTAGAAATGTCTTTTCAAAACGAATCCAACGGTTCCAGTTTCGGGAAAATCCGACGGTCGGATCTCCCGGTACAATCGTTTGAAGTTTTGATTTCAAAATACGAACTGCAGCGTCGTTATTCGATTAAATATAATTTTATTTATATATATAAATAAATATAATCGTTTCTGGCGCTGTTTTTCTTCAGATTTGAATTAAACATTCCAGACAATCCAACCGTTGGATTTCTACAAGGTTGGTGCCGTTGGAAAGATTATTCCAAGGCGAACCCGACGGTTGAGGTTTCGGGAAAATCCAATGGTCGGATTTCCCGTACTAGTCGTTTGAAATTACGGTTTCGAAATACGAACTGCACGGCTTCGTTTCGTTTTAATTTTATTTATATTTATATAGTTATATAAATATAGTTCATTCAACGATTTCAATATCGTTTTAACTTCAAAAAATTTTCTAACTCCTTAAATTTTGGAAAAATTTCGCCATAACCTCCCCTGTACCGGGAGCGTCGGGAAATCGCAAATAGCGTCCCGGTCCTTCTAATCTCAAAAAGAAAAAAAAAAAGAAAAAGCCAAGCGGCTAGCCAATAGGCTCAAAATCATCACCCAAACAAATCAGTAAATGTGTACCTATTTGTCGGGCACAAAATTTTATTCCTCTTCTCTAGCCCCTTTGCTATAACCTGTTCAAAGAATATTGCATGTACATATATATACAGTTCATATCATTTTTCATTTTCTATTCAACTTCATATTTGATTTCTATTAGGTTTTAAAAACACCATTCATTCTAATGTTACATAAATAGGTGCAAATCATTTCATTAGCTAATTAATGAATATTTCAACTCATATATGTTTATTTTGAACAAGTGGCTATTTTCAACATTTCACATTTCAACGATTTATGCATACAATAAAAATGTGATTTTTATTGTAAAACGATTCATTTCAAAACACTATTTTTCTATATAGTTCACATAGTCGATAAAAGGTGATATTTATTATCAAACAGTTTATTTCAAAATATGAATACCATTCAACACATGAATTTCTAAACAACGAATGAATATCAATTCAACACATGAATGTTTTCAATAGTTTTTATATATCGATAAAAATGTGATTTTTATTATCGAACGATTTATTTCAAAATATGAATACCATTCAACACATGAATTTCTAAACAACGAATGAATATCAATTCAACACATGAATGTTTTCAATAGTTTTTAGATATAGATAAAAATGTGATTTTTATTATCTAACAGTTTATTTCAAAATATGAATACCATTCAACACATGAATTTCTAAACAACGAATGAATATCAATTCAACACACGAATGTTTTCAATAGTTTTTAGATATAGATAAAAATGTGATTTTTATTATCTAACAGTTTATTTCAAAATATGAATACCATTCAACACATGAATTTCTAAACAACGAATGAATATCAATTCAACACACGAATGTTTTCAATATAAGGAATAAATATAGTTTAAGCATATGAAAATAATTCAAACACACAAATATTATTCAAAATTTCGGCAGCATAACGGCAGGGTAGTTACACCGGCACCGTCCCTAGTACGGCTCCTCGCTCTACCTTAAAACCTCGCGGTTTTTGACAATGGGAATCATGCATCTAATTCGCACGCAGGCGGCATGTTTATATTTTTTTTCCATTTCCACAAACTAATCCTATGTGGTTTCAACCAAATATTTTCCAATCACAATTGGGTATTTTTCAACCACAATCAACCAATATCAATCACAAACAATCCCAAACAATCAATCAATTCCAACCAATAAATATCGTCCATGGTTTGTGGACGAGGGGCGTATATATATATATATATATATAGATATTTATATATAGCAGTTCATTTTCAACTCATATATGTTTATTTATAAAAAGAATTTGAAGAGTGAGAAATCCTCACCAATAGCTATCCACTCACACGATTGTTCCTTAATAGAAACTTCGCCTACTTCGCCTTGTTGTTGCTTTCGTTTCCCGTATTCTCTACATAAGTAAAAATCGAATTTTTACCATGCTATTCAATATATATAAAAATATGATTTTTACTTTTGCTTTCACATATAAAAAATATGATTTTTGCTTTCACATATAAAAATATGATTTTTGCTTTCACATATAAAAATATGTTTTCTATTTTATAAGTCATTTTTAAAATCAGTTTTTATATTCTTTAAAATTTCTTTAAAATCAAATCAGTTTTTATTTAAAAAAACAAAATCAGTTTTTATTCTTTAAAAAAATTCAGTTTTATTTCTTTATATTTTAAAACAGTTTCAGTTTTAAACTTTATTTAATTTATTCAGTTTTTACCTTTTTTTATTCCTTTTCAAAATCAGTTTTTCTCTTTTTTTTTTTTTTATAAATGCAGTTTTATTTTATTTATTTTTTATTTCAAAAACAGGTTTTTATACTTTTTATAAAATTCAGTTTAATACTTATTAAACAAATCACAGTATTTAAAATCAGAACTTAAAACAAAAATAAAATAAATAAATCAAATTAAAAAAAACTTACAGTGCTTCGAAGAAGGGGGGGGGATGCTGATGTCGGCGGCGGCACTTCTGGGGGGGGGAAATGAAGGCGTCGGAGGAGGTGGGCGTTCGCTGGTTCGAACGGTGGTGTCGCGACTGGATTCGACGGGGGGTGCTCGAGGTGGAGGCGGAGGCTGCGGGGAGGCGGTGAGTGGCTTCGAGATGGGGGGTGGCGGCGTGAGTTCGTCGGCGGCTCGAGGTTGGGGGGGGGGGGGGGCGGCTCCGATTAGATTTAGGTTTTTGGTTTTTTTTTTCTTTTTTTTTTTCTTCTGTTTCGAATTATAACTAACGGGGGGGGGGCCAATCAGAAGGGAAAAAGGGGGAGAAAGAGTACCCTTTTTTTTTTTTTTTTTATTTAATTTAAATTTGCAAAAGGGTTGACTTTCATCCACGACCTCGAAACGGGGCCCACCGCCTGTCGCCCATAGCGTTTCACCCCCATTCCGAACACAATGGGATATGTATCGCAAGCTGGTTTGATCATTACAATCGGTTTCCTTTTGAATTTACATTTAAATCACTATATTGAATTTTAAACGCACATTTCAAATTACCGGGGTCACATACTAACTAGAAAAATTCCAGAAAAATATTTTCTAGTTTCGTATTGACGATTCGGTCCTAACAAAACTAGTTTCGTCGAATTCTGAGACCGTTTGAAAAATGGCCAATTTCCAGTCGATTAAATTCAATAGAAACTGGTCAAACGCGTTTTCTTTTGCCACGCTCACATATTGATTCGAAAAATTATGAAATTTGAAACCTAGCAATAACTTGACACTGCGGACCCAACAAAAGTGGTTTCGTCGAAATCCGAGGTCGTTTGCAAAATGTCCATTTTTAAGGGCCTGAATTCCATAGCGACTATTCAGAATTTTTAACTGGACATATCTTTTGATTCCCGCTATCAAATTCCGATTGGTTAGATTCGTTAGAAAGATATTACCAATAAGATCCTAATGTTTTTGGTCTCACTAAAATCCGGATTGTTTTGCACCCGGTATATTCAATTGAAGTTTGAAATCGAATTATCGAACTACCGCGCCATTTTCAATTCTATATATAATTATAATTAATTATATTCGTTTTCAAATGTCGATTCAAACTCAGTTTTCATCGTCATTAACTAAAATATTTATTTTAAATATTTAAAATCCATTATTTTAGCCAATTTAAAATTTTTAAATTGGTTCAGATTTTCTGGGTCGTTACAATCTCCCCCACTTAAAACTTTTCGTCCCCGAAAAGGAATAAAGTCGAAAGTGGTTTGATAATTCTACGATCACACAATACAACAACCAATTTGTTTTTAATATTCAGAGTATAGAATAAACAATGCACATCCATGGGAAGAAAATAGCAACAGAATAGAGAATTAAATGGTAATGCAAAGTAGGGTAAATGTACCTTGCACCGGAGTCAATCAGAGATATCTACTCGGCATCTAGGATAAGCTTTCTGAATGCTCTCCTCAGTTTCCCAAGTACAATCTCGCGGATCTCCACTCCATTGCACTTTGACTAAGTGAACCTTCTTGTTCCTCAGCTCTTTGGCTTCTTTGCCGATAATCTTTAGCGGCTCTCGCCTCACAGCTAATTCTGGAGTAATTTCTATGTCCTGCTGAGCTGCTTCTTCCACGATCAAGTCTGGATCATGAACGTGCTTTCGAAGTTGAGATATATGAAATACATCATGCACACCAGGCAACCAGTCAGGCAATTTGACCCTATAAGCGAGAGTTCCAATCCGTTCCAGAATAGGAAACGGACCAATAAATTTGGGTGCTAGCTTTCCAGTTTTACCGAACCTGATAACTCCTCTCATCGGCGATACTTTCAAATATACATAGTCGCCAACCTCAAAGGATATATCTCTTCTTCTTTTATCGGCATAGCTCTTTTGTCGGCTTTGAGCGGCGAGCAATCGTTTCTTAATAAAATCGACTTTGTCGGCCGCTTCTCGAATCATATCAGGACCCAACACAAGTCTATTTCCTGGTTCGACCCAGCAAGCAGGAGATCGGCAAGGTCTACCATACAATGCTTCGAATGGCGACATTGTCAGACTCACCTGGTAGCTGTTGTTATAAGAGAACTCAGCCAAATGTAGATTGTCTTCCCATGATCCACCGAAATCTATAACACAAGCCCGCAATAGATCTTCTAGAATGCGATTCACCCTCTCAGTCTGACCGTCTGTCTGAGGATGATAAGCGGTGCTCAAGTTTAACTTCGTTCCCAGCTCGACTTGAAATGCTTCCCAGAATTTACTAGTGAATATTGTATCTCTATCACTGACTATACTGAGCGGCACTCCATGCAGTCTAACTATTTCCCTGAAGTATATCTGCGCCAGACTCTGAGCAGTTCTGTTTGATTTGACAGGTATAAAATGGGCGGTCTTCGTGAAGCGATCTACGATCACCCAAATACTGTCATTTCCTTTTCTGGTTCTGGGCAAACCATCAATGAAATCCATGGAGATATGCTCCCACTTCCAACCAGGAACTTCCAGCGGTTGTAATAATCCAGCCAGTTTCTGTTGGTCGCTTTTAACTAGCTGGCAAGTAGGGCATCGACTAACATATATCGAAACGTCTCTTTTCATAGCCTTCCACCAGAAAGTTCTTTTGAGATCGTTATACATTTTGGCCACACCAGGATGGATACTCAGCTTGGACTTGTGACACTCGTCTAACACTTCCCTTTTTAACTCTGGGATGTCAGGAACACAAATCCTTCCTTTTAATCTCAAGGTCTCGTCGTTATCTATTTGAAAACACGAGGGTTCGCCTTTCTGAATCCTTTTGATCATATCTTTAATAAAGTTATCCTCCTTCTGAAGAATAGATATTTTGTCAATCAAGGAAGTCGTGATAATAAAGCTGGCGATCATTACATTCTTTCGACTCAGCGCATCGGCCACGACATTGGCTTTCCCTGGAGTATATATAATTTCAAAGTCATATGCTGCAAGAAACTCCAGCCAACGTTGCTGCCTCAAATTCAAGTCCTTCTGAGTGAACAGATACTTTAATGACTGATGATCTGTAAACAGTTCGAATCTCTCACCGAGAAGATAGTGTCTCCAGATTTTCAAAGAGAATATGATAGCCAATAACTCAAGATCATGAGTTACATAGTTTTTCTCGTGCGGCTTCAGTTGACGGCTAGCATAAGCAATTACTTGGCCTCTTTGCATTAACACTGCGCCAAGGCCTTCTCTAGAAGCATCAGTCCAGACTTTTAGATCCTGGTTGCCATCAATGATGGTTAACACTGGAGCTGTTGTTAATCTTAACTTTAGCTCTTCAAAAGCCTCCTCACTCTTTTCAGTCCATTTGAACTTAGAATGCTTCTTTGTAAGCTTCGTTAAGTGGCCAGATATCTTCGAAAAGTCTTTAACGAACTTCCGATAATAGCTAGCCAGTCCAAGAAAACTGCGAACTTCAGTGGGAGTACTGGGCTGTTTCCAATTTTGAATGGCTGTGATTTTGCTTGGATCCACAGCGATTCCATCTTTCGATACGACATGG
Organism: Allium sativum; assembly: GCA_030737875.1. Classification (NCBI taxonomy): domain Eukaryota; kingdom Viridiplantae; phylum Streptophyta; class Magnoliopsida; order Asparagales; family Amaryllidaceae; genus Allium; species Allium sativum. Next base: position 484,690,313 of record CM060915.1, read on the forward strand.
CCCAGAAATTTCACTTCATCTTGCCAGAATATACATTTGGAAAACTTTGCTTTCAATACATTCCTTCTGAGGATTTCTAACACTTGTTCCAGATGCTTTTCATGTTCGGCCTTTGATTTAGAGAAGATTAGAATATCATCAATAAAAACCAGAACGAATTTATTCAAAACCCCTCTGAACACTCTATTCATCAGATCGACGAAATAAGCTGGAGCGTTACATAAGCCGAACGGCATTACTAACCACTCGTAGAATAAGTCGGGGCCTCTGAACGCTGTCATTGGAACACACTCTTCGGCAATTCGAAGTTGATGGAAACCTGTAGCTAGGTCCATTCGCGAAAATACTTGTGCTCCATTTAATCGATCCAACAAATCATCTATTCGCGGCAATGGATATTTGTTCTTTATGGTCTGCTTGTTCAAATCACGATAATCCACACATAGACGTAGAGTACCGTCAGATTTTGGGACAAACACCACTGCTGCACCCCAATCAGAGAAACTAGGCCTTATCAGACCTTTCCATACTAGTTGTCTTGTTTGATTGTCTAATTCCTCCTTCTCTTTCAAGGACATTCTTCGAATAGCGTGAACTACCGGCCTTGCATTCGGAATCAAAGCAATCTTGAAATCTATTTCTCTCTGCGGAGGTAAGCGAACAACTTCTTCGAACACATCCGCATAGTTCTTGACAACAGGAATGTCTTTGATGAGGTCAGGAATATTCTCTGTGACTTCAGGGATATTTTCTATTTGGGCTGGAGAAACATTCAAAGCTGCCCAGAAGTCCTTTCTATTAGCATTCTGACCTTCACAGGGAATGGTTATATAATCACCTGATTTAATCTTCGCCTTTACGACCCTCTCGGCGCATTTGACTTCAGCTTCATATTTGGTCAACCAGTCTAACCCCAAGATAAGATCAAACTCTTTGAAATTCATGACGACCGCGATGGTAGGAAACCGATAACGAGAGAAAGAAACCGGCACTCCACAAATCCAACTGAGATCAATGGAACCCCCAACTGGATTCTGGACAGTCATTGGTTCCTTGAGCTTCTTCAAATTCAAATCCAGTTTCTTAGCTGCATCTTTGGAAATGAAGCTTCGTGACGCGCCTGTGTCAAACAGTACTTTAACTGGGATGTCTTTGACAGTTAGCGTGCCTTCTAAAACATCTGGCCTTTCCTGAATAGCTGAGGGCTCAGAAGTTTCTGCCACTTCATTCACTTGAACTATCTCAGTCTTTTTCAACTGCCAGCAATCTTGCTTTACGTGACCAAACTGGTCGCATTGATTGCACCTTTGCTTTCCTTGAAAATCCTTCTTTGCTTTAGATCCACTCTTTCTTTGTTCGTTCCAAGATTTGCAACTTATCGCCAAATGTCCTTTTCTATTGCAGCTTGAGCACGTGGCGGTCATTATTCGTTCGTTCCCAGATTCAGCCCTTTTTCTCTTGGCACTGGGCCTCTTATTGACTTCAGACCTCGTACTGGTTTCAGGAATATCAGTTTCTGACCCTGTTTTGTCACTAGAACAGACTTCTTCTTCGTCGCGCAACATTCCTTTCTTATGGAGATCTTCGTACTGATAAGCCATATAAATCATTTCTGAGAAAGGAAGCTTCACATGCCCCAATACCTTATTCTGGTATTTCCTTTGAAGTCCGTGAATAAATCTCAGATTTTTCCTCTTCGGATTTTGAATTAGATGAGGAGCAAAGTGAGAAAGTTCATTAAATTTCTTATGATATTCGGGAATTGTCATGTCTCCTTGTATCAGATAAGAAAATTCGTCGCATAGTCGCTCTGTCGCTTCGGGAGGAGTAAATCTTTCTAAGAAAATCACTTTGAATCTGTCCCAGGTGATATCACCTTCTGGATTATCCTTAACAACAGAATCCCACCAGAACAAAGCTTCATCTTCCAGTGCCCAGGAGGCCAGTAATCTTTTCTGGTCATCCCTAAGCTTTAATGCTTCGAATATTTTCTCAACCGAACGAATCCAAGCTTGGGTTCTCATAATAGATTCTTCGCCCGAGAACGGCTTTCCACCCAGATTTCTATACTTCATGAATAGAGCTTCAATATCCGGGCTAGTATTACTTCTTCTGTTTCTGGCACTCATTTTCTAGTTCTTCTGCAGATAGCAGATCAAGTGTCAGGTCACAGAAAAGGTATTTTAAAATATAGAGACAAATACTTGAAGTGTAAATGTGTCTATCGAAGTGTATTCATTCTGCTTTACTCATACTAGGATATTGCTGATCCTATCTGTATTGAGTTACCCGTCCTAGAACACTACTGGTTCTATTTCTGACGAGTTCGTTCAAATGTTATATTCCAGAACTAAGCTTAACCAAAGCTCCGATACCACGTTGAGACGACCCGATTTCCCGTTCTCACGGAAACAAGGTTATCTTTGGAATATAACACAGAAACATATAATAGCAGAACAGAATTAAATAAATACACCAGAATGAACAACAAAATATACTGGATAAAAATAATCATCAGAGTTACACAGTATACAGGATCTTACTTAGTACAAATACAGTTCAGCTATACATAAATGTCTACAGCGGAAATAAACAAAATATGTACAATAGGAGCTGAACAGCATAAAAAGAAATAAATGATAGAATCCATCTTCAGCTCCAGCTATCCAGAAGAGAACCAGCTAAACCTGAATACAAGGCTGCCCGTGTAGAAAAAGGGGCACCCGAGTTTGAGAGTGAAACAAACTACGAGTCAGTCATGGGACTGGTATGAGAAATCCACTCAACACATATATAATTGGCTAATCACAGGACCACGCCACTTTCGTGGAACGGGTTTACTCCATTGGATTGCCAGTGCTTTAAAACAAATCTTTCTTTTAAACATCGCTATGCTTTTTATAAAAATGAAGCCGTTATAAGACTCAGTTCCCATCACACAATGCAACGCAAACCGGAGGATAGAGTTTTTACCTTATAACGGCCAAAATATGCTTGATACGAATAAAACAAAGGCATTTGATATTATTGCTAGTGTATATATGTTTTGAAAACAATTTCAAATCATAACTATCAATCATAGACGGCATTAATGCCCCATACCACTATGTCGCCATATATAGGTATACAATCAAAACCGCACAATCACGTATTTGGAAATTGGATTTCCGTCATGAACCAAGGCAAAAGATAGTCCTTACCGAATTCGAGACGCTCTAGCCCGCCCCTCAGGAACAGCCGCAACTGCCCCCTGGATCGTCAGGGCCGGTCCACCGATGTGGATTATTATGCCTGAACAATACGTTTCCCCGCCCTTTGGGGCGTAAACGAGCCAACGAATGACTCCATCGGACCCGGATCGTCCGATCAAACCGAGGCGCCTCGCAACAGCAACAACCACATAGGTGAAAAGTATATAAATGTCAGGGCTGGTAGGTCACTGACACCACCCTAGCTAGAAAGAAACGCATGCCCTCCCTGAGGTCCTTCCTCCCGTTTTAGGTTCCTACCGGGGTGTGAGGCTCGCGAATTCACGTTACACACAAAGCTACGCCACACAGGCGGTGCTTTGATCATCGCCACAAGACTTTGCTTTTCAACAGAAGCCCTGATCACTGCATCTTAGCATGCCACACAGAATAAATCCTATGTCAGACACACAGTCCATTTACAAGTCCGTTCTGGGTCTGAACGAAACCGGAGGCACTAAATACCTCGCAAACCCTTTGATCAACACGTACGTCTGAACGATCACCACTCATTATCCATATTTCGGGATGCCTCCCAATCAGGACCTCGGTTACCATCCAAACGAGGTGAAGATCTCCGGTCTTCGACCATCGTCTTCATCTTCGAATTTCAATCGTCGGTCGATTATTCGAAATGAGAATTAACTCGGCCTTTTCAAATAATTCACGTATATTCAGAATTTCAAATCGATTTATTTCAATGGTTAAATTATTCAACAACACCAATTGTGTTCTTTAATATAGTTTTCACACCAAACACATTCAACCATCAAACATCACATAAATCAAGCAAATTCAGTTTATTTCCATTCCATATCGCTTACGATATTTTATAACTATTTATCGCTATTTTTATTTATTTTAAAATAGCTAATATATTCAAAACGACGTTTCGGGCCATAACGTGGCCGTGGCGCTGTTTTTCTTCAGATTTGATTTACACATATCTGAAAATCTAACCGTTGGATCTTCACAAAATTTACATCATTAGAAATGTCTTTTCAAAACGAATCCAACGGTTCCAGTTTCGGGAAAATCCGACGGTCGGATCTCCCGGTACAATCGTTTGAAGTTTTGATTTCAAAATACGAACTGCAGCGTCGTTATTCGATTAAATATAATTTTATTTATATATATAAATAAATATAATCGTTTCTGGCGCTGTTTTTCTTCAGATTTGAATTAAACATTCCAGACAATCCAACCGTTGGATTTCTACAAGGTTGGTGCCGTTGGAAAGATTATTCCAAGGCGAACCCGACGGTTGAGGTTTCGGGAAAATCCAATGGTCGGATTTCCCGTACTAGTCGTTTGAAATTACGGTTTCGAAATACGAACTGCACGGCTTCGTTTCGTTTTAATTTTATTTATATTTATATAGTTATATAAATATAGTTCATTCAACGATTTCAATATCGTTTTAACTTCAAAAAATTTTCTAACTCCTTAAATTTTGGAAAAATTTCGCCATAACCTCCCCTGTACCGGGAGCGTCGGGAAATCGCAAATAGCGTCCCGGTCCTTCTAATCTCAAAAAGAAAAAAAAAAAGAAAAAGCCAAGCGGCTAGCCAATAGGCTCAAAATCATCACCCAAACAAATCAGTAAATGTGTACCTATTTGTCGGGCACAAAATTTTATTCCTCTTCTCTAGCCCCTTTGCTATAACCTGTTCAAAGAATATTGCATGTACATATATATACAGTTCATATCATTTTTCATTTTCTATTCAACTTCATATTTGATTTCTATTAGGTTTTAAAAACACCATTCATTCTAATGTTACATAAATAGGTGCAAATCATTTCATTAGCTAATTAATGAATATTTCAACTCATATATGTTTATTTTGAACAAGTGGCTATTTTCAACATTTCACATTTCAACGATTTATGCATACAATAAAAATGTGATTTTTATTGTAAAACGATTCATTTCAAAACACTATTTTTCTATATAGTTCACATAGTCGATAAAAGGTGATATTTATTATCAAACAGTTTATTTCAAAATATGAATACCATTCAACACATGAATTTCTAAACAACGAATGAATATCAATTCAACACATGAATGTTTTCAATAGTTTTTATATATCGATAAAAATGTGATTTTTATTATCGAACGATTTATTTCAAAATATGAATACCATTCAACACATGAATTTCTAAACAACGAATGAATATCAATTCAACACATGAATGTTTTCAATAGTTTTTAGATATAGATAAAAATGTGATTTTTATTATCTAACAGTTTATTTCAAAATATGAATACCATTCAACACATGAATTTCTAAACAACGAATGAATATCAATTCAACACACGAATGTTTTCAATAGTTTTTAGATATAGATAAAAATGTGATTTTTATTATCTAACAGTTTATTTCAAAATATGAATACCATTCAACACATGAATTTCTAAACAACGAATGAATATCAATTCAACACACGAATGTTTTCAATATAAGGAATAAATATAGTTTAAGCATATGAAAATAATTCAAACACACAAATATTATTCAAAATTTCGGCAGCATAACGGCAGGGTAGTTACACCGGCACCGTCCCTAGTACGGCTCCTCGCTCTACCTTAAAACCTCGCGGTTTTTGACAATGGGAATCATGCATCTAATTCGCACGCAGGCGGCATGTTTATATTTTTTTTCCATTTCCACAAACTAATCCTATGTGGTTTCAACCAAATATTTTCCAATCACAATTGGGTATTTTTCAACCACAATCAACCAATATCAATCACAAACAATCCCAAACAATCAATCAATTCCAACCAATAAATATCGTCCATGGTTTGTGGACGAGGGGCGTATATATATATATATATATATAGATATTTATATATAGCAGTTCATTTTCAACTCATATATGTTTATTTATAAAAAGAATTTGAAGAGTGAGAAATCCTCACCAATAGCTATCCACTCACACGATTGTTCCTTAATAGAAACTTCGCCTACTTCGCCTTGTTGTTGCTTTCGTTTCCCGTATTCTCTACATAAGTAAAAATCGAATTTTTACCATGCTATTCAATATATATAAAAATATGATTTTTACTTTTGCTTTCACATATAAAAAATATGATTTTTGCTTTCACATATAAAAATATGATTTTTGCTTTCACATATAAAAATATGTTTTCTATTTTATAAGTCATTTTTAAAATCAGTTTTTATATTCTTTAAAATTTCTTTAAAATCAAATCAGTTTTTATTTAAAAAAACAAAATCAGTTTTTATTCTTTAAAAAAATTCAGTTTTATTTCTTTATATTTTAAAACAGTTTCAGTTTTAAACTTTATTTAATTTATTCAGTTTTTACCTTTTTTTATTCCTTTTCAAAATCAGTTTTTCTCTTTTTTTTTTTTTTATAAATGCAGTTTTATTTTATTTATTTTTTATTTCAAAAACAGGTTTTTATACTTTTTATAAAATTCAGTTTAATACTTATTAAACAAATCACAGTATTTAAAATCAGAACTTAAAACAAAAATAAAATAAATAAATCAAATTAAAAAAAACTTACAGTGCTTCGAAGAAGGGGGGGGGATGCTGATGTCGGCGGCGGCACTTCTGGGGGGGGGAAATGAAGGCGTCGGAGGAGGTGGGCGTTCGCTGGTTCGAACGGTGGTGTCGCGACTGGATTCGACGGGGGGTGCTCGAGGTGGAGGCGGAGGCTGCGGGGAGGCGGTGAGTGGCTTCGAGATGGGGGGTGGCGGCGTGAGTTCGTCGGCGGCTCGAGGTTGGGGGGGGGGGGGCGGCTCCGATTAGATTTAGGTTTTTGGTTTTTTTTTTCTTTTTTTTTTCCTTCTGTTTCGAATTATAACTAACGGGGGGGGGCCAATCAGAAGGGAAAAAGGGGGAGAAAGAGTACCCTTTTTTTTTTTTTTTTTATTTAATTTAAATTTGCAAAAGGGTTGACTTTCATCCACGACCTCGAAACGGGGCCCACCGCCTGTCGCCCATAGCGTTTCACCCCCATTCCGAACACAATGGGATATGTATCGCAAGCTGGTTTGATCATTACAATCGGTTTCCTTTTGAATTTACATTTAAATCACTATATTGAATTTTAAACGCACATTTCAAATTACCGGGGTCACATACTAACTAGAAAAATTCCAGAAAAATATTTTCTAGTTTCGTATTGACGATTCGGTCCTAACAAAACTAGTTTCGTCGAATTCTGAGACCGTTTGAAAAATGGCCAATTTCCAGTCGATTAAATTCAATAGAAACTGGTCAAACGCGTTTTCTTTTGCCACGCTCACATATTGATTCGAAAAATTATGAAATTTGAAACCTAGCAATAACTTGACACTGCGGACCCAACAAAAGTGGTTTCGTCGAAATCCGAGGTCGTTTGCAAAATGTCCATTTTTAAGGGCCTGAATTCCATAGCGACTATTCAGAATTTTTAACTGGACATATCTTTTGATTCCCGCTATCAAATTCCGATTGGTTAGATTCGTTAGAAAGATATTACCAATAAGATCCTAATGTTTTTGGTCTCACTAAAATCCGGATTGTTTTGCACCCGGTATATTCAATTGAAGTTTGAAATCGAATTATCGAACTACCGCGCCATTTTCAATTCTATATATAATTATAATTAATTATATTCGTTTTCAAATGTCGATTCAAACTCAGTTTTCATCGTCATTAACTAAAATATTTATTTTAAATATTTAAAATCCATTATTTTAGCCAATTTAAAATTTTTAAATTGGTTCAGATTTTCTGGGTCGTTACATGTGGCATTCAAAGTGATCGTGTTATCAATGAATGGAAAGTAAGCATAGCTTTTAGCCTCACATCCGGTAAATGACAGAAATCGGGCAGGCAGCATGGCTAAGTCGGTCGCACCGAAGTAGGGTGTATAATCACCTATCTAGAGAATATTCATTTGCTTCTTAAATCTATCAATGCTGTCCCATATATATACGGGAAACGGTTGCTGATCCCAACCGTTGGTGATGTACATTCGATACACTCAAGCGAAATGAGTGGTCGGTCATGTGTGGCTGAGTTGCAAGATGTTCTTGTTGAACTCCAGTGTATCGTTCCTAGAGTACACTGATCGGAAGGTGGATCCATACCTTGTCATAGTTGGAAACCCAATCATCCAATACGCACCTGCGGTTTTGATTGTATACTATATATGTAGAACGTGAGATGCAAGCGTTTCTACTAGACTGATATCTATTTGTATTTAGACATTATCATAATATCAAATGATATTGCTTTTCAAAGATGTTTGGATTCTCATAAGGGAAAAACCCGTTCCGTATTCACGGCGTGGTCTTATGAGATATCATATACCTGTTTAAATGATTTGAGTTTACTCACACCAGTCACATGACTGACCCGGAGTTTATTTGTTTTGTCTTCCCTAAACTCTTGGGTGCCTAAATTTGTACGGGCAGTCAAGTAGTCGGGATTTACAGATGCACTTGGAGAGATTGGAGCAGGAGGCTTCAGCAGTCGATAGCTATTATTTATTCCGCTGTGATGTTATATGTTGTACTCTGAAAATGGTATGTATAAACAGTTATAACTTTGTATTTCAAAAGTTATGTTATATTTTATTCATTCCGCTGTGAGATTCGTGTTACTCTGATGTTGTTGTTGTGGTCTTCTTATTCTTCTATTCTAAGTTTCTATCTTATCTATCCTCACCCTCTATCTTCTTTCTATTAGTTTCTTGAATTTCCAGTGCAATTTGGGGTTGGACTTGTGTTATTTAGTCAGCTCAAATTGGACCGGATTTTCGGGTCACTACACCTTTGGATTAACTAACTTCGAATAACTCCTTTGGATTAACTAACTTCGAATAACTCCTTATTCGATAACTACTCTTCGAATAAATAATATTCGATAACTCTTCTCGAATAACTAAATTCGATTAACTCAAATTGAAGAACTAATATTCAATTAACTCTTACGTGTTTAACACTATTCGAATAACTCCTTTGGATTAACTAACTTCGAATAACTCCTTTGGATTAACTAACTTCGAATAACTCCTTATTCGATAACTACTCTTCGAATAAATAATATTCGATAACTCTTCTCAAATGAATAACCTTTGATTTCTCCACTCGAATAAACTATATTCGATTACTCTTCTCTCGAATACACTATATTCGACTCTAACTGGTCCACTTTAACTGGTCAACTTTTAACTGGTCAACTCTAACTGTTTATCTTTAACTGGTAAACTTTAACTGGTTAACTCAACTGGTTTAACCTAACTGGTTAACTCAAATGGTTTAACCTAACTTGATTTACTTGTCTCGATTAACTGAACTAATCCACTTAGTTTAACTTAGTTAATTCACTTTGATTAACTCTAACCGATTTACTTATTTTAACTTAGCTAATTCACTTTGATTAACCCAACAAATTTACTTCGATTAACCAATTAGTTTAACTTGACTAATTCACTTAGTTTGACGCAACTAATTCACTTTGATTTACAAATTAGTTTAACTTAACTAAGTCACTTAGTTTGACGCAACTAATTCACTTTGATTTACAAATTAGTTTAACTTAACTAAGTCACTTAGTTTGACGCAACTAATTCACTTTGATTTACAAATTAGTTTAACCTAACTAAGTCACTTCGATTAACCGCTTAGTTTATCTTAACTAATTTACTTTGGTTAACTTAACCAATTACTTTGATTAACTCGACTAACTTGCTTTGGTTAACCTAACAAATTACTTTGTTTAACTCGACTAACTTGCTTTGGTTAACCTAACCAATTACTTTGTTTAATCCTTTTATCACACTCTGGTTATAATTCCTACTTCTACAATATCTCCTTAAAATCCATATCGTGTTATACTTGTGTGCGAAGCACGTGTTTAAATCTATCCTTGTATAATTCTATTTATTTTCCGAACAAGTGTTCCTTTATTTATTCCCTAAATAAATATCCCTTTATTCCATTTATTTATAATCTAAATAAATGTTCCTTTTTTTCATTTATTTTCTAAATAAATGTTTCCTTTTTCATTTATTTATTTTCAAATTAAATAAATGTTTTCCTTTTATAAAATCCTATCGATTTTAAAAATTAGATTCATTTTCAATATAAACCTTGAAAATCCCCTTATCAACATTTCGGTATGTTATGGTATTCAATCATATCAAATTACGATGTTCAATATCGTCCAAGCACATAAAATCGCCCACAGATTTTATATCATATCATATAACAATATATGGAAAACAATAAAATAACTGTTGAGGAATCCAGTCGGATTCCTCCAACCTGTTTCCCTGCATCACAGATGTTAGACAATATAGATAACATCACTTTCAGTTCCATATGATATATTCTGTTAAACAAAATCAATATAGAAATTTAACTAACTGACTAGCAGTTCAATCAAACAATCAACACACAGTCAAACAGACAATTTTAACAGTTCTAACAATACAACATGAAATTATAAACTGTTCAGAGTTAGTGAGATTTACTCACATTGTCCATAATCGTTAACCAATGATTTACGGTTTGTCGATTCTGATTAGACGTACAATTTATTTTGTAATAAATTTAGACGAGCTCCATATCCGTTCCAACCAATTCCAGATTTTTGTGTCTGTCCATACGAGTCTATCGGATCTTGTTTTCACCGGATTCGGATAACATATTGACAAAGATCTTTTTCATTTCCTTTTCCTTTTTGATTGGGCCTTGCACATTACATTATTTCAGCCCATCCACCTGCTAAACAACCGGACCCGAGTCCACTTCCTCTCCAAAAATGTAAGTCCAGCCCCTCCATTTAAAAACTGGGCTCACTACTAAAAAGTCTCAGCCCAAATACTTATTTAAATGAACTAAATGGCTTACTATTCTTTTCCGGCCCATCTATAAACCGCAGGCCCAATACCCTACTCCTCCTACCTCGATCATCTCGCCACAGCCTTCACATACTCCCTTCCCCTCCTGGATCCCACGCTACAGCCCATCACCGCAACACTGCTCAACGCAGACCACACCACATCCGCCCCTCATCTTTACTCCATCTTCTTCATGCAACCAATAACACACCTTCACCACTTCAAATATAAACAAAGCTGCCATCACGTTAGCTTCCTTCCATCATAACATTCCCACGCACAGCTCTTCAAAACTGGCACATACCCCTCCGTTCTATACACCTCCGAATAAAAAAATAACACCACCACTCTAAACAACTCCCATACGCATAGTACTTGCTCACCCAAAAATATACACACATGCCCACTCCTGCATTTCTCATCTTCCTCAACACGGTCTCCACGAACCCCCATAGTAGCCGTGACTCAAACCCCTACCATATTGACTCGCAACTGCCTTTTTTTTTGTGTGAGAACAACACGTGTATCATCTCTTCACTGGCCTAAGAAGTTGCGGATTTTTGGTTGGAGACATGAAGGAAGAGCGGCGGCTACGAAATTTGACCGCAGGAGAAAGTGAAACAAGGGTTTAGGGGGTGAGTGTATTTATAGTATTTTGTTGAGGATGTTTTGAGAAACCACGATTTTGGTTGAGGGCCAAGGGTTTTTGGGTGGTTGAAATATGAGGAAGACGTGGCCTTCTATTCCATCAAGAATGAGTTAGGATATTTGTTTTAAGTTGTAAACTTTTAACATACTTCGTTAAATCAAATTATATCCACATACGAGCATTGCGGACTGAGATAAATACACCATTGAGATGAGCTCGGTGTCACGATCCCAAAAATGTAATAATACCGGTTAACTTATTCTGTGAAACCCCAAAATATTGATTACAGGGTGCAAAATACTTCAAATGAAAAGTTGCTTATTTAATTAATTAAAAATTACAGAAAAATTCTAAAAATTGAATTATCACTATGTCCCAAAAGAACCTTGTCTAAATTCAAACCCGATCTCTAGTTATATCGAATAAACCATTACGGTCGATAAACAATTCTATAGCGACTATTTTAAAATTTGATTTGGACATATCTCAAAATCTACACGACGAAATCCCGATTTTTCTCTTCCACTAGAAAGATATACTCTGCCAGCTCCACACGTTTCTTGTTTCACAGAAATCCGGCTTAAAACGAATCCTGTACATTCAGTTGAAGTTCAAATCGCCAAATTGCGAACTGCCGCGACGTTTTCAGGTTCGTTTTAATTATAATTATAAATTATACGTTCGAACGTTTTACTTTAAGTTATCGATATCGCCAAATCGATATATAAATAATTAAATAAATTAATTATTCGACAGCTAACAAAACGCGCCATTACAATATATATAGATAAAAATGTGATTTTTATATTTAAAACACGAACACCATTCAACATATGAATTTCTAATCAACGAATGAATATCGATTCAACACATGAAGGTTTTCTATAGTTTATATATATAGATAAAAATGTGATTTTTATATTTAAAACACGAACACCATTCAACACATGGATTTCTAATCAACGAATGAAAATCGATTCAACACAAGAAGGTTTTCTATAGTTTATATATATAGATAAAAATGTGATTTTTATATTTAAAACACGAACACCATTCAACACATGAATTTCTAATCAACGAATGAATATCGATTCAACACATGAAGGTTTTCTATAGTTTATATATATATAGATAAAAATGTGATTTTTATATTTAAAACACGAACACCATTCAACACATGAATGTCTAATCAACGAATGAATATCGATTCAACACATGAAGGTTTTCTATTCAGCGAATAAATATAGTTGCAGCAAATGAAAATAATTCAAACACATGAATATTATTCAAAATTTCGGCAGCATAACGGCAGGGTAGTTAAAACCGGGACCATCCCTAGTACGGCTCCTCGCTCTACCTTAAAACCTCGCGGTTTTTGACAATGGGGATCATGCATCTAGTTCGCACGCAGGCGACATGTATATATCTATTTCATTTCCACAAACTAATCCTATGTGGTTTCAACCAAATATTTCTCAACAACAAATGGGTATTTTTCAACCACAATCAATCAATATCAACCACAAACAATCCCAATCAACCATTCGCTATCAATCAATTTTCACACCAATCACAACCAATAAATATCGTCCATGGTTTGTGGACGAGGGGCGTATATATATATATATTTATATATAGCAATTCACTTCTATTTCAACACATATATAAATTTTACAATGCATATACAAATTATACATCGAACGTACAACTTATACAACGCTTATACATGAGGTGTACAACGCTTATATAACTCATACATCGACTATATAATTTATACATCGTCGTTTTCCATATCATTTATAAATTAGAAATCTCATATTGGGTTCCACTCAACCAAAAATAGCAGAAGGCTCAGAAAAATATGCGGTCTCTTCTAGAATGTAGAAGACGTCCACACGGTCACGATGTTTCCTGTTTCATCGAATTTCGTTAACGAACGAAAAAGATATGATTTTTCAAAGTTCAGATGTAATAAAAGACCCACCTTTCACGATGGTTCAAAACTAGGTTTTGATCTTTCGATCAAACCGTTGCGCGATAGGAGAATCAGCTCACACAGCGTCGAAGAGCTTCGAACCACCTTCCCGGCGCCGGTGGTTTCACTCCGTTCGGTGGCGCCCTAAAGGCTCGGCGGCGCTCCAAAGTCGTTGACTTTGAGGACCCGTATCTCCCTCCACACTTGATGATAACTAGCAAACCTTAGATGGATTTGAAGAGGAAACGAAGAGCTTTGAAATGAATCAAGAATCACTCGATTTCATTGTGAAACGTGGGAGAAATCGAAGAGAGAAGGTGGCGACATCATTTCCGTCATGCGCAGTATACATCGGGGAGAGAGAAAATGGTAACTGGCCAATGGGAGATTTTCTTTATATTTATATTTTTTAAATGTCGAAAATACCCCCTTTCCCACACGAACGCCAATTCAAACCCAACGACTATCGTCCCTAGCGTTTTACCCCCATTCCGAACACAATGGGATATGTTTCGTAGGCCCATTCGACTGTTTCAGTCTGTTTTTCTTCAAATTAAAATATATAACATTCAATATTCACTTTGAACCTACATTTCAATTTGCCAGGGCCACAAACTGATTCGAAAAATTCCAGAAAAATATATCTAGCTATATTTTGATGATACGGTCCCAACAAAACTAGTTTCGTCGAATTTTGAGACCGTTTGCAAAAAGGCCCATTTCTGGTCGATCCAATTTAACTATAATTGATCAAAACACGTTTTCCTTTGCCACGCTCACATACTAGCTTCAAAAATTATGAAATTTGAAACATGGCAATAACTTCACATCCCAGATCCAATAAAAGTGGTTTCGTTGAATTCCGAGGTTGTTTGCAAAATGGCCAATTTCACGGGCTATATAAATTTCATAGCGACCTTTCTGAAAATTCATTTGGCCATAACTTTTGCTTTCCGCTATGAAAATTCGATTTTTCAGATTCGTTAGAAAGGTATTCACTAACAGATTTAAATATTTTTGGTTTCACTCAAATCCGTTTTGTTTTGCACCCGGTACAGTCCGAAAAAGTTTGAATTCAATTTTTGAAACTGCGGCGCCTTTTCAGGCCTTGTTTATAATTAGAATTAATTATATTCATTTTCAATCGTCGATTCAAACTCACTTTTCATTGCTATTATTTAAAATATTTATTTTAAATATTCAAAATCCACAGTTTTAGCCGATTTAAATTTTTTAAATTGGATCAGATTTTCTGGGTCGTTACACTTAGTTGCTTACAATTGAGATGTAACATTTCAATTGAAGATCACATTTATTTATAAATGCAATTTTATGCAGTTCCAAGTAGTGGAGCATATGTAAATTGTAGAGATATCATCCTTTGTATAATTATTTTAAGTCAAACATTTCTTTAAAAATTCTTTATTTGTTATAAAATGATCACAAAACAGAAGAAATAAGGGAGAGAGGACATTTCTATTCATTCAGATGTATCTTCTTCCTATTACATTGGCTCCTTTATATACAGGCTTTTGGAGCTAATCTTTAGCTTATTCCCATGATGTGGGACTAAACATTGTACTAATAAAAGCATATTCACAACATTCATATATATATATATATATTACAACACTCCCTCTTGAATATGCTTCTTCAAAATCTTGAATGCTCTACTAACTTGAATTTGTCCCTTTTAAAACATATATGATGATTGCTCCCCTTTATTATTATCTTGCTTGTATATATCCGTTCAGTCGATACAACTATTGTCTGTTGCCTTCAAAACTATATCAGGAAAACCCAATGGGAAAAGCCTTGAACGAGAAAAGGAGTACAACATCTGACATTATGAATATCATATTAAAATGATATTCCTAAAAAGAGTTTGATACTTCAGGATCAAAACAATGCCTCATTAAAAACCTTCTTATGAAAAACCCTGTGGGAAAAATCATAAACAAGGAAAAGAGTGCAAATTTATTTCCTCTTTAGATAACATGTTTTACAATGTTACCGTAAGGGTTGATACTTCAGGATCAAGATAATGCCTCATTAAAAACCTTACTAACAAAAACCCAGCAGGAAAAATATTAGTGAAGGAAAAGAGTACATTATAGCATAATTTTATAAGCTCCCCCTTATTTATAACTCATTATTCAATTAGTCTATTAATGTAGTCGACACATGCCAATTTTGTATATCATCTTCTGGAATGTTGATTTGGAAATTGCCTTTGAGAAAGGATCTACCCTCTTTTATTGAAACTGAATTTTTTTCTCCTCTTTCTTGTTATCCTTTCATGCATTTATGAAGATAAATTTAGAAGAAATGTTCTCCATCCTACCATACTTGATATAATTCACTTGAATCTGAGCCATCCAAACTGCCTTGTCTTCTTCATAAATAATAGTTTGCTGCATGAAAATATGTTTGATACTTCTTGATCAAAATGTTGCCTTGTCAAAACCTTTGGGTTGATACTTCTGGATCATGACCCATGCCTCATTAAAACCTTACTAAGAAAACCCAGTGGGGGAAAACTTAGTTAAGGAAAAAGAGTGCATTATATCATACTTATGGATGCTCCCCCTGATTTAATAATCTTCTCTGAATTCGTATTCTTCTTTCAATAACTCAAATTGCTTACAAATACCTCTTAATGAAGTTTTTCTTTTAAAACTTCATGTGCATTTCCATGCTTTAGGCATGCTTTCTTATTTAAAACACTTTCCTTTTGTGATTTATATGTTACTAATATTCATTTATGAATACACTTCAGGTGCTTATAATTTTCTGTTTCAATCGGGCTTGAATATTGCAATACACATTTGATGAATGAGACAACTTTCATTACAACAACACTAAGCAGGAAGTAATCTACTCATCTTGAAATATATCAAGGTTTTCATTACAACAATACTTAGAAGAATGTTGTAATCTATCAGACATGTTCTTTGTATTCTTTATGTTCTTCAGGAACTTATATATTATAATATTTTTTTGCATATCACAACTACCACTTCAATGGATATTAAGTGTTTCACTACAACAATTCTTGAAAGCAGGAAGTGATCTACTCATCATGAATTATTTCAAGATTTTCATCACAACAATACTTAAAAGGATGTTGTAATCTACATTTCTTGCTCTTTATCACTACCAAAGTTATTTAGATTCTTCTAGAATTTGTATACTTTCATCATTTATATCTTTAGGGTATTGTAAGTGTTTTGTAACGACCTAGAAAATCTGAACCAATTTAAAAATTTTAAATTGGCTAAAATAATGGATTTTAAATATTTAAAATAAATATTTTAAATAATGGCAATGAAAAGTGAGTTTGAATCGACAATTGGAAATGAATATAATTAATTCTAATTATAAACAAGGCTTGAAAAGGCGCTGCAGTTTCAAAAATTGAATTCAAACTTTGTCGGACTGTACCGGGTGAAAAAAAAACGAATTTTAGTGAAACCAAAAATATTTAAATCTGTTAGTGAATGCCTTTCTAACGAATCTGAAAAATCGAATTTTCATAGCGGAAAGCAAAAGTTATGGCCGAATGAATTTTCAGAAAGGTCGCTATGGAATTTATATAGCCCGTGAAATTGGCCATATTGCATACGACTTCGGAATTCGATGAAACTACTTTTGTTGGATCCGGGATGGGAAGTTATTGTTAGGTTTCAAATTTCATAATTTTTAATGCTAGTATGTGAGCGTGGCAAAGGAAAACGCGTTTTGGTCAATTACAATTAAATTGGATCGACCAGAAATGGGCCTTTCTGCAAACGGTCTCAGAATTCGACGAAACTAGTTTTGTTGGGACCGTATCGTCAAAACAAAGCTAGGTTTATTTTTCTGGAATTTTTCGAATCAGTTTGTGGCCCTGGCAAATTGAAATGCACGTTCAAATCAAATATTGAATGTTTTATATTTTAATTTGAAGGAAAACTGACTGAAACAGTCGAATGGGCCTACGAAACATATCCCATTGTGTTCGGAATGGGGGTAAAACGCTAGGGACGACAGTCGTTGGGTTTGGATTGGTGTTCGTGTGTGACGAGGGGTATTTTCATATTTTTAAAAACTAAATAAATAAATAAAATACATTGGTCCACGTCAGTTCAACCCCCCCCCCCCCCGCTTTTCTCTCTCCCCGACACGAACGAACGACGGAAATTGGCCGCCGCCTTCTCTCCTCTTTTTCTTTTGATCCGCTCAATGAAATCCAACGCCACAGTTAAGGTTTTTGTAGTACTTCTCATGATCTTCAAATCCATATTAGTTTTGGATTTTTTCGTGGCCTGTAGGAGGAGAACCACCCTCGAGAAGTTCGGCCGTTCGCACCTAGATTCCGCCGCCTGGGGACCACCGAGTTCAACCCCCTCCCTGACGCACGTGCGCCTCTCCTAGCCCGACAAGGTGGCACTGGCCGATCGAAGCAACAATCAACGGATTTGAAGAAAATTCAAAACCTAGTTTTGAAGATTTCTGAAAGGTGTCGGCTGTTTAATTTAAAACTGATTTTAACAGTTTAAAACCGTTGCAAACTTCGAAAAATCATATCTTTTTGCTGTGTTAACGAAATTCGATGAAACAGGAAACATCGTGACCGTGTGGACGTCTTCTACATTTTAGAAGAGACCGCATATTTTTCTGAGCCTTCTGCTATTTTTGGTGGAGTGGAACCCAATGTGAGATTTCTAATTTATAAACGATATGAAAACGACGATGTATAAATTATATAGTCGATGTACGAGTTATATAAGCGTTGTACACCTCTTGTATAAGCGTTGTATAAGTTGTACGTTCGATGTATAAGTTGTATATGCGTTGTAAAAATTATATATGTGTTGAAAAAGAAGTGAATTGCTATATAAATATAAATATATATATATATATATATATATATATATATATATATACGCCCCTCGCCCACAAACCATGGACGATATTTATTGGATGTGATTGGTGTGAAAATTGATTTATAGCGAATGGTTGTTTGGGATTGTTTGTGGTTGATATTGATTGATTGTGGTTGAAAAATACCCATTTGTGGTTGAGAAATATTTGGTTGAACCCACATAGGATTAGTTTGTGGAAATTAAATAAATATATACATGCCGCCTGCGTGCGAACTAGATGCATGATCCCCATTGTCAAAAACCGCGAGGTTTTAAGGTAGAGCGAGGAGCCGTACTAGGGACGGTCCCGATTTTAACTACCCTGTCGTTATGCTGCCGAAATTTTGAATAATATTCATGTGTTTGAATTATTTTCATTTGCTGAAACTATATTTATTCGTTGAATAGAAAACCTTCATGTGTTGAATCGATATTCATTCGTTGAATTGAAATTCATGTGTTGAATGGTCTTCGTGTTTTAAATATAAAAATCACATTTTTATCTATATATATAAACTATAGAAAACCTTCATGTGTTGAATCGATATTCATTCGTTGAATTGAAATTCATGTGTTGAATGGTATTCATATTTTGAAATAAATTATTTTATAATAAAAATCACCTTTTTATCATCTATATGAACCATGAAAAATGACCTTGTTTTAAAATAAATTGTTTTACAATAAAAATCACATTTTTATTATATACATGAATTGTTGAAATGTGAAGTGTTAAAAATAGCAACTCATTCAAATAAATATGCATGAGTCGAAATATTCATTAATTAGCTAATGATATGATTTTTGCCTATGCATGCAACATTATAATGAATGGTGTTTTAAAACCAAATGGAACCAAATATGAAGTTAAATGGAAAATGACAAGTGATAAGAACTGTATATATGTACATGCATATTTATTGAACAGGTTATAGCAAAGGGGCTAGAGAAGAGGAATAAAATTTTGTGCCCGACAAATAGGTACACATTTACTGTTTTGTTTGGGTGATGATTTTATGAGCCAATTGGCCAGCCGCTTGGCTTTTTCTTTTTCTTTCTAACATGAGACGCCCGTGTGGCTATTTGGGAATTTTCCTAGCCCCTCCCGTACAAAGGAGGTTATGGCGAATTTTTCAGAAATTTAAAGGCGTTAGTGAAATATTTGAAGTGAAAATGATATATGAATTTTTAAATGAACTATATTTATATAAATATATAAATATAAATAAAATTAAAACGAAACGTGGCTGTGCAGTTCGTGTTTTGAAACCGTGATTTCAAACGATTAGTACGGGAGATCCAACCATCGGATTTTCCTGAAATCGCAACCGTTGGGTTCGCTTTGGAAAAATCTTTCCAATGACACCAACTTTGTAAAAATCCAACGGTTGGATTGTCTGGAATGTTTAATTCAAATCTGAAGAAAAACAGCGCCAGAAACGATTATATTTATATATATATAAATATAATTATATTTAATCGAATAACGACGCTGCAGTTCGTATTTTGCAATCGAAACTTCAAACGATGGTACCGGGAGATCCGACCGTCGGATTTTCCCGAAACTGGAACCGTTTTGAAAAGATCTTTCTAATGATGTAAATTTTATGAGATCCAACAGTTAGATTTTCAGATATGTGTAAATCAAATCTGAAGAAAAACAGCGCCACGGTCGCGTTATGGCCCGAAGCGCCGTTTTGAATAAATTGGCAATTTTAAAATAAATAAAAATAGCAATAAATCATTATAAAGTATTATAAACGATATGGATGTGATTTAGAAATTAACTAAAGGTTGGCTAAGTCAAATGGTTTCCTGGATGTTGATCTGATGTTGGTTTCGGCCTTCGGGGTTAATATTTGGGAAATCGTTCTCTTGCTGATTGACGGTTAGTGACTAATGAATTGAAATGATGCGTGTATATGTTAGTGTTGCACCTATTTATTATATACGTGAGTTACTCAGAAAGACCGGGTTTTTCCCATTCTGAATAACTGAATCGACGATAATAAATCGAAGATGAAGACGATGGTCGAAGACCGGAGATCTTCACCTCGTTTGGATGGTAACCGAGGTCCTGATTGGGAGGCATCCCGAAATATGGATAATGAGTGGTGATCGTCCAGACGTACGTGGTGATCGATGGGTTTGCGAGGTATTTAGTGCCTCCGGTTTCGTTCAGACCCAGAACGGACTTGTAAATGGACTGTGTGTCTGACATTGGATTTTATTCTGTGTGGATTGATCTCTATTAAATATACATCTGTTTGGCGGTGGAGAATTTATTCTTTCGCTTAACGCCTTTCTCTGAAACGCACGAGCTCAGACGTTGTATATCGATGGACATCAGTCGCATGGCATGAATTGCCTATGTGGCATGCTAAGATGCAGTGATCAGGGCTTCTGTTGAAAAGCAATGTCTTGTGGAGATGACCAAAGCACCACCTGTGTGGCGTAGCTTTGTGTATAACGTGAAATCGCGAGCCTCACACCCCGGTATGAACCAGAAACAGGAGAAGGACCTCAGGGAGGGCACGCGTTTCTTTCTAGCTAGGGTGGTGTCAGTGACCTACCAACCCTGACATTTATATACTTTTCACCTGTGTGGTTGTTTACTGTTGCGAGGCGCCTCGGTTAGATCGGACGATCCGGTCCGATGGAGCCATTCGTTGGCTCATTTACACCCCAAAGCGTGGGGAAACGCAGTGTTCAGGAATTTTAATCCACATCGGTGGACCGACCCTGACGATCCAAGGGTCGCTCGAGCTCTGATCCTGAGGGGCGGGCTAGAGCATCTCGAATTCGGTAAGGACTATCTTTTGCCTTGGTTCAGGACGGAAATCCGATTTCCAAATACGACATCGTGCGGTTTTGATTGTATACCTATTTATGGCGACATAGTGGTATGGGGCATTAATGCCGTCTATGATTGATAGTTATGATTTGAAATTGTTTTTCAAAACATATAAACACTAGCAATAATATAAAATGCCTTTGTTTTATTCGTATCAAGCATATCTTGGCCGTTATAAGGTAAAAACTCTATCCTCCGGTTTGCGTTGCATTGTGTGATGGGAACTGAGTCTTATAATGGCTTCATTTTTATAAAATGCATTGCATTGTTTAAAAGAAAGATTTGTTTTAAAGCACTGGCAATCCAATGGAGTAAACCCGTTCCACGAAAGTGGCGTGGTCCTGTGATTAACCAAATTATATATGTGTTGAGTAGATTTCTCATACCAGTCCCATGACTGACTCGTAGTTTGTTTCACTTTCAAACTCGGGTGCCCCTTTTTCTACACGGGCAGCCTTGTATTCAGGGTTAGCTGGCTTTCTCTGGATAGCTGGAGCTGAAGATGGATTCTATCATTTATCTCTTTTTATGCTGTTCAGCTCCTATTGTACATATTTTGTTTGTTTTCCGCTATAGACATTTATGTATAGCTGAACTGTAATTGTACTAAGTAAGATCATGTATACTGTGTAACTCTGATGATTACTTTTATCCAGTATATTCTATTGTTCATTATCTGGTGTATTTATTTAATTTTGTTCTGCTATTATCTGTTTCTGTGTTATATTCCACGGATTACCCTTGCCACCGTCAGTACGGGGTTTGGGGTCGTCTCATTTGGTATCAGAGCTTTGGTTAAGCTTAATGCTGGAATATAACATTTGAACGAACTCGTCAGAAATAGAACCAGTAGTGTTCTAGGACGGGTAACTCTATACAGATAGGATCAGCAATATCCTAGTATGAGTAAAGCAGAATGAAATTACACCTTGATAGACACATTTACACTTGAAGTATATGTTTCTATGTTTTAAAATTATCTTTTCTGTGACCTGACACTTGATCTGCCATTTGCAGAAGTACTAGAAAAATGAGTGCCAGAAACAGAAGGAATACAGAACCCGATCTAGAGGCTCTATTAAAGAGATATCGAAATCTGAAGGAGCACAGTTCTCGGGCAATGAATCTATAATTCAAACTCAAGCTTGGATGAGTTCTTTCGAAAGAATATTTGAGCGTATCCAGCTGAGGGATGACCAGAAACGGTTAGTAGCATCTTGGGCGCTCAAAGAAGAAGCTTTAATCTGGTGGGAAACAATCATAAAAGATAATCCAGAAGGTGATATCACCTGGGACAGATTCAAAGTGATTTTCCTAGAAAGATTTACTCCTCCCGAAGCGACGGAGCGATTATGTGGTGAATTTTCCTATCTGATACAAGGTGATATGACCATCCCAGAATATCATAAGAAATTCAACGAACTTGCTCACTTTGCTCCTCATCTAATTCAAGATCCAAAGAGGAAAAATCTGAGATTTATTCATGGCCTGCAAAGGAGATATCAGAATAGTGTACTGAGGAATGTAAAACTTCCTTTCTCTGAAATGATTTATATGGCTTATCAGTATGAAGATCTCCATAAGAAAGGAATGTTACGCGACGAAGAAGAAGTCAGTTCTAGTGACAAAGCAGAGTCGGAAACTGATATTCCTGAAGTCAGTACGAGATCTGAGGTCAATAAGAAGCCCAGTGCCAAGTGGAAAAGGGCTGAATCTGGGAACGAACGAATAACGACTGCCACATGCTCAAGCTGCAATAGAAAGGGACATTTGGCGATAAGTTGCAAATATTGGAACCAACAAAGAAAGAATAAGTTCCAACCGAAGAAGGGATTTCAAGAGAATAGAAAATGTGGTGGATGTCATCAGTCGGGTCATCTTTTAAAGGCCTGCCCGCTATTCAGAAAACCGGGAACAGTATATGTAAATGAAGTGGCAGAAGTGCCTACATCTTCGTCTGCTCCAGAGAGGCCAGATGTTTTAGAAGGCACGCTAACTGTCAAAAACATTCCAGTCAAAGTACTGTTTGATACAGGCGCGTCACGAAGCTTTATAGCAAAGGATGCAGCTAAGAAACTGGACTTGAATTTGAAAAAGCTGAAGGAACCAATGACTGTCCAGAATCCGGTTGGGGGTTCCATTGATCTCAGTTGGGTTTGTGGAGTGTCGGTTTCTTTCTCTCGTTATCGGTTTCCTACCATCGCAGTCGTCATGAATTTTAAAGAGTTTGATCTTATCTTGGGGTTAGACTGGTTGACCAAATATGAAGCTGAAGTCAAATGCGCCGACAGAGTCATAAAGGCGAAGATTAAATCAGGTGATTATATAACCATTCCCTGTGAAGGTCAGAATGCTAATAGAAAAGACTTCTGGGCAGCTCTAAATGTTTCTCTAGCTCAAATAGAAAATGTCCATGAGGTTGCAGAGAATATTCCTGACCTCATCAAAGACATTCCTGTCGTCAAAAATTATGCGAATGTGTTCGAAGAAGTTGTTCGCTTACCTCCGCAGAGAGAAATAGATTTCAAAATTGCTTTAATTCCAAATGCAAGGCCAGTAGTTCACGCTATTCGAAGAATGTCCTTGAAAGAAAAGGAGGAATTAGACAATCAAACAAGACAGCTAGTATGGAAAGGTCTGATCAGGCCTAGTTTCTCTGATTGGGGTGCAGCAGTGGTGTTTGTCCCAAAATCTGACGGTACTCTACGTCTATGTGTGGATTATCGAGATCTGAACAAACAGACGATAAAGAACAAATATCCATTGCCGCGGATTGATGATTTGTTGGATCGATTAAATGGAGCACAAGTATTTTCACAAATGGACCTAGCTACAGGTTTCCATCAACTTCGAATTGCCGAAGAGTGTGTTCCAATGACAGCCTTCAGAGGTCCAGATTTATTCTACGAGTGGTTAGTAATGCCGTTCGGCTTATGTAACGCTCCAGCTTACTTCGTCAATCTAATGAATAGAGTGTTCAGAGGGGTTTTGAATAAATTTGTTCTGGTGTTCATTGACGATATTCTAATCTTCTCTAAATCAAAGGCCGAACATGAAAAGCATTTGGAACAGGTGTTAGAAATCCTCAGAAGGAATGTATTGAAAGCAAAGTTTTCCAAATGTATCTTCTGGCAAGATGAAGTAAAATTTCTAGGCCACATCGTATCGAAAGAAGGAATTGCTATGGATCCAAGTAAAATCACGGCTATTCAAAATTGGAAACAGCCCAGCACCCCCACTGAAGTCCGCAGTTTTCTCGGATTGGCTAGCTATTACCGGAAGTTCGTTAAAAACTTTTCGAAGATATCTGGTAATTTAACGAAGCTTACGAAGAAGCACTCTAAATTCAAGTGGACTCCAGAAAGTGAGGAGGCTTTCGAAGAGCTAAAGTTAAGATTAACGACAGCTCCAGTGTTAACCATTATAGATGGCAATCAGGATTTGAAAGTCTGGACTGATGCTTCTAGAGAAGGCCTTGGCGCAGTGTTAATGCAAAGGGGTCAAGTGATTGCTTATGCTAGACGTCAACTGATGCCACACAAGAAGAACTACGTAACTCATGATCTTGAGTTATTGGCTATAGTATTTGCCTTGAAAATCTGGAGACACTATCTTCTGGGTGAGAGATTTGAACTGTTTACAGATCACCAGTCGTTAAAGTATCTATTCACACAGAAGGACTTGAATCTAAGGCAGTAACGTTGGCTAGATTTCCTTGCAGCATACGATTTTGAAATTATATATACTCCAGGGAAAGCCAATGTCGTGGCCGATGCGCTGAGCCGAAAGAATGTAATGATCACCAGCTTTATTATCACGACTTCCTTGATTGACAAAATATCTATTCTTCAGAAGGAGGACAACTTTATTAAGGATATGATTAAAAGGATTCAGAAAGGCGAACCCTCGTGTTTTAAAATAGATAACGACGAGACCCTGAGATTGAAGGGAAGGATTTGTGTTCCTGACACTCCCGAGCTCAAAAGGGAAGTGTTAGATGAGTGTCACAAGTCCAAGCTGAGTATCCATCCTGGTGTGGCCAAAATGTATAACGATCTCAAACAAACATTCTGGTGGAAGGCTATGAAAAGAGACGTTTCAATATACGTTTGCCGATGCCCTACTTGCCAGCTTGTCAAGAGCGACCAACAAAAACTGGCTGGATTGTTGCAACCACTAGAAGTTCCTGGTTGGAAGTGGGAACATATATCTATGGATTTCATTGATGGTCTGCCCAGAACCAGAAAAGGAAATGACAGTATTTGGGTGATCGTAGATCGTTTCACGAAGACTGCCCATTTTATACCTGTCAGATCAAATAGAACTTCTCATAGTCTGGCGCAGATATATTTCAAGGAAATAGTTAGACTACATGGAGTGCCGCTCAGTATAGTCAGTGATAGAGATACAATATTCACTAGCAAATTCTGGGAAGCATTTCAAGTCGAGCTGGGAACGAAGTTGAACTTAAGCACCGCTTATCATCCTCAGACAGACGGTCAGACTGAGAGGGTGAATCGTATTTTAGAAGATCTATTGCAGGCTTGTGTTATAGATTTCGGTGGATCATGGGAAGACCATCTGCATTTGGCTGAGTTCTCTTACAATAACAGCTACCAGGCGAGTCTGACAATGTCGCAATTCGAAGCATTGTATGGTAGACCGTGCCGATCCCCTGCTTGTTGGGTCGAGCCCGGAAATAGACTTGTGTTGGGTCCGGATATGATTCGAGAAGCTGCCGACAAAGTCGATTTTATTAAGAAGCGATTACTCGCCGCTCAAAGCCGACAAAAGAGCTATGCCGATAGAAGAAGAAGAGATATATCCTTTGTTGTTGGCGACTACGTGTATTTGAAAGTATCGCCGATGAGAGGAGTTATCCGGTTCGGTAAAACTGGAAAGTTGGCGCCCAAATTCATAGGTCCGTTTCCTATTCTGGAACGGATCGGGACTCTCGCTTATAGGGTCAAATTGCCTGATTGGTTGCCTGGAGTTCATGATGCATTTCACATATCTCAACTTCGAAAGCACGTTCATGATCCAGACTTGATCGTGGAAGAAGCAGCTCAACAGGATATTGAAATTACTCCACAACTAGCTGTGAGAAGAGAGCCGCTAAAGATTATCGGCAAAGAAACCAAAGAGCTGAGGAACAAGAAGGTTCACTTAGTCAAAGTGCAATGGAGTGGAGATCCGCGAGATTGTACTTGGGAAACTGAGGAGAGCATTCAGAAAGCTTATCCTAGATGCCGACTAGATATCTCTGATTGACTTCCGTGCAAGGTACATTTACCCTACTTTGCATTACCATTTAATTCTCTACTCTGTTGTTATTTTCTTTCCATGGATGTGCACTTTTAAATTCTATAGTCTGAATGATTTTAAAAAGAGTATAGATTAGTATATTTTTGAAAAGTTAAAAACAAATTGCTTGTTGTTTGCATTGTGTGATAGTAGATTTGATTTATTAAATTATTAAAACGATAGTTAATTTAATCAACAATAGAATAATGGTGGAATTTATTCATTTAAATCACACATTGAACTGATTAGAAAATAGATAGAGATATATATACATGTGCATTTTATATATTTGAGCAGGTAAATGGATTAGCTGTTGAGTAAAGATTTTATTTGCGTGCCTGACACATAGGTAAACCTTAATGAGTTGGATGCGAAATATTATTATATCAACTCCTGTGAATGCCATTGGGTGCGGAGTGCTGGTTTTTCTGTGTGAAATAATAAACGTCGCCATAGGATAGTAACAATTAATTTTGAACTACATTACATGGCATACTTCTGAAGATAGGCATACTTCATCATATACCACATAAGCATTTGGAGCTTGTGTGACGAGGTGGAAGATTTACCATATGAGCAAAGAGGCTCGTATGGCGATGACTATATTATACAGGTTGAACTGATGACTGATATGGACTATTTTAAATTATAACAATTAAATTGCCAGATTAATAAAAACCCCACACGGGTCTGGAGTTGACAATAATCACGTCTCTCTAGCTATTAGATACGGCACATGGACTATTTATTTCCCACACGGGGCAGGGTGACGAGAATTTATTCTCTGGAGTTATTATCAATACATGCTCCCCTGTAAACACCAGAATATATCACTATAAATATGTGTATGCTTATTAGGATTTATTGGGTACCTAATACGGCCCAATAAATTTCCAAACCCCTCCCCGTACAAAGGAAGTTATGGCGAAATTTTTCGAAAATTCCGGGTGTGAGCCAAATTTTTGAAGAATTTGAAATTTCTCAGAAACTGAAAATTTGGAGAATTGAAGCCAGATCGAACGTAGAGTTGATTAATCAAACCACTTTCGACTTTGTTCCTTTTCGGGGACGAAAAGTTTTAAGTGGGGGAGATTGTAACGACCCAGAAAATCTGAACCAATTTAAAATTTTTAAATTGGCTAAAATAATGGATTTAAAATATTTAAAATAAATATTTTAAATAATGGCAATGAAAAGTGAGTTTGAATCGACAATTGAAAACGAATATAATTAATTCTAATTATAAACAAGGCTTGAAAAGGCGCTGTAGTTTCAAAAATTGAATTCAAACTTTGTCGGACTGTACCGGGTGCAAAAAAAACGGATTTTAGTGAAACCAAAAATATTTAAATCTGTTAGTGAATGCCTTTCTAACGAATCTGAAAAATCGAATTTTAATAGCGGAAAGCAAAAGTTATGGCCGAATGAATTTTCAGAAAGGTCGCTATGGAATTTATATAGCCCGTGAAATTGGCTATTTTGCATACGACCTCGGAATTCGACGAAACCACTTTTGTTGGATCCGGGATGGGAAGTTATTGCTAGGTTTCAAATTTCATAATTTTTAAAGCTAGTATGTGAGCGTGGCAAAGGAAAACGTGTTTTGGTCAATTACAGTTAAATTGGATCGACCAGAAATGGGCCTTTCTGCAAACGGTCTCAGAATTCGACGAAACTAGTTTTGTTGGGACCGTATCGTCAAAACATAGCTAGGTTTATTTTTCTGGAATTTTTCGAATCAGTTTGTGGCCCTGGAAAATTGAAATGCACGTTCAAATCAAATATTGAATGTTTTATATTTTAATTTGAAGGAAAACTGACTGAAACAGTCGAACGGGCCTACGAAACATATCCCATTGTGTTCGGAATGGGGGTAAAACGCTAGGGACGACAGTCGTTGGGTTTGGATTGGTGTTCGTGTGTGACGAGGGGTATTTTCGGATTTTTAAAAAGTAAATAAACTAATAATTAATACATTGGTCCACGTCAGTTCAACCCCCCCCCCCCGCTTTTCTCTCTCCCCGACACGAACGAACGACGGAAATTGGCCGCCGCCTTCTCCCCTCCTTTTCTTTTGATCCGCTCAATGAAATCCAACGCCACAGTTAAGGTTTTTGTAGTACTTCTCATGATCTTCAAATCCATATAAGTGTTGGATTTTTTCGTGGCCTGTAGGAGGAGAACCACCCTCGAGAAGTTCGGCCGTTCGCACCTAGATTCCGCCGCCTGGGGACCACCGAGTTCAACCCCCTCCCTGACGCACGTGCGCCTCTCCTAGCCCGACAAGGTGGCACTGGCCGATCGAAGCAACAATCAACGGATTTGAAGAAAATTCAAAACCTAGTTTTGAAGATTTCTGAAAGGTATCGGCTGTTTAATTTAAAACTGATTTTAACAGTTTAAAACCGTTGCAAACTTCGAAAAATCATATCTTTTTGCTGTGTTAACGAAATTCAATGAAACAGGAAACATCATGACCGTGTGGACATCTTCTACATTTTAGAAGAGACCGCATATTTTTCTGAGCCTTCTGCTATTTTTGGTGGAGTGGAACCCAATGTGAGATTTCTAATTTATAAACGATATGAAAACGACGATGTATAAATTATATAGTCGATGTACGAGTTATATAAGCGTTGTACACCTCTTGTATAAGCGTTGTATAAGTTGTACGTTCGATGTATAAGTTGTATATGCGTTGTAAAAATTATATATGTGTTGAAATAGAAGTGAATTGCTATATAAATATAAATATATATATATATATATACGCCCCTCGTCCACAAACCATGGACGATATTTATTGGATGTGATTGGTGTGAAAATTGATTGATAGCGAATGGTTGTTTGGGATTGTTTGTGGTTGATATTGATTGATTGTGGTTGAAAAATACCCATTTGTGGTTGAGAAATATTTGGTTGAACCCACATAGGATTAGTTTGTGGAAATGAAATAAATATATACATGCCGCCTGCGTGCGAACTAGATGCATGATCCCCATTGTCAAAAACCGCGAGGTTTTAAGGTAGAGCGAGGAGTCGTACTAGGGACGGTCCCGGTTTTAACTACCCTGCCATTATGCTGCCGAAATTTTGAATAATATTCATGTGTTTGAATTATTTTCATTTGCTGAAACTATATTTATTCGTTGAATAGAAAACTTTCATGTGTTGAATCGATATTCATTCGTTGAATTGAAATTCATGTGTTGAATGGTCTTCGTGTTTTAAATATAAAAATCACATTTTTATCTATATATATAAACTATAGAAAACCTTCATGTGTTGAATCGATATTCATTCGTTGAATTGAAATTCATGTGTTGAATGGTATTCATATTTTGAAATAAATTATTTTATAATAAAAATCACCTTTTTATCATCTACATGAACTATGAAAAATGACCTTGTTTTAAAATAAATTGTTTTACAATAAAAATCACATTTTTATTATATACATGAATTGTTGAAATGTGAAGTGTTAAAAATAGCAACTCGTTCCAATAAATATGCATGAGTCGAAATATTCATTAATTAGCTAATGATATGATTTTTGCCTATGCATGCAACATTATAATGAATGGTGTTTTTAAACCAAATGGAACCAAATATGAAGTTGAATGGAAAATGACAAGTGATAAGAACTGTATATATGTACATGCATATTTATTGAACAGGTTATAGCAAAGGGGCTAGAGAAGAGGAATAAAATTTTGTGCCCGACAAATAGGTACACATTTACTGTTTTGTTTGGGTGATGATTTTATGAGCTAGTTGGCTAGCCGCTTGGCTTTTTCTTTTTCTTTCTAACATGAGACGCCCGTGTGGCTATTTGGGAATTTTCCCAGCCCCTCCCGTACAAAGGAGGTTATGGCGAATTTTTCCGAAATATAAAGGCGTTAGTGAAATATTTTAAGTGAAAACGATATAGGAATTTTTAAATGAACTATATTTATACAAATATATAAATATAAATAAAATTAAAACGAAACATGGCCGTGCAGTTCGTGTTTTGAAACCGTGATTTCAAACGATTAGTACGGGAGATCCAACCATCGGATTTTCCTGAAATCGCAACCGTTGGGTTCGCTTTGGAAAAATCTTTCCAATGGCACCAACTTTGTAAAAATCCAACGGTTGGATTGTCTGGAATGTTTAATTCAAATCTAAAGCAAAACAGCGCCAGAAACGATTATATATATATATATATATATAAATATAATTATATTTAATCGAATAACGACGCTGCAGTTCGTATTTTGCAATCGAAACTTCAAACGATGGTACCGGGAGATCCGACCGTCGGATTTTCCCGAAACTGGAACCGTTGGATTCGTTTTGAAAAGATCTTTCTAATGATGTAAATTTTATGAAGATCCAACGGTTAGATTTTCAGATATGTGTAAATCAAATCTGAAGAAAAACAGCGCCACGGCCGCGTTATGGCCTGAAGCGTCGTTTTGAATAAATTGGCTATTTTAAAATAAATAAAAATAGCGATAAATCGTTAGAAAGTATTATAAACGATATGGATGTGATTTAGAAATTAACTGAAGGTTGGCTAAGTCGAATGGTTTCCTGGATGTTGATCTGATGTTGGTTTCGGCCTTCGGGGTTAATATTTGGGAAATCGTTCTCTTACTGATTGACGGTTAGTGACTAATGAATTGAAATGATGCGTGTATATGTTAGTGTTGCACCTGTTTATTATATACGCGAGTTGCTCAGAAAGACCGGGTTTTTCCCATTCTGAATAACTGAATCGACGATAATAAATCGAAGATGAAGACGATGGTTGAAGACCGGAGATCTTCACCTCGTTTGGACGGTAACCGAGGTCCTGATTGGGAGGCATCCCGAAATATGGATAATGAGTGGTGATCGTCCAGACGTACGTGGTGATCGATGGGTTTTCGAGGTATTTAGTGCCTTCGGTTACGTTTAGACCCAGAACGGACTTGTAAATGGACTGTGTGTCTGACATTGGATTTTATTATGTGTGGATTGATCTCTGTTAAATATACATCTGTTTGGCGGTGGAGAATTTATTCTTTCGCTTAAAGCCATTCTCTGAAACGCACGAGCTCAGAGGTTGTATATCGATGGACATCAGTCGCATGGCATGAATTACCTGTGTGGCATGCTAAGATGCAGTGATCAGGGCTTCTGTTGAAAAGCAAAATCTTGTGGAGATGACCAAAGCACCGCCTGTGTGGCGTAGCTTTGTGTATAACGTGAAATCGCGAGCCTCACACCCCGGTATGAACCAGAAACGGGAGAAGGACCTCAGGGAGGGCATGCGTTTCTTTCTAGCTAGGGTGGTGTCAATGACCTACCAGCCCTGACATTTATATACTTTTCACCTGTGTGGTTGTTTGCTGTTGCGAGGCGCCTCGGTTAGATTGGACGATCCGGTCCGATGGAGCCATTCGTTGGCTCATTTACACCCCAAAGGGTGGGGAAACGCAGTGTTCAGGAATTTTAATCCACATCGGTGGACCGGCCCTGACGATCCAAGGGTCACTCGAGCTCTGATCCTGAGGGGCGGGCTAGAGCATCTCGAATTTGGTAAGGGCTATCTTTTGCCTTGGTTCAGGACGGAAATCCGATTTCCAAATACGACATCGTGCGGTTTTGATTGTATACCTATTTATGGCGACATAGTGGTATGGGGCATTAATGTCGTCTATGATTGATAGTTATGATTTGAAATTGTTTTTCAAAACATATAAACACTAGCAATAATATAAAATGCCTTTGTTTTATTCGTATCAAGCATATCATGGCCGTTATAAGGTAAAAACTTTATCCTCCGGTTTGCGTTGCATTGTGTGATGGGAACTGAGTCTTATAATGGCTTCATTTTTATAAAATGCATTGCGTTGTTTAAAAGAAAGATTTGTTTTAAACCACTGGCAATCCAATGGAGTAAACCCGTTCCACGAAAGTGGCATGGTCCTGTGATTAGCCAAATTATATATGTGTTGAGTAGATTTCTCATACCAGTCCCATGACTGACTCGTAGTTTGTTTCACTTTCAAACTCGGGTGCCCCTTTTTCTACACGGGCAGCCTTGTATTCAGGTTTAGCTGGCTTTCTCTGGATAGCTGGACCTGAAGATGGATTCTATCATTTATCTCTTTTTATGCTGTTCAGCTCCTATTGTACATATTTTGTTTGTTTTCCGCTGTATACATTTATGTATAGCTGAACTGTAATTGTACTAAGTAAGATCCTGTATATTGTGTAACTCTGATGATTACTTTTATCCAGTATATTCTATTGTTCATTATCTGGTGTATTTATTTAATTTTGTTATGCTATTATCTGTTTCTGTGTTATATTCCACGGATTACCCTTGCCACCGTCAGTACGGGGTTTGGGGTCGTCTCATGTTTTAAACACTTTCACTACTTTAATCAATTCAATTATCTCTGAAAAATACAATGCTCATGGCACTTGACACTCTATGGTGTTTCTGTAACTTCCATGTGCTTTTGTCATTATCTATATTTCTATTTTATCTTATGAACTACAAGTTCATATCTTATGGACTACAGGTCCATATATCTTATTTAGGAGAATTTCATGATGGCCAATCATGTTTCTCTCTAATATGGGATTTTAATCCATTTATAAATGTAAGCGCTTTATTATTTATTAATTTATCATCGATGATTATTTTCTGTCAGTTCTATACATGATTTATTTAGATCTCAAATAATTATCATACTTTAGGTACCTAAACAACTTATGGGGTTATTTTGACGATCATGTCATGGGTTTATTTTAAAGCACCTTTTGTGTTTCTTTAGGAAGACTCACCTCCTTTATTTTGCATCTTTATGACTTACTCCAAAGTTATTTTGAACTGACTTTTATACCACATTTTTAGCTGTGATTTACACCTTCTGATCCTTCGGGGATTCAAATGTATATTGGAGAAAGTCTATTAGGGACATAATTGATAAT
Source organism: Allium sativum (assembly GCA_030737875.1). Taxonomy (NCBI): domain Eukaryota; kingdom Viridiplantae; phylum Streptophyta; class Magnoliopsida; order Asparagales; family Amaryllidaceae; genus Allium; species Allium sativum. The sequence continues at coordinate 484,724,097 of CM060915.1, forward strand.
TTATGCAAGTTACTTATTACTTTGCATAATTCTATATGTTAGAAAATATTTAACATCGATGATTCCTTTATCCTCCCCCTCAATGTTGACAAACATTATCACTTTAAAAAATGAACCTAATTTGGATTCATTTTTGATCCATTATAGCATCATAGCTAGCAAATACATTAGATGTATTTCAATTGTAGGAGGATAATGCTCTTATTAATTGATAAGATGCATTCATATTGCATTACTTATTCCCTTTCATTGATCAGATGACTTGGAGAAATTTTCTATCATTTGAATATGCACATGACTTCAGGTCATTTAATATTGATGTCAATCGACTTTCTGAAATATAATATATGCATGATTTATAATATGAGCTCATGACAACTTTAGGTTGTTAATAATTTTTTCGCATATATATGTATATACGTGCATCCACGTATTACATATGTAATTGATTTGCATATTTTTTCTCATTCGAGTTACTTACTTTAGAACAAATTTTTCGTAAGTTTCCAATCATTAGTTTTTGCTTATCAAGTAATATCAATGCGAATCTTAAATATCGTATCATAATATCCAAAATATCTGATTTGGAACTGTATTGAACTTCTGGTTCAAATGAAATATATGAACAACTTCAAGTTGTTTATCTATATTGAACTTCTGGTTCAAATAATTTATAAACAATTTCAGGTTTATTAAACTGTATTGAACTTCTTGTTCAATTATATTGAACATATGATTCCACTGTATTGAATTTTTGGTTCAACTGTATTGAACTTCTGGTTCTACTGTGTTGAACTTCTGGTTCAAATTAAATATATAACAACTTCGAGTTGTTAAAATTTATTCTTTAATACGATATGTAAATATAAATATATAAGCAAGATACAACTCATTTTGAAAATTGTGCAATCTTTGGATGCTTTATTATTGTCTCATATGATTTAACTAAGAAGTGTAATGTTATTATTTCATACGGTTTGAATAAAGCTTCAGGCTTTTAAATTATGAAGTATTTCAAATTCATTGATTGAGGAACTTCGAGTTCCTATGCATATATATACACATACATATGCATATCAATTTAATAAATTTTTGATGAACTTCTGGTTCTCAATCTTTTAACATACTTTTAATTTAGAAGCTTTTACATTTTTGCTATTGACAAGATTTCAAACTTGTATACTTTATCAAAAATGTTTATATACATACATACATACATATATATATATATATATATATATATAATTCAAGACTTCAGGTCCAAGACTTTGAGTTATACAACTTCCAGTATAATATTTTCTTTGCACAATTTCGGGTTGTGGTTCTATCCTTTCTTCCATAACATTAGTTATTACTAGATAAATACATCGAATAATAACACATATGTTTATTTTTATTCCAAATACAAACATACATCAATTAACTAACAATAACTAATGCATTCAATGCATTATGCCAATAAGGTAATATAATATATTATCATAACAATGCATTCTCTAACATTCAATGCATTTATGACAATAAGGTAATATAATATATTTATCAATCACATAATCAACATTTTACATTCTCTAACATGAATGGTTCAAAAATTTACAGAATTGTACATAAAATTCACAACTATAAGCAAAAATAAACTACATGTCTCATTTTCAAAAAATAAATAAAAAATTCTTTCAATATGATTGATTTGAAAAACTTGTAAATTTATACATAAAATTCACAAACATAAAAATCACATATTTTTTGATTCCAATTATACAAATCATATAAAGATCTTTTAGATTTTTCTTTTTATATCAAAATTGCTTCTTGCCTTTTTAGAAACTGCAGGTTCTAAATTTTTCATGTAATGAAAAAAATTGTTTTTCCATTCACTTCCGGTGTGCAGAAATAAGATCAATATTTAGATCTTAACTTAATATGATCTTCAGGATGCATATTCTCTTTATAAAAGTTTTTCCTAAGGAACAATAAAAACATTTCTTCTAGAAATATGATATGCTCTAAAATTACTGTAATAAAACTTCAGGTTTTAATATTATTCACATATTATTATTGTATATTTTAAATTGAAGCAACTTTTCTAGAAAGTTACATATGAGAGTCATTTTAATATTTTTCTTCAAGAAAATAGTATTTATTATAAATATAATGATCTCTTCCAATAATAAGTTTCTTCAAGAGATTACATGCAGCATAAAGTTGGAATATAAGGCTTTTTCCTTTTTGTTGAAATTTTTCCTTTCATTAATTTTTCAAATCCTTTCCTTTTACAGGTCATTTGCTATATGCAAATATTAAAAGCAATTATGATCTTTCATGCTTTATTTCATGTTTCTCGTTTGAATATGAACTTCGGGTTCCTTGTTTGAAAGAATTTGTATATGGACTTTAGATCATATGAGCTTCAGGTCATTTGCATGTGAACTTTAGGTTCAACGACTCTTGCTTTGTGTTTGGAAGTATGACCGTCTTCTGGTGGTCATAATGCTCCTTCAGGGAGTCAACGATCTTTTTTTCAGTTAAATATTCTGATTTTAGATCATCATGGATATGACCTCTTGAGAATATCAGGGCCTTTGCTTTGTCCTGTTGGGACATATTATTACCATTTTTAATGGTACTCTCTAAGCATTGAGATTGTAAATGGATTTCAGTGTTTGACATTTTTGTGAATTACACAAAAATAATAATTGCAGATGCTTAATTAAACAAAATTCACATATCAGTATACATGTTCTATATCAAAACGAATTAATAAATTAACGAACAGACAAAATGATAAAACTATAGTACTGTTATATCATAAAAAAAATGCAGATCTCGTAAAATAGAATAGGACCGTATACATGGATGTAATGAATTGAATATATTACGGCACAAGATCATTAAAAAAAATATCTCAATCTACAAGTTTTTCTCTATGCATTTACAATGAACTTCTTACAATAATGAAACAATACAAACCGTCAAGGAGCCATACACCATGTTTCATAACAAAAATAATGGCCACAGTTATACATATGTTGGCTAACAAGCAGCTTGCTGTTTACATATATGCATACCTATTAGCAATGGCTTCTCTGTTATTAAAGAGATAAAGTAGCAAATGAAGATGTTTTATGTATGGCGTATGGGATAAAAGATCCATATATAATATTATAAAAAGAAAATGAATGGATCCAAAAAAGTATTTGGTATACCATTATACCAGATCAAATAAAAATAGGTGGATATCTAAAAACCACTAAGTTAATAATTAATTAGATCAAAAAAGTGTAGATCCACTAAAATAGAATCTAGATCTACAAAAACTGAAAAAGAAAAGTGATCTAGAAGTATGGATCACATCTAAGCAGAAGATACAACAAGTTCATATATGTAGATCTATATAATTTCAAAACATAAAAAAATAACTTACATGATAGATCCATAAATATAGATCTAGAATATTTCAAACAATAGCTCTAATAGAGCTTCGTGCTGGTAACGTGTTATAAAATGAATACAAAACAGAAGAAATAAGGGAGAGAGGACATTTCTATTCATTCAGATGTATCTTCTTTCTATTACATTGGCTCCTTTATATATAGGCTTTTGGACCTGATCTTTAGCTTATTCCCATGATGTGGGACTAAACATTGAACTAATAAAAGCATATTCACAACATTCATATATATATATATATATATATATATATATATTACAACATTGTTAAGAATTTAACTTTTTTTTTTACAGTCTCAAACATATGCACTATAATATGGGTCAAGTTAGCAGGTGTTTCGGTGCAACTGTTGCACTAACTTTTCCATCTTATTTTTATTTGTTGAAGGGTTAACTCCACGTATTTGTCAAAGTAGTCCAATAGATGTTTCAATTGTCACTGAATCACTTAAAATGCTTAAAACTTTAAATCTGACGTTTCCACTTGTCAAAACCAATTGCATATGTTAGTAATCATTTGTGCATTAACTTACAGTATATTCTATTTGCTAGTTGTTAACAGATGGTTGTTTCTTATCTTCATATATTGTGGCGTTTTATGCATATCTTAGCAATTGATTATACATTAACTACTATAAATATGATTTGTCCTACATATGCATATATGTAAGCGTCTATAATTTCATATGCTGTGAAGAATTAATTGTGCATGTTTTCACATAAAGACATGTAATTGCAATCTAATAACTCAATGCAAACAAAACCGAAAAATGAAACAACACTCCGGAACACATACTTTTGATATGAAATGAGACTATGGTTGTTCTACTTTGCATTTAAGTTAACATTTGACAAAGATTGCTTTGGAACTTAACTTGATTTATATATATAGTTTCAAAGGTATAAATTTTAGTTAATATCAACCAACAAAATGCTGAAGCAGCCGTATTATGTTCACATTAGTCCTAACTTAACCAAGTCAAGTTTTCATATATACTTTTTGTCGCATAACGAAGCTGTCTTTATGTTTTCTATACATATTCTTTAGAATAGTTAGCTGTTTAGTTTTTTTTATATGTGGAAGGTGATTGAAAGTTCCTTTTTGCAGTAAAATTGCAGCAACAAGTCTTAGTTTATACTGAAGGCTATATTTTGACTTGTTTGCTGACATATATTGTTAAGTTGGACAAAATTTCCATTTAGATTTATGTGGAATGCCCCCAAAAAAAATAAAAGAAAAATAAATGTTAACATGTATGTGCTATAAAACATGGAAAGGCGATGAAATTAGTTTAACATGCAGATTTGAGTGCATGCTAAAAATGTCATACGCAGATTTTGTTAATTATGGGATCGGCCAATTTACAATGCATGCTTTAATTGCCTGTAGCATTGAATGCATGCTTTAATTGTCATACGTAGATTTGTTGAGTTGTTCCTTCCTTGTATGTTCATTATTCCTCTAGCAATCAATTACCAGCAAAGGTTGCCAAAATTTCATTCCTTGCGTGTGGGTTATATATATAAAGCTAGTTCATACAAACCCCGTTCACATTATAAACCGGTTAAATATATGTATAACTAGTTTAGCAAACCCCGTTCACATTGTAGACCGGTTAAATAAATGTATTACTAGTTTGACAATCTCCGTTTACATTCCTTTGTTTTACATATGAATGTCTCAAGTGTTACAGACGCAAAGATTTGGCTCTTAAAGAGGAGAGGAGCGAGAAGACGCATGTGCGCATAAAGCTCGACAAAGGCTATATTTATCAAAAGTAATTTGTGCATAAAAATTTTACGTGGTACAAAAGAGTGCAAACTCTGATATTTGAATAAAATTTTATTTTTTCTGCTATTGTTGAGCACTGCGATTCTGTGTTAAATTCCGTTTAAACCCCGTAAGCCAATAACAATCTGTCGTTTTGAACGCATCTAGTTGGTTTAACCACCGACTTGGGGAAGTCAAAATGGCCGGCTGTTACACAATCAACAGGCAACCCAACGTTCCGGAGTTACCCCTATGGATAATAACGGGCCCCTAAATATACCAGAGTCTAAGGGTACCCTAATTACTACCTCAATTAATCGGCTCCATACTCCATAGATACCATGTGCTGGCCCTACAGTAGGGTGTATCACTCCCTAAAGTGGCAACCCTTCATTTTCCAGATGCGCACAACCATATCTACCGGTGTCACGGTCGTCTTATCCCCCTCTGCCCGGACCATGCACGCACATGACCTTGGTCGGTTTGCACCGCCCACACCGCCCTCCACGTTTGGATCTCTTACAATCAACCCAATAAGCATGCCCCGACTCCGACCTAGGACGGAGTACTCGTTTGATACCGTTATATGGGTTACTAACTGAAACGGGTCCCACACACAAGATGATGCAAGCTCTCCCCTTTGTCTTGCATCCCCACTAGGATTTCCATAGGTTATGCTTACCTAACTGTGTCTTTAATTACATAACCCCCAATATATCCACAGGTTATGCTTACCTAATGGTGTCTTTAGTTACATAACCCCCAATATTTCTATAGGTTATGCTTACCTAACGGTGTCTTTAATTACATAACCCCGACCGGTTATGTTTTGTTGGTTTATATATAAATATTACCCACCCCACCCAGATATACTTAACCCTCCCACTGTTTCAACCACGTTTACTTAACCCCTACTTAAGTTAACAAATGTATACAATCCCTATTGATTCAACTAGGTTTAGTATTATAGACTTACAGGTTATCCCCATTCACATTGACTTCTTTTCACTTGCCAAAATTCCACTTGCTTATTAATTTCATATAAACATAACTTAATCCATTTTAGTCTTTTAATAAGCCCATCACATGTTATTCTCTAGATTGTGATTAATGAAAGTAATATATAATCCCTTTACACTATTCATTACCTGATTCCATAGTTATAATAACATGTTTTACTTAATATGTAATTAAGTATACTCTATCTTAGTTTACCTGTTTTCTGTTCAACATATCACTATAACTTGACGTTGTTTACTTATTAACTTAGTTTTCTTAACTTAGGTTTACTAATAAGCTTTCTTTCCTTTTATTATAACCCATGCTATAATTTCCACTTGTCCCTAGGACAGGACTACCTATTATATAACATTCTCATTAAAGTAATTAATTACAATAGGTTACTATCATTCCCTGCTTATTCTAATTCATTACCATATATCCATTTATGGTCGTAATGCACTAGAGCTCTCACATTAAGCCTACAACCTATGGATGTTGGATATGCCGGGTGGTTCCGGGCAGACTTGATCCACAAATCGAGCTTAACCTCATGTCTTAGAATGTCACATGTTTATGCCCTTAGACCCCTCACATTAGATTCACCACTTGTGGTCGCTGGTTATGCCGGGTAGTTCCGAACAGACTTACACCACAAGTGTAATCTAACATCGTGTCTAAGCACGATTACAATTTCAGTTATTGTAATTTTAGGCATTTCCATTATTAATCAATTATACATATGTCTTTATAGGTTTTCATTCCCCTTTCCCAAGTTATGTTCATAATGAACTATCTGCCCATATCAAAGTTTTTAATCATGAGTTAATTTATGTCCCAAATTCACATTCATATTTTTCATTCAAGTTTTGCCTGAATTCCCCAATTCAAATTATGCTCCAATTCTAATGTTTTCCCCTCATTCCCAATTTTACGTGTTCGCATATTTCAGCGGCATGCCTAGGCTCGAAGGTAGCCTGACTTTAAAAATAAAAAGGGAAAAGGAGGGAAGAGGACAAAAATGAACATAATAGCAAAACTGACATACGATGGCAGAAGTAGGCATAAACATATAGTGGCATGATGACAAATACGCGTATAGAAACAGATCTGATGAACATGTGACAAAAGAATTGATTCTAACATAATAGGGATATCATAAACTGACATGATAAGATCTCAATACTGAATTAAATGACCAACTAATCTGACTTAGCCAAAAACATAATAGGAACAAGCATGATATGATCTAAACAATGAATTAGATCTACTAATCAATGGCAGATCTGGCATGATAAATCGGTATAGGCTCAAATCTAGTTCAAGTCATGTCAGAATTATCTTTGATACATAGGTTATAGCGGATTTGATATGATTCATATAGGCATAGGCATAGATCCAAGTTATAGTCGTATCATGTTTTACTTTTTAATTATTTAAATCTAAAAGTAACTTAAACTCAAAGTGTTTGGATCTAGGAAAATAGAAGGAGAATAGCCGATGTTGAATCACAGATCTACACTTGAATAACTTGAATGCAGAATAAACAAAACTGGATTTGATCTAGGTAGAGGCAGCATCTAGTTCTCCATTATTTCCAGTGTGCAAAATATGAGAAATGAGGCCATATATATAGCTACCAGCCCCAAACCCTAATCTGCCACGTCTTTCGTAGGGGGTTCGACCCACCCCATAGGTGGTCAACACCACCCTTGAGGGGTCGACCAAGGGGTCGACATCCCCTTAAGGGGTCGACACCCCTTAGCGGGATTTTTCCCGCTCACCCCGAACTTCGTGATTTTAAATTTCTGGACCTAATTTTGAATTTTTGAATTATATATATATATATATATATATATATATATATATATATTTATCGCATGCATACAAACTTCAAACCTTCATAACTTCTTCATACGGTGTCCGTTTTACACAAACCAAGTGTCTATTTTGACCAGAAATCCGAGATGAACGCAATAGCGTAGTCTGTTTCCCTTAATTCTGAATATTAAATTAATTATTATTTAATTTTTCCTCTGTAGGGTTGTTAAATTATGGGGTGTTACAAGCGTTTTACTTGAATGAGGTAAATAAAGCATGTGCATGAACATATTCATAGTTCCGTGAATGGGTAGTAAAATCTATTAATATAGGCAACATCTACATATCACCAAAATGGCCTTAACATTACTAAAGCCGCAATTTACTTCATACTAAAATGTTTGATAAGGGCATACACCTGAGGTAAGCAACTATTTTTTCCATACTACAAAAGATGTCGCTTAGTTCAAACTATGAATATTTGATAAATGTTGACGCCTACCATAAGGTTTCAGGTAGTACTTAGCTTAAATACACATGATACATCCTATGTAACTATAAAAATTGAGCATAGGGTGCTATGCAGGAAAGAGTGAAGCAACATAGGGATATTTCAACCCTCACACGGTAGTTTAACACTGAAGCAAAAGTATGTAAAGTAATAAGAAGCTTTGGCCAACATAAATAGCAAAAGCAGTAAGTAAAACCACCCAGGGAATTATATTAGTGAGTAATCGAAGCGACAAGCTTGGAATAAGTAAAATCGTAAGTATACTTACCTTTACTCACAGAAATAAGAAGAAGCAGATCCACAAAGGGTGCAGGACTACTTGGAGATGAAACGACATATGTTAGAATCCTATGGCGGGTTCAGGCTGTTTTCCCCAATCACGATTCGTATGCTGAACTGGAAGCGGAGCTTCGGGTGCTCACGGCTCCTGGTCAACGCTGGAACTGCGGACCATGGCCAATCGCGGCTCAACACTCGGCGAGGGTGGCAAAGGCCCTTAGGCGAGGCAAGCTCAACTTCGATGGAGCTATTGAGGAGGTTCGTGGTGGCCATTGGAGTCGTAGCTACGTGGAGCGACGTCGATGAAGTGGAAGAGGCAAAGAGGGTTTGTAGTGGAATGAAGAATGGTGGTCTTAGTATTAATTTGGCCAGAAATGATTTTTGGGTAAATTAGGAGACATAGATTTTGGGAAATAGAGAAAATTACCCCCCCCCCCCTACCCCCCCAAGAGGAAGGGGACAGGATAAAATAAATGGGCGGAGAGAATCGAAGGAACGAGACACATCTAGAAGCATTCAGAACCCACTTAATCACGTGTAAACCAATTTTGCCCAGTTTTCAACAGGTGTTAGACAAATTTAGCAAATAAAGCAAGTGGCCACTCCAGACAAATACCACTTAACATCAAATGTTGTACCATCCATTTACTTTATATACAAACTCAATACAATGTATTTTTATATTTCCAAATAAAATTCTTAAACCAATTTAAATCTACATACATTAAAATAAATCCCAAGTTAAATTTAAAAATCAAATTTATAGATTCATATACCAACGTTAAATCCCAGTTACTCCAAAAAATTCAAATTATTTAATAGCGTTTCTTTAACAACCGTTCAAATTAAGTAAACAAAAGAATTTTACGTTAATTATCCAAATTAGTAAATCACATTAAGTTGGAAAAATGTTCATATTAAAATAAATATACGAAAAAAATTCTTATTCAACATGAACTCGAACAATATTCAAGTGAATAAAATTCCGAATTCTATGTTGGAAACAAATATAAATATTTTTTTAACGCCAATCTTAATTTAATTTATTTTTAAACTCCAAAATTTTTCTAAGCTATTGCAATCCCCTTCCAAAAAGTCGGGTTGTTACAAGAATTTAAAACAGCCTTAGTGGAATTGACAAAATGGTAAACTGCAAATGGCATAGGAAGGTGTGGAAGAAGGACAACAGTGCAAGAGAGAATTTATTTTTGTGGAAGGTTGTAATGGGCCGGAAAAAAAAATTCGACGCTCGAATTTTCAGCAATAATACATAATTTCGTATTACTTGTCAAAAATCCAAGTAACAAACCCTAGACTATTAATAGAAAGAAGTTAGAGGGTGAGAAGTAGAAAGGAAGAAATATTAGAACAGAAGAAAGAAGAAGAACACATCAGAATCTCACAGCAGAACGAATAGAATGTAATATATCAAATCTCTTTATAGAAAAGAAAACTGCATATACATACCATCATCAGAGTGCAATATACATCTGTCACAGCGGAAATACACTCTACATAACTAATGGTGAAGCCTCCTGCTTCTAGCTCCTAAACTCCAAGTGGAACCTAACCATGAAATATACTCGGTCTGACCTGAGCACATTTGAAGCAAAGCAAAATTCACTTGGATCAATCTGGAATACTTTCAGTGATAAATTCTAGCACAAACATCTTGTTTAACTTTGAAAAATCCGTTTTGAAAGAAAGGATAATAGTAAGGCCAGCCCACACATAAACACGGAAGGTTTTTACCTTACTATAACCCAAAACATTTAAAAAAAGCCAATATCTTTTCTGATATTATAATAATGTCTATCAAACAACAAATAAATAATAATTTTGCAGAACGCTTGCATCTCACGCTCTACATAAATAGTATACAATCAAAAACACGAGCGCTTATTGGAGAATGGATTTCCTGGCAAGGTGTGGGACCACCTTTCCGACAATGTACCTCCAGAGATGAATACATTGGGATTCAACAAGAACGTCTTACAACCCAGTTACACATGACCAACCCCTCATTTCTTTTGAGAGTACCGAATATATCATTACCACAGTTAGGGGCCAGCCAACCGAAACCGATAGCATACACGTTAAAATAAAAGGGACAACTGAAGGCATTTGATTTCTCCAGATCAGGTAATGATATACCCTTTCAATGGGTGCAACCCGCATAGCCATGCTCCCTACCAGATTTTGTGCCATTTCCTGGTTGATGAGGCTTGAGGTCATGTTTATTTTAATAATCAGCACAACTTTGAATGCCACATCGTTAGATCCGTCAAATCACTAATTGACGTCCACAAATACATCTAGGTGTTAAGCAAGAGAATTTTTCCGCCACCAAACTTGGTATGTTTGTAAAAATCAACATACATGACTCTTAAGGAAATACTCTGCCAGACATTCATCCATACAAGTCATCCAGGAGTAGGATGAACCGAAGGCACTCTCCTACTGCATCCTCATATAAGAATTACCTAAGGATCAGTTGCGAAAAGTCCTTGCAAATCCGAAGTGTAACGACCGGAAATTCCGCTCGATCCGAATCAGTCGCTAAACCGACCCAGACCGTTTGAAACGCCTGATTGTTTTGAGGACAAGACAGATCAGAACGCAGACAGAAGAACATTTCATTGTATATTACAACAATTCCATCAGAATACAAGAATATATAGAGTATAAACAAATAAAATACATTCGATAAATATCAGAGATTACAATACATTACATAGCAGTGGGAAATAATACAATACACAACTAGAAGAGATATACGGATACAAAGCTTTCCGGATATCGTTCCAGCTGTAAACCAGGATCCTGTGAATATAAATCTGCAAAACCAAAACTACTAGCTGCCCGTGTCAAAATAAGGGCACCCAGAGTTTAGGTTAAATCAATAAACTCCAGGTCAGTCATGGGACTGGTGTAAGAACTAAAACATTTATTAATCTTTATTTTAAAGTTAGGTAAATCAAGGGACCACATCGTATAACACGGAACGGGTTTCCTCTCAAGAATACCAGTGCATAAAACAAACAGCGCAATGCTAAATAAAGAAAAATGAAGCTATTATAAGACCCAGATCCTATCACACAATGCAACGCAAGCCGAGGGATAGGGTTTTACCTTATAATAGCCAAAGAATGCTTGATACGTGAAATTTCATGTTTTATTATTACTATAAGTGCATGGTGTCAAAACAATTTCAAATCATAAATATCAATCATAGACAACATGGGTACCATATATCATGTCGCCATACTAGTTCTACAATTAAAACCGCAAAATCACGTATTTGGAAATTGGATTTCCATCTGTGAAACGAGGCAAAAGATAGTCCTCTACCGATTCGAGACTGTCTAGCCCGAGCCTCAGGAACAGCCGCAACTGCCCCTTGGATCCTCAGGGCCAGTCCACCGATGTGGATTAAATTTAAACCCTGAACATGCGTTTCCCCGCCCTATGGGGCGTAAATGAGCCAACGAATGACTCCATCGAACACGGATCGTCCGATCAAACCGAGGTGCCTCGCAACAGCAACAACCATATAAGTCAAACTCGTCAGGGCGTGTAAAACCACTGACGTCACTTCTAGCTAGAAAGAAACGCATGCCCTCCCTGACGTCCTCTCCCGTTTTTGGTTCACACCGGGGTGTGAGGCTCGCGAATCAACGCTACACAAAGCTATGCCACACAGGCGGTGCTTTGATCATCAACCACAAGACTTTGCTTTTCAACAGAAGCCTTGATCAATTGCCACTTAGGCATGCCACACAGGAAATTCACTCCATGCGATTGATATCCATCAATATATAACCCCTGAGCTCGTACGTCTCAGAGAAGGGCGTTAAGCAAGAGAATAAATTCTCCGCCGCCAAACAGATATATATTTAATAGAAATCAATCACACAGACTAAAATCCAATGTCAGACACACAGTCCATTTAAAAGTTTGTTCTGGGTCTGAACGAAACCGGAGGCACCTAGTTCCCCGCATATCCATCGATCTCCAAGTACGTCTGGACGATCACCAGCTGATTCTCTCCTCTTGGGTGTACGGCCCAATTAAGATCATCAGTAATTATCCAAACGACGTGAAGACCTCCGTTCTTCAACCATCATCTTCATCTTCGACACCACGTCGAATCGGTTATTCAGAATGGGATAAACCCGGTCTTTCTGAACAACTCGCGTACATAATAAACACATGTGACACAAACACAACATACGCCTCAATCCAGTTCAGAATATTCTTTTATTCAAATATTCTTATACTTTGGGAAAGGTTCCCATTAATTTTATCAAAGATAAAATATTTTAAATTTATTCTTTAATCTTCCTTTTGAATATCACTTCAAACTAGTCAGGATTAACGAACCACACTGAAGTAATTCTTTATTTTATTTCCCAATCCTAACCTATTTATCCCATGAAGTAAAACTGGTTATACTTCATATCTAACACCACGGTGTTATTGGTAAATTCAATTACCATTTCACGTTCAAATCTAATTAAAGATTTAACTATCGCCTGGAGCAAAACTGGTGATACTCCATTCTCGATCTTTTCAATCTAATTAAAGATTCATTAAAACTCCACTTAGTTTTAATCTTCATAGAAATCAATATCCTGTCTTTAACTGGGTTAAAGAACCAATGTCATTTAAAACACGGCTCACTATAAACCCAAAATCACATTACATTAATTATCGGGTTAAAGAACAAGTGTTATTTAAAAACACTATTCACGATAAACCCAAAAATCAATACCAATTCAATTCCAATTAAATATTATTTAGTTGGTACACTTCATTAAATCTAAATAAAAAGATTTAATCTTTTTCTCAACTGGGCTTAAGAACAATGTTAATGAAGACACCATTCACGACAAACCAAAATCACATTTGATATTAAATACAAGGCTCTAAATAGAAAATATATCGGCTTATATTCAATATCAAATTCTATGACCAACAAATATCGTATTGGAAATAATGATATAAATATATCTTTCAAATTCCCATAACAATACCTGTATCGTCACGAAATCTAACATCGAAATATTCCGAAGACAATTTCGATTCAAATCCATTCCCACTTTATATATTGGAAATTCTGGTTAGATTTCAAAACCATTTCAAATACATTTTATTTATTTCAAAAATAAATGAATTATAATTCTAGTTCAAAACTAGTTCATTTCGATAAAAATCTATTTTTATCTTTTCAAATATGGAGTTTTTCATCACAATTTTTCAAAAATCATTTCTTATGATTTTACACAAATTATTACTATTTTTAATAATTTTATCACGGCCTGTACAGTCGATTTCCATCTACGGCCATCGAACTGCACTTACAGTGACCTTTTCCAAATTTGATTTGGACATAATTCCAAATCCAACCGTTAGAATTTAAATTTCTAATATTCGTTAGAAAGCTCTTTTCGATACGATCCCAATGGTTCCGGTTTTAGGAGAATCCGACGGACGGATCTCCCGCAATGTCCATTCGAAGTCAATGGTCGAAATTCACGAACTGCCGCAGCGCGGCGCGTTCTATTCAGGCCATTATATTATATATATAATATATATAATATATGCTTCGTCGATTTCCTTTTAAAACATATTTTATAAATCGTTTTAAATTCGTTTTCAAAACGATTTCAATTCAATTCTAATTTCAAATCCTTCCAATCTATTTCGAATTTCTATTCATTTCAATTTAATTCAATTTTCAAATCATTTCAATTTATTTCGAATTTCAATTCATTTCAATTTAATTCGAATTTCAGATCATTTCGAATTTCAAATCTATTCCATTTCAAATCAATTCAGTTTAATTCGAATTTCAAATCTATTCAATTTCAAATCAATTCAATTTAATTCGAATTTCAAATCTATTCAATTTCAAATCAATTTAATTCGAATTTCAAATCTATTCAATTTAGCTCGAATTTCAAATCTATTTCAATATTCATTGAAAAATGAATAAAATCGATATAAATATCGTTCACGTCAAAATAGCGTCAATCTAATCAACACGGCTTCATATATTTCTATTTTCAAATATTCTAGTTCAAATATTTCTTTTCAAATATTTCTATTCAAATATTTCCTTTTTCAAATATTCTATTCAAAACCGGAATGAGGCCCAATCAATTTCCATAGATTTTATTTCTATGGATTTCCATACAACGCATGTATATATCAAGAATGACAAATAATCAACCATCATCCAAAGTGCATTCTACACTGTATAAGCATCAAATATAAATATTTAACGCTTATAACAGTCTGTCAATCAATTGATTGACGTACAACTAATTATTGGAATTAGTGTACGTCATATATCATCCCAATACCCGTGTGGGGTTCCAAACAATCAAACACAAATTTTATTTGTGCAGTTGGGCGATGTGTAAAATTTATCGTCCCAATCAATATCCTTCAAATAGGTGTACATAAACAAACCGTCCGGTTTGTAAATGAATATTTATTTGTTCACATTCACTATATTCATATTCACGCTAAAAATTATATTTCTAACGATAATTATTTTACTGCAACACATGAATATATTTTATTATCTATTTCACATCAACATCACAAACAATTTTCACAACACATCAGTCAAACTAACAAGCCGTCCATGGTCTGTGGACGACGGGTGTCGGGTGCTGCTAAGAACCGTCTGCATCCTAGTATATATTTATAACTAGAAAAAGAAATTTAAAGTGAGAAGTTCTGATAGAGGGTTCCGCTCCGCCGTGCTTTGCTGTTGAACTGCTGAACCGTTTGGATCGCTTGAAATTCCAATAAAGTCGTTTTCACGCTGCTCAAATAAAAATTATATTTTTATCCCTTCATTTCAAAAATAAAAATCATATTTTTATTTCTACTTTATATATTTTTACAAGGCTTCTATTCTATATAAAGATTATATTTTTATTACCTATACTATATAAAAATCGTATTTCTATTCCTTCTATTATATAAAAATCCAATTTTTATATGGTTATCCTATATAAATAAAGATCATATCTTCATATAAATAAAAATCATAATTTTTACTTTACTGCTATACAAATAAAAATATCGCCTTTTCCATTTTAAAATCCATTTCAAATAAATATATATATTTTCAAATCACTTTCATTTTAAAGGTCTTATTTTTATCTAAAAACCATCCATGTAAAAATCCAATTTTTACATCATTAATAATCCTACCTTTCATAGTTAAAAAATCTAATCTTTCCTATGATAAAAATCATAGCTTTTCTTCTTATAAAAATCAAGCTTTTCTAATTCAAAAATTTCATCTTTCCTACAACAAAATTTTCATCTTACCTCTATGAAAGTCATAGCTCTCATAAAAATAAAAATCATATCTTGATTTTAAATTTCTTCATATAAAAATCCAAACTATACTAATTTAAAAATCTAAGCTTTATGTTTTCTATATTTTATATATAAATTAAAACCTATTAATGCTATGCCATTATATATAATAAGAATCTAAAGCCTAAAATGTTAAAAATCCTAATTTTAAAACGAATAAAAATCAGATTTTTAATATGTTAAAATCATATACTTAATGTTTAAATGAATAAAAACAAAAATATAAAACTTACAAGGAGGTTGGAGGTGGGGAATGGCGCTGGAGGAGGTCGGAGTGGCTGGGTCTTCATCTCAGGGTGGCGCGGTTGGGGGGGGGGGTAGGAGAATTGACGAAGTGGAGAGAGGAAGGAGGAGGGGTGCGAGGTAGGAGGTCGAAGGGGGGGGGCGATGCCTGAACGGTGGTGGCGGTGATAGGGATTGGCGGCTTCACGCTAGGGTTTGAGGAGGAAGGAGGTGCGGGGCCAGGCGATCGTGGCGAAGGAGCAGGCGCCTCTGGCGGCGGTGGCAATCGGAGGGAGTGCGACTGCGCCTTGCGGCGCTCCTGCGATCATCGATCGCGGTCCCTCCTTTTTCTTTTTTTTTTCTTTTTTTCTAAGGTAACGATATGGTCAAAGGAAGAGAAGGGGGGAGTTAAGTGGAAATATATTTATATTTTATTATTTAATTTTCCTAAAAAGTTGACTTTTTTATTCGACCTTTAAACGAGACCCATCGCGTGTCGTCCATAGCTAATTACCCCCATTCCGAAGACAATGGGATATGTATCGTAAGCTGATTCGACTGTTTCGATCAGTTTTCGTCAAAATCAACATATAACTCTATATATTGAATTTAAACGCGCATTTCAATTTACCGGGGCCACATACTAACCAGAAAAATTCCAGAAAAATATTTTCTAGCTTCGTATCGACGATACGGTCCTAATAAAACTAGTTTCGTCGAATTCTGAGACCGTTTGAAAAATGGCCATTTCCCAGTCGATTAAAATCGACTGAAACTGGTCAAACGCATTTTCCTTCGCCATGCTCACATATTGATTCGAAAAATTATGAAATTTGAAACCTAGCAATAACTTGACATCACGGATCCAACAAAAGTGGTTTCTTCAAAAACCGAGGTCGTTTGCCGAATTCCCATTTTTAAGGGCCAGAATTCCATAGCGACTATTCTGAATTTTCAATTGGACATAACTTTTTATCCCCGCTATGAAATTTCAATTTCCCGGATTCGTTGGAAAGATATTCACAAATAGATTCAAATATTTTTGGTTTCACTAAAATCCGGTTTATTTTGCACCTGGTACATTCATTTGAAATTTGAAATCGAATTTTCAAACTACCGCGCCATTTTCAATTCCTTTTATAATTTAAAATAAATATTTATATTCTAACGACGACGTATGTAAATGTATATGTTCCATTTCTATTCAAAATAAATTTCTCGTCGTTATTATTTAAAATAATTCATTTTAAATAATCGAAATTCGCCAAAATAAAATTTTTATATTGGCTCAGATTTCGGGGTTATTACAATCTCCCCCACTTAAAACTTTTCGTCCCCGAAAAGGAACGAAGCCGAAAGTTGTTTCACAAATCAACTCAACTTCCATTATTTTCTTTACGGATTAAGTTCTTCAACTTTTCAGTTTCTAAGAACTTTTCAAATTTTTCAAAAATTTGGCTAACAGCCTAAATTTTCGAAAAATTTCGCCATAACCTCACCTGCACCGGGGACTTCGGGATATTTCATATAGCCTCCCCTGTCCTTCTTCAATCCAAAAGAAAAAGAAAAGGCCAATCGGCTCATAAATTCATCATCACCCAAACAAAATAGTAAATTATGGTAAACATGCACCTATTTGTCGGGCAAACAATTTTATTCTCTGCTCTAGCCTCCTTGCTATGACCTGTTCAGTGTAAGTACATGTATATGCAAGCAAATGCGACCAATTTTCAATAAAATTCACTATTTGGTTCAAATTGGCTACATGTTCGACATTTAATTAATCAAAACAGAAATCAAACAACACAACCATCAATCAATTAGTTGATTAGCTTTTCAAATTCATAACTTTGATATATAGCCAAAAATCACATTTTTGATGCCAAATCACAACAATAGGCCCTATATAATTTTGGTTCTCACACCAATCAATAGGAAATATATAGAAATTCCATCTTCGAAACTCGAACATAAATACTGATGATGTCATGACAATCATCAGTACCATCTCCGAGCGACTAGAGTGTAATTCGATATCTATCCAGTATATTAAAACTTCAAATACACGTGGATCAAACGTATACGCAAAGTCTATATATACTGGACTGTCCAAATCAATACAAATAAATATTCAAATACGTATAAAACGATTTAAATTTTCAAAACAATTTTTTTTTCAATTTAAAAATATACTCTTCACAGTCGTTCTAGGATACTACTGATCCTATCTCTAACGAGTCATTCCCATTGGATATTACTAATCCAATTTCTGATGAATTCTTTCGTATAGTTCTAATGTGTCTTGTTCTCTGAGCTTTGTAAACCAAAGCTCTGATACCACGCTGTAACGACCGACGAAATCCAGTAGGCTTTGCAACCATCCCTTCATCCCCCAAGCAGCAGGTAATACCCACCGTGGCTTCCACCTGGTCCCCCAGTACACTTGTTTTACGGCGACCCTCTCGAGCCTCTCGGCCACTGCCTAACCAACCCCCGCAAGGGACATGTGGGGGTAAGAGCTCACTGTTCGCCACCAAACCACATGGTGAGAACCCCCCATCATGACTGCAACAAGAACTGGTGATACTCCATTCTCGATCTTTTCAATCTAATTAAAGATTCATTAAAACTCCACTTAGTTTTAATCTTCACAGAAATCAATATCCTGTCTTTAACTGGGTTAAAGAACCAATGTCATTTAAAATACGGCTCACTATAAACCCAAAATCACATTACATTAATTAGCGGGTTAAAGAACAAGTGTTATTTAAAAACACTGTTCATGATAAACCCAAAAATCAGTACCAATTCAATTCCAATTAAATATTATTTAATTGGTACAATTCATTAAATCTAAATAAAAAGATTTAATCTTTTTCTCAACTGGGCTTAAGAACAGTGTTAATGAAGACACCATTCACGACAAACCCAAATCACATTTGATATTAAATACAAGGCTCTGAATAGAAAATATATCAGCTTATATTCAATATCAAATTCTACGACCAACAAATATCGTATTGGAAATAACGATATAAATATATCTTTCAAATTCCCATAACAATACCTGTATCGTCACGAAATCCAACATCGAAATATTCCAAAGACAATTTCGATTCAAATCCATTCCCACTTTATATATTGGAAATTCTGGTTATATTTCAAATTCATTTTATTTATTTCAAAAATAAATGAATTATAATTCTAGTTCAAAACTAGTTCATTTCGATAAAAATCTATTTTTATCTTTTCAAATATGGAGTTTTTCATCCCAATTTTTCACAAATCATTTCTTATGATTTTACACAAATTATTACTATTTTTAATAATTTTATCACGGCCCGTACAGTCGATTTCCATCTACGACCATCGAACTGCACTTACAACGACCTTTTTCAAATTTGATTTGGACATAATTCCAAATCCAACCGTTAGATTTCAAATTTCTAATATTCATTAGAAAGCTCTTTTCGATACGAACCCAACGGTTCCGGTTTTAGGAGAATCCGACGGTCGGATCTCCTGCAATGTCCATTCGAAGTCAATGGTCAAAATTCACGAACTGTCGTGGCCCGACGCGTTCTATTCAGGCCATTATATTATATATATAATATATACTTCGTCGATTTCCTTTTAAAACGTATTTTATAAATCGTTTTAAATTCGTTTTCAAAATGATTTCAATTCAATTCTAATTTCAAATCCTTCCAATCTATTTCGAATTTCTATTCATTTCAATTTAATTCGATTTTCAAATCATTTCAATTTCGAATTTCAATTTAATTCGAATTTCAGATCATTTCGAATTTCAAATCTATTCCATTTCAAATCAATTCAATTTTATTCGAATTTCAAATCTATTAAATTTCAAATCAATTCAATTTAACTAGAATTTCAAATCTATTAAATTTCAAATCAATTCAATTTAATTAGAATTTCAAATCTATTCAATTTAATTCGAATTTCAAATCTATTTCAATATTCATTGAAAAATGAATAAAATTGATATAAATATCGTTCACGTCAAAATGGCGTCAATCTAATCAACACGGCTTCATATATTTCTATATTCAAATATTCTAGTTCAAATATTTCTTTTCAAATAATTCTATTCAAATATTTCCTTTTTCAAATATTCTATTCAAAACCGGAATGAGGCCCAATCAATTTCCATAGATTTTATTTCTATGGATTTCCATACAATGCATGTATATATCAACAATGACAAATAATCAACCATCATCCAAAGTGCATTCTACACTGTATAAGCATCAAATATAAATATTTAACGCTTATAACAGTCTGTCAATCAATCGATCGACATACAACTAATTATTGGGATTAGTGTACGTTATATATCATCCCAATACCCGTGTGGGGTTTCAAACAATCAAACACAGATTTTATATGTGTAGTTGGGCGATGTGTAAAATTTATCGTCCCAATCAATATCCTTCAAATAGGTGTACATAAACAAACCGTCTGGTTTGTAAATGAATATTTACTTGTTCACATTCACTATATTCATATTCACGCTAAAAATTATATTTCTAACGATAATTATTTTATTGCAACACATGAATATATTTTATTATCTACTTTACATCAACATCACAAACAATTTTCACAACACATCAGTCAAACAAACAAGCCGTCCATGGTCTGTGGACGACGGGTGTCGGGTACTGCTAAGCACCGTCTGCATCCTAGTATATATTTATAACTAGAAAAAGAAATTTAAATTGAGAAGTTCTCACAGAGGGTTCCACTTCGCCGTGCTTTGCTGTTGAACTGCTGAACCGTTTGGATCGATTGAAATTCCAATACAGTCCTTTTCACGCTATTCAAATAAAAATTATATTTTTATCCCTTCATTTCAAAATTAAAAATCATATTTTTATTTCTACTTTATATATTTTCTTACAACGCTTCTATTCTATATAAAGATTATATTTTTATTACCTATACTATATAAAAATCGTATTTCTATTCCTTCTATTATATAAAAATCAAATTTTTATATGGTTATCCTATATAAATAAAGATCATATCTTCATATAAATAAAAATCATAATTTTTACTTTACTGCTATACAAATAAAAATATCGCCTTTTCCATTTTAATTTCCATTTCAAATAAATATATATATTTTCAAATCACTTTCATTTTAAAGGTCTTATTTTTATCTAAAAATCAACCATGTAAAAATCCAATTTTTACATCATTAAAAATCCTACCTTTCATAGTTAAAAAATCTAATCTTTCCTATGATAAAAATCATAGCTTTTCTTCTTATAAAAATCAAGCTTTTCTAATTCAAAAATTTCATCTTTCCTACAACAAAATTTTCATCTTTCCACTATGAAAATCATAGCTCTCATAAAAATAAAAATCATATCTTGATTTCAGATTTCTTCATATAAAAATCCAAACTATACTAATTTAAAAATCTAAGCTTTATGTTTTCTATATTTTATATATAAATTAAAACCTATTGATGCTATGCCATTATATATAATAAGAATCCAAACCCTAAAATGTTAAAAATCCTAATTTTAAAACGAATAAAAATCAGATTTTTAATATGTTAAAATCATATACTTAATGTTTAAATGAATAAAAACAAAAATATAAAACTTACAAGGAGGTTGGAGGTGGGGAATGGTGCCGGAGGAGGTCGGAGTGGCTGGGTCTTCATCTCAGGGTGGCGCGGTTTGGGGGGGTTAGGAGAATCGACGAAGTGGAGAGAGGAAGGAGGAGGGGTGCGAGGTAGGAGGTCGAAGGGGGGGGGAGGTGATGCCTGAACGGCGGTGGCGGTGATAGTGATTGGCGGCTTCACGCTAGGGTTTGAGGAGGAAGGAGGTGCGGGGCCAGGCGGTCGTGGCGAGGGAGCAGGCGCCTCTGGCGGCGGTGGCAATCGGAGGGGGGCGCGACTGCGCCTGGTGGCGCGACTGCGATCATCGATCGCGGTCCCTCCTTTTTTTTCTGAGGTAACGATCTGGTCAAAGGAAGAGAAGGGGGAGTTAAGTGGAAATATATTTATATTTTATTATTTAATTTTCCTAAAAAGTTGGCTTTTTTATTCGACCTTTAAACGAGGCCCACCGCCTGTCGTCCATAGCTAATTACCCCCATTCCGAACACAATGGGATATGTATCGTAAGCTGATTCTACTGTTTCGATCAGTTTTTGTCAAAATCAACATATAACTCTATATATTGAATTTAAACGCGCATTTCAATTTACCGGGGCCACATACTAACCAGAAAAATTCCAGAAAAATATTTTCTAGCTTCGTATTGACGATACGGTCCTAATAAAACTAGTTTCATCGAATTCAGAGACCGTTTGAAAAATGGCCATTTCCCAGTCGATTAAAATCCACTAAAACTGGTCAAACGCATTTTCCTTCGCCACGCTCACATATTGATTCGAAAAATTATGTAATTTGAAACCTAGCAATAACTTGACATCGCGGATCCAACAAAAGTGGTTTCGTTGAAAACCGAGGTCGTTTGCAGAATTCCCATTTTTAAGGGCCAGAATTCCATAGCGACTATTCTGAATTTTCAATTGGACCTAACTTATTATCCCCGCTATGAAATTTCAATTTCCCGGATTCGTTGGAAAGATATTCACAAATAGATTCAAATATTTTTGGTTTCACTAAAATCCGGTTTATTTTGCACCTGGTACATTCATTTGAATTTTAAATCGAATTTTCAAACTACCGCGCCATTTTCAATTCCTTTTATAATTTAAAATAAATATTTATATTCTAACGACGACGTATATAAATATTGTTAGACCAAAAAGTGGTTCTAACACCCAAATTGATTAAAAGCTGAATGAAATGAGATCAAAAATAAGAATGAACACACAGGATTTATTATGGTTCGGCGAAGAAATGCCTACGTCCACTTGTCTTTCACTATTTTCAATGATTTAGTTGCAAATACAATGAAATATTCACTTGATTTCTCTCACAACTCACTTACAATCACTCAATTGTCTAAAAACAAATAATGAAAGAAGATTTGGATTTTCCGGGAGTGCTGGAATTCGGATTATGAAGGTGGTTGAACTCTCAAAGTGTCCGAAAAAAGATCCTTTTCTTTGCCTCCAGACGGGGTATTTATAGGTGAGAATTTGCTCAGAACCCGATCCGGATCGGAGCCACGTGTCATCCATCCCATCAGCCTCGGGTTCGGATGAATTTCTATGTTGACAACGCATCAGAGTAGTGGACGTTGATGGTAGGAACTG
Source organism: Allium sativum (assembly GCA_030737875.1). Classification (NCBI taxonomy): domain Eukaryota; kingdom Viridiplantae; phylum Streptophyta; class Magnoliopsida; order Asparagales; family Amaryllidaceae; genus Allium; species Allium sativum. Next base: position 484,747,820 of record CM060915.1, read on the forward strand.
GTCACAGCCGATCCGAATAACCAGGCGCTCATGCAGGATAGTGACGTGGAAGACAGGCTCAGGTCGGAGGGGTATGCACAAGGAGTTCGGATCGGGGTACCCGATCCGACCCGGATTGACTTAGGACTAATTCCTGTGTTTACTCCGCTCCGCTCAGATCTATTGCTCTCCGCTCCAGCTGGAAATAGGTTGCTCTCCGATCCGAACAGACGTGTCTCTCTAATTCCAACAATAATAGCTCACCGATCCGGACAGCAGACTTTATCCGATCCGAACCGCTACACTGCTCCGATCCGACCCGCTTCAGTGTTTTTCAAGCTCTTCAATATTTCACATCTTGACTTTGTGTTTCCCAGTTCACAAAGTGGGCTAACATTTTGCCTCCTCAAAGGATGCTTCTGTTGGAGACGGAGCATGCTTTACTTATCATTGCACAGCGCTCTTCGAGGTGATTTTTCTTTTGATTTTCCTTGTGTTTTCATCTTTTTCTTCAGATTTCAATTTAATTCGTTGCTGAGCTAAAGAACTCGGTTCAGTTCGGATTCCGAGCCGAACAGATCCCTTCTCCTTTCTATTTTTCACTGGACTGTTGGGCCAAGCTTCGCTTCTGGGCTGTCCATCCGATACGAACGAGAATTCTTCTACTGGGCTGCCGATCCGAATGGGGAGACGAATAGACACTCTTCTCTTCTATATAAACACTGCCTTCTTCCTCCTTTCATTTTTACTGTTTTACTCCCGAAGTTCTGCAAAACGAGAGAAAAAAAAACTAATTCGTGAAGCATCAAAATTCCTTTTAATTCTCGAAGTAATTACATCGGTAGATTATAAAACTTTGAACAATTCCTTCTTTAATCATTCTCGATTCGGATTCGTGAGCGATTAGGATGATTTGAGTATGAAACTCTGATGACCTTGCCACCGTGACCCCCCCTCGTCATCGTCGCCAGTAGACTCGTCACCATCTTGAGGTTGGAACGGAGGGGATGAGAATCCGTAGTTGAGTGCACCAGCATATAATTGCTTGGTTTTGATTTGAGTGACTGGCACGAAATTGGCCTTGGGGTCGGTTAGGGAAGAAAGAGGGTGAAGGAGAAGAAGAAGATAATAGGGAATCGGTTCGGTTCGGTGGGATATGGAAGGTGAAAAAACAAAGGAAGAGGGAAGGAAATTCAGGAGGTCGGACCGGGTCGGGGCAAGTAAAGAAAGAAAAAAGAAAAGAAATACAGGAGATCGGATCGGGTCGGAGCAAGTATTTAAGGAAGGGGGAAAGGGAGCTTGCCTAACCGGATCGGGTCGGACCATAAGATAAAAGGAGGAGAAGTATGACTATGTGATCCGATCCGAACCGTTAGGGGACTCTACCTCCGAACCGATCCGATTTTGATTTCTGAGTTCCACAGTTTATCCAAGCCCAAGTCGAGGCCGCACCTCCGATCCGATCCCCATGAACGTACCCGAACCGAACCGAAGAGCAGTTAACCTCAATATATGAAAACTTGTTTAACTGGCCCAAACAACTTTTGACATAATCTTCAACCTAATGGACAGTTAGGATAGTGCCTTGCGAACGTAACTGGACACCAAGAACTACTTCAACTCTTTATATGTTGCCAAATCTTTTCGTCGCACTTTTAAAAATTTACTCTGCACTTTCCGTATACATTGTTTACACTTTAGTTTGCACACATGCACGGGGGGATACGGGCTAATTTGCTCTAATTTGTGCTATTGCTTCTTCAATAGTTTTATGACCATGAGACCCAGACGCTCTTCCAGACTAGCTGAGAGGAAAGAAGCCCCGGAAACCTCTAAAAAAATTACTCTCGAGGACATATCTTCTCCGTCGGATCCAGAATGGGATAATGAGGGTTCAGACTATGGGGTTGGAAATCGTGAAAGCGACGAGGTGTCTTCAGAGAATGAAGTTCCTCTAGGTTTTGAGGAGGAAGGAGGAATTGGTGATGACCGGGCCCCTGATGAATTTGAATCGGCTGTCATATTGGAATCACCTCCAGATTCCGTTGAATCAACGATCGACAACGACCGACTTATCCGAATTTGCTTAAAGTACGGGATAATGAAAAGGGACACTCTAGTGCCTTCAAGCTCTGACCGTCCCCACAACCCTCCAGAAGGATATATGGCGGTCACTCGGTTGATGTGTATGGTTGGCGCTATCCCTCCATTTTCTCCCTTCATCGTAGATTTTCTAAGACAAATGTGGATTGCCCCCATGCAGCTGCATCCCAATTCTTATGCCTACTTACACACTTTATATATAGCATATCGTGAGATCCTAGGCATAGAACTCACTTTCGATGACGTTCATTTCTTCTATAACTTCAAGCATCGGACCCGAGAGACTCCATCTTTCTGCTATTTTGAGTCTGTTCCTAAGAGGAAGATAATCTCGGCGCCATTCAACAGTAAAGCTGGGGATTCCAGACTGGAATGGTTCTATGTGAAGCGACAGCTTGGATGTGCTAGGAGGTGGACGAAATCAAGTAAAGCACTGATTTTCTAAATCCGGGCTCTATACACTCGAGTCATCGCCTTAACTTGTTTTTCTTTTTGCTTGCAGTCGACAACCCAAAACAAATATCAGATCAGGTGTTCTTTGACCGGATGCACCAGCTTCTTAATGGCGACCAGAAATTCCTGACTATTGATGAAGTCCTTAAGGACGAATATCTTCACTTTCATGGGTTGTTGTCCGTTTTTCGTAGTATCGGTCATGGGACGGCTCCATACGTATATGTTCCTCCAGTGGATGTAGTTCCAGAGATAGGAGAAGGTTCTGGAGTTCCTGCAGTGCCTCTTCAAACTTCACCTTCTCCATCTTCTACTCAAGATGACGAATTGGCTAACCTGGCCGAAAAGCATCATGAAGGATATACTGCCCCCGAGGAGGCTACCTCTCTGGAAAAGTCAACATCCTCCAAAGAGTCGCCACTTGATGCTTCCGAGGGAGATGTCCCTAGCGCTGATGACCCAATATTTCAGGGTTTGGGGGATCTCCCCTTACCTGAAACTATATACACTTCAGAGGATTTTAGGAAGGATCCTTTAGTCTTCACCTCTTCTGAAGAGACCACTCCTGCTAAGGCCAAAGAGCCTGCCCGTACTAGTCTAGCTTCAGACTCGGGTTGGTTGGGGGGAAACACACCACTTAGGACACACTTTATACAATAGCATTAGCATTCATTGCACCTCTTTCTCTGTGAATCCATTGATTCTGAATTTCGTTTGTCTTATTGTGAAGGCACGATGTCTCGATCTTACTATGATATCAGGAAGCTTCGCCGCAGCATGTCTAATCCACCTCAGGATATTGAATATGATCGCGGTAGGGAGGAGAGAAGGCCTTATGATCCCTATCGCTCTCGACCCTCACGTTCTCGCTCTCCCGTTCGGTCTAATCAAGAGAAATACAAAGGTTATCAAAGCCGTAGGGAAGAGGACAGGCCACAATCGAAAGACTCCACCTCTTCCCACGAAAAGCGCAGCAGAGAGAGAAGCCCTCCAAAAGATACTAAGTCTCGAAGTAAGCGCAAGGTCCCTGCTACTAAACGACCTAGGACAGACAAAGAATCTACTGAATCCTCCACACACAGGGTCACTGAATTGACGATCCCCGCTCCTCCCCCACTAGATGCGGAAACTGCAATAAAGCGGGCGTATTTGGAGGAGCAATTTCCCGAACACTACTTCGAGACTTTCACTTTTTTACCTGCCCTTGAACCTGTTTCTTCTAAGTGGGCAGATGAGGCCAAAGCAAAGATAGACGCGGTTGAAAAACAGTATTCTAAGATGTTTAAATATTTACGCAATCTTTCCAGAATTATCCGTACTCTAATCACGAATGTTGATTCAATGCAAAAAACCGCGGAAGAAGATGCTAAGGCCTTAAAGAACCTAGGTAAAGATTTGGAGGACACACAGGCCCAGCTTGCTATTACTCAGAGGGACGCTACCAACTTCAAACAACAATTTGAGGATATGCAAAAACGTTATCATGACTTGCTTGAATCTCACACTCAAGAGCGTTCTGAGTTAAAAAAGCAAGCTGATGATGCTAAGTCAGAAGCTGCTAAGACGCGCCTTGCTTATACTGACCTCGAACGGAAAAATGCCGAGTTAGCAAAGAGGAATGCTGAACTAGAAAAGAAGAATGCTGACTTGGCTTCAAAGCTATTGGAGGCAGAGAACAGAGCTGCCCTGGCGGAGGGCAATGTTGAGTGTGCTATCAAATCTGCGGAGGAGGCCCGCAAACAATTGTCAGAGGCGAAGGCTGATATTCAGGGTTTTGGCGAATTAATGATTGAATTCTTCGCACAAATCATCCGTCGCCGAAACATTTCTTGGATCGAAGATTACCCATCCACTCTAGTTCAAGTATGGAATCAGATCGTTGAGTGGGAAAAAGAGGAGCTCAAAGTCAATTCCATCGATGAGGATAAGCTAATGGAAAAATACTTGAGGGATGATGAGCCAGAACGCCAAGCTGAAGGGCGCCGCCTCATTGCTGAGGCTATGGAAGAAGAGAGGCGGAGAACTAAACAGAAAAACATTCCCGAGACTGGTTCCTCTTATGCTGCCCCCGAAACTCCTGAAGTAGAGGGATATGATCCTGAAAATCCGGGAATTCCCCGAGCAACTCTGCTATCCCCTATTCCTGAAATGGCATCAGAGACAGCAGTTACCCCCGCTGAGAAGTCTTCGGAAGGTATCCCTACCTTTTCTCCTCAATTTGTCAAGGCTATTTCTACCTTTCGCCACGTGATTGAGCAATCGATGAAAAACCCATTGTTTTCGCCTGAGTTGATAACTGTTGCTTCTCATTCTGTAGGTATTGAGCCATCCAGAAAGACAGATGTGACTCAGGGAGCCACCGCTGGGGCAGAGCCTACGGAAAAGGCAAAAGGAGGGGAGGACAAGGCTGCTCCTATAGACTTGGGGGAAGGAAGTGAGCCGACTAAGGCCGAAACTCCCCATGATGAAGAAATGATAGCAGCTTTAAATGATGATGGCGGTGACGAAGGTCATGAGGAGGAACCAGAAGTTGCAATAGTCGGGGAGTCAAAAAATGCTGATGATGTTACTTTGGCTGTAATGAAAGCTGATCAAGACAAACACTTGCAATTAAAAGCCGAAGAACTAGACCCTGAAGCCCTCAAGCCCCTCGCAGTTGTGGATGCGGGATCAAGGTTAGTTGTTAAGCTCTCAACTAGATCTATTACAGAGGAACTCGCTAAAAAATCTTCTCTTGATTCCAGCGCTCCGCCCTCCGGGAAGAAGTCTACCGGTTCCAGCACCGCATCCTCAGGAAAGAAGAAATCAAAACGAATCTTGACAGAGGCCGAGAAAGAAGCAAAGGATGCGGAGAAAGCCGCCAAGAAGTCCAAGGCTCACTCGAAATCTAAATAGTGGATTGCCTTGTGTCGTTTTAGCATTTAGCGAACCAACAATTGCTGCCACAAGAGTGGCTCTTGCACCTTCTTTTTTAGCTATTTTCCTGTACAAATTCATTCATTTGTAAATAAAAAATAATTCATTTTCTGCAATGCCTGTTTGTCAGTAGTTCTGCACTTATGTTAAAATGCCTGTCATACTATAGTTATGAAATGAAGTTACGGAGCGGGGAAATATGTGTATACACATATGTCCCCAGTCAATTCTCACAAATTATTTAAGGCTTAATCGAGCAATCTGAATGCTCCCGATTTTCTGACGGGATAGCATTTTCTGTGTCGTCAGTGCCTGTTGTTTTTTCTGGCATTTCTTTTATACTCTCCCGTCTTATACTCAGGTTAGAGTTCTTACTGAGGCGGTCCCTTGCCTGGGTGCACCTTCATGCCTCGGAGGACGTCGTCTTCCCGTCCTTTTATACTCTCTCTCGCTCTGGAGAGTTAGAGTTCAAGCTCAGCAATCTATTCACTCCCCGATCCTTCAGCGGGGAAGGATCTCTTTCTCAGCGCTCAGTCGGAGACGCTTTTATACTCTCTCTCTCTCTCTGGAGAGTTAGAGTTAAGAATGTCGTTTTATCACCCTCCGATCCTTCAGCGGGGAAGAATCTCTTTCTCAGCGCTCAGTCGGAGACGCTTTTATACTCTCTCTCTCTCTCTGGAGAGTTAGAGTTAAGAATGTCGTTTTCTCATTCTTTTATGTCTTGTCGCACAAATAGTCGTTGTGCTTTTTCTTATGTTTAAACTGTCTTCAACCTTTTCAGGTTTTGAATCATCCTGTATTCCATAATCACAACAGAATAATCGATGAATGTATATATAATGCATAAAAGTAAATAACACACGATATTTTTATAGTGGTTCGGCTAAGTCGTAGCCTACATCCACTTTATAGTCCTTTATTTATATCGTCAGATTTTCCCAAGGCAAGTCGTGCCTTATTACAGAATTCATAAGAAAAATAACAAAGAGTACAACATTTCTAATCCAAATATCGCATTAAGTGTTGGGCATTCCATGCTCTAGGGACTTCTTCGCCATCTACGGTCGTTAACTTGAAGGTTCCTTTTTCAAGTTTCTGTTGGATGACAAAGGGTCCTTCCCACTTTGGACCGAGGTGAGGAAGGGATGGAAAGACTCTCTTTAGCACCAAATCTCCTGGTTCAAAAGTCCTGAGGCAAACTTTTTTGTCGTAATAGCGTGCCATCTGACGTCGATGTCTTGCCACACGCAAATCTGCTTCGTCCCTTTTTTCTTCGACTTCATCAAGAGACTCAAGTAAGAGTGCCCGATTCGTCATCGGGTCATAATACGTCACCCTGTGGGAAGGAACTTCCAACTCAACTGGAATTACTGCTTCTGAGCCAAAGGAGAGAGAGAAAGGGGTGTGACCAGTAGCCGTCTTAAATGTTGTCCGATATGCACACAAAGCTAGGGGCAATTCGTCAACCCATTTTGCCTTTGCGCGCTCTAACCGTTTCTTGAGGATGGATTTTATTACTTTGTTTATTGCCTCAACTTTCCCATTCGACTGCGGATAAGCAACCGCAGTGTATCGCTTGTCGATCTTATACTTCTGGCAGAAATTTCTGAATTCAGCACCATCAAACTGGGTTCCGTTGTCAGTTATAGTGGTCCTTGGGATCCCGAACTGGCGTATAATATTTCTAACCACGAAACTTATCACCTTTCTTGCCGTGATTTTGGTCAAGGGCTCAGCTTCCACCCACTTCGTAAAATAGTCCACAGCGACTATTGCATATTTCGCTCCTCCTTTAGCAATTGGTAGAACTCCAATGATATCAATTCCCCACGTGGAAAATGGCCAAGGACTCACCATTGATTTGAGTTGGGTCGACGGTGCTCTGGGGATTTTTGCGAATCTCTGGCACTTATCGCAGCGTCGTGAATAATCAGCTGCATCTTTATTAATTGTGGGCCAGAAGTATCCATATCGCAATATCTTTTTTGCTAAAGTCTGACCTCCTGTATGATCTCCACACTCACCTTTTGCACTTCTCATAGTACACGCTTGATGTCGTCGTGTGCAATACATCGTAACAGGGGCATAGAAAATCCTTGCCTATAAAGAATATCATCATGTATGACATATCTGGTAGCCTTGCGAACTATAGCCCTTTTCTCACTCTTCTTTGACGGGAGTGTCCCATTCTTAAGGAAGTTCTTAATTGGGGTCATCCACGACTCCTTCTCCGGTTCCGCTTCAAAAGCGAACTCAATTTCCATCGACTCAAAGCTTGGCGATTCCAACGTTTCAATTGGAATTATTTCAGTCTCTTCTGGATTGTCGGAGCTAGCCAGCTTTGCCAGCCTATCCGCCTTTTGGTTTTCGGCTCTCGGGATATGTGTTATATTGTACCGCTCCAAGTTGCTCAATAGCTCTCTCACTTTCCTGAGGTAAGCGATAAGTCGAGGTCCCCGAGCCACAAATTCCTCTCGCACTTGGCAAACAACGATTTTAGAGTCACAGAATATGTCCAACATTTTTATTCCGAGGTCTTTAGCAAGCTTCAGCCCGACAATCAGGGCTTCGTATTCGGAGTCATTGTTAGTCGCCGAAAATTCTAATCGTAGAGCGTAACATAACGACCGTCCTTCAGGAGTGACTAAGACGATTCCAGCTCCGGACCTTCGGTCGTTCTTGGCTCCATCTGTGTATAGTTTCCACGGATCTATCTTTAACTCATCCTCGGACTTAACCACGTTGTCATCGATTACTTCCTCCTCTGGGATGGTGAAGTCCGCTATAAAGTTTGCCAGAGCTTGCCCCCTGATCGACTTTCGTGGTTGAAAATTTAAATCAAACTGACTTAATTCTATATTCCATTTGATCAACCTTCCCGATGCTTCGGGTCTCTACAACACCTGCCTTAGGGGCTGGTCTATGTATATGGTTATGTGATGAGCTTGGAAATAGTGACGAAGTTTTCGGGATGCAATTAGGAGGCTGCAAGCGAGCTTCTCAATCTTTGGGTAGTTTCTCTCTGCCGCTGCTAATTTCTTGCTTACATAATACACTGGCCTTTGTACTTTGTCTTCTTCTCGAACCAGGGCTGTGCTAACGGCGTGAGCCGAGACTGCCAAGTAAACAAACAATTCTTCGTGATCCATTGGCTTTGACAAAATCGGCGGTTTCTCTAGCAGTTCCAATAAATTTCGAAAGGCCTCAACACAGTCCGGAGTCCACTCGAAGTTCTTCTTTCCTCTTTTAATCAAATCAAAAAATGGAACGCATTTGTCTGTGGCTTTGGAGATGAATCTACTCAGCGCAGCTACTTTCCCTGCAAGACTTTGGACATCTTTAATTCTCCTCGGCTCTTCAATGTTTCTAATCGCTGCTATCTGGCTAGGATTGATTTCAATTCCTCGGGAGCTCACAATGAAGCCTAGGAACTTTCCCGATGCCACTCCAAATGAGCATTTCAGAGGATTCAACTTCATCCGATACTTTCGCAGGATACCAAACATCTCCGCCAAGTCTTGCGTATGGCTGGAGGACTGTTTCGATTTGACAATCATATCATCCACGTAAACTTCCATAGTCTTCCCTATTTGATTATAAAACATTCTGTTCACCAAGCGCTGATAAGTGGCCCCGGCGTTTTTCAATCCGAATGGCATTACGACATAACAATATAATCCCAAATTCGTAATGAAGCTCGTATGTTCTTGGTCTGGCACGTGCATAGGAATTTGGTTGTACCTAGAATACGCATCCATAAAAGAGAGAAGTTCATGACCTGCTGTCGAATCTACAAGCTGGTCAATCCTGGGAAGTGGGAAACTATCTTTTGGGCAAGCTTTGTTCAAATCTGAAAAATCAATGTAAGTCCGCCACTTTCCATTCGGCTTCTTTACCAAGACGGGATTCGATATCCAGTCGGGATATGTCGAATCTCGAATAAATCCGTTCTGCTTCAGCTTCTCCACTTCCTCTTTGAGAGCAGCCGACCTCTCTGGGCCTAGCATACGTCTCTTTTGCTTCACAGGCGGATGTTTCGGGTTTACATTTAATTTGTGACTTATAATGGATGGCGATATCCCACACATGTCAGTGTGGGTCCAGGCAAACACGTCCAAGTTTGCCTTCAAGAAGTCCGTTAGTTCTTTGGCTCGACGTGGATCCAATTGAGATCCAATCTTCAAAACTCTTGTTGGATCAACTTCATCAATGGGAATTTCCACTGTCGCTTCATTAGGAGTTGCATTTCTAGTCTCTGGTTCCTCGTCTTTTCTGGGATCCAGGTCTTCAGGCGTTCCTTTGGGCAACTCCTTCGGGGTCGATCTCTCTAATTGCTACGCCGAGCCCCCCTTTGGGGGAGGCGAGGCATCTTTATTCTCGATGTTAAATCCTTTCATCAACATCTTTAATTCGGCAACATAGCAGGCCCGTCCGGAAACTTGATCCCCTCTCATTACTCCAGTTCCGGCTTCGGTTGGGAACTTAAGCAATAAACACCAAGGGGCGATACAAGCTCTGAACTCAACAAGGGCAGGCCTTCCCAAAAATGCATTATAAGGCGAATCTACGTCCAACACTACGAACTGAAGCATCTGCACTCTTCTGCGTTCTCCTTGCCCCAAGGTCACGGGCAATTCTATGTATCCCATGGGAGCTGTTGACGCCCCGTTGAAGCCTCTGATCCATCCTTCACATGGCTTCAAATCCTCAGATTCAAGCTTCATCTGATCGAATGACTTTTTAAACAAAATATTGACGGAACTTCCGTTGTCTACTAACACCTTATGAACCAAGGCCGGCCCAATGGTGGTAGTAATGACCAACGGATCATCAGTGGGTGATTGAATCCCAGTATTATCTCTGCTGCGGAATACCACGTCGTCAAACATTGTCTTCTGTTGTTTTATGGGGGCGATATCTTCCAAATCATCACCTTCATTCACATCTACGTGTTTGGCAGCATTTACATATTGATCCATTGCTCTAAAGCTACGGATTGCCGGGTGAGGTCCACCCACTATGGAGTTCATAACAATTCCCTTGCCTTTCTGCTGCGCTGTAGGCTTGGGAGCAGGTAGAATCTGTTTTGGAGCCTGCTCTCCTTGCCCCCTGTCCCTCGGGGCAACTTTATATTCATCCAGTTTCCCTTCACGCAGCAGCTTCTCAATCACATCTCTCAAATGCCAACATTCATTTGTTGAATGCCCATGAGTTCCATGAAACAAACAAAACTTCCCAGGTGCCATTTCTTTCTCGGTCGAATCACGAGGTGGCGGTCTTTTGTATTGCAAAACATTGTACGTATCCAGGTAAATATTCTCCAAAGTGTCGTTCAACGGTGTATAGTTCTCATAAGTCTGGAATCGGGGCCTTTTGCTAGGATCACTTCCCCTATTCCTATTTCTTCTGTTACCGTTCGCATTACGGTTATTGTTGTTGCCCCCGTTTCCAGAATTGTCGTTTCCACTCTTGTTTCCCACATTCACTTCAACTTTTCCGGAACTTTCCCTAGACTGCTTCACGGCGACGTTACTCTGAACATTTTCTTTTGATGCCGCTTCAGACTTTCTCTTTCGGTTTTCCCTGGCTTCCTCTCGTCTTAAATAAATATCGGCCTTTTCATAGAATATCTCTCTCGTGGAGGGAGTCTTCCCAGAAAGGTAATCTCCAAACTCGGATTCAGGATCGACTCCTTCCTTTAATGCCATCAGAATGGTGGGCTCATGTGGGTCACTAACTTCAGTCACAGCTAAGTTAAAACGGTCAAGATATGACCTCAAAGACTCACCTGGCGCTTGCTTAATTCTTGATAATTCAATAACACTTTTGGACTTTCGGGTATGGAGTCGGAACTGATTCATAAAACGTTCGCTCAGTTCCCTATAATTCGAAACCGAACGAGGGGGAAGTCGGGTAAACCAGAACAGCGCCACATCTTCTAAATAGATCGGGAATGCTTTACACTTCACTGCATCAGGGGCAGCAGCAGCATTCATGAGCCACGAGTATCGCATCAAATGCTGTCCCGGATCAGTTCTCCCATTGTACTTGTCCATCTGCGGCAGGTTAAAACGCCGGGGAAACTGAAAGTCGAGGATATCGTCAGTGAAAGGAGTATGGCTTCGCTCAATGCCATAATCTTCATTGGTATAGTTCCGGCTTTTGGACATAATCTGGCGCACCATTGCCTGTACATCAGCATTAGTTAGGGGCCGTTCAGGTTCCCTGACTCTAGTATCTGGGTTCCTTCTGGGCGCTTGTTCAGGAGATGCCCTTCTTCTTCGAGCTGCTTCTGCTCTATTCCGTTCCCTACGCTCCCGGTCGATCTCGGGAGGAGGGGACTGGAGCCTTTGCCCCTGAGTGGGATCATTGTTTCCTAGTGCTCGTGCAATATCCTCGCGAGACCCCAAAGATTCGAATGTCAGCTGCTCCAAATTCTGAGGTCGTTCGAGCGGCCTTCGTTCACGGGGCCGCTCTTCCTCGGAAGAAGAAGACTGATCCACTGGTGTGTGACGAACCGGTGAGGGGGTTCTCTGTCTACGGAGTTCGCTAATCTCCCTGCTCATGAGTCTCATATTCTCCTGCATCATGAGATTGGTGCGCTCGTGGACTTTCATAGCCTCCCTTGTACTCTCAAGCATGTCAAGTAGGCACGAGAAATCTCCTTGAGTAATGGGTGCAGATGGATTGACCTGATCACTGACCCTGGTGGCTGGAATCGGAGCATTCGTAGGGACTCGAGTAGAGGTTCCAACATCACCAAGTGTCGGATCGGATCGGAGATAGGAGATCGGGTCGGTTCGGAGCTGGGGAGCCTGGTCGGGTCGGTACGTGGCAAGCTGCTCGGGTCGGTTCAGGTTCAGGTTGGGGGAATGCACTGCTTCAGAATCTCCTACCCGGATCGGATCGGAGCTCTCCCCCTGAAGGCGGTTCGGGTTTCCTGCATCGATTCGTCCTGCCGCTGAACTCTGCCCACGAGACCTTGTTACAACCGCATTTTGCTGATCTTCGCCAGCTCCATTTCCTCGACCAGATTGAACTTCTTTGCCTTTTCCTTTGGCCATGATTCTTCGACAATCACTTCAACAAATATCCAAGGGCGTTGAAACTTGAGGATTAACTTCTTTGAACTCAACGGTCCAAAAAGTAGAACGATAATCCCGAAAAACAAAGAATTCAGATGGTTTCTCAGTGAAAGCACCAAAATGTTAGACCAAAAAGTGGTTCTAACACCCAACTTGATTAAAAGCTGAATGAAATGAGATCAAAAATAAGAATGAACACACAGGATTTATAGTGGTTCGGCGAAGAAATGCCTACGTCCACTTGTCTTTCACTATTTTCAATGATTTAGTTGCAAATACAATGAAATATTCACTTGATTTCTCTCACAACTCACTTACAATCACTCAATTGTCTAAAAACAAATAATGAAAGAAGATTTGGATTTTCCGGGAGTGCTGGAATTTGGATTATGAAGGTGGTTGAACTCTCAAAGTGTCCGAAAAAAGATCCTTTTCTTTGCCTCCAGACGGGGTATTTATAGGTGAGAATTTGCTCAGAACCCGATCCGGATCGGAGCCACGTGTCATCCATCCCATCAGCCTCGGGTTCGGATGAATTTCTATGTTGACAACGCATCAGAGTAGTGGACGTTGAGGGTAGGAACTGGTCACAGCCGATCCGAATAACCAGGCGCTCATGCAGGATAGTGACGTGGAAGACAGGCTCGGGTCGGAGGGGTATGCACAAGGAGTTCGGATCGGGGTACCCGATCCGACCCGGATTGACTTAGGACTAATTCCTATGTTTACTCCGCTCCGCTCAGATCTATTGCTCTCCGCTCCAGCTAGAAATAGGTTGCTCTCCGATCCGAACAGACGTGCCTCTCTAATTCCAACAACAATAGCTCACCGATCCGGACAGCAGACTTTATCCGATCCGACCCGCTTCAGTGTTTTTCAAGCTCTTCAATATTTCACATCTTGACTTTGTGTTGCCCAGTTCACAAAGTGGGCTAACAAATATATACATTCTATTTCTATTCAAAATAAATTTCTCGTCGTTATTATTTAAAATAATTCATTTTAAATAATCAAAATTCGCCAAAATTGCCAAAATAAAAATTTTAAATTGGCTCAGATTTCTGGGTTATTACACGAAGATTTCAATCACGACAGAATCAAAAGTCATCATAACTCTGGTAGCTAGCCAGAGAAATTTAACGAGTAGTTCTTCCGGTCGTGAAGATCCACGGTCTTCAATGCCCTATCTCGACCATCTTCTGATATCTTCAGCGTTACGTATTTGCTACTCGGAATGGTTTTCGAATATAAATTTGATCCCGGTCTTTCCATACCAAGAATCGATAAAAGGCCAGATTTTCATAGTCGGTTATTTAACTATCAAATCATAACAATACTATTAAGTACATTGGCAGCTCAGGTCTTTTATATAAATTTCATTATCACTATTCCATCGATTTTCACAAATTGATTTATAATTCTTATCCCAACAAAATCTCTTCTGTTTGCACTATTTGAAAACATTTATCCATATCTTAAATTTATTTACTCAAATCCCTTCCTTGCATTTCTCGAAATATTACCATATTCATTGTAACACCCCATGTCCATTAATGTCACTCACAAAGGGAATGCATCAATGTCCATGAAGCGTTATTGTTGTGTAGAACAGATAAATTACAAGAATAAATCAATAAAACAACACAACGGAAGTTAAAACTTATTTCATAGCATCATAACTCAAAACGAGTTTACATAAGTAGTCTCCAAAACCATTACATCAGGATCAACAGTCTTTTCCAAAAACTTCAAAGTACATAAAGAAGCAAATACTTAAATAATATAAATGCATAAATCCCCACTGAGCATAACCAAAGCAATAAAGATGAGAGAGTCCAAAGTGATACATCTACTCTCTTCAAGCAACTGAAAGAAATCGACACTAAGCTGTAGTATTCCCTCCTTGCAAACCTGAGGGGAGGGGAAGGAAGAAAAGAGGTGGAAAGAAAAGGGGGTCAGACATAAAATCTGGCGAGTGCGATAACTTTAACAATATAATTATCAAAATAACTAGGCTAAGGCATAAGCTGGAAAATAAGGAAATGACTGTGAACAATTGGGTATGACAGAGCAAACAAGGAAATAAGATGAACAAAGATAACGATAAAGGCGCACCTAAACCAGTATAAGATAATTACTATACTGCACCACTACTAGTCACCCTAAAAGTTGATCCCGCCTACAGAACTTAATAATGATAATGGTAGTTTAGTGTACCCCTAGCTACCTCCATAGGTGTCGTCTGCCCCTATCCCCACTAGGTGTACCCACTACCCCCATTCGATCGGCTCCCTAACTCGTAGATACCCGTGCAGGCCCCACAGTTGAAACACCCCACCTCCATTAAGGTCACTCACAAAGGGAATGCCTTAACTTCGATGGAGGTTTATAAGTAAAAGTCGCAGATAAAACACAAGACAGATATAAACACATATGTATAAGTAGTGGAAAACAAATAGACTTTCATTTCATAAATATGTGTTCATACAAAACATTTCCATAATTGTCTCATAATAACTTCCAAACATTACATCATCATTTCTGTCTTGATTATTAAATAAAGAAGCATAAAACATAATAAAAGCTGCATAAATCCCCATAGAACGTGTCCAAAAGCCATAGCCAAGGAAAGAGAGTCCAAACCATACATCTACTATCTTGAAGCTTGCAAAGAGTCTAACTAAGCTGGGTTGTTTCCTCCCTGTGGACCTGGGGGCAGGGGGAGGGGGAAACAGAAGAAAAGAAGACGAAAGAAAAATAGAGTCAGACATAAAGCCTGGTAAGTCTAGTGACTCTTCAGTATGAGAATAAGAAAAATGGCATGATAGGTATATACTGGAAATAGGAAAGTATCATAAACTAAGATAAAGCAGTTTGAACCGAATATACTATCGCACCCTACATTATATCTCTGCAGCTACTTGCAATTTCTCAACTGGCACCCCATGATCGGGGTGAAGTGATCCCCTTTCTAAAGATCGGCTCCTACTCGCAAAATCATATGTGTCATACGGCCCCCAATGATTGTAGATACCTAAGCTGGTCCCACCATGGGGTGTATCAAGTCCCATGGTGGCGGCCCGACACAATCCTAGAATGCATAGGTTATACTGCTGGTGCCCAGTGCCCTGTTTGTCTGCTCCGAAGTGTGTGCACGCCCGCACTCCGTTAGAACCCACACTACTGCACCAACCGCCGTCGTTTTGACCGCTTACAATCAGCCCAGTAATCGTGCCCCACCCTGCCTAGTTTCAGGGTACCATGATACCTAATTGGGTTACTGCTGAAATGGGTCCCCGTTACTAGGGTTTTCTAGTAAAACATGTTAAGTGGTTAAGTGTCTATATTTACCTAACCCCACCCATCAGTTTAATTAACATGTTGAATTGTTTAAGTGTTTTAGTTAACTTAACCCTACCATCCTGACTTGTCTGTCCTTAGCTTTTTAAAGCACCGACCACTCACATTAGACAGGTATTGTTATTGTTATCGGATGTGCCGGTCGGTTTCGGGCAGGTTTACACCGTAACTCAGTCTAACCTCGGGTCAATATTGGGCTCAATGCTTAACCTCTCACATTGGATAGGTATTGTTATGATTACTGGACAGCGGGGCGGGTCCGGGCAGGTTTACATCACAACTCAATCCAACCTCGGGTTAAGCATACTCGTATTTTCTAAATTTACATATTTGTCTCTATTACTTGTTATATGTAAATTTGCTAACAATTAAATGTTGTGGCCCACTTTCCAAGTTCATCATTTTTGGTATAAGAATTTTATACCATTTAAGTGCCACCAATTATCGGCATGTGCCAAACATGCCAATACATATATTTTTCACCAATTTATGTCAATTTCCTATAATTACCAATTTTTCCCAACGTTACCCTGTCTAAATATTAGGCTAACAATCTTAGCCTAATTTTTCGTCCGCATGATTTTTAACATATAATATTAGTCTAAAAACTTAGCCTAATTTAGCATACACAAAATTGGCATAAAGAAATTCATTAACGTAAACATGACATAGGTGTAAACTTGGCATTTTTGGCATAGTCAATATGAACATCATAGGTGTGAACTTGCAAAATAGTCAACATGAATATCATAGGTGTGAACTTGCAACGTAGACTAAATCAACATACATATATGTGAATTTGCAACATAGACTAAATCAACTTACATATATGTGAACTTGCATTGAAATAGGGATCTAACTAAATAGGTGTCACATGAATTAGCATATGATTTAGACAACATAAGCCTAAACATGTTTATATCTAGACATAACATCGAACATCACTAGCATATGACAAGAATATGACATGTCCATAAAGTATGTATAATTTTATCACATGTGTGAACTAGATCCAGTCATGTTTACTACTATAACATGAAACTTGTATTAAAATGGATCTTCGCATGGATCCAATTATGAACTTGCAACATTTGTATAAACATATGAGCATGTATATGAACTTAATCATTTAGGCATAGAGGTTTTAGCATAAAGTATATACATGAGATCTTACTTGGACATAACACATACAACCTATATTAAACATATAAACATATAGGTGTAAATTCTAACATTAACCATATACTTGTATGTGATGTTGCTTTCATTCTAAATGTACAATAGGATCAACATCAAATAAATTATACCACAAACATCCCAACCATTCACAATACAATCATTGCAATACAGATATGAATTAGCATCGTCGTTATACAATAGTAAAATTCCATTTCCATTTTACATCGAATCAAGTCTCAATTTTATTCCCATCGGAAAATTCACTATACTTACAATAAACGACGAAATTGAATTCTGGATTCTGAGTTCTGAATTTGCAATGCTTTCCTTTGGGTAGATAAATGTTGTTTGAATCTTGTTTTTACTTTAGTTTTGCTCGTCTCTAAGCTTTCTTCAAGTGGAGGCTACTCTTGGCTTCCTTCCAGCAGCATGATGGCTCTAGCTCTATTTTATTTGTGTGAATTTAGGTTGGAGACTAAGGTTGTTTATATAGAATGTCAAACTAATTAGAGCCGTCGATGAAGCTATAGTTAATCAAGGCCATCCGTCTTAAGAGAAGCCAATCAGAAAGTGACAAATCAGCCCTAGTGACACAGCCAAGCCCCAGAAACTGAGCCAGGACCATACCAAGCAGGTCATGTCGACCAAGCAGGTCGACCTGTAGGTCGACCCCCAGGTCGACTCCCAGGTCGACCCCCTGGTCGACATGGGTCCTGGGCGGGAAAATTCCCGCCCAACCCATTTCTGGTCCAGTTTTGAATTTTGAACTTGTTTTCGGGCTGTTTGAATTTTAAATCGAATTCTGAAACTTCCGGAGGTCATAACTCCTTCATACGGAGTCCGATTTACGCAAACTCGGACTCTATCTCAAGCATAATTCCAAGATGAAACGCAATGGCGTAACCCGTTTCCCTTAATTCTATCATTTAGAATTAATTATACTTTAATTTGTTAATTTACTGTTAACAAAAAATTCGGGGTGTTACATTCTTCCCTCCTTAAAGGATTTCGTCCCCGAAATCTTCAAGTCTAGAAGAACGTATATCCTAAGATCCAATCGTCCATCTACTCAACAAACAAACACAGGCGTCCATTGTCCTTAAAAGACTTCTAATGCTTCATGATCATATGCATAGTGTGTGTAACGACCCGTATTCTACGCATCATAGGATCGCAGAATATTTATTTCTTTCACATACGAAGTCGTATGGTCATGTAACTTTGGGAGACGACTATTGGGGTCATTTCCCATGTTCATGATTTTTGTCGATTTTTAAATGACCATTTTACCCCTAGTTGGTACTGATTTGGCCATAACTTTTGACTGGAAAGGAATTTGGACCTGAAACCACTTCCATTGGCTTCGGATGATGGTTTACAATTCCGTAGATTGGTCACATTAGCCAAACGGACTCACCGTTTGGGAGATATGGCTGAAACAAGTTTTAGATGGTGAAAAACAGCTTAATTGGGCTTAACCGGGTGATTAGCAGCAAGGCAGCTAGGCCCAAAGGGGATTTCGGGATTGGAGATGTATAGGGGCTGAATAGGGTTAGAAAACATTTCTTTCAGCCGCCACTTTCATTCTTGGAACCCTAGCAATGGCCTCCAACACCCAAATCACCTTCTAATCACTTTCTAATCAAGTTTTGGCTTAATCTACATCAAATTAAGGAGAGAAAACATGAAAGCAAGGTTAGAGCTGCTGTTAGACATCAGTATTCACCCAAATCAACGAGGTTTCAGTTCTGAGAATTTTATTTGTGGCCAAGGTGAGTGATTAGCATTGTTCTGACACTAATTACAGTTAATTAAGGGTAATTAGTGAAGATTAGCGAATTTATACACTAATAAATTCTGGAAAAATATCTATAAATCCGAAAATAATATTTTATGCCTCTGGTAGAAATTTGGTTTAATTTGGTTAAGTTTTGTTAACTATATGATTAGTTTTGCTTAAACATGCTTAAGGGAAAATATGGGGTTTTGGGTATATTTGATCCATTTTGACACGTAAATTCATTGTTTTGGTGTTTGTGGTTAGTTTTCTATGTTGCTATGACTGTTTGGAATGATTTGTGGTTGATTAGAATAGATAGATTGGTCGAAAACATCGTCGAATGGCGTAAACAATTTGTTGGAAAAAGTTGCAGAAAGTTGTGCAGGGTTTCAGATCGGATCGGGTATGGGCTCGGATCGGATAGGAGAGCTGGGCAAGGAATCCGACCCGAACTGGAATCTGGCACAAAAGAAGTTAGGCAAGAAGGAAGGCCACTGCTTAGAGTTGGAGTTGGACAGAGGATCGGATCGGAGCTATGGAGCAGGATCGGATCGGAGTAGGCTAGGGAGCAGGATCGGATCGGTGTAGGCTTGGGAGCGAGATCGGATCGGAGGAGGCAAGCGAGGGGGATCGGGTCGGATCAGGCAAGCTGGAGCAGGAGGGACGAACCGAACCGAATGGAGCGTGACATCCGAACCGAACTGACGTCTGAAGGGGGAGAATCACCGAACCGAACCACACTCAGGAGTACACTATAAAGCATTGCACCGAACCGAACCGTGTCATACATATGTATCCGAACCGAATCGAATTCAGGACTACTTCTATGCGACGACTCTTTTGAAGACCAACTCCAATTCGATCAAAACCCGAGATGCAAAGGAAGTACAAATGAGGAGCTTTGACTCAGGATCCATCTGGGAACCAATGAGTGAGCTTCATGATTGGGCTTTGCTGCGGGACGTGTGCCAAGGGGCTATCGATGTCTATGACTTTGGATCACTATGTATGGGAGGTACATGAACAGATTTAGGGCCACAGTGGCCTAGGTACGACTAAAGGGCTATAGACCAATGAAGTGGGGTCATTTGTAAAGATTTGGTCATGACTCCATGTGGTAAGCTTGGTAGTAGCAGTAGTTGTACAAGTTGAACTCCGTCACTACTTCGATGGGTCTAGTGATTGACAGTGGCGGACATCATATGCTTTACGCACTGAGTGAGAGATGTGAGGATGGTTGCTATGGTTGATTGTTTGCCATCATTATGACATGCACACCCCACCCCCGTATTCTTTACACTATTTGTTATGGCACCTTAGAGTATCGTACGGTATGTAGTGCTAACTCTTTGGTTGCAGGTCCAGGTTCAGGTATGGTTTAGTATACCTGTTATTGTTTTGTTTAGACGCTTATCGCTCATACCATACTTTTTGTCTGACCCAGAGTTTTATGTCTCTTCTTATTACTCTGGATGCTCACACGAGCAGACTAGAGACAGGTTAGCTGGTGATTCACGGGTAGATGATCCGGAGACGAGCAGGAGGCTTCCACGTATGATATATATATATATAGTATTCTCCCTGTGTTGTTGAAGATCGCTGCTTGGGCATTTGTAGTGCATCTTCTACTTTAGCTTTCTTTTGTTTTAGAGACAGTAAATTTGGAAAGTTGTAAGAAGCTGTATTTGGATTTCCGCTGCTCTGATGTTGATGTTGGTTTTAGTTATCAGCTTATGCACTGTCTCACCTGTTTTATGTCAAGTATGTTATTATTATATTTTAATCCATGCGCTATGAGACATTCTACAGGTTCTTGATTAGCTCATTCTCTTCTTTCCTTTCTTTGGCGACCGTTCCGTGCTAGTCGGGCATGTGTACAGCGCACTTTAGGAGGAAATGCCAGCTGGTGCGGGGCGGGCCGTCACACTTGGTATTAGAGCGAGGTTGCATAGTTAACCTAGGGATGTTATCAGGGAGAGATAATATACGCATACGAGAGAGCGTATTTGTGATTAATTTAGTTTTAAAAAGCTATATATGTATATACTATTAGTAGTATAAGGGTGAAGTCATATTGCACTAGCACCACTATGGGGTCGTTAATCGTTTCCTTTTACAGATTGACGATGAGCCGATATGCTAGAGGTGCTGGTAGGGGAGCCAATAATGGGAATGCTGCTGACATGAGGACGATGTTTACTGACCTCATGAGAGAGATGCTTAGGGATGTGCAGAGGGCAGCTCCCAATGGTGGAAATGGTGGTGGTCCAATAGTGCAGGCGTCGAGAGTCAACTTCGCGAAGCTGAATAAGGATTATACTAGCCTTGGTGGGAAGCCGTTCCACGGAACGGAGTCGGCTACGGACGATCAGGATTGGTTGGATAGTTGCGAACGTACCTTTGAGGATTTGGGTATCGAGGATGCGATGAAGAGAAAGCTAGCATCCCGTCAGCAGCAAGGGCGGGCAATGAATTGGTGGAATGCTATAAAGGCAGCTACTCCTGAAGATCAGATTACTTGGGAGTAGTTTAAGGTTCGCTTTAGCGAGAAGTTCATTCCAGCTGCTCAGAAGTCAGTGCTGTTTAAGAAATTCTTGGAGCTCAAGCAGAATGGCAGAGCTGTCTCGGAGTATATTGCTGAATTCGACACTTTGTCGAAGTATGGGTTATCTCTTATTGATACTGCCGAGTAGAAGAATGAGAAATTCATAACTGGTTTGGATCAGTACTTGGGGGAAAGGCTCCTTAACCACATCGATGAGACGTTTGAATCGATTGTGGGGAAAGCATTGAGATCAAAAAGTCTCTACCCTAAGCCGAAGACTGAGGTTGCATCTGCAGAGGAACCAAAGCCACAAGCAAGTGGTGGAGGCAAGGGTGGTTCCCAGAATAAGAGAAAGCAGAATCAGACTAAGGATGGTCAAAAGAAAAAGAATAAGCAAGATGTTGAGTGCTTCAGCTGTGGTAAGAAGGGCCATTATGCTAGTAATTGTCGGGCCAAGCCAGCGGATAGGAAGTGCTTCAACTGTGGCCAAATGGGACATCACAAGGACAAGTGTCTGCAACCCCCTAAAGAAAAGCAAATGGTGAAAGCATATGCCCTTAATGCTATTCCTTCTTCGTCAAATGCCCCAACTGCGGTGGAGAAGGGAAAGAATGTCATCATTCAAGGTACGCTTTCTGTTTATGATGTTCCTGTTAGAGTTTTGTTTGATACCGGAGCTTCCAGTTCATTCATATCTAATGACCTGGTAGATAGGTTGGGATTGGAGCCCGAGATTGTCGATAGACCTTTAGTGGTGACGAACCCGATTGGTGGTTCGACTAGCCTTAGCATGATTTGTCGTAATGTGGTCTTATCGAGTCATGGATGCATGTTTGTTTGTGATTGCTTTGTTTTGGGCTTTACTAGGTTTGGCATTATTTTGGGAGTAGATTGACTCCAAAGATACGGGGTGGTGGTAGACTGGGAGGGCTTTTTGGTGACAGCTAGAGCGGATGATGGGCGGAGGATAGTGTTTGGTGGTCTACCCAGTGAGGGGGTATTGGCTAGTTTTCTAAACTCCCTCGACATTCCGCATAGTGAGTTGTCAGGTTTGCCCGTGGTTGGCCAGTATCCGGATGTCTTCGAAGAAGTGATCGGGCTTCCACCACATCGAGAGATTGAGTTATGTATTGATTTGGTGAAAGATGCCAGACCTATAGTGATGCCACTTCGTCATATGGCACCAAGGGAGCAGCGAGAGCTCGAGGTGCAAGTAAGCGATCTTTTGAAGAAGGGATTTATCAGAAGGAGTGTTTCTGAATGGGGAGCACCAGTTGTGTTTGCTACCAAGGCGGTCGGTTCCCTTCGTTTGTGTGTAGACTACCGCGAGATGAATAAAGTGACGAGGAAGAACAAGTATCCTCTACCGCGGATAGATGATTTGTTCGATTAGTTGAGTGGCGCGAGAGTATTTTCTCAGTTGGATCTCGCGACAGGTTTTCATCATCTTAGAGTGGAAGCTGAGAGTATAGCTAAAACGGCATTTTGGACGCCGTCTGGATTTTATGAGTGGTTGGTCATGCCATTCGGGCTGACCAATGCCCCAGCATATTTTGTGGATCTTATGAATAGGGTATTCAGAGATCAGTTGAATAAGTTTGTCCTTGTGTTCGTTGATGATATTTTGGTCTGCTCGAGGACAGAGGAAGAACACAAGGAACATTTAAGAATAGTGATGGAGGTGTTGAGAAAACACCAATTGAAAGCAAAGTTTTCTAAGTGTCACTTCTGGAGGAGGGAAGTGAGGTTCTTGGGCCATGTTGTTTCAGAGAATGGTATCGCCGTGGATCCTGCGAAGGTGGCTACGGTGCAAGATTGGTCTACGCCCAAGAATGCAACGGACATAAGAAGTTTCTTGGGATTAGCTGGATATTATCGTAAGTTTATCCAAGGTTTCTCCAAGATAGCAGCACCATTGACCCCGTTGACCAAGAAGAATCAAGCTTTTGTCTGGGATGAAAGGTGCGAGAATGCATTCAAGAGTCTAAAAGAAAAGTTGACGAGTGCGCCAGTGTTAGTCATTCCTAAAGGGAATGAAGAAATGACAGTATACATGGATGCTTGTGGTACCGGACTAGGTGCTGTATTGATGCAAGGCGGTAGGGTTGTAGCTTATGCAAGTCGGCAATTGAAACCGCATGAGAGAAGATACCCTATCAATGATTTGGAATTGGCAGCGATCATGTTCGCATTGAAGGTGTGGAGACATTATCTCTTGGGAGAAAGATTTGAGTTGTTTACAGATCATAAGTCGTTGAGGTATCTTTTCTCTCAGAAGGATCTAAATCTCCGGCAGCAAAGGTGGTTAGAATTCTTAGCTTCCTATGATTTCGACATCGCATATACACCGGGAAAGGGCAATGCGGTGGCTGATGCATTGAGTAGGAGACATGCCAGTTTAGGGGCTATGTTTCTAGAATGGAAGCAACTGGAGTATATCGCTGGGTATGATTTCAGACCAAAGTGTGAATTGGATCCAGAAATGTTAGTAAGTTTGACGATGAGACCCACTTTGATTGAGCGGATCGGCTCTAGTCAGAGGGACGATCCTAACCTATTGGAAATCATCTCCAAGTTAGAGATGGGTATCGATGAGGAGATGAACAAGTATGGGCTTGATCGAGATGGATGGCTTAGAAAGAATGGAAAGCTTGTTGTACCCAATGTCAATGGATTGAGGGATGAAGTGCTTAGAGAGTGTCATCACTCAAAACTGACTATACACCCCGGTGGTAATAAGATGTATCGAGACATGAGACAGACTTACTACTGGGAAGGGATGAAAAGAGACGTTGGGAAGTTTATATCCAAATGCATGAATTGCCAGCTAGATAAAGCCGAGCAAAAGAAGCCTAGTGGGTTGTTGCAGCCATTAGAAATTCCCGAATGGAAATGGGAGCAAGTCTCGATGGATTTCATCGATGGTTTACCAAGGACTAAGTCGGGATATGATGGCATTTGGGTAATTGTGGATCGATTGACTAAAAGCGCAAGATTTATACCAGTCAAATCGACCAGAACGGCAGCTAAGTTAGCAGAATTGTATATGAAGTGGGTAGTGAGATTTCATGGAGTACCTAAAAGCATTGTGAGTGACCGAGACCCGTTGTTCACTAGTGGGTTTTGGAAGAGCTAACAAGAGGCTCTAGGGTCAAAGTTACATCTTAGTACCGCATATCATCCTCAGACCGACGGTCAGACGGAGAGGGTGAATCGTATTTTGGAAGATCTCTTGAGAGCATGTATATTGGATTTTGGTGGATCGTGGGATGACCATATGCATCTAGTAGAGTTTTCATACAATAATAGCTACCAATCCAGTATCGGTATGGCTCCGTATGAAGCTTTGTACGGATGACCGTGCAACTCACCATCATGTTGGATAGAGACTGGCGAGAAGTTTATCCTTGGACCAGATGTGGTGAGGGAAACTTCAGATAAGATCAAGATCATTCAACAACGAATGAAAGCTGCCCAGGATAGGCAGAAGAGTTATGCTGATAGGAGGAGAAGAGACTTAAAATTCTCCGTTGGCGATTTGGTGTTTGTCAAGATTTCTCCGTTGAAGAACGTGATACGATTTGGCAGGAGAGGCAAGTTAGCACCAAGATTTGTTGGCCCATTCCCTGTTCTTGAACTAGTCGGGAATTTGGCATATAGAGTTGACATACCAGAGAAGATGGCGGGAGTTCACAATGTATTTCATGTTTCCCAACTAAGGAAGTTCGTTCACGACTCAGATATGACTATCTCACCTGATCAGTTAGAGGACTTCGAAGTAGAACCCGAGGCGGTTGGGAACCGCAAGCCGATCCGTATTGTCGAGCACGATATGAAGCAACTTCGAAGGAAGGCGGTGAAGCTAGTCAAGGTTCAGTGGGGCGAGAACGAGAATGACTGTACTTGGGAGACAGAGGAGAGTATTAGAAAGACGTATCCAGAACTCTTCGCCTGGTAAGATTTTAACTTCGATTTAGTTTTCCGCATGCTAGGATAGGCTTGTTTGCTTGTTTGCATGTTTGATTGTTGTATGTGGTTGTTAGGCATGCGGGATCCTTTGTATGTTTTGGGTTAAGGAATTTCGAGGACGAAATTTCTTAAGGGGGGGGGGGGAGTGTAACGACCCGTATTCTACGCATCACAGGATCGTAGAATATTTATTTCTTTCACATACGAAGTCGTATGGTCATGTAACTTTGGGAGACGACTATTGGGGTCATTTCCCATGTTCATGATTTTTGTCGATTTTTAAATGACCATTTTACCCCAAGTTGGTACTGTTTTGGCCATAACTTTTGACTGGAAAGTAATTTTGACCTGAAACCACTTCCATTGGCTTCGGATGATGGTTTACAATTCCGTAGAGTGGTCACATTAGCCAAACGAACTCACCGTTTGGGAGATATGGCTGAAACAAGTTTCAGATGGTGAAAAACAGCTTAATTGGGCTTAACCGGGTGATTAGCAGCTAGGCCCAAAGGGGATTTCGGGATTGGAGATGTATAGGGGCTGATTAAGGTTAGAAAACATTTCTTTCAGCCGCCACTTTCATTCTTGGAACCCTAGCAATGGCCTCCAACACCCAAATCACCTTCTAATCACTTTCTAATCAAGTTTTGGCTTAATCTACATCAAATTAAGGAGAGAAAACACGAAAGCAAGGTTAGAGCTGCTGTTAGACATCAGTATTCACCCAAATCAGCGAGGTTTCAGTTCTGAGAATTTTATTTATGGCCAAGGTGAGTGATTAGCATTGTTCTGACACTAATTACAGTTAATTAAGGGTAATTAGTGAAGATTAGCGAATTTATACAATAATAAATTCTGGAAAAATATCTATAAATCCGAAAATAATATTTTATGCCTCTGGTAGAAATTTGGTTTAATTTGGTTAAGTTTTTTTAACCCTATGATTAGTTTTGCTTAAACATGCTTAAGGGAAAATATGGGGTTTTGGGTATATTTGATCCATTTTGACACGTAAATTCATTGTTTTGGTGTTTGTGGTTAGTTTGCTATGTTGCTATGACTGTTTGGAATGATTTGTGGTTGATTAGAATAATTAGATTGGTCGAAAACGTCATCGAATGGCATAAACAAGTTGCTGGAAAAAGTTGCAGAAAGTTGTGTAGGGTTTCGGATCGGATCGGGTATGGGCTCGAATCGGATAGGAGAGCTGGGCAAGGAATCTGACCCGAACTGGAATCTGGCACAAAAGAAGTTTGGCAAGAAGGAAGGCCACTGCTTAGAGTTGGAGTTGGACAGAGGATCGGATCGGAGCTATGGAGCAGGATCGGATCGGAGTAGGCTAGGGAGCAGGATCGGATCGGGGTAGGCTAGGGAGCGAGATCAGATCGGAGGAGGCAAGCGAGGGGGATCGGGTCGGAGCAGGCAAGCTGGAGCAGGAGGGACGAACCGAACCGAATGGAGCGTGACATCCGAACCGAACCGAAGTCTGAAGGGGGAGAATCACCGAACCGAACCGCACTCAGGAGTACACTATAAAGCATTGCACCGAACCGAACCGTGTCATACATATGTATCCGAACCGAATCGAATTCAGGACCACTTATATGCGACGACTCTTTTGAAGACCAACTCCAATTCGATCAAAACCCGAGATGCAAAGGAAGTCCAGATGAGGAGCTTTGACTCAGGATCCAACTGGGAACCAATGAGTGAGCTTCATGATTGGGCTTTGCTGCGGGACGTGTGCCAAGGGGCTATCGATGTCTATGACTTTGGATCACTATGTATGGGAGGTACGTGAACAGATTCAGGGCCACAGTGGCCTAGGTACGACTAAAGGGCTATAGACCAATGAACTGGGGTCATTTGCAAAGATTTGGTCATGACTCCATGTGGTAAGCTTGGTAGTAGCAGTAGTTGTACAAGTTGAACTCCGTCACTACTTCGATGGGTCTAGTGATTGACAGTGGTGGACATCGTATGCTTTACGCACTGAGTGAGAGATGTGAGGATGGTTGCTATGGTTGATTGTTTGCCATCATTATGACATGCACACCCCACCCCCGTATTCTTTACACTATTTCTTATGGCACCTTAGAGTATCGTACGGTATGTAGTGCTAACTCTTTGGTTGCAGGTCCAGGTTCAGGTATGGTTTAGTATACCTGTTATTGTTCTGCTTAGACGCTTATCGCTCATACCAGACTTTTTGTCTGACCCAGAGTTTTATGTCTCTTCTTATTACTCTGGGTGCTCACACGAGCAGACTAGAGACAGGTTAGCTGGTGATTCACGGGTAGATGATCCGGAGACGAGCAGGAGGCTTCCACGTATGATATATATAGTATTATCCCTGTGTTGTTGAAGATCGCTGCTTGGGCATTTGTAGTGCATCTTCTACTTTAGCTTTCTTTTGTTTTAGAGACAGTAAATTTGGAAAGTTGTAATAAGCTGTATTTGGATTTCCGCTGCTCTGATGTTGATGTTGGTTTTAGTTATCAGCTTATGCACTGTCTCACCTGTTTTATGTCAAGTATGTTATTATTATATTTTATTCCATGCGCTGTGAGACATTCTACAGGTTCTTGATTAGCTCATTCTCTTCTTTCCTTTCTTTGGCGACCGTTCCGTGCTAGTCGGGCATGTGTACAACGCACTTTAGGTGGAAATGCCAGCTGGTGCGGGGCGGGCCGTCACACTGTATATGTCCTTATCTAATGCAAAAAGGGTGCGTTTTTTACAGGTCCCTGTTAACGTTTTAAATTAGGCTCAGGTCCGGTCATAAACTTATTGTAAATTTAGTCCCTATTTTCAAAAAAGCAACAAAAAAAAATATAAAAAAATCACGTAAATTTGTAATAAATTAAAACAAATAATCGTCAAAAAATTTCAGATCAAAACAATTTCAAAAACAACGTCAAAATCAAAAATTACACAAAAAAAACGAAATGCAGTAAAATGCGTCAAAAGATGCATATAATTCGACTATTTGCATACATGCATTTTTTCAATTCTGCTTTTAAACTGCAGTGTAAATGCGTACATATATGCACATATTTTAAATACATGCATATTCTGATGCACTGAATTAAACCATGCAGACATATTCCCAATTTTTTCAACTTTGCATATATTTCGACATATTTGCATACACCTATGCATTTATATAGAAAAACTGCATACATGTACGCAATAATTCAATAGGCGTGTACGACTATATGCATGTATATTTAAATAGTTGCATATATGTATGCAGATATTCGTAATAGTTGCATACATTTATGCAACTTTTTTTTTGTCGAGAGCTACTGACAATATTTCCAGATTTTAGAATTTTTTTTTATGTAACAGCGCATTTTTTCTTTTCAAAACTGGAAAAGGCGAAGGGAATAAACTGGAAGGCAGAAGGGACCAATTCTTTTGGGCAACACGTGAATTTTAGTGACCGGAAACGCATCTAAAACTATGGCTGGACGTGGGTTTTATTTTAAACATTTTTAAGGACCCTAGCCTAATATAGGCAGTCTACTGATTCAGTTGACCTCCTTAATGCGAATCATGTAAGTGTCATGAAACAATTATGTATGCAAATTTTCCCTACTCATAATTCTACATGAGTGCGCAATCATTCATACAAATGCGACATCCATATGACAACATATCAAGTTTCAACCACATACAAATATGAATACATATATGCATATGCAATATGAAGTGACTGAGCCGATCTAAAACCTAGTTTGTGTGTGTATATGCATCCACGAGCAGCCACTAGCAACCACTTGCAACCACTTACAACCATCAATCATAACATGTTTCAATTACATGTTTACATCCAAAGGGGTTTCTACCTAAGGATAAAGGATAATATCGAGGAGATATACCTAAAAAGATAGATACAAGCACAACTTAAGGAAAAAGAGAAACCAAAGATGTACCGTCGAAAAGAAAAGGGTAGGCCGCGCATATTCTGTCCTCAGTTTCCCAAGTCGCGTCTTCCTCGGCGTCGCTCCACTGAACTTTGACAAGCTTGACTTCGCGGTTGCGTAGCTTTTTCACTTCAGTTCCTAGGATGCGGGTTGGAACTCTCCTCACAGTTGCTTCGCGTTCCACTTCGGTCTCTTCTAGAATGCTTGGCTCCACTACTTCCGCAGATTCATGTAAACATTTCCGGAGATGAGAAACGTGAAAGATATTGTGAATTCCAGCCAACCTTTCGGGCAGCTTTACTCTATAAGCCATCTTCCCAATCTTCTCGATGATAGGGAACGGTCCTACAAATCTTGGTGCTAGCTTTCCTGCGGATCCAAAGCGAACGACGTTCCTTAAGGGAGATACCTTAAGGAAAACCCTATCCCTAACCTCAAACTCAAGGTTAGTCCTTCTTTTGTCTGCGTAGGATTTCTGTCTATCTTGGGCAGTCTTTATTCTCCTTCATATCAAGTCCACTTTTTCTGTAGTCTCTCTAATCATGTCTGGCCCAAGTATAAGCTTGTCTGTAGACTCCCACCAACAAGTTGGTGATCGGCACGGTCTTCCATACAAAGCTTCGAAGGGCGCCATGCCGATGGTGGCTTGGTAGCTGTTGTTGTAGGCGAATTCCACTAAAGGAAGATGATCCTCCCATGTTCCTCCAAAGTCAAGAATGCACAGTCTCAGAAGACCTTCTAATACTCTATTCACCCTTTCCGTCTGCTACTATGTTGCCCTTGCCAGGAGTATAAGAAATCTCAAAATCATACGAGACAAGGAACTCCATCCACCTTTGCTGCCTCAAGTTAAGATCTTTCTGCGAGAAAAGATACTTCAACGATTTATGGTCAGTATACAATTCGAACTTCTCACCTAGGAGGTAATGGCGCCAAGACTTAAGCGCAAACACGATGGCGGCCAACTCAAGATCGTGGGTTGGTGTGACAACAGGGAATTTCGCTCGATCCGAACCAGTCGCTAAACCGATCTAGACCGTTCGAAACGCCTGATTGTTTTGAGAACACGACAAATCAGAACGCAGACGGAAGAACATTTCATTGTATATTACAACAATTCCATCAGAATACAAGAATATACAGAGTACAAATGAATATTACACAGAAATATCAGAGATTTAAATTACATTTAAATACATAGCAGCGGAAAATAATACAATACACAACTGAAGGAGATATACAGATACAAAGTTTTCCGGATATCGTTCCAGCTGTAAACCGGGATCCTGTGAATATAAATCTGCAAAACCAAAACTACTAGCTGCCCGTGTCAAAATAGGGGCACCCAGAGTTTAGGTCAAAACAATAAACTCCAGGTCAGTCATGGGACTGGTGTGAGAACTAAAACAGTTATTATTCTTTATTTTAAAGTTCGGTAAATCAAGGGACCACGCCGTATAACACGGAACGGGTTTCCTCCCAAGAATACCAGTGCATAAAACAAACAACGCAATGCTAAATAAAGAAAAATGAAGCTATTATAAGACCCAGGTCCTATCACACAATGCAACGCAAGCCGGGGGATAGGGTTTTCCCTTATAATAGCCAAACATGCTTAGTACGTTTAAAACAAATCATTTGATACTATTATAAGTGTATAGTGTATAAAATAACTTCAAATCATAAGTATCAATCATAGACGGCATGGGTACCATATATCATGTCGCCATACTAGGCTCTACAATTAAAATCGCAAAGTCACGTATTTGGAAATTGGATTTCCTTCTATGAACCGAGGCAAAAGATAGTCCTCTACCGATTCGAGACAATCTAGCCCATGTCTCATGATCAGAGCTCGAGTGACCCTTGGATCGTCCGGGCCGGTCCACCGATGTGGATTAAAATTCCTGAACACTGCGTTTCCCCGCCCTTTGGGGCGTAAGTGAGCCAATAAATGACTCCATCGGACCCGGATCGTCCGATCAAACCGAGGCGCCTCGCAATAGCAACAACCACACAGGTGAAAAGTATATGAATGTCAGGGCTGGTAGGTCACTGACACCACCCTAGCTAGAAATAAACGCATGCCCTCCCTGAGGTCCGTCTCCCGTTTTTGGTTCACAACCGGGGTGTGAGGCTCGCGAATCAACGCTACACAAAGCTACGCCATAAAGGCCGTGCTTTGATCATCAACTACAAGACTTTGCTTTTCAACAGAAGCCTTGATCATTTGCATCTTAGCATGCCACACAGGCAAACCATTCTATGCAACCGATATCAGTCACACAGAATGAAATCCGATGTCAGACACACAGTCCATTTACAAGTCCGTTCTGGGTCTGAACAAAACCGAAGGCACCTAGAACTCCGCATATCCATCGATCTCCAAGTACGTCTGGACGATCACCAACTGTTTCCATCTTCTTGGGTGTACATCCCAATCAATATCATCAGAAATCACCCAAACGACGTGAAGACTTCCGGTCTTCAACCACCGTCTTCATCTTCGACTTATCGTCGTGCCAGTTATTCAGAATGGGATAAACCCGGTCTTTCCGAATAACTCGCGTATATTTTAAATAAGTGTTACACAAACACAACATACGCCTCATTCCAATTCATCAGTCACTAACCGTAAATTAATCAAGAGAATAATTTCCCAAATATTAACCCCGAAGGCCGAAACCAACATCAGATTAATATCCAGAAAACCATTCTGCTTGGCTAACCGACAGTTAGTTTCTAAATTTCACATTCATAGGGAAAGGTTCCCATTAATTTTATCCAAGATAAATTCCTTGAATTTATTCTCTAATCTTCTTTTGAATTTCGATTCAACTAGTCGGGATTAACGAACCTTACCGAAGTAATCATTTGTTTTAATTTCCCAATCCCAACCTATTCATCCCATGAAGTAAAACTGGTTATACTTCATATCTAACACCACGGTGTTATCGGTAAATTCAATTACCATTTCATGTTCAAATCTAATTAAATATTTAACTATCGCCTGGAGCAAAACTGGCGATACTCCATTCTCGATCATTTCAATCTAATTAAAGATTCATTAAAACTCCACTTAGTTTTAATCTTTAACTGGGTTAAAGAATCAGTGTCATTTAAAACACAGTCCACAATAAACCCAAAATCACATTCATTAATTATTGGGTTAAAGAACGAGTGTTATTTAAAACACCATTCACGATAAACCCAAGAATCAATTCGAATTCAATTCCAATTAGATATTATTTAATTGGTACACTTCATTAAATCTAAATAAAAAGATTTAATCTTTTCTCAACTGGGTTCAAGAACAGTGTTAGTCAAGACACCATTCACGACAAACCCAAATCACATTTGATATTAAATACAAGGCTCTGAATAGAAAATATATCGGCTTATATTCAATATCAAATTCTACGACCAACAGATATCGTATTGGAA
The DNA here is from genome assembly GCA_030737875.1 of Allium sativum. Taxonomy (NCBI): domain Eukaryota; kingdom Viridiplantae; phylum Streptophyta; class Magnoliopsida; order Asparagales; family Amaryllidaceae; genus Allium; species Allium sativum. The sequence goes on from CM060915.1 coordinate 484,780,562, forward strand.
ATAACGATATAAATATCTATATCTTTCAAATTTCCATAACAACATCTGTATAATCACGAAACCCAACATCGAAATATTCCGAAGACAATTTCGATTCAAATCCATTCCAATGCAATCATTGGGAATTCTGGTTATTTTCAAAATCATTTCGAATTCAATTTATTTATTTAAAAATAAATAGAATTATAATTCCAGTTCAAAACTAGTTCATTTCGATAAAAATCTATTTTTATCTTTTCAAATATGGAGTTTTCATCCCAATTCTTTCTAAATCATTTCTTATGATTTTACACCAGTTATTACTATTTTTAATAATTTTATCAAGGCCTGTACAGTCGATTTCCATCAACGGCCATCGAACTGCACTTACAGCGACCTTTTCCAATTTTGATTTGGACATAATTCCAAATCCAACCGTTAGATTTCTAATTTCTAATATTCGTTAGAAACCTCTTTTCGATACGAACCCAACGGTTCCGGTTTTAGGAGAATCCAACGGTCGGATCTCCCGTAATATCCGTTCGAAGTCAATGGTCGAAATTCGCGAACTGCCGCGGCGCGGCGCGTTCTATTCAGGCCATTATATTATATATATAATATATACTTCGTCGATTTCAATTCAAAACGTGCTTTATAAATCGTTTTAAATTCATTTTCAAAACGGTTTCAACTTCATATTCAATTTCAAATCAAAATTGAATATTCCAATTTAAATTCATTTTAAATTCATTTCAAATTGATTTCAATTCAAATTGATTTCTAATTTAATTTCAGTTCGTTTTCAATTCAATTTCAATTTCAATTCGAATTCATTTCTATTCCATTTCAATTCGAATTCATTTATATTCAATTTCAATTCGAATTCATTTATATTCAATTCTTTTCAAAATATCAGATTTTGAAATCACTTTCGATATTCATTATAAAATGAATAAAATCGATATAAATATCGTTCACGTCAAAATGGCGTCAATCTATTCAATACGGCTTCATATATTCCTATTATTCAAATATTCTATTTCAAATATTTCTTTTTCAAATATTTCTATTTTAAAACTGGAATGAGGCCCAATCAATTACCATATAACGTTAATTATATGGATTTTCTACAACACATGTATATATCAACAAAGATGAATAATCAACCATCATCCAAAGTGCTTTCTACACTGTATAAGCATCAAATATAAATATTCAACGCTTATAACAGCCTGTCAATCAATCGATCGACATACAACTAAACAATCGGGATTAGTGTACGTCAAATATCATCCCAATACCCGTGTGGGGTTTCAAGCAATCAAACACAGATTTTTATTTGTGCAGTTGGGCGATGTGTAAAATTTATCGTCCCAATCAATGTCCTTCAAATAGGTGTACATAAACAAACCGTCCGGTTTGTAAATGAATATTTATTTATTCACATTCACGTTAAAAAATATATTTTTTTAACGATCAAACTATTTTATTCAACCTATGAATATTCTATTCGGTTCATTTATTAAATAAAATGTTATCTTTATTTTTCTAACTTATTTTTAGAAAATTTCGGCAGCATAACGGCACGATACTAGAAACGGGACAAGGCCTAGCCTTATCCCCAGTCTAGTGAAGGCCCACGCCATTCACACATCAATCAAATCAATTTCATTTCACCAAACAATTCAATTCAAACCAAATAATCTAACCAACTACACAACCAAACAATTAAACAAACAAGCCATCCATGGTCTGTGGATGACGGGTGTCGGGTGCTACTAAACACCGTCTGCATCCTAGTATATATTTATAACTAGAAAAAGAAATTGAAGAATGAGAATTTCTCACCGATAGCTATCCCAACTTCACGACACTTCATTTATAGAAATCTTCGCCTTTCGTCACTTTCGTTGCCCGTAGCCACTACATATGTAAAAATCACATATTTACTTCGCTATTCAATATATAAAAATCGAATTTTTACTCCGCTATTCAATATATAAAAATCATATTTTTACTTCGCTATTCAATATATAAAAATCATATTTTTATTCTGCCACTAGTATAAAATTTATATTTTTAACCTTTCTATACTATAAAAATTATATTTTTCCTTTCTATATAAATTATATTTTTCCTTTCTATATAAATTATATTTTTCCTTTATATTCATACTGAAAATAAAAATCCGGTCTTTCATGTTTTAAAAATCATATCAATACAGCTTTATAATTCATATGTTTTCAGTTTTAAAATCCCATATGTCTTAAAATAAATAAAGTGAATGAAATATATAGAAAACTTACTGTTAAACGAGGGAAAGGGCTGTTGTAATCGACTGGAAGGGGGCGTCTCGCTGCGTCGGAGGGGTGCTTCCATGTCTGGGTGGTGGTCCGACTGATTGGTGGCGGCGCGGGTTTGGCTCGCAGTTCAAGGGAGGTGGCGATTTCTGGTTCGCGGATCGTGGGAGGGAAGTGTGGGTGGTCGCGGAGCTTGGTGGTGGTGGTTTTGGTGTTTCCGCGAGCTGGAGACAGGGGAAGGAGAGCGAGCGTCGAGGGGGGAGAAGCGATGGACAGAGGCGGAGGGAGCTGCGATGGTCTCGGGGGCGGTGGGGCGCAGTGGCGACGTCGATCGCCTCCGATTATGGTTTTTCTGTTTTTTTTTATTATTTCAAATGGACTGTCGGGGAAGAAAAGAAGAGAGGGGTGGTCTAAGTGTAATTTATATATATAATATAATATATTTTAATTTTAAAAAGCAACTTTCTCATACGAATCCGAAACGAGACCCACCGCCTGTCGTCCCTAGCTAATTACCCCCCATTCCGAACACAATGGGATATGTATCGTAAGCTGATTCGATCGTTTCGATCAGTTTTCATCAAAATCAACATATAACTCTATATATTGAATTTGAACGCGTATTTCAATTTACCGGGGTCACATACTAACTCGAAAAATTCCAGAAAAATATTTTCTAGCTTCGTAGTGACGATACGGTTCTAACAAAACTAGTTTCATCGGATTCTGAGACCGTTTGAAAAATGGCCATTTTCCAGTCGATTAAAATCAACTGAAAATGGTCAAATGCGTTTTCCTTTACCACGCTCACATATTGATTCGAAAAATTATGAAATTTGGAATCTAGCAATAATTTGACATCATGGATCCAACAAAAGTGGTTTTGTCGAAATCCGAGGTCGTTTGCAAAATGCCCATTTTTAAGGGCCTGAATTCCATAGCGACTATTCAGAATTTTCAACTAGACATATCATTTGATCCCCGCTATGAAATTTCAATTTTTCGGATTCGCTGGAAAGATATTATCAATTAGATCCTATTATTTTTGGTTTCGCTAAAATCCGGTTTATTTTGCACCCGGTATGTTCAATTGAAGTTTGAAATCGAATTATCGAACTACCGCGCCATTTTCAATTCCTTTTATAATTATATATAATTATTTATATTCTAACGACGATCTATATAATATATACATTCGAATTCTATTCAAAATAAATCTCTCGTCGATATTATTTAAAATAATTCATTTTAAATAATCAAAATTCGCTAAAATTTCCAAAATAAAAATTTTAAACTGGCCCAGATTTCCGGGTTGTTACAATCTCCCCCACTTAAAACTTTTCGTCCCCGAAAAGGAACGAAGCCGAAAGTTGTTTCACAAATCAACTCAACTTCCATTATTTTGATTACGGCTTAAGTTCTTCAACTTTTCAGTTTCTAAGAACTTTTCAAATTTTTCAAAAAATTGGCTAACACCCTAAATTTTCGAAAAATTTCGCCATAACCTCCCCTGCACCGGGAGCACGGGAAAATCCTGAAATTGCCATACAGGCCTTCTGATCTCAAAAAGAAAAAGAAAAAGCCAAGCGGCTAGCCAATAGGCTCATAAAATCATCATCACCCAAACAAAACAGTAAATTATAGTAAACATGTACCTATTTGTCGGGCAAACAAATTTTATTCTCTGCTCTAGCCTTCTTGCTATGACCTGTTCAATGTAAGTACAAGTATATGCAAGCAAATGCGACTAATTTTCAAAACAATTCACTATTTGATACAATTAGGCGTAATGGTTCAAAATTTTAATTAATCAACCAATAATCAACAACACAACCATCAATCAATTAGTGGATTAATGTTTCAAATTCATAATTTTGATACACATACAAAAATCAGATTTTTGATGCCAAATCACAACAATAAGCACTATCTAGTTTTGGTTCTCACACCAGTCAATTGGAAATTTATAGAAATCTCACTTTCGAAACTCGAAAATAAATACTGGCGATGGTGCCCCGTCACCAGAATTATCCCCGGGCACTAGAGTGCGATTCTATAACTAATCAATACATTAAAACTTCGAATACACGTTTGCAAGACATATACGCAAAATCTTTATATATTGGATTGTCCAAATTCATATAAATAAATAATCAAATACGAATAAGTGATTTAAATTTTCAAAACAAACTTGTTTTCTTTTTAAAAAAAATATACTCTTCACACTCGTTCTAGGATACTACTGATCCCATCTCTAACGAGTCATCCCCATTGGATATTACTAATTCAATATCTGATGAATTCTTTCGTATGGTTCTAATGTGCCTTGTTCTCTGAGCTTTGTAAACCAAAGCTCTGATACCACGTATGACAACATGGAATTTCGCTCGATCCGAACCAGTCACTAAACCGTTCTAGACCGTTCGAAATGCCTGATTGTTTTGAGAACACGCCAAATCAGAACGCAGACGGAAGAACATTTCATTGTATATTACAACAATTCCATCAGAATACAAGAATATACAGAGTACAAATGAATATTACACAGAAATATCAGAGATTTAAATTACATTTAAATACATAGCAGCGGAAAATAATACAATACACAACTGAAGGAGATATACGGATACAAAGCTTTCCGGATATCGTTCCAGCTGTAAACCAGGATCCTGTGAATATAAATCTGCAAAACCAAAACTACTAGCTGCTCATGTCAAAATAGGGGCACCCAGAGTTTAGGTCAAAACAATAAACTCCAGGTCAGTCATGGGACTGGTGTGAGAACTAAAACAGTTATTATTCTTTATTTTAAAGTTCGGTAAATCAAGGGACCACGCCGTATAACACGGAACGGGTTTCCTCCCAAGAATACCAGTGCATAAAACAAACAACGCAATGCTAAATAAAGAAAAATGAAGCTATTATAAGACCCAGGTCCTATCACACAATGCAACGCAAGCCGGGGGAAAGGGTTTTCCCTTATAATAGCCAAACATGCTTAGTACGTTTAAAACAAATCATTTGATACTATTATAAGTGTATAGTGTATAAAACAACTTCAAATCATAAGTATCAATCATAGACGGCATGGGTACCATATATCATGTCGCCATACCAGGCTCTACAATTAAAATCGCAAAGTCACGTATTTGGAAATTGGATTTCCTTCTATGAACCGAGGCAAAAGATAGTCCTCTACCGATTCGAGACAATCTAGCCCATGTCTCAGGATCAGAGCTCGAGTGACCCTTGGATCGTTAGGGCCGGTCCACCGATGTGGATTCAAAATTCCTGAACACTGCGTTTCTCCGCACTTTGGGACGTAAGTGAGCCAATAAATGACTCCATCGGACCCGGATTGTCCGATCAAACCGAGGCGCCTCGCAACAGCAACAACCACACAGGTGAAAAGTATATGAATGTCGGGGCTGGTAGGTCACTGACACCACCCTAGCTAGAAAGAAACGCATGCCCTCCCTGAGGTCCGTCTCCCGTTTTTGGTTCACAACCGGGGTGTCAGGCTCGCGAATCAACGCTACACAAAGCTACGCCACAAAGGCCGTGCTCTGATCATCAACCACAAGACTTTGCCTTTCAACAGAAGCCTTGATCATTTGCATCTTAGCATGCCACATAGGCAAACCATTCTATGCAACCGATATCAGTCACACAGAATGAAATCCGATGTCAGACACACAGTCCATTTACAAGTCCGTTCTGGGTCTGAACGAAACCGGAGGCACCTAGTACCCCGCATATCCATCGATCTCCAAGTACGTCTAGACGATCACCAACTATTTCCATCTTCTTGGGTGTACATCCCAATCAAGATCATCAGAAATCACCCAAACGACGTGAAGACTTCCGGTCTTCAACCACCGTCTTCATCTTCGACTTATCGTCGTGTCAGTTATTCAGAATGGGATAAACCCGGTCTTTCCGAATAACTCGCGTATATTTTAAATAAGTGTTACACAAACACAACATACGCCTCATTCCAATTCATCAGTCACTAACCGTAAATTAATCAAGAGAATAATTTCCCAAATATTAACCCCGAAGGCCGAAACCAACATCAGATCAATATCCAGAAAACCATTCTGCTTGGCTAACCGACAGTTAGTTTCTAAATTTCACATTCATAGGGAAAGGTTCCCATTAATTTTATCCAAGATAAATTCCTTGAATTTATTCTCTAATCTTCTTTTGAATTTCGATTCAACTTGTTGGGATTAACGAACCTTACCGAAGTAATCATTTTTTTAATTTCCCAATCCCAACCTATTTATCCCATGAAGTAAAACTGGTTATACTTCATATCTTACACCACGGTGTTATCGGTAAATTCAATTACCATTTCACGTTCAAATCTAATTAAAGATTTAACTATCGCCTGGAGCAAAACTGGTGATACTCCATTCTCGATCATTTCAATCTAATTAAAAATTCATTAAAACTCCACTTAGTTTTAATCTTTAACTGGGTTAAAGAATCAGTGTCATTTAAAACACAGTCCACAATAAACCCAAAATCACATTCATTAATTATTGGGTTAAAGAACGAGTGTTATTTAAAACACCATTCACGATAAACCCAAGAATCAATTCGAATTCAATTCCAATTAGATATTATTTAATTGGTATACTTCATTAAATCTAAATAAAAAGATTTAATCTTTTCTCAACTGGGTTCAAGAACAGTGTTAGTCAAGACACCATTCACGACAAACCCAAATCACATTTGATATTAAATACAAGGCTCTGAAAACAAAATATATCGGCTTATATTCAATATCAAATTCTACGACCAACAGATATCGTATTGGAAATAACGATATATATATCTATATCTTTCAAATTTCCATAACAACATCTGTATAATCACGAAATCCAACATCGAAATATTCCGAAGACAATTTCGATTCAAATCCATTCCAATGCAATCATTGGGAATCCTGGTTATTTTCAAAATCATTTCGAATTCAATTTATTTATTTAAAAATAAATAGAATTATAATTCTAGTTCAAAACTAGTTCATTTCGATAAAAATCTATTTTTATCTTTTCAAATATGTAGTTTTTCATCCCAATTCTTTCTAAATCATTTCTTATGATTTTACACCAATTATTACTATTTTTAATAATTTTATCAAGGCCTGTACAGTCGATTTCCATCAACGACCATCGAACTGCACTTACAACGACCTTTTCCAATTTTGATTTGGACATAATTACAAATCCAACCGTTAGATTTCTAATTTCTAATATTTGTTAGAAAGCTCTTTTCGATACGAACCCAACGGTTCCAGTTTTAGGAGAATCTGACGGTCGGATCTCCCGTAATATCCGTTCGAATTCAATGGTCGAAATTCGCGAACTGCAGCGGCGTGGCGCGTTCTATTCAGGCCATTATATTATATATATAATATATATAATATATACTTTATCGATTTCAATTCAAAACGTGCTTTATAAATCGTTTTAAATTCATTTTCAAAACGGTTTCAACTTCATATTCAATTTCAAATCAAATTTGAATATTCCAATTTAAATTCATTTTAAATTCATTTCAATTTGATTTCAATTCAAATTGATTTCTAATTCAATTTCAATTCGTTTTCAATTCAATTTCAATTCGAATTCATTTCTATTCCATTTCAATTCGAATTCATTTATATTCAATTTCAATTTGAATTCATTTATATTCAATTCTTTTCAAAATATCAGATTTTGAAATCACTTTCGATATTCATTATAAAATGAATAAAATCGATATAAATATCGTTCACGTCAAAATGGCGTCAATCTATTCAATACGGCTTCATATATTCCTATTATTCAAATATTCTATTTCGAATATTTCTTTTTCAAATATTTCTATTTTAAAACTGGAATGAGGCCCAATCAATTACCATATAACGTTAATTATATGGATTTTCTACAACACATGTATATATCAACAACGATGAATAATCAACCATCATCCACAGTGCTTTCTACACTGTATAAGCATCAAATATAAATATTCAACGCTTATAACAGCCTGTCAATCAATCGATCGACATACAACTAAACAATCGGGATTAGTGTACGTCAAATATCATCCCAATACCCGTGTGGGGTTTCAAGCAATCAAACACAGATTTTTATTTGTGCAGTTGGGCGATGTGTAAAATTTATCGTCCCAATCAATGTCCTTCAAATAGGTGTACATAAACAAACCGTCCGGTTTGTAAATGAATATTTATTTATTCACATTCACGTTAAATATTATATATTTTTTAACGATCAAACTATTTTATTCAACCTATGAATATTCTATTCGGTTCATTTATTAAATAAAATGTTATCTTTATTTTTCTAACTTATTTTTAGAAAATTTCAGTGGCATAACGGCACGATACTAGAAACGGGACAAGGCCTAGCCTTATCCCCGGTATAGTGAAGGCCCACGCCATTCACACATCAATCAAATCAATTTCATTTCACCAAACAATTCAATTCAAACCAAATAATCTAACCAACTACACAACCAAACAATTAAACAAACAAGCCATCCATGGTCTGTGGATGACGGGTGTCGGGTGCTACTAAACACCGTCTGCATCCTAGTATATATTTATAACTAGAAAAAGAAATTGAAGAGTGAGAAGTTCTCACTGATAGCTATCCCAACTTCACGACACTTCATTTATAGAAATCTTCGCCGTTCTCGCCTTTCGTCACTTTCGTTGCCCGTAGCCACTACATATGTAAAAATCACATATTTACTTCGCTATTCAATATATAAAAATCGAATTTTTACTCCGTTATTCAATATATAAAAATCATATTTTTACTTCGCTATTCAATATATAAAAATCATATTTTTATTCTGCCACTAGTATAAAATTTATATTTTTAACCTTTCTATATTATAAAAATTATATTTTTCCTTTCTATATAAATTATATTTTTCCTTTATATTCATACTGAAAATAAAAATCCAGTCTTTCATATTTTAAAAATCGTATCAATACAGCTTTATAATTCATATGTTTTCAGTTTTAAAATCCCATATGTCTTAAAATAAATAAAGTGAATGAAATAGATAGAAAACTTACAGTTAAACGAGGGAAAGGGCTGTTGTAATCGACTGGAAGGGGGCGTCTCGCTGCGTCGGAGGGGTGCTTCCATGTCTGGGTGGTGGTCCGACTGATTGGTGGCAGCGCGGGTTTGGCTCGCAGTTCAAGGGGGTGGCGATTTCTGGTTCGCGGATCGAGGGAGGGAAGTGTGGGTGGTCGCGAAGCTTGGTGGTGGCGGTTTTGGTGTTTTCGCGAGCTGGAGACAGGGGAAGGTGTGACGACCCCAAATCCCATTCTGATGGAGACAAGGGTTATCTTTAGAATATAACACAGAAACAGATAATAGCAGAACAGAATAATTAAATACACCAGATAATGAACAATAGAATATACTTGATAAACGTAATCATCAGAGTTACACAGTATACAGGATCTTACTTAGTACAAAGACAGTTCAGCTATACATAAATGTCTACAGCGGAAATAAACAAAATATGTACAATAGGAGCTGAACAGCATAAAAAGAGATAAATAATATAATCCATCTTCAGCTCCAGCTATCCGGAAAGAACCAGCTAAACCTGAATACAAGGCTGCCCGTGTAGAAAAAGGGGCACCCGAGTTTGAAAGTGAAACAAACTACGAGTCAGTCATGGGACTGGTATGAGAAATCTACTCAACACATATATAATTTGGCTAATCACAGGACCACGCCACTTTCGTGGAACGGGTTTACTCCATTGGATTGCCAGTGCTTTAAAACAAATCTTTCTTTTAAACAACGCAATGCATTTTATAAAAATGAAGCCATTATAAGACTCAGTTCCCATCACACAATGCAACGCAAACCGGAGGATAGAGTTTTTACCTTATAACGGCCAAGATATGCTTGATACGAATAAAACAAAGGCATTTGATATTATTGCTAGTGTTTATATGTTTTGAAAACAATTTCAAATCATAACTATCAATCATAGACGGCATTAATGCCCCATACCACTATGTCGCCATATATAGGTATACAATCAAAACCGCAACCACGTATTTGGAAACTGGATTTCCGTCCTGAACCAAGGCAAAAGATTGTCCTTACCGAATTCGAGACGCTCTAGCCCGTGTCTCAGGATCAGAGCTCGAGTGACCCTAGGAGCGACAGGGCCGGTCCACCGATGTGGATTAAAATTCCTGAACAATACGTTTCCCCGCCCTTTGGGGCGTAAACGAGCCAACGAATGACTCCATCGGACCCGGATCGTCCGATCAAACCGAGGCGCCTCGCAACAGCAACAACCACATAGGTGAAAAGTATATAAATGTCAGGGCTGGTAGGTCACTGACACCACCCTAGCTAGAAAGAAACGCATGCCCTCCCTGAGGTCCTTCCTCCCGTTTCTGGTTCGTATCGGGGTGTGAGGTTCGCGATTTCACGTTATATACAAAGCTACGCCACACAGGCGGTGCTTTGATCATCACCACAAGACTTTGCTTTTCAACAGAAGCCCTGATCACTGCATCTTAGCATGCCACACAGGCAATTCATGCCATGCGACTGATGTCCATCGATATACAACCCCTGAGCTCGTGCGTTTCAGGGAAGGGCGTTAAGAAAAATAATAAATTCTCCACCGCCAAACAGATGTATATTTAATAGAGATCAATCAACACAGAATAAAATCCAATGTCAGACACACAGTCCATTTACAAGTCCGTTCTGGGTCTGAACGAAACCGGAGGCACTAAATACCTCGCAAACCCATCGATCACCACGTACGTTTGGACGATCACCACTCATTATCCATATTTTGGGATGCCTCCCAATCAGGACCTCGGTTACCATCCAAACGAGGTGAAGATCTCCGGTCTTCGACCACCGTCTTCATCTTCAACTTTCAATCGTCGGTCAATTATTTGAAATGAGAATTAACTCGGCCTTTTCAAATAATTCACGTATATTTAGAATTTCAAATCAATTTATTTCAATGGTTAAATCATTCGACAACACCAATTTTGTTCTTTAATGTAATTTTCACACCAAACACATTCAACCATCAAATACCACATAAATCGAGCAAATTCAGTTTATTTCCATTCCATATCGTTTATGATATTTTATAACGATTTATCGCGTTTTTTATTTATTTTAAAATAGCCAATTTAGTCAAAACGACGCTTCGGGCCATAACGCGGCCGTGGCGCTGTTTTTCTTCAGATTTGATTTACAAATATCTGAAAATCTAACCGTTGGATCTTCACAAAATTTACATCATTAGAAAGGTCTTTTCAAAACGAATCCAACGGTTCCAGTTTCGGGAAAATCCGACGGTCGGATCTCCCGGTACAATCGTTTGAAGTTTCGATTTCAAAATACGAACTACAGCGTAGTTATTCGATTAAATATAATTATATTTATATATATATAAATATAATCGATTCTGGCGCTGTTTTTCTTCAGATTTGAATTAAACATTCCAGACAATCCAACCGTTGGATTTTTATAAAGTTGGTGCCGTTGGAAAGATATTTTCGAGGCGAACCCAACGGTTGCGATTTCAGGAAAATCTGATGGTCGGATCTCCTGGTACAATCGTTTGAAGTTTCGATTTCAAAATACGAACTGCACGACCACGTTTCGTTTTAATTTTATTTATATTTATATATTTATATAAATATAATTCATTCGACAATTTCAATATCGTTTTCACTTCAAATATTTCACTAACGCCTTTAAATTTTGGAAAATTTCACCATAACCTCCTTTGTACGGGAGGGGCTGGGAAAATTCCCAAATAGCCACACGGGCGTCTCATGTCAAAAAGAAAAAGAAAAAGCCAACAGGCTCATAAAATCATCACCCAAACAAAACAATAAATGTGTACCTATTTGTCGGGCACAAAATTTTATTCCTCTTCTCTAGCCACTTTGCTATAACCTGTTCAATAAATATGCATGTACATATATACAGTTCTTATCACTTATCATTTTCCATTCAACTTCATATTTGATTCCGTTTGGTTTAAAAACACCATTCATTCTAATGTTGCATGCATATGCAAAAATCATATCATTGTCTAATTAATGAATATTTCGACTCATGCATATTTATTTGAACGAGTTGCTATTTTTAACACTTCACATTTCAACAAATCATGTGTATAATATAAATGTGATTTTTATTGTAAAACAATTCATTTCAAAACACTATTATTTTATATAGTTTATATAGGTGATAAAAATAGGATTTTTATTATAAAACAATTTCTTTTAAAACGAGATTATTTTACATAGTCCATATAGTTGATAAAAGGTGATTTTTATTATGAAACAATTTCTTTTAAAACGAGATTATTTTACATAGTCCATATAGTTGATAAAAGGTGATTTTTATTATGAAACAATTTCTTTTAAAACGAGATTATTTTACATAGCTCATATAGATGATAAAAAGGTGATTTTTTTATGAAACAATTTCTTTTAAAACGAGATTATTTTACATAGCTCATATAGATGATAAAAAGGTGATTTTTTTATTATGAAACAATTTATTTCAAAATATGAATACCATTCAACACATGAATTTCTAATCAACGAATGAATATCGATTCAACACATGAAGGTTTTCTATAGTTTCTATATATAGATAAAAATGTGATTTTTATATTTAAAACACGAATACCATTCAACGCATGAATTTCTAATCAACGAATGAATATCGATTCAACACATGAAGGTTTTCTATTCAATGAATAAATATAGTTTCAGCAAATGAAAATAATTCAAACACATGAATATTATTCAAAATTTCGGCAGCATAACGGCAGGGTAGTTAAAACCGGGACCGTCCCTAGTACGGCTCCTCGCTCTACCTTAAAACCTCGCGGTTTTTGACAGTGGGGATCATGCATCTAGTTCGCACGCAGGCGGCATGTATATATTTATTTCATTTCCACAAACTAATCCTATGTGGTTTCAACCAAATATTTCTCAACCACAAATGGGTATTTTTCAACCACAATCAATCAATATCAACCACAAACAATCCCAAACAACCATTCGCTATCAATCAATTTTCACACCAATCACAATCAATAAATATCGTCCATGGTTTGTGGACAAGGGGCGTATATGTATATATATATATATATATATATATATATAGCAATTCACTTCTATTTCAACACATTTAATATAATTTTTACAACGCATATATAACTTATACATCGAACGTACAACTTATACAACGCTTATACAAGAGGTGTACAACGCTTATATAACTCATACATCGACTATATAATTTATACATCGTCGTTTTCCATATCGTATATAAATTAGAAATCTCACTTTGGGTTCCACTCCACCAGAAATAGCAGAAGGCTCAGAAAAATATGGGTCTCTTCTAGAAGGTAGAAGACGTCCACACGGTCACGATGTTTCCTGTTTCATCGAATTTCGATAATGAACGAAAAAGATATGATTTTTCAAAGGTTTGCAACACTTTAAAGGTGTTAAAATCAAATTAAATAAAATCAGCCGATACCTGCTTGTAATCTTCGAAACTAGGTTTGAAGATTGCAATCAAACGGAGTAGTGGTTCGAGGATCGGGTTGCGCTGCAGCGAAGGGCTTGGAGAGGGCTTTCCGGCGATGGCGATGGGGTCTAGTTCGAATCACCAGAGAGGCGGCGGCGGAGCTCGAAAGTGGCCAACTTCAGGCGCTCGATTCTCACGGCACACGCAACGAGGAATGCCGATTCTTGTATGGATTTGTAGAAGAAGAAGAGGGCTTCAAAAAGTTGAACTGGAGCTAGGGCTATCGATGCGCGTGGCGGTCGGAAAATGATCGAGAAGGGATGGAGGCGTTTCCGTCGTCGATCGGGGGGGGGGGGGTCTGAGGATTTTTTTTCCTAAATTCTGATTGGTCGGTGGGTCTTTAAACGGGTTTTCTGACACGACCCCCAATCGAAACCCAACGACTGTCGTTCCTAGCATTTTACCCCCATTCCGAACACAATGGGATATGTTTCGAAGGCCCATTCGAATGTTTCAATCAGTTTTCCTTCAAATTAAAATATAAAACATTCAATATTTAATTTGAACGTACATTTCAATTTGCCAGGGCCACAAACTGATTCGAAAAATTCCAGAAAAATAAATCTAGCTATGTTTTGACGATACGGTCCCAACAAAACTAGTTTCATCGAATTCTGAGACCGTTTGCAAAAAGGCCCATTTCTGGTCGATCCAATTTAACTGTAATTGACCAAAACACATTTTCCTTTGCCACGCTCACATACTAGCTTCAAAAATTATGAAATTTGAAACCTAGCAATAACTTCACATCCCGGATCCAACAAAAGTGGTTTCGTCGAATTCCGAGGTCGTATGCAAAATGGCCAATTTCACGGGCTATATAAACTCCATAGCGACCTTTCTGAAAATTCATTCGGCCATAACTTTTGCTTTCCGCTATGAAAATTCGATTTTTCAGATTCGTTAGAAAGGTATTCACTAACAGATTTAAATATTTTTGGTTTCACTAAAATCCGTTTTGTTTTGCACCCGGTACAGTCCGACAAAGTTTGAATTCAATTTTTAAAACTACAGCGCCTTTTTAGGCCTTGTTTATAATTATAATTGATTATATTCGCTTTCAATTGTCGATTCGACTCACTTTCCATCTCTATTATTTAAAATATTTATTTTAAATATTTAAAATCCATTATTTTAGCCAATTTAAAATTTTTTAATTGGTTCAGATTTTCTGGGTCGTTACAGAAGGAGAGCGAGCGTCGAGGGGGGAGAAGCGATGGACGGAGGCGGAGGGAGCTGCGATGGTGTCGGGGGCGGTGGGGCGCAGTGGCGACGTTGATCGCCTCCGATTAGGGTTTTTCTGTTTTTTTTATTTATTATTTCAAATGGACTGTCGGGGAAGAAAAGAAGAGAGGGGGGGTCTAAGTGTAATTTATATATATAATATAATATATTTTAATTTTAAAAAGCAACTTTCTCATACGAATCCGAAACGAGACCCACCGCCTGTCGTCCCTAGCTAATTACCCCATTCCGAACACAATGGGATATGTATCGTAAGCTGATTCGATCATTTCGATCAGTTTTCGTCAAAATCAACATATAACTCTATATATTGAATTTGAACGCGTATTTCAATTTACCGGGGTCACATACTAACTCGAAAAATTCCAAAAAAATATTTTCTAGCTTCGTATTGACGATACGGTCCTAATAAAACTAGTTTCGTCGGATTCTGAGACCGTTTGAAAAATGGCCATTTTCCAGTCGATTAAAATCAACTAAAAATGGTCAAATGCGTTTTCCTTTACCACGCTCACATATTGATTCGAAAAATTATGAAATTTGGAATCTAGCAATAATTTGACATCATGGATCCAACAAAAGTGGTTTTGTCGAAATCCGAGGTCGTTTGCAAAATGCCCATTTTTAAGGGCCTGAATTCCATAGCGACTATTCAGAATTTTCAATTGGACATATCTTTTGATCCCCACTATGAAATTTCAATTTTTCGGATTCGTTGGAAAGATATTATCAATTAGATCCTATTATTTTTGGTTTCGCTAAAATCCGGTTTATTTTGCACCCGGTATGTTCAATTGAAGTTTGAAATCGAATTATCGAACTACCGCGCCATTTTCAATTCCTTTTATAATTATATATAATTATTTATATTCTAACGACGATCTATATAATATATACGTTCGAATTCTATTCAAAATAAATCTCTCATCGATATTATTTAAAATTATTCATTTTAAATAATCAAAATTCGCTAAAATTGCCAAAATAAAATTTTTAAACTGGCCCAGATTTCCGGGTTGTTACAGTTGGGTAGTTCTTTTCATGAACTTTCAATTGTCTTCCACCATATGCTACTACCTTCCCTTCTTGCATCAGAACAGCGCCTAGTCCCGTACCACAAGTATCCGTGTATACTATGAACATCTTGCTTCCATCAGGCAAAGTCAGAACTGGGGCTGCTGTAAGAACCCTTTTTAAGCGTTGGAAAGCAATATAACAATCCAAATCCCAAGCGAACGCTAGATTCTTCTTTGTTAGCCTTGTAAGTGGAGCTGAGATTTTCGCGAAATCTCTGATGAACTTTCGGTAAAAACCGGCTAGCCCAAGAAAGCTTCGGACTTCGGTTGCATTTCTTGATGTCTTCCAATCTTGCACTTCCACCACTTTCGCGGGGTCCACAGCTAACCCCTCTTTGGACACTACTTTTCCTCTCTCCAGAAGTGGCACTTGGAGAATTTTGCTTTTAGCTGATGTGCACGGAGAGTATCCATGATTTCCTTTAGATGCTGAGCTTGTTCTTCCTCATTCTTTGAGAAGATCAAAATATCATCTACGAAGACCACCACGAACTTATTGAGGAATTCTCTAAACACCCTGCTCATTAGGTCTACGAAATAAGCGGGTGCGTTTGTCAAGACGAAAGGCATGACAAGCCACTCGAAGAAACCGTCTGGGGTTTTGAACGTCGTCTTATCAATGCTATCTTCAGCTACCCTTAGCTGATGGAACCCAGTAGCCTTATCAAGTTGGGAGAAGACCGACGCACCTACAAGCTGATCAAACAAATCGTCTATTCTGGGAAGCGGGTGCCTATTCTTCTTAGTCAGCTTGTTTAGCTCCCTATAGTCCACACAAAGACGTAGTGAGCCATCTGCTTTGGTGGCGAACACCACTGGAGCACCCCATTCCGAGATACTCCGCCTTATAAACCCCTTCTCGAGAAGCTCCTTAACTAGCTTACTGAGCTCCTTTCTCTCCTTTGGAGCCATATGTCTGACAGGTAAAGCTACGGGCTTTGCATTATCAACAAGATATATGCGGAAGTCTATTTCCCGCCTCGGAGGTAAGCCCTTCACCTCTTCAAAGACATCCGGATATTCACGGTCTACTCTAACCGACTGCAAGTTCTCAACAGAAGCATCAAGCGACTCTAGATAACTAAGCATAACAGCATTCAAGGGATTACAAGAAATTTCTAGAGTGTTACCGAGCCGAGTCAAGAGTCTAACCGCTCTTTTTTCACAATCAAGAATGGCACCATTACTGGATAACCAGTCCGTGCCTAAGATCAGTCCATATCCCGAGAAACCCAAAACAAAGTCACTACATCTAAATTCAACACTTAGAATAGTGATTTTCAAATCCAAACAAACCACTGACAAATAAGCTGAGCCCCCAATTGGATTTGAAACAACCAAAGGATCTTCTATCTTACTAGTGTCTAGGTGCAGAGATTCTACTATACAAGTACTAAGGTGCAAAAACTCAACTATGGTAGTGGGTATAAATGAATATGAAGTGCTAAAATAAAAAGGGTGCTAACAGGCTGATCAAAAAGAAAAGCTGAACTCTCAACAGAAACTTTACTACCCCTTTCTCCAGTACACTGGCGGTGAGAGCATGCACTTGCCCTTGTCGTTATACCATAAAGATACCTCCTCTTGTCTTAGTGTTTTACTATTCTTTTCTCCTTCGTGGGCCAAGTCCATATCCATGAATTTCTCATCCTTGGGTTGTGCCCCTTAGCCAAACTCCCTCATTCACATGTTTACCTTCCTTGTGTAATCATATTGACAAGTCTCTCAAAAGCTGCCTCCATCGCACGGAAAATAATACAAAGCTCAAAAGAAAATTAACCATAGGTGAAACTACTGCGGCTATAGATGGAAGTCGGACACTTCTTTGTCCTTTGACAGGTGTCGTAGTCTCGTCAAGCCTAAAGAACCATGTCGCGATGAGGTTACCTCCTAGAAAGCCAAGAGCCCCAGAGACTCAGGAAAGAAGGAAACAAGGATTCAAACAGAGGATCAAAAGATGGTGCATATGGCTTTGGGGAACATGCCTTTAAAACGAAACTTTTCTTTTGAAAATGCTTCTTTAAAACCGTTTTGAAAATAATTTCAAAAACCTTTATCTAATCCGGTAAATCTGTGCTTTGATGCCAAGTGAAACACCCCACCTCCATTAAGGTCACTCACAAAGGGAATGCCTTTACTTCGGTGAAGGTTTATAAGTAAAAGTCACAGATAAAACACAAGACAGATATAAACACATATGTATAAGCAGCGGAAAACAAACAAACTTTCATTTCATAAATACGTGTTCAAACAAAACATTTCCATAATTGTCTCATAATAACTTCCAAACATTACATCATCATTTCTGTCTTGATTATTAAATAAAGAAGTATAAAACATAATAAAAGCTGCATAAATCCCCATAGAACGTGTCCAAAAGCCATAGCCAAGGAAAGAGAGTCCAAACCATACATCTACTATCTTGAAGCTTGCAAAGAGTCTGACTAAGTTGGGTTGTTTCCTCCCTGTGGACCTGGGGGGGGGGGAACGGAAGAAAAGAAGACGAAAGAAAAATAGAGTCAGACATAAAGCCTGGTAAGTCTAGTGACTCTTCAGTATGAGAATAAGAAAAAGGGCATGATAGGTATAAACTGAAAATAGGAAAGTATCATAAACTAAGATAAAGCAGTTTGAACCAAATATATTATCGAACCCCACACTATATCTCTGCACCTACTTGCATTGTCTCAACTGTCACCCCATGATCGGGGTGAAGTGATCCCCTTTCTAAAGATTGGCTCCTACTTGCAAAATCATATGTGTCATACGGTCCCCAATAATTGTAGATACCTATGCTGGTCCCACCATGGGGTGTATCAAGTCTCATGGTGGAGGCCCGACGCAATCCTAGAATGCAAAGGTTATACTAATGGTGCCCAGTGCCTTGTTTGTCTGCTCCGAAGTGTGTGCACGCCCGCACTCCGTTAGAACCCACACTGCTGCACCAACCGCCATCGCTTTTGACTGCTTACAATCAGCCCAGTAATCGTGCCCCACCCTGCCTAGTTTCAGGGTACCATGGTACCTAATTGGGTTACTGCTGAAATGGGTCCCCGTTACTAGGGTTTTCTAGTCAAACATGTTAAGTGGTTAAGTGTCTGTATTTACCTAACCCCACCCATCAGTTTAATTAACATGTTGAATTGGTTAAGTGTTTTAGTTAACTTAACCCTACCATCCTGACTTGTCTGTCCTTAGCTTTTTAAAGCACCGACCACTCACATTAGACAGGTATTGTTACGGTTACTGGATGTGCCGGTCAGTTCCGGCCAGGTTTACACTGTAACTCAGTCTAACCTCGGGTCCTTATTGGTCTCAATGCTTAACCACTCACATTGGATAGGTATTGTTGTGATTACTGGACAACCGGGCGGGTCCGGGCAGGTTTACATCACAACTCAATCCTGCCTCGGGTTAAGCATACTCGTATTTTCTAAATTTACATATTTGTCTCTATTACTTGTTATATGTAAATTTGCTAACAATTAAATGTTGTGTTCCACTTTCCAAGTTCATCATTTTTGGTATAAGAATTTTATACCATTTAAGTGCCACCAATTATTGGCATGTGCCAAACATGCCAATACATATATTTTTCACCAATTTATGTCAAGTTTCCTATAATTACCAATTTTTCCCAACGTTACCCCGTCTAAATATTAGGCTAACAATCTTAGCCTAATTTTTCGTCCGCATGATTTTTAACATATAATATTAGGCTAAAAACTTAGCCTAATTTAGCATACACAAAATTGGCATAAAGAAATTCATTAATGTAAACATGACATAGGTGTAAACTTGGCATTTTCGGCATAGTCAATATGAACATCATAGGTGTGAACTTGCAAAATAGTCAACATAAATATCATAGGTGTGAACTTGCAACGTAGACTAAGTCAACATACATATATGTGAATTTGCAACATAGACTAAATAAACTTACATATATGTGAACTTGCATTGAAATAGGGATCTAACTAAATAGGTGTCACATGAATTAGCATATGATTTAGACAACATAAGCCTAAACAGGTTTAGATCTAGGAATAACATCGAACATCACTAGCATATGACAAGAATATCACATGTCCATAATGTATGTATACTTTTATCACATGTGTGAACTAGATCCAATCATGTTTACTACTATAACATGAAACTTGTATAAAATGGATCTTGGCATGGATCCAATTATGAACTTGCAACTTTTGTATAAACATATGAGCATGTATATGAACTTATTCATTTAGGCATAGTGGTTTTAGCATAAAGTATATACATGAGATCATAAGTTGGACATAACACATAAAACCTATATTAAACATATAAACATATAGGTATAAATTCTAACATTAACCATATACTCGTATGTGATGTTGCTTTCATTCTAAATGTACAATAGGATCAACATCAAATCAATTATACCATAAACATCCCAACCATTCACAATACAATCATTGAAATACAGATATGAATTAGCATCGTCGTTATACAATAGTAAAATTCCATTTCCATTTTACATCGAATCAAGTCTCAATTTTATTCCCATAGGAAAAATCACTATACTTACAACAAACGACGAACTTGAATTCTGGATTCTGAGTTCTGAATTTGCAATGCTTTCCTTTGGGTAGATAAACGTTGTTTGAATCTTGTTTTTACTTTAGTTTTGCTCGTCTCTAAGCTTTCATCAAGTTGAGGCTACTCTTGGCTTCCTTCCAGTTGACGGCTCTAGCTCTTTTTTATTTGTGTGAATTTAGGTTGGAGACTAAGGTTGTTTATATAGAATTTCAAACTAATTAGAACCGTCGATGAAGCTAGAGTTAATCAAGGCCATCTGTCTCAAGAGAAGCCAATCAGTAAGCGACAAATCAGCCCTAGTGACACAGCCAAGCCCCAGAAACCGAGCCAGGACCAGACCAAGCAGGTTGACCTGTAGGTCGACGACCAAGTTGACTACATGGTCGACCTGGGTACCCAGGTAGACTCCCAGGTCGAGCTCCTGGTCTACCTGGATCCTAGGCGGGAAAATTCCCGCCCAGCCCAGTTCTGGTCCAGTTTTGAATTTTGAACTTGTTTTCAGGCTGTTTGAATTTTAAATCGAATTCTGAAACTTCCAGAGGTCATAACTCCTTCATACAGAGTCCGATTTACGAAAACTCGGACTCTATATCAAGTAGAATTCCGAGAAGAACGCAATGGCGTAACCCGTTTCCCTTAATTCTATCATTTAGAATTAATTATACTTTAATTTGTTAATTTACTGTTAACAGAAAATTCGGGGGTGTTACAACAGTGGGGTGTATCACTCCCCAAAGTGGCAACCCGATACAACCAAAAATACACGGCTTATATCTACACGATGCAACAACATCTTACTTACCAGCCCGGGCCCACACATGCAGATGAATCCGTTGGACTTTCGTTGCCACCGCTGACCCGTTTTGACCTCTTACAATCAAATCCAGTACGCGTGTCTCGTCCTCGACTTGGGTCGAGCCCACAAAGATACTTAATGGGTTACTGGTTTGAAAAGGGCCCCCATGCATGACACAAGCTTTTCCACCTATGCTTGGTCCCCTCTAATGTTTTTCCCACTTAACCCCATTCTTATTCATGTCTTCTTACATGTTTCAATCTTGGTTAAATGCATCTAATCGTATTTCATATGCCACCCAAGGCACCCACTAAATTCCACATGCCACCCAAGGGACCCACTTTACCCCCTCATGTCCCACTACATGTTTATCTGGTTAAGTGTTTCTTAATTCATTAAGACCGTTACCTTGTAAAGACCTCCCACATTAGACTGACATTTGTGGTAGCTGGATTTGCCGGGCGGGTCCGGGCAGTCTTATACCACAAACGAGCCTAACCTCGTGTCTTTACAACTGTTACGCATTTAATTTATGCCTAAGACCTCCCACATTAGACTGGCATTTGTGGCAGTTGGATTTGCCGGGCGGGTCCGGGCAGTCTTACACCACAAACGAGTCTAACCTCGTGTCTTAGGCGGTTTAATATTACACATAATTAATTATCCCCAATTTGAATTAATTTCCCTATTCAAATTGTCAATCAATTACAAATTTAACTATGTCCATAATTAACACCTTAATTATGTCCATCTATTTATGGTATATAAAATTATACTAATTAACATCACATTTAAGGCATTTATGCCAATTTTTAATATTAAACCATTTAATATTATCCCATTGCCCCACGTTGTACGTTCGTTCGTTTAACGTGAAATATACATTAGACTCGAATAGTCTAACTTATAGAATAAAGAGAAAACACCACAACATGCACAAAATAAAAACTAGCTCTAAACATAAGGGGTGAACTTGCATGTGTGAATAAGGTTTTTCATCTAAAACTTGCATAGGACAAAGTCACAAACTTACATAAACTATGGATGTCATAGATCTACTCATAAGGTGTAAACTTGCATAGGCAATAGTCACAAACTTACATTACATGATTCATACTCCAGTATATATATATATATATATATATATATATATATATATATATATATATATATATATATATATATATATATACACACCTGCATATTTGATTTATGCAACATAAACTATGGTGTAAACTTGCATCCAAACATGTAAATTAAGATCTACATGTAAACTAGCGTATAGAATTTTGTATACTAGCATATAACTCACACATGTCTTAACATAAACTTTAGATCCAAGCTTACACATAAAATAGGTGTCATGAAACATGTAAGGTGGTATATGATTCTCATTAACTTGCATATGATTCGTATCTAAATTAACATCTAAACTTGCATACATACATATGATTTAACATATGAATTAGTTCCACAAACATAACCAAACTAGCATATGAAGCATCATTATGAATTAATTGTACATAAGCCATAATTAACATAGATTTACAACATAGATAATAACATCACAGCTTTACAACATAGATAATAACATCATAGATTTACAACATAGATAATAACATAATGGTCAATGATTCACAACATAACCATATAATCCAAATAATAACTCAACCTAATTAAATTGTTAATTATCTTATTAAAGAAATCGAACTTACGACTCAAAGAAGGTCTTGAGTTCTGAAATATGAGTTCTGAAATTGATTTAGCTCTCCTTTGAAGAAGACAAATTCGTTGTTGTTTCGATTTGAGTTGAAGTTGAATACTTGATATTTGATTTAGAGGCGGCGGTTAGGGTTTAAGAGAGAGAGTTTGTCAGCACAATGGTCTCATAGATAATATTTATGAATTAGGGTTAGGTCTTAGGGTGTATATATAGGTGTAGGAGGTTATCTAGGCCTTAGGCTTAACCCTAGAACTGCTCTGGACCATCAAAAATCGTCCCAGCCCAAAGAATCGCACCATCCAGCAACCTGATTGAACCAGGTTCGACCCCCCAAGGGGGAGGTCGACCTGGGAGTACCCAGGTTGACCTCCCCCCTTGGGAGGTCGACCTCCCTGGTCAGTCTGCACAATATTTTTTCTAATCTTCCGAGGGCCATATCTCCTTCGTCCGGACTCCGTTTTTTCGAAAACTTGGACCCGATTCCATGCAGAATTCCGATACGAACGCAATGGTGCAACCCGTTTCCCTTCATTCCTCTTTTAAAAATTGAAGTGTTCTTAAATTTAGTTAATTCAATCATTCAAAATTCGGGGTGTTACATTCTCCCCTACTTAAAGGATTTCGTCCTCGAAATCTCTAAATCAAGAAGAACGTATCCTACCATCCAATTATCCATCTACTCAACCATCAACCACTAGCAACCATTGCCCTTAAAATATTTCTAATGCTTTTCATGTGCATATGCATAGTGTGTGTGTATGTTCGTATACTAATGCAAAATCAGGCGGTCCACTGATTCAGTCGACCTCCTTAATGCAAATAATGACAGTGCCATGTATCCATCATGTATGCAAGGAACCCTATACGTATCATTACTACATGTGTGCACAACCATTCATTCAAATGCAACATCCATATGATACACACATTCAATGTACATTCATTTTACTAAATACATCCATTTATATGCAATATGCAATATGAAAGCGACTGAGCCGATCTAGTGCCTAAAGTGTGTGTATATGCATCCATGAGAAACCACTAGCAAACACTTGCATCCACATGCATCTACCATACATAACATGTCTCAAATACATGTTTCAACCATAAGACTACCCTATCTAAAGGTCAAAGATACTAGCGAGAGGACATACTAAAGATAGAACAAGTACAAGCTAAGCGATAAAGGAGAAATTAAAAGACATACCCTCCAAAAGAAAAGGGTACAATTAATGCATCTTCTCTTCCGTCTCCCAAGTAGAGTTGCTCTCATCATCTTCCCATTGCACTTTGACCAGCTTGACCTCTCAATTCCTCAACTTCTTAATCTTCGACCCAAGAATGCATGTAGGAGCTCGTCGAATCGTCGCATCACGCTCTATCTCCACCTCTCTAAGCAAGCTCGGCTCTACCACATCCGCGGTCTCATGCAAGCACTTCCTCAAATGTGATACATGGAATACATCGTGTACACCACTAAGTCTCTCGGGCAATTCCACTCAATACGCCATCTGTCCAATCCTCTCCTTAATAGGAAACGACCCTACGAACCTTGGTGCTAACTTCCCAACGGACCCAAAGCGAACAACATTCCGTAATGGAGACACCTTGATAAAGACCATGTCCCCAATATCAAATTCAAGATCTGTCCTCCTCTTGTCCGCATACGATTTCTGCCTATCTTGCGCCGTCTTCATCATCCTTCGAATCAAATCGATCTTTTCTGAAGTCTCTCTAATCATATCGGGCCCAAGTAAGATCTTATCCGTAGATTCCCACCAACATGTAGGTGATCGACAAGGCCTTCCATAGAGAGCCTCGAAAGGTGCCATGCCAATGTTAGACTGAAAACTATTATTATACGCGAACTCCACCAAAGGAAGATGCTCCTCCCATGTACCTCCGAAGTCTAAAACACATAGTCTCAAAAGGTCCTCTAGAATACGATTCACCCTCTCGGTCTGGCCGTCCGTCTAAGGATGATATGCGGTGCTCAAACATAATTGAGTCCCTACCGCCTCTTGCAAGCTCTTCCAAAACTCGCTAGTAAAAATAGGGTCGCGATCGTTCACTATGCTAGAAGGAACACCGTGTAAACGAACTATCTCTCGAATGTATACGGAGGCTAACCATGGAGCAGTCCTCTTACTCTTCACGGGAATGAAATGGGCGCTCTTAGTAATTCTATCTACCACGACCCAAATCCTCGTATTACCCTTCCTCGATCTAGGTAACCCATCAACAAAGTCCATCGAGACACTCTCCCACTTCCATTATGGGACCTCCAATGGGTGAAGAAACCCATCGGGCTTCTTTTGCTCTGCTTTTACTTGTTGGCACACCAAGCATCTAGTGACAAACTCGGCCACATCCCTCTTCATACCGGCCCAAAAGTAAACTCGTCTCGTGTCCATGTACATCTTGTCCCCTCCGGGATGAATGGTCATCTTCGAACGATGTGCGTCATCAAGAATGGTCTTCCTCAAGTTCTTGTCTCGTGGTACACAAAGTCTACCGTCCCTACGTAACCAACCCTTATCATCTACGGTATACCTACTGAGATGGCTCGATGACTCCCCCCTTATGAGCTTCTCTACCAACTCAACCAACTGTGGGTCATCTCGCTGTCCCTCACAAATCCGTTCCAAAAGCGTAGGTCTGACCTCTAAGGATGCTAGGAAACCGGGTACAAAGTCAATGGAAGGTCTGAAGTCAAACGTAGAGATAAACTCTAAGCTTTGCCGCTCAACAAACAACGGACTCAAGGACAACTTTTTCCTACTTAAGACGTCTGCCACCACATTACCCTTGCCAGGGGTATACTCTATCTCGAAGTCGTAGGACGCTAAGAATTCCATCCACCTTTGTTGCCTTAAGTTCAAGTCCTTCTAAGTATTTTAGCGATTTGTGGTCTGTGAACAAGTCGAATTTCTCGCCAAGAAGATAATGGCGCCAAGACTTAAGCGCAAAAACAATAGCGGCCAACTCTAGGTCATGTGTAGGGTAATTTCTCTCATGCACTCTCAACTGCCTTCCTCCATAGGCTATTACCCTCCCCTCTTGCATTAAGATTGCGCCTAGTCCTGTCCCACAAGCATCGGTATACACGGTAAATGGCTTACTCCTCTCTGGCAACACTAAGACTGGGGATGTGGTCAAAGCTCTCTTTAAACGTTGGAACGCATCATCACAATCTACGTCCCACGTGAAAACTAGGTTCTTCTTCGTCAAACGCATCAATGGGGCTGATATCTTTGCGAAGTCCTTGATAAACTTCCTATAGTAGCCTACCAACCCCAAGAAACTCCTCACCTCGGTAGCATTTTTAGGGACCTTCCAATCTTGGATGGCCACCACCTTCATGGGATCCACAACTATCCCTTCTTTGGAAACCACGTGCCCTAAGAATCACACTTCCTTCCTCCAAAAGTGACGTTTAGAAAATTTAGCTTTAAGGTTATGTGCTCGAAGGGTCTCCAACACTTCCCTAAGATGTAGGGCGTGCTCTTCCTCGCTCTTAGAAAAGATCAAGATGTCATCCACAAAGACCACCACGAATTTATTAAGGTACTCCCTAAACACCTTACTCATCAAGTCAACAAAGTATGTGGGGGCGATTGTCAAACCGAAGGGCATTACAAGCCACTCATAGAAACCGTCCGGAGTCCTAAAGAAAGTATTGTCTATGCTATCCTCAGCCACTCTCAACTAATGGAAACCATTGGCTAAGTCCAACTGCGAAAAAACTAAGGCGCCAACTAAATGATCAAAGAGATCGTCAATCCTTGGCAGTGGGTGCCTATTCGTCTTAGTAAGCTTATTATGTTCTCTATAGTCCACACAAAGTCTAAGGGACCCATCCGCCTTTGTGTCAAATACTACTAGAACACCCCACTCCGATATACTACGTCTTATGAACCCCTTCTCAAGCAACTCCCCTACTTTCTTATTGAGCTCCCTCCTCTCACGAGGAGCCATGTGGCGTACTGGCAGAGATACTGGTTTTGCATTGTCTACAAGATAAATACGAAAGTCTATCTCATGTTTTGGGGGTAAACCCCTCACCTCATTGAAGACATCAACATATTCACGGACTATACGAACAGAATGTAAATCATCATTGGATGCATCAAGTGACTCAAGATAACTAAGCATCACTGATCCTCTAGGGTCACAAGAAATATCAAGGGTCTTTCCACTACGAGTCAACAATTTTACTGCCCTTCGTTCATAATCTAGCATGGCACCATATCTGGCTAGCCAGTCCATCCCTAGAATCAACCCATAGCCCATGAAACCAAGCACAAAAGCATTACATTCAGAACCAACGCCTAAGATCGACAATCTCAAATCCCTACAGACCATGGATAAATGAGCCGACCCACCAATAGGATTTGAGACTACAATGGGATCCACAACAAGATTAGTATTTAAGTGCAGTATTTCAACTAATGATGTAGAGATAAACAAATGTGATGCACCAGAATCGAATAAAGTACAGATAGGATGATCAAACCGAAAAACTAGACTCTCAACGGAAATGTTTCTACCTCGTTCTTGCAGCGGTGGGACCACGAGAGCCTGGACCTGCTTCCTTGCCTGCCCCGGTGCCATGAGAGCCTGAAGCTGCCCTCCAGAAGTTCTTTGCCCTTGTCCCTGTTTCCTTGGGCAGTCCCTAACTAGATGACCTGCCTCTCCACAGTGGAAACAGCCAGTCTTCTTCTTTTTCTTACAGTCTTTACTCAGATGTCCTGGTGTCCCACAATTAAAGCACTTCTTCTTTCCTTTTCCATTATTGTTCTTCCCGCCCTTCTTGTTTTCTTGTTGCTGCCGCGGTTTCTTTTGATCCCCTTTCTTCTCGGGTGCTTTATTAGCATTGACGCCCTTCTCCTCTTCATGCATAAGTGCCATGTCAACTAGTTTCTCAAAGGTAGCCCCCATAGGGATGTGGGTCATAGCTAACCCATGTAGTGGCTCGTTCAAACCCTTAACAAATCTCAGGGCCTTCTTTTCGGGTGTATTCACCAAGTCCAAGCCAAATCTCGCCAGCTGATTGAACTTGTTGACGTATTCTTTCACTAACAGATTCCCTTGCTTCAATGCCAAAAATCTTTCCATATATAAATTCTCTTCAGCCCGTGAGAGAAACTTTGCCTCAAACCTACGCCTGAAATCCGGCCGTGTATCAACTGGACGCTCTCCATTAGTGACCTTCCACTAGAACGAAGCTTCGTCCTTCATCAACCAAGCAGCCAATTGGACCCTCTTACAATCGGCCAAATCGAAAATGTCAAATAGATCCTCCACTTCTTTCAACCAATTTCTAGCTTCAATGATCGTTTCAGACACACTAAAAGAATTTCCACCCATCGAACGAAAGTCTTTACATATCTTGGAGAAGGTATCTCCACGCGGAGGAATGACTGGAGCTGGGGGAGGAGGAGGAGGAACGTTGGCCGGACCTGCGGCAGCGGCCCTAGCCTCGAGATATTGACGAAACCAACCGGGTACATGAACACCCTCTGGTATCTCAGATGCTCCAGACATGCTGAAAAGAAAAAGAAAGAGTTTCAAAACAAGGGAAGCGAAAGATAAATGTATGGCTTGTGGGGATCATGCTCTTTAAAGTAAACTTTCCTTGAAAATAGCTTCTTTAAAACAAGTTTTTGAAAATACTTTCTAGGAAAATAATAATTTTTGAAAACACTTTTCAAAACTTTTTATCTGTTCTTATAAACTTCGCTCTGATACCACATGTAACACCCCATGTCCATTAATGTCACTCACAAAGGGAATGCATCAATGTCCATGAAGCGTTATTGTTGTATAGAACAAATAAATTACAAGAATAAATAAACAAAACAACACAGTGGAAGTTAAAACTTATTTCATAGCATCATAACTCAAAACGAGTTTACATAAGTAGTCTCCAAAACCATTACATCAGGATCAATAATCTTTTCCAAAAACTTCAAAGTACGTAAAGAAGCAAATACTTAAATAACATAAATGCATAAATCCCCACTGAGCATAAGCAAAGCCATAAAGATGAGAGAGTCCAAAGCGATACATCTACTCTCTTCAAGCAACTGAAAGAAATCAACACTAAGCTGTAGTATTCCCTCCTTGCAAACCTGAGGGGGGGGGAGGAAGAAAAGAGGTGGAAAGAAAAGGGGGTCAGACATAAAGTCTGGCGAGTGCGATAACTTTAACAATATAATTATCAAAATAACTAGGCTAAGGCATAAGCTGGAAAATAAGGAAATGACTGTGAACAATTGGGTATGACAAAGCAAACAAGGAAATAAGATGAACAAAGATAATGTTAAAGGCACACCTAAACCACTATAAGATAATTACTATACCGCACCACTACTAATCACCCTAAAAGTTGATCCTGCCTACAGAACTTAATAATGATAATGGTAGTTTAGTGTACCCCTAGCTACCTCCATAGGTGCCGTCTGCCCCTATCTCCACTAGGTGTACCCACTACTCCCATTCGATCGGCTCCGTAACTCGTAGATACCCGTGATGGCCCCACAGTGGGGTGTATCACTCCCCAAAGTGGCAACCCGATACAACCAAAAATGCAAGGCTTATATCTATACGATGCAACAACGTCTTACCTACCAGTCCGGGCCCACACACGCATATGAACCCGTTGGACTTGCGTTGCCACCGCTGACCCGTTTTGACCTCTTACAATCAAATCCAGTACGCGTGTCCCGTCCTCGACTTGGGTCGAGCCCACAAAGATACTTAATGGGTTACTTGTTTGAAAAAGGCCCCCATGCATGACACAAGCTTTTCCACCTATGCTTAGTCCCCTCTAAGGTTTTTCCCACTTAACCCCATTCTTATTCATGTCTTCTTACATGTTTCAATCTTGGTTAAGTGCATCTAATCGTATTTCAAATGCCACCCAAGGCACCTACTAAATTCCACATGCCACCCAAGGCACCCACTTAACCCCCTCATGTCCCACTACATGTTTATCTGGTTAAGTGTTTCTTAATTCATTAAGACCGTAACCTTGTAAAGACCTCCCACATTAGACAGACATTTGTGGCAGTTGGATTTGCCGGGCAGGTCCGGGCAGTCTTACACCACAAACGAGCCTAACCTCGTGTCTTTACAACTGTTACGCATTTAATTTATGCATAAGACCTCCAACATTAGACTGGCATTTGTGGCAGCTGGATTTGCCGGGCGGGTCCGGGCAGTCTTACACCACAAACGAGTCTAAACTCGTGTCTTAGGCGGTTTATTATTACACATAATTAGTTATCCCTATTCAAATTGTCAATCAATTACAAATTTAACTATGTCCATAATTAACACCTTAATTATGTCCATCTATTTATGGTATACAAAATTATACCAATTATCATCACATTTAAGGCATTTATGCCAATTCTCAATATTAAATCTTTTAATATTATCCCATTGCCCCACGTTGTACGTTCGTTCGTTTAACATGAAATATACGTTAGACTTGTATAGTCTAACTTATAGAATAAAGTGAAAACACCACAACATGCATAGAATAAAAACTAGATCTAAGCATAAGGGGTGAACTTGCATGTGTGAATAAGGTTTTTCATCTAAAACTTGCATAGGCCAAAGTCACAAACTTACATGAACTATGGATGTCATAGATCTACTCATAAGGTGTAAACTTGCATAGGCAATAGTCACAAACTTACATTACATGATTCATACTCCAATATATATACACTTGCATATTTGATTTATGCAACATAAACTATGGTGTAAACTTGCATCCAAACATGTAAATTAAGATCTACATGTAAACTAGCATATAGAATTTTGTATAGTAGCATATAACTCACACATGTCTTAGCCTAAACTTTAGATCCAAGCTTACATATAAAATAGGTGTCATGAAACATTTAAGGTGGTATATGATTATCATTAACTTGCATATGATTCGTATCTAAATTAACATCTAAACTTCCATACATACGTATGATTTAACATATGAATTAGTTCCACAAAGATAACCAAACTAGCATATGAAGCATCATTATGAATTAATTGTACATAAGCCATATTTAACATAGATTTACAACATAGATAATAACATCACAGCTTTACAACATAGATAATAACATCATAGATTTACAACATAAATAATAACATAATGGTCAATGATTCACAACATAACCATATAATCCAAATCATAACTCAACCTAATTAAATTGTTAATTATCTTATTAAAGAAATCGAACTCACAACTCAAAGAAGGTCCTGAGTTCTAAAATCTGAGTTCTGAAATTGATTTAGCTCTCCTTTGAAGAAGACAAATTCGTTATTGTTTAGATTTGAGTTGAAGTTGAATACTTGAGATTTGATTTAGAGGCGGCGGCTAAGGTTTAAGAGAGAGTTTGTCAGCATAATGGTGTCATAGATGATATTTATGAATTAGGGTTAGGTCTTAGGGTGTATATATAGGTGTAGGAAGTTATTTAGGCCTTAGGATTAACCCTAGAACAGATCTGGACCATAAAAAATCGTCCCAGCCCAAAGAATCGCACCATCCAGCAACCTGGCTGAACCAGGTTCGACCCCCCAAGGGGGAGGTCGACCCCCAGGTCGACCTGGGAGTTCCCAGGTCGACGCTATGGTCGACCTCCCCCTTGGGAGGTTGACCTCCCTGGTCAGGTTGCTCAATTTTTTTTTCTTATCTTCCGAGGGTCATATCTCCTTCGTCCGGACTCCGTTTTTCGAAAACTTGGACTCTATTCCATGCAGAATTCCAAGACGAACGCAATGGTGTAACCCGTTTCCCATCATTCCTCTTTTAAAAATTAAGTGTTCTTAAATTTAGTTTATTCAATCATTCAAAATTCGGGGTGTTACATTCATTATCAACATCTTTTATTTCCTTTATCTTGGAACATCGTTTATATATTCTCAAAATCCTTTTTCATAATTCCTTACATTAAAAATTATCGCTATAGCTTCATACTCACCTTCCATTTCCTTTACCATTTGGGCATATCGTTATATTTCTATTTAATCAAACGACATATGATTAATTACCAAAATCTTTCCCTTATTCTGATTAAACCATTTCACTTAATTCAATTCCTAGGTGAACACTTATTTTTAAAATCATTGTAAGGATCTAAGATTTTCTACATTTATATATGTATATATATAAAGTAATTTGGATTTTTAATATAAATTGAATTAATGAGAATATTGATTTAGAAATCTTTTATATTTTGGGTTTGATAAATATTTTGTTTTATAAATATGATGCTTGTAATAAATAATAAAACCCATTTTAAGACCATATTCAAATAAGATTTTATTAAACAAACTTCGAATTATTTTGAAGGAGGTTCGGTTATGTAATATATAAGATTTTATAAATCTATTTTTATATTGAAACTCAAAATGTTATATGTATAAATTTTATAATGATTGTTCAATATTTAAATTTTAAAAATTAGTTTTGGTCAAATGTAAATTCTAAGACAATAATATTATTTTAAATATGGTAGAAATTAATTTAGTTAAAACGATGTTCGTTTCGCAGAAACAATTTGTTATTAATCGAATTGTCTCAACGGATGGTTATTTAATTGCTCTAACAATCAGAACTAGAGTATAAATTATTATTAAATAACAGTTTAAAAAATCGTTCAGATTCTGAACGCGCAGTTTTAAAATATTTTATAGAATTTTTCTGTAATTTTTAATTTAGAAAATAAACACATATTTTTCTAACGTATTTATGTTAACTATGGTCCTTTAACACTTTACAGAATCAATCAACCGGTCTATTTTATTTTTGTTTTGTGATCAGTATACGTTATTATACGTGATTATAATTTTATTTTGTAATAATAGTTAAAGTAATAATAATAATTTACAGAAATATAATAAAATAGATAACGATTTGGTTGATCATCTGCACGTTAACGTAAGTGTGGAACACGTAATTTTCTTTTGCAAGATCAAATGACATTTGATAAGAAAATTCAAAAAAGGGAACATAGGACACTTGTATCCTTTTCTCGGCGAAGCAGACACTTGTATGATCTACTCTGAATTTTGCACCGCGTCTTATTCTCCCTTCCATTCTATAGTCTTCTTCTTCTTCTAAAGAATGGTTTTGCAAGAAAAAAAAGCTCCTCATCGAATTTATATTAAGAAAAAACAAAAAAAACAAAGCCAAAGCTTCCCCACGCAAGACGGCAGCATCTCTCAACTGTGAATCTCGCTCAAGCCTCCCCCTTTCCCTTGAAACTGTGTCTTCCTGCTGTTAAAAGCGTTCGCCCTTCTGTTCCCTCGCATGCTTCCTTGTTGCTAACCCCGCGGGCCACTCACCCCATCACCACTTCTCCTTTCCAAAGTTGTAACCAAACGTCATTTTCTCCCTGCGTTTCCCATTTATGGCAACATCTCCAACTGCTCCAGATTTCTGCACAACTTCACTTTGCGAACAGCGATCCCCGTCAGCCTTCTCCCCTCTTTAATTTCAACCTTTCCCTTTTGCATCCTCCACAGCTTGTGTCTGCATGCATCAACTATTCCTCCATCCACCGTCAGTAACCCACCGTCCCCTTGATAACTGCTACTTCCTTTTTCCACTCGGCTTTCCCATGCAGATCTATCCCTTGTACCATGCAAATCAAATGAGAATGCACACCATTCTCTTCCTACAAAAACGTTTTAATCTTTCTTCCTCTCTCCCCTTTTTAATTCGCAGAAACTCCCCTTGTTTTGGCCTCATCATCATTTTCCGCACCTATTACCACCCTGCTGACCAGTAGCCACCACTTTCTCAGTTGCATGCAAGCACATGTTTTCAAAAAAAAAAAAAACAAATCAAAACAGTCTGTTCCCTTAGTTAAAAAACCACACGCAAAGATCATCTACCACATCAGCTTAGTGTATGCCTTTCCATTTCAGCCGTAATCTACATATTCTTCATTTGAGTTGAAAAACAAAAGCGTGATGAAGCATAAGAATATATATATATTTATATACATGCGTGAGTTGCCCGGAAGATGTGGCATGAGTTGCCGGAAAGAAGTTGTGCGTGAACTCCGTACGTGAGATTTTCAATTAATACGGGACTTCGTTAGTGAAGAAATTTTGGAGCCATGAAGGTGAGAACTCTAATTTAAAATTTATTTTAAATTAGTGGCTAATTATAATTGGTTAGTAATTATAAATGATTGACGATAGTTAATTGATAGTGGATTAATGGTTGCTTGAGATGCTTGAATGGACGGTTATGTAGTTAAACACATATGAACACAGAGCGTTGTTGACCGTAACGCCTTGCGCACAGTGAAATTGATTGTTAGAAAATTTTTATGTTTACTATGAATGATTTTGTGCTTGCATGGTTGATTTTTTATTAGGTTATAGTTGTGTCACACGCACCGTAGTTGTGGAATTTTGCGATAATCAGTTGAAATCTCCTTGTCATGCAAATAACTATTTTATTATCAAAATTTTGTGACTTGAAATTTTAAAATTATATTTGAATTTGTTAGAAAATCTAGAAAGAAGTTTAGAAAATAATTTGGATAAAACTAGTATTGAAATTTTGAAGAAAACAAGATTTTGGTTTGTACAACGGTTTTACCGATAATCGTGAGAAAACGAACTGGTATTAGAAAATGTTATTTTAAGACTTTGATAAAATCTAAAGTGAATATTTAAATTTTAAATGACGATTTGAAGTAAAGTTATTTTGAAACATAGAGGTAAATGTAAAATATTATTCGAAGTATGCGACGATATTTGGAATTGTTCGAGACTGGGATTGAATATGAATTTAAATTTGAGAGGTCAGATTTGAATGTTGTTTTGAATCGAGATATGGATGAAATAAACTTTATCGAAGTTGGAATATAAATTGTAAGTATCGAAATTTGGAAGAAGAGACAATTATGATTCTAAATTTAGTTAACTATTTATATACACCCCTATAGCTTTGAAATAAAGTCTATTATATTATATGTATTATTCAAAGATTATTTTATGAAAGCCTTTACTTATATGTATATATATCCCTATAATTTGAAATAAAGCATATTATGTTATTTATTATCTAAAGAATATTTTCGTAAAGCATTTAATATATTTATATATATAGTAATTTAAATTATTTTATTTTTCTTTAATTATAATATAAATATTTTACCTATTTTCAGGCTATTAAAGATTTTGTAAATTCTTCCTAATTTGGAATTTTTCTCGATTTAAAACCATTTATTCAAATTTAGCTTTGTAATAAAAATATATTCTATTTCGAATATAAACAAATTTTGAAACGTTCATGATATTGATATGAAATTTTATTCTATTTCGAAGGTGAATCAATTATGAAATTATTATGATATTTTAAAGCAAAATTATACTTTATTTTGAATATAAATCGATTTTTAAATGATTATGATATCTCGATATGAACTACATTATATTTTTGAATATAAATGGGTTTGGAGTATAAATCTAGAAGATGAATATTGAATTTCATGAAAGGGTTAAAGAAATAACGAGATTCATGGAAACTGGATGTGACGGCCTCCCCCGCACCAGCCGACATTTCCAATGAAAGTGCGTTGTGCCGGTGTCCAACCAGCACGGGACGGTCGTCAGAGAAAGGAAAGAAGGGAATTTGAACTAACAAGGAACCTGTAGAAATTCTCACAGCGCATGGAATAAAATATAATAATAACATACTTGACATAAAATAGGCGAGATAGTGCATAAGCTGAAAACAAAACCATAATCATCATGGCAACGGAAATTCAAAATACAGCTTATGTCCCACATCATCATTATTACAACTTTTAAAATTGTCTCTAAAGCAAAATAAGAAAGGTACACTACTAATGCCCAAAGTAGTGACCAGCAGCGACACAGGGAGAATATATATATATATACATATATATATATATATACATATATATATATATATATACACATATATATATACATATATATACATATATATATCATACGTGGAAGCGACCTGCTCGTCTCCGGTACAGCTACTCATGCATACCACATAACCTGTCTCTAGTCTGATCGTCTAAGAGCACCCAGAGTAATAAGAAGAGACATAAAACTCTGGGTCAGACAAAAGTCTGGTATGAGCGATAAGTAGCAAAACAGAACAATAACGGGTATACTAAACCATACCTGAACTTGGACCTGCAACCAAAGAGTTAGCACAACAGGTTGTACAAGACTCTAAGGTGACACTAACATATGGTGTAAAGATATGGGGGAGGGGGTGTGCATGTCATAGTGATGTCAAACAATCAAGCATAGCAACCATCCTCACATCCCTTACTCAGTGCGTAAAGCATACGATATCCACCGCTTTGATCACCCAAATCCTTGCTACGATCACTCTGCCCCCATGGAGCCATGGTGACTCCACTGCACTGATCCATAGCCACTAGTCCTTGCTATGTCCACTCTGCCCCACGAAGTCATGACAACTTCAATGCACTGGCTCATAGCCTTGCTACGATCACTCTGCCCCATGGAGTAAAAGCTACCCCACTGCATTGATCCGTAGCCTCACATCCGTCTTGGTGGCGAGTCAAAGCTATGGACGTCGATAACCCCTTTGTGCACGTCCCGCAGCAAAGCCCAACTCATGAAGTTAACTCGTTGGTTCCCAACTGGATCCTGGGTCTACTTCCTATTTAGACTACCTTTGCAACTCGGGTTTTTTGTCTCCTCAGGATCGGTTCAGAAACAAGCTCCCATTTGTATAAGTCCTCTTCTCCTCATTCGGTCTGTGATCCTCAACCCCATTCGGGTCGGGTCGTGAGATCCTCTCATGTCGGGTTGGTTCGTGGTCCACCAAACAGTCTCCCACCGGGTCGGGTCGTGATGCTCCAAGCTGGGTCGTGGTGTCACACTGGTCCTTCGGAGTAACGGGCACTGCGGGTCGGGTCCTCCATTGGCTTGTGGGTCGAGCCTTCATCGCTTCCTTGATTCGTGACTGTCCACTTGTGGTGCATCGGTTCGGTCGCGCGCAGGGGGTGCTTCACGAGTGGTTCGGTTCGAGCTTCCATCATCGGTTCGTGATACGTGCTTCACGAGTGAGGAAGGGCGATCTGATCCGTACACAGTTTCCTGCAACTTTTCCAGTGACTATTTTACGCCGCACGACGACGTTTTCGACCATTCTAACTTTCCTAATCAATAACAAAGCATACCATACAGTCAAGATGCATAATTGACCAAAAACACCAAAACAACGATTTAATATGTTCATATGGATCAAACATACCCAAAACCCATATTTTCCCCTTAATTTCCTTTAATCATGTTTAAGCATACAATTAGCAAAACTTATCCAAATTAGCCCAAAGTTCTATCAGAGCCCTAAAATAATATTTAAGAATTTTACAAAATTTTCCAGATTTTTCTAAGTTATTATTTTGCAAATTATCACTAATCACCCATAATTAGAAGTAATAAGTGAATAACAATGCAAATCACTCACCTTAGCCACAATATAAACTCAGATCTGAAATGATTCTTTAAATGGCATGAATTCCAATGCACACAGCAGCCTTTGCCTCTAATTTGATGTTGATTTGCCTTGATTTGATGTAGATCTTCTTAATTAGTTATTAGAAGGTGATTTGGAATGATTTTAGAAGGTGGAGGCCAGGGCTAGGGTTAGAGAAATGTTTTAGGGGGATGAGAAAATGAAAATAGATCGTTTTCTAACTGATTTCAGCCTCCCATAACCATAATCTTGAAATGGGTTATGGGCCTAGCTACTAATCACCTTCTAAACATTGTTTCAGCCATATCTCCCAAACGATGAGTCCGTTTGGCTAATGTGACCACTCTACGGAATTGTAAACCATCATCCGAATCTAATGGAAGTGGTTTTAGGTCAAAACTCCTAACCAATCAATAGTTATGGCCAAAACAAAAACAACTAGGGGCAAAACGGTCATTTAAAAGTCGATAAAAATCATGAACATGGGAAATGACCCCAATAGTCGTTCCCCAAAGTTACACGACTATACAACTTCATATGCTAATGAAATTAATATTCTACGATCCTTCGATACGTAGAATGTGGGTCGTTACACTCTCCCCCCAAGAAATTTCGCCCCCGAAATTCCTTAACCAAAAACATACAAAGTTGTTCTGCATGCCTATCAGTCATTCACAAACAACCAGACACACAAAACAAATGAAACAAACCTATCCTACCATGTGGAAAGACTAAATCGAATTGAAAATTTTACCAGGCAAAGAGTTCTGGATACGTCTCCTTAATGCTATCCTCTATCTCCCAAGTACAGTCATTCTCATCCTCGCCCCAATGAACCTAGACTACATTCACCGCTTTCCTTCGAAGTTTCTTCGTATCGTGCTCGACAATACGAATCAGTTTGCGGTTCCCAACCGTCTCGGGTTCTACTTCGATATCATCCAATTGATCAGGTGAAATAGTTACATTGGGTTCGTGCACGAATTTCCTTAACTGGGAGACATGAAATATGTTATGAACTCCCGCCATCTTGTCCGGCAACTCAACTTTGTATGCTGAATTCCCAACTTGTTCGAGAACTGGGAATGGACCGATAAATCTTGGTGTTAACTTGCCTCTCCTACCAAATCGTATCATGCTCTTTAACAGCGAAATCTTGACAAACACCAAGTCACCAATGGAGTATTTTAAATCCCTTCTCCTCTTATCAACATAACTCATCTGCCTATCCCGAGCAGCCTTCATTCGCTATTGGATAACGTCAATCTTGTCTGAAGTCTCTATTATCACATTTGGCCCAAGCACAAACTTCTCACCGGTTTCTAACCAACATGATGGTGAGTTACACGGTCTTCCGTACAAAGCTTCAAATGGAGCCATACCGATACTGGATTGATAACAATTATTATATGCGAACTCCACTAGATGCAAATGGTCATCCAATGATCCATCAAAAATCTAATATGCAAGCTCTCAAGAGATCTTCTAATACTCGATTCATCCTGTCTGTCTGACCGTCGGTTTGAGGATGGTACACGGTACTGAGACGTAATTCTGATCCTAACGCCTCTTGTAAGCTCCTCCAAAATCCACTAATAAACAATGGATCTCGGTCGCTCACAATGCCTTTGGGTATTCCATGAAATCTCACTACCCACTTCATATACAGTTCTGCTAACTTAGCTGCTGTTCTATTCGACTTGACGGCTATAAACCTTGCACTCTTGGTCAACCGGTCCACAATCACCCAAATGCTATCTTGGCCCGATCTAGTCCTTGGTTACCCATCAATGAAATTCATTGAGACTTGTTCCATTTCGATTCGGGAATTTCTAATGGTTGCAAAAAACCACTAGTTTTATTTTGCTCAGCTTTAACTAACTGGCAGTTCATGCATTTGGAAATAAACTTCCCAACGTCTCTTTTCATTCCTTCCCAGTGTAGGTCTGCTTCATGTCTCGATACATTTTGTTACCATCGGGATGTATGGTTAGTTTTGAGTGATGACATTCTCAAAGCACTTCATCTCTCAACCCATTGACATTGGGCGCAACTAGTCTTCCATTCTTTCTAAGCCATCCATCTCGATCAAGCCCATACTTGTCCATCTCCTCATCGATATCCATCTTTAACTTGGATATAATTTCCAATAAGTTAGGATCGTCCCTCTGACTGGAACCAATTCGCTCAATCAAAGTGGGTATGATCGTCAAACTTGCTAGCGTCTTTGGATCCAATCCACACTTTGGTCTGAAATCATACCCAACGATATACTCCAGTTTCTTCCATTCTAGAAACATAGCCCCTAAATTGGCATGTCTCCTACTCAATGCATCAGCTACCGCATTGCTCTTTCCTGGTGTATACGCAATATCGAAATCATAGGAAGCTAAAAATTCTAACCATCTTTGCTGTCGGAGATTTAGATCCTTCTGAGAGAAAAGATACTTTAACGATTTATGATCGGTAAACAACTCGAATCTTTCTCCCAAGAGATAACGTCTCCACATCTTTAATGCGAACACGATCGCTGCAAATTCTAAATCATGGGTAGGATATCTATTCTCATGCGGTTTCAGTTGCCGACTTGCATAAGCTATAACGTTACCTCCTTGCATCAATACAGAACCTAGTCCGGTACCACATACATTTGTATATACTGTCATCTCTTCATTCCCTTTAGGAATGACTAACATTGGCGCACATGTCAACTTTTCCTTTAGACTCTTAAATGCATTTTCACACCTTTCATCCCAAAAGAAAGCTTGATTCTTCTTGGTCAACTGAGTTAACGGTGCCGCTATCTTGGAGAAGTCTTGGATAAACTTCCGATAATATCCAGCTAATCCCAAGAAACTTCTTACGTCTGTTGCATTCTTGGGCGTAGACCAATCTTGTACCGTAGCCACCTTTGCAAGGTCCATGACAATACCATTTTCTGAAACAACATGGCCCAAGAATCTCACTTCTCTCCTCCAGAAGTGACACTTAGAAAACTTTGCTTTCAATTGGTGTTTTCTTAACACCTCCATCACTACTCTTAAATGTTCCTTGTGTTCTTCCTCTGTCCTAGAATAAATCAAGATATCGTCTACGAACATAGGAACAAACTTATTCAATTGATCTCTGAATACCCTATTCATAAGATCCACAAAATATGATAGTGCATTGGTCAACCCCAATGGCATGACCAACCACTCATAGAATCCAGACGGCGTCCGAAAGGCCATTTTAGCTATACTCTCTGCTTCCACCCTAAGCTGATGAAAACCCGTCGCGAGATCCAACTGGGAGAGCACTCTCGCGCCACTCAACTGATCAAACAAATCATCTATCCGTGGTAGAGGATACTTGTTCTTCCTCATCACCTTATTCAACTCGCGGTAGTCCACACACAATCGAAGGGAACCATCTGCCTTGGTAGCAAAGACAATTGTTGCTCCACACACAGAAACACTTCTTTTGATGAATCTCTTCTTCAAAAGATCGCTCGCTCTCTCGGCTCCTTTGGCGCCATATGACGAAGTGGCATCACTATAGATCTGGCATCTTTCACTAAATCAATACGGAACTCAATCTCTTGGTGTGGTGGAAGTCCGGTCACTTCCTCGAAGACGTCCGGATACTGGCCAGCCATGGGCACATCTGAACACTCATCATGCGAGATGTCAAGGGAATTTAGAAAACTAGCCATTACCCCATCACTAGGTAGACCACCAAACACTAACCTCCGCTCATCATTCGCTTTAACTGTCACCAAAAAGCCCTCACAGTCTACCACCACCCCGTGCCTTTAGAGCCAATCGATTCCAAAAATAATGCCAAACTCAGTAAAGCACAAAACAAAGCAATCACAAACAAACGTACATCCATGTCTCGATAAGACCACATTTCGACAAATCATACTAAGGCTAGTCGAAGCACCAATCGGGTTCGTCACCGGTAAAGGTCTATCGACTATCTCAGGTTCCAATCCCAACCGATCTACCCGGTCACTAGATACGAAGGAACGGGAAGCTCCGGTATCAAACAGTACTCGAACAGGAACATCATAAATAGAAAGAAAACTTTGAATGATTACATTCTTTCCTTTCTCCGCTGCAGTTGGGGCATTCGACGAAGAAGTAGCAGAATTAATAACATATGCTTTCACAATCTGCTTCTCTTTAGGGGGTTGTAGACATTTATCCTTGTGATGTCCCACTTGGCCATAGTTGAAGCACTTCCTGTCCACAGGCTTTGCTCGACATTCTTTAGCATAATGGCCCTTCTTGCCACGGCTAAAGCACTCAACATCTTTCTTGTTCTTTTTCTGACCATCCTTAGCTTGGTTCTGCTTCCTCATATTCTGAGAATTATTCTTGCCTCCACCACTTGCCTGCGGCTTTGGCCCTTCTGTAGATGCAACAGCGACTTCAGTCTCGGGCTTAGGATAAAGGCTCTCTAACCTCAATGCTTTCCCAACTATCGATTCAAAAGTCTCATCAATATTATTTATAAGCGTTTCCCCCAAGTACTGATCTAAGCCTGTTATGAACTTCTCGTTCTTCTTCTCGGCAATGTCAATAAGAGATAATCCATATTTCAATAAAGTATTGAACTCAGCTATATATTCCGAGACTGACCTACCATTCTGCTTAAGCTCCAAGAACTTCCTAAACAATTCTAATTTCTGAGCAGCTGGGATAAACTTATCACTGAATCGGGCCTTAAACTGATCCTAAATAACTTGATCCTCAGGGGTAGCTGCCTTAATAGCATTCCACCAATTCATAGCCCATCCTTGCAGCTGACGAGATGCTAGCCTTCTCTTCATCGCATCCTTGATACCTAAGTCTTCGAAGATACGCTCACAGCTATCCAACCAATCCTAAACTTCTGTAGCCGATTCTGTTCCATGGAATGGCTTCCCACCAAGTCTAGTGTAGTCCTTACAGAGCTTGGCGAAATCGGCCCTAGGCGCCTGCACCGCTACCCCACCACCATTTGCAGCGTTAGGAACAACCCTCTGAACATCCCTAAGCACCTCTCTCACGAGGTCAGTGAACAACGTCCTCATATCAGGAGCATTCCCACAATTAGCTCCTCTACCAGTACCCCTCGTATGTTGGCTCATCATTTAATCTGTAAGGAGAAAACGATTAACCATCTCTTCAGTGGTGCCAGTGCAGTGCGACTCCATCCTTAGATATGCTAATAATATATATATACTGCTTTTGAAAACCAAAATATAACAAATACACGCTCTCATATACGTACTATCTCTCCCTGGTGTCTTTCCCTAGGTTAACTACGCAACCTAGCTCTGATACCAAGTGTGATCGCCCGCCCCGCACTAGCCGACATTTCCAATGAAAGTGCGCTGTGCCGATGTCCAACCAGCACGGGAAGGTTGTCAGAGAAAGGAAAGAAGGGAATTTGAACTAACAAGGAATCTGTAGAATGTCTCACAGTTCATAGAATAAAATATAATAATAACATACTTGACATAAAACAGGCGAGACAGTGCATAAGCTGGAAACTAAACCATAATCATCATAGCAGCGGAAATTCAAAATACAGCTTATGTTCCACATCATCATTATTACAACGTTTAAAACTGTATCTAAAGCAAAATAAGAAAGGTACACTACTAATGCCCAAAGTAGTGACCAGCAGCGACACAGGGAGAATATATATATACATATATATAAATATATATATATATATCATACGTGGAAGCCTCCTGCTCGTCTACGGTACAGCTACTCATGCATACCACCTAACTTGTCTCTTGTCTGCCCGTTTAAGAGCACCCAAAGTAATAAGAAGAGACATAAAACTCTAGGTTAGACAAAAGTCTGGTATGAGCGATAAGTAGCAAAACAGAACAATAACAGGTATACTAAACCATACCTGAACCTGGACCTGCAACCAAAGAGTTAGCACAACAGGTTGTACAATACTCTAAGGTGACACTAACATGTAGTGTAA
Organism: Allium sativum; assembly: GCA_030737875.1. Classification (NCBI taxonomy): domain Eukaryota; kingdom Viridiplantae; phylum Streptophyta; class Magnoliopsida; order Asparagales; family Amaryllidaceae; genus Allium; species Allium sativum. The sequence continues at coordinate 484,824,416 of CM060915.1, forward strand.
AGATATGGGGGTGGGGGTGTGCATGTCATAGTGATGTCAAACAATCAAGCATAGCAACCATCCTCACATCTCTCACTCAATGCGTAAAGCATACGATATCCACCGCTTTGATCACCCAAATCCTTGCTATGATCACTCTGCCCCATGGAGCCAAGGCAACTCCACTGGACTGATCCATAGCCACTAGTCCTTGCTATGTCCACTCTGCCCCCATGAAGTCATGACGACTTCACTGCATTGCCTCATAGCAATGCTACGATCACTTTGCCCCTTGGTGTAATAACTACCCTACTGCACTGATCCGTAGCCTCACATCCATCTTGGTGGTGAGTGAAAGCTATGGACGTCAATAATCCCTTTGCACACTTCCTACAGCAAAGCCCAAGTCATGAAGTTAACTCGTTGGTACCCAACTGGATCCTGATTCTACTTCCTATTTAGACTGCCTTTGCATCTCGGGTTTTTGGTCTCCTCATTATCGGTTCGGAAACAAGCTCTCATTTGTATAAGTCCTCTTCTCCTCATTCGGTCTGTGATCCTCAACTTCATTGGGGTCGGGCTGTGAGATCCTCCCAGGTCGGGTCGGTTCATGGTCCACCAAACAGTCTCCCACCGGGTCGAGTCGTGATGCTCCAAGCTGGGTCGTGGTGTCACACTGGTCCTTCGAAGTAACGGGCACTCCGGGTCTGGTCCTCCATTGGCTTGTGGGTCGAGCCTTCATCGCTTCCTCGATTCGTGACTGTCCACTTGTGGTGCATCGGTTCGGTCGCGCGCAGGGGGTGCTTCACGAGTGGTTCGGGTCGAGATTCCATCATCGGTTCGTGATACGTGCTTCGCGAGTGGGGAAGGGCGATCTGATCCGTGCACTATTTCCTGCAACTTTTCCAGTGACTATTTTACGCCACACGACGACGTTTTCGACCATTCTAACTTTCCTGCAACTTTTCCAGAGCCCTAAAATAATATTTAAGAATTTTACAATTTTTTCCAGATTTTTTTGAGTTATAATTTCCCTAATTATCACTAATCACCCCTAATTAGTCGTAATTAGTAAAAACAATACAAATCACTCACCTTAGCCACAATATAAACTCAGATCTGAAATGATTCTTTAAATGGCACGAATTCCAATGACATAGCAGCCTTTTCCTCTAATTTGACGTTGATTTGCCTTGATTTGATGTAGATCTTCTTAATTAGTGATTAGAAGGTGATTTGGAATGATTTTAGAAGGTGGAGGCCATTGCTAGGGTTAGAGAAATGTTTTAGGCGGCTGAGAAAATGAAAATAGATCGTTTCCTAACTGGTTTCAGCCACCCCAAAACCCTAATCCCGAAATAGGTTATGGGCCTAGCTACTAATCACCCTAATTAAGCCCGGTTAAGCTGTTTTTCACCTTCTAAACATTGTTTCAGCCATATCTCCCAAACGATGAGTTCGTTTGGCTAATGTGACCACTCTACGGAATTGTAAACCATTATCCGAATCTAATGGAAGTGATTTCAAGTCAAAACTCCTTACCAATCAAAAGTTATGGCCAAAACAAGACCAACTAGGGGCAAAACGGTCATTTAAAAATCGGCAAAAAGCGTGAACATGGGAAATGACCCTAATAGTCATTCCCCAAAGTTAGACGACTAAACGACTTAATATGCTTATGAAATAAACATTCTACGATCCTTCGATACATAGAATGCAAGTCGTTACACTGGAATTAAGCAAAACTTGATTGTAACTGAATCGATAACAATTTGGCAGGATATTTAAAATGGGAAATCCGATATGATCCATAACCACGGTTTTGAAATGCGCTTATTACTTAGGAAGATGGGGATCGAATATTTCGAAAACCATTCCATGTAATAATACGATGTTATAAAGGAATGAAGACCCGGAAATCGAGGAGTGAAGACCGAAAATCTTCGATTTATTTGGATTGATTGCTAATATCTTGTTTGTGTCGATCACCCAATACAAAGATCTAAATATATTTATAGATTTTCGGATTGGTTCCATTCAGACCCAGAACAGACTTGTATGGATCGTGTGTCTGACATTGAAATTGACTGAGTAGCACTGATTTCTGTTAATATAAATCGGACTTGTGGCAATATATTATTCTCGTATCTAAGACATACGAACTTAGAGGGTATTTATCAATAGAAATCAGTGACATGTCGTGAATTGTTAATGTGGCATACTCGAGTTATGAAACGAGCTAGTGATGATCAAAGCATGGCTTATCGAAGCGTAGCTTTGTGTATATCGTGACCTCGGCGAACCTCACACCCCGGATCGATGGTAAATTAGCGGTTAGGTTGTATACGTAATCTCTAGTGAAAATCGAAAGTTGCGGTGGTAGATCTACCTTGAAACCTAAGGGAATAAAGCATATATGGTGTCCGATGTCTGGATGTAATATAGGATATATACTTTTGCGCTATGTATACAGTGTCCGTTGTCTGGATGTTAACCGGGAATACTTAGCTGCGTGTCCTCCAATGATCTTTCGTGCCAGGAACCATCACGTTGGAAACCCAATACCCAATCGAGCCGATCGATTTCTTTGTAAACTATATATGTGGGCATAGTCACTATGCTTGCTAAAATTTATATACTTATTTGTGAAATGGTTTTCGACACTATACACTAATACTAGTATTAAAAGTGGATTTTCTCATATGAAAGCATTTTTGGTTATCATAAGATAAAACTCGCCCATCTGGTGTGCGTTTGCATTGTGTGATATCAGACGAGCTTATGCTAACTTCATTTTCCAAAGACAATATGGATTTCTGTGCATAGGAATTCACATGGAGTAAACCCGTTCCACGTTAGCGACGTGGTCCGGTGAACTTTCCCAACTTTAAAATCAACCCGAATAATAACTGTTTTGAGTACTCACACCAGTCCCACGACTGACCTGGAGTTTATTGTTCCCTTATCTAAACTCTTGTTGCCCATAATTTTGCACAGGAAGCTAGTAATTTAGTGTGCAAGTTTAGTTTCTGAGCTGGTTTCTTATTGGAACTAGATTCTGGTTTTGGTTTTACTTCTTTCGCTGAGAGCACGTTGTTTCCGCTGAGCTTATGGTATACTCTCATTTATTTGTAACCCTGATGTAAAATCTTGTAATGAAATGAAAAAGTTCTGTTGCTTATGTTCAAATATGTTAGTACCCATAACCATTCGTCTTTATGAACGATTTAAGTTGGTTTATTGCCGGCGAAAATCGAGCAAAAAGGCGGGTCGTTACAATTTGGTATCAGAGTTTTGGTTTATACAAAGCAGTGGGGTACGACATATTTGAACAAGGATAGGACTTATCAGAGTTATAATATCTCATTAGAGATAAGGTTAGAAATACCCCAGAATGAAATTCTGAAGCATTAGGTTTGAGAGAGCGTATTTTAAAAATATAAATTCTTTTGAAACTAAGTAAATCATTTTGAAAAGTGTGATTATTTTGAAATATAATTTACGATAAGGATTTTGGGTATATTATTGACGTCGAGATTATACTATCGAGTATGTAAGGATTTTGAATATACGCCTAGCTAACGTATACGAAATCCAATATATACTAGATAGATATAGAATCACATTCTAGTCTCTTGAAGATCATTCTGTTGATGATCCAGACATCATCAGATATTTATTTTCGAGTTTCGAAAGTGGGACGACTATATGATTCTTATTAAGATGTCAAGAAATACTTAAAACCGTCTATATAAATGTTTGAAATTGTTTGGACAAAGTTTAATGAAACATTTTGATAAATTTAAATAAATGGTGTATTCCTTGTTTGTAGAATATAAATTGCATTTGCAAATGAATTTAGATGTAATACAGAATAGTTTTAATAAAATTTGAACTTGTAAATGAATTAATAATGAAATTGAAAACCATTTGAATAAATTTGAATAGGAATGAATGTTTAGGAAATATAACGCTATCCCTTCGATGGTTGTTGTGTTGCTTTCCTTTCCACGTCGTTATCTTTTGTTTATCGTCACCTATTCGATATGTTCGTGATGGTCCAATCCTATCTCTGAACCCTTCCTTTGCCTTGTATCGACCGATCTATGGATAAGTTAGAGTAATAATGTACTTCAGATTTGAAAATAAGAATTTTGAATTATTTCTTACTTTGAATGTGTATTAAGTACAAATGAACTTCGAAAATGTTGAATTTATCCAATATGCTATTTTGCAAGATAAATTTGAAATTCATTTTCGTGAAAACTTGATATGGTCTATAAATTAAAATGGTTTGGAAGTTTTCAAAGTTAAATTTGTACATTCTTTGATTTAAATTACATTGTATTTTAAATGGATCAAATTTTGACTTCAACTCTTGAATGAATTTGCTTTTTTCTTTCCAATTAAATGAGAATGTGAAATTAGTTTGTAAAGTGATTTAAACGAAGGAATTTCGATGACTTGAAATCCTGATATTTTGAAATGTTTAGAAAACAAAAAAAATTGAAAGTATGTGTAAAATTATTGTTGTGAAACGGTTAATAACTTCGGGATATGAAATAAAATGATTTATTACTAAGATTCGAGAAACCCGTGACTAAAGAAAGGCATGACATGAGTGTAAAACCTTGATGGATGATATTCTTTGGCATGTGGAGAGACATTATTTATTTATATCGATAAGCGCTAAGGCCGTGCCTAGTGGCCTTGTCATTGGGAGAAACCTCTCGACTTGGGACATAAATGTTTTATGTCATTTATCATGAAATATTTGAATTTTTTTGAAATGATTTTTGGTTTTGAAATCCCAAAGTAAGTATGATTCGATATTAAAGGAAAATATAGGGTTTCAAATGATTTAACAATGAAAACGGATTCTTAAGTCGAAGAAATCATTTTAATTTCAAGTTTTAATTAAAATTAGATTTTGATAAAATTGTTTTGATGAGGTTAAATCCTATTGTTTATTTTATCCAAATGTAGTATTAGTGTTAGTCATGTTATATATAGGAAAAATTTAGCCCATCTCCCCTTTTCGAGGACGAAAAGGTTTAAGGGGGGAAGATTGTAACAATCTAAGATTTTATATATATATATATATAAGTTATTTGGATTTTGAATACAAATTTGAATTAATAAGAATATTGATTTAGAAATCTTTTATGTTTTGGGTTTGATAAATATTTTGTTTTATAAATAGGATGCTTGTAATAAAAAAACCCCATTTTAAGACCATATTCAAATAAGATTTTATTAAACAAACTTTGAATTATTTTGAACGACATTCTGTTATGTAATATATAAGATTTTATAAATTAATTTTAATATTGAAACACAAAATGTTATATGTATAAATTTTATAATGATTGTTCAGTATTTAAATTTTAAAAATTAGTTTTGGTCAAATGTAAATTCTAAGACAATAATATTATTTTAAATATGGTCGAAATTAATTTAGTTAAAACAATGTTCGTTTCATAGAAACAGTTTGTTGTTAATCGAATTGTCTCAACGGATGATTATTTAGTTATTGTAACGATCATAACTAGAATATAAATTATACTTAAATATCAGTTTAGAATTCGTTCAGTTTCTGAATGCGCAGTCTTAAAATATTTTATAGAATTTTTCTGTAATTTTTAATTTAGAAAATAAACACATATTTTTCTAACGTATTTAGGGTAACTATGCTCCTTTAACACTTTACAGAATCAATCAACCGGTCTGCTTTATTTTTGTTTTGTGATCAGTGTACGTTGTTATACATGATTATAATTTGATTTTGTAATAATAATTAAAGTAATAATAATAATAATTTATAGAAATATAATAAAATGGATAACGATCTGGTTGATCATCTTCACGTTAACGTAAGTGTGGAACGCATTTTTTCTTTTGCAAGATCAAACAACACTTGGTAAGAAAATTCAGAAAAGGGACGTAGGACACTTGCATCCTTTTTTCTGCGAAGCAGACACTTGTATGATCTGCTCTGATTTATGCCCCGCGTCTTATTCTCCCTTCCATCTTCGAGTCTTCTTCTTCCAAAGGATGGTTTTGCGAGAAAAAAAAAGCTCCCCACCAAATTTATAAAAAAAACGAAGCTAAAGCTTCCCCACGCAGGACGGCAGCATCTCTTAACCGTGAATCTCGCTCAAGCCTCCTCCTTTCCCTTGAAACTGTGTCTTCCTCCGGTTTAAACCATTCGCCTTTTTGTTCCCTCGCATGCTTCATTGTTTCTAACTCCGCGGGCCACTCACCCCATCACCACTCCTCCTTTCCAAAGTTGTAACCAAACATCATTTTCTCCCTGCGTTGCCCATTCATGGAAACATCTCCAATCCCTCCAGATTTCCGCACAACTTCACTTTGCCAACAGCAATCCCCGCAAGCCTTCTCCCCTCTTTGATTTCAACCTTTCCGTTTCGCTTTCTCCACCGCTTGTGTCTGCACGCATCAGTTATTCCTCCGTCTGTCGTCAGTAACCCACCGTCCCCTTGAGAACTGCTACCGCCTTTTGCCATCTCGACTTTCCCATGCAGATCCATCCCTCGTACCATGCAAATCAAATGAGATTGTGCACCTTTCTCTTCATGCAAATTTTTTTTAATCTTCCTTCCTCTCTCCCCTTTTTAATTTGCAGCAGTTCCCCTTGTTTTGGTCTCACCACCATTTTCGGCACTTATCACCACCCTGCTGACCCGTAGCCACCACTTCCTAAGTTGCATGTAAGCGCATGTTTTCAAAAAAAAAACAAATCAAAAAAGTCCGTTCCCTTAGTTAAAAAACCACACGCAAAGATCATCTATCACATCAGCTTAGTGTATGCCTTTCCAGTTCAATCGTGATCTACACAATCTTCATTTGAGTTGGAAAACAACAGCGTGATGAAGTGTAAGAGAATATATATATATATATATATATATATGCACGTGAGTTGCCCGGAAGAAGTGGTACGAGTTGTCGAAAAGAAGTTGTGCGTGAACTCCGTATGTGAGATTTGCAATTAATACGGGACTTTGTTAGTGAAGAAATTTTGGAGGCACAAGGGTAAGAACCCTAATTTAAAATTTATTTTAATTTAGTGGTTAATTATAATTGGTTAGTAATTATAATTGATTGACGTTAGTTAATTGATAGTGGATTAATGGTTGCATGAAATGCTTGAATGGACGGTTATGTAGTTAAACACATATGAACACAGAGCGTTGTTGACAGTAACGCCTTGTGTAACAACCCGTGTTTTCAATAACCTGTTATAACGTAAAACGAGGCAGAATATAATTTATAAATCTGAATCAAGGGAAACGGGCTATGCCATTGCGTTCGTCTCGGAAAAATACGCGAAATAGAGTCCGAGTTTTCGAAAATCGGAGTCCGTATGACCCGATTAAGGCCCAACGAAGTTTTCAGAAAATTTCAAAGTAAAAACAGATTTCAAATTCAAGTTTGAATTTGGAAATTAGGGCAGTTGGGCGCAGGCGGGAAATTTCCCGCCAGACCACCCATGTCGACAGCCCTGTCGACTGGGCAGTCGCCATGGTTAGGCCCAAGTCGACAGCCCTGTCGACTTGGGTGTCGACTTGGTTCAGCCGGGCAGTTTTGCCTGGTGCACCATTTTGGGGTTTTGGTTAGGTTTTGGGGCCAGATTCGGTTTTAAGGGCTGAGATTGGAATTAGGGTTTAATCCTAAGGTTGAAACTAATCCTAATCTCTATAAATAAGCCCCTAACCTAACCCTAAATCATCATTATTCATTCAAGTAACTAAACTATGGCAAAATCATTCCTCTCATGGCCTCCACTCTCTTCATAAAATTCCTAAGTCATTTCTATGAGAGATTTTCAATGCATACAAGTGTTTTCAATCTTGTATGAGCATCATTAGCTTGCATTCAAGTCAAGTTTCCATATTTACATCATAAAGCAAGAGTTTTGATTCATTTTGGCTCAAGGGTTTTTCTATTGGAGCTTGCATTTTGGGTTTATTTGATTGCATAAGGGCTTTGTCTCAATCTATATATATTTTTGTGTCTTCATAAGCATTGTAAGCCCTTTTCTACTTTCATATTTAAACTCTAAAGTTAAATGAATGATGCAAGTTTGGTTGATCATTATGATATGCAAGTTTGCCATGATATGCAAGTTTACTATGTCATGTTATGCAAGTTGGATATGTTATGATATGCAAGTTTGCCATGTTATGATATGCAAGTTAATCATGTTATGTTATGCAAGTTACCATGTTATGATATGCAAGTTAATCATGTTATGTTATGCAAGTTTGCCATGTTATGATATGCAAGTTAATCATGTTATGTTATGCAAGTTTGCCATGTTATGATATGCAAGTTTATCATGTTATGATATGCAAGTTTATATGCAAATTTGCCATGTTATGTTATGCAAGTTTGCTATGTTATGATATGCAAGTTTTCCATGTATGTTATGCAAGTTTGGGTTGATCATTTTACTCATGTTATCATGTTATGCAAGCTTACTTTGAGTATATGAACATAAAGCTTCAAGCTTTATGCTAAAGGTTGCATTTTTGCAACATGTAAGTTATCATATCTCTTATGATAACTTGCATGTGAGGCTAAATGCGAACTTATGGCAACTTCTACATGTCATTTATCACCATGTATCACTTATATGCTAAGTTTGGTTTTATGCATACTTTTGAGGCCTAATGATGCAATATGCAAGTATATGAGCATATGTACATTTCATATGGCACCATGTTAAACTTGTGGCTTCAACACCATTTGTCATCTTTATGCCAAGTTCCCTTTTTCTATCCTTTATGCGCTATTGCGATTATGTAAGCGATGGGATTGCGTTTGGGGTTGGGTAAACTTAAAAGACATGAAAACATAAGATTGGGAATTTACCTCTTAAGTTAGGTCTACCCATTGGGAATTTACCTATTAAGTTAGGTCTACCCAAATTCTTGAAAACTTGTAATATGTTTTGGAAACATGATGGACATGACACTTAGAAAATATAAGTGTGACCAACTCGAGGTTGGGTTGAGTTTGTAGCGTAAAACTACCCGGAACCGACCGGCTTAACTAGTTGCTACAAACGATAGGACCCAATGTGAGAAGTTGGTCATGTTGTACCTTGAACCCGAGGTTAGACCAAGTTGTGGTGTAAAGCTACCCGGACCCGCCCGGCTTAACTAGTAACCACAACAAGGTCTAATGTGAGAGGTTAAGGCACATTAAATTAATTAATGCCTCATGATTAGGGTTAAGTCATGGTCCACTTAATACTTAACCAATTTGGGCTTGGTAGATTAATCAGGGTTAAGTCGTGAACTCATCGTTACACTTAACCAAGTTAATCCATGATTAGCAAGAGGGTTAAACCGTACTTAACCCACTAGAAAATCCTTGCAATGGGGGTCCACTCCAGCAGCAATCCCAAGTTTGTATCATTAAGACCCTAGGGACTAGGCTAGGGTGGGGGCACGATTACTGGACTTGAGGTAAGTGACCAAAAACGACGGTCGAGTGGTACGCCGATGTAGTTCCGGACGGACTATGGTCGTGCACGTAGTCCGTATTTGGAGAAGTCAAGCATGGGTACCAGTAGATCGAGACTGTGCACTTATGTTTATGGTGTCCAGGGGTTGACACCCTAGGGCTTGATACACCCGACGGGAGACCCGGCACAGTCCGACTACAATTATGTTTGGGCCGTATTGACACCAACACGTGACGAGTTAGGCTTAGGGAGCCGATCGATTAGACCATTTGGTTGGACCTCGTATTAGGGTCATTTCATGTCATTAGGCCAAAGCTTGGGCCAAGGGATCAATACTTGTTTATTCAAGTCATGTTAGCTTGCTAGTACACCTGTGGTGCAAAAACCTTAAACCTGAGTATGCGATGACACATTTATCTACCTTGTTAGTTAATCATCATGCTAGTATGTTGTTATCCTTATGCTCATCCCTGCTTCTCATGCCAGTTAACTTTATCAGTTTACATTGATTGTAGTAGGGCTTACTCAGTCTTTTTGACTGACCTTTTTTTCTTTCGCCTCTTTTCTTCCGTTTCCCCCTAGGTTCTCAGGGTGGGAATATTGGAGCTTAGCTTGGATTTCTGATCGCTTGCTTGTGGGATTTTAGCTCATGTACGGTCTTGACATGAAGCTAGCTATGGTTATCACTTATTTTGGGGATAGTACTTATGTATTTCAGTTTTTCAGTGATGTTGTTTTTATCTAGACTTGTGTATTTGGAAAGTTAACTTTATGTTGTACCAGACTTGTTTTGAAATAGTTTGAAATCTTCCGCTGTTTTACTTATCTTATTTACTCTGTTTACATATATACATATGTTCTTGTTCTGCCTTGATATATCATTATGCATGTTTACCCGGTACAAACGCCCCTCCAAAGTCAGAGTGCTTGCAAGAGCCACCCTGGCGGAGGTGGGGTGTTACATTTGGTATCAGAGCCTATGGTTTACGAGAAGGAACAAAAAGGTTTTTAGAAAACTTTTGGAAAACTATTTTCAAAACCAAGCATAAAGTATTTTCCAAAGAAAAGTCTAGTTTATTTTAAAGGCTATTCCCCAAAAAGCCATTAGCAAAATTCCTTCGTTTTTCTCCATTCTGAATCTGTCTTTTTCTTCGTTTTCAGTATGGCCGATAACTTTGCTATTCCGGAGGGAGTACACGTACCTGTTTGGTACAGGAGACTTTTGGAGGCTAGGGCGACCAAAGCCGGCCCCGCAGATGTTCCTCCTCCTCCTCCTCCGGTAGTTAATGTTCCTCCTCCTCCTGTCGCTGATGTTCCTCCTCCTCCTATCGTTGAGGTTCCTCTTCCTCCTCCCCCTCAGCATCCTCAAGCTGACTTCGCAAAGACTTGCAAAGATTTCAAAGCAATGGGTGGCAAGAACTTTCAAGGCACTGAGACTTTTGTAGAGGCCAGAAATTGGTTGAAAGAGACCGAGGATTTATTCGCTATCTTTGGGTTAGACGATCAGAGGAAGATCTTGTTGGCAGTTTGGCTTATGAAGGATGAAGCCGCTTATTGGTGGGAAGTCACCAATGGTACTAGGCCTGTTGAGACTTGGGCCGATTTCAGGGCAAGGTTCGTGCTCAAGTTTATATCTTCTGCTGAGGAGAATCTGCAAATGGAGAGGTTCATAACTTTGAAACAAGGAGATATGTCTGTCAAAGAATATGTGAACAAGTTCAATCAATTAGCTCGGTTTGGCTTGGATTTGGTGAGTACTCCTCAGAAGAAGGCTCTTCGTTTTGCTAGAGGATTGAATGAGCCGTTGCAGGGATTGGCTATGTCACATATTCCCCATGGGGCCACGTTTGAGAGCTTGGTTGATACGGTGTTACTTCAGGGAGATGTCAAGAAAGAGATCAAGATGAATGATACTCAAGCCAAGAAGACTGATTCCCAGTGGAAAGGAAATCAGGGTAATCCAAGTGGTCAGAGCAGTCAAGGCAATCAGAACAAGAACAAGAACAAGAACAAGAGTCAAGGCAACAAGGGGAACAACAACAAGGGCAATAACAACAACGGGAAGTGCCATTATTGCGGTTCAGTTGGGCATCTTATTAAGGATTGTAAGAAGAGGAAAAGGAAGAATGGTGAATGCTTTTTCTGCGGTGAGACTGGACATTTCAGTAAGGATTGCCCGAAGAAGCAAGGGCAAGGCCAGGGTAAGACTCAGCTTGCTGGACCTTCAGGAGGGCAAGTTCATGCTCTCAATGCCGCTCCAGTTCCCGATCGAGGTAGTATTTCTGTTGAGAGCCTTGTATACATTTCTGATTTTCCAGTTCGTACCTTGTTTGATTCTGGTGCATCGCATAGCTTTATCTCATCTGATCTAGTTGAAAGTTTGCACCTAAGTACTAGTCTAGTTTTTGATCCCGTGTGTGTTTCAAATCCAATTGGGGTTTACGCCCATTTGTCTATTATCTACGTGGATTTGAAAATCTCTATCTTGAGTGTAGAGTTCTCGTGTGATGCTTATATTCTCGGTTACATGGGGTATGGGTTGATTTTGGGCATGGATTGGTTGTCCAGTTTTGGAGCCATCCTTGATTTTTGAGCATAGGGTTGTGAGGCTCATGACTCGCCTCGGTAATACCCTAAAAAAATTCTTGTAACCCTATGGGTCCCGTCATGTTGTGTTATCTTGAATCCCTCAACTTGTCTATCGATAGTTTGCAATCGGTGAGGGTGGTCCGAGAATATCCTGATATCTTGGGTGAAGTGAAGGGGGGTTACCCCTAAGCGAGAGATTGATTTCCGCATTTATCTGGTTGAGAATGCCAAGCCAGTTACGTGGCCGGTTAGGCACATGGTCCCGCGAGATGAGAGTTAAGGAAGCAAGTCAAGGAGTTGCTTGAGAAGAACTTCATACGATGAAGCATTTCCAAGGAGGGTGCTCTAGTAGTATTCGCTACTAATGTGGACAGTTCGCTTCGCCCGTGTGTTGATTATCGTGAGTAGAACAAGAAGAATAGACAACCATTACCAAGGATCGATGATTTGTTTGATCAGCTTGTAGGAACATCTGTTTTCTCTTGATCTTGCTACTGGATTCCATCAGCTCAGAGTAGCTGAGGATAGTATAGACAAAACTGCGTTCAGAACTCCAGATGGATTTTTAGAATGGCTGGTCATGCCATTCGGTTTGACTAATGCACCCGCCTACTTCGTGGACTTGATGAGTAGGGTGTCTAGAAAGTTCCTGAACGAGTTTGTGGTAGTCTTTGTAGACGATATCCTGACTTTCTTAAAGAATGAGGAAGAACATGCTAGACATCTCAAGGAGGTGATGGATACGCTTAGAGCCCATCAGTTGGAAGCCAAGTCCTCCAAATGTCATTTTGGAGAAAAGAAGTTAGATTTCTTGGGCACATAGTTTCTAAGCAAGGCTTAGCGGTGGATCCCGCTAAAGTGGTCGCGGTTCAAGACCGGAAAGCTCCGACGAGGACAATTGAAGTAAGAAGCTTTCTCAGTTTAATTATTCAGTTAGCGTCCCTTGAGTTTAGACCTACCCTTCTGGATCAAGTAGGGACTTCACAGAAGGAAGACCCGCAGTTAGTCGAGATCATGGACAAGTTGATTCGAGGCGAGATGTTAAGACACCTCGCTATAGATGACAAGGGATGGCTAAGACGCAATGAGAGAAAGAAAGCTCTTGAAGATGCACATCACTCGGGGAGGTGGCTGAGTTTGTCCCAAGGCGCATGTTGTGCCAACAGGTTAAGGCCGAGTCATAAAAAGCCCGGTGGGCTATTATATCCATTGGAGGTCCCCGCAATGGAAGAAGGAATAGCGTCACGAGGGATTTCGTGACTGGACTTCCTAGATCAAGAAAGGGAATAAGAGCATGTGGGTCATAGTAGGTAGACTCACGAAGAGTGCTCATTTCACTTCGGTAACGAGCGAAAGGACTGCATCATAGCTAGCGACAGTTTACTTTCAAGAAATAAAGCGGTTGCACGAGGTTCCCTAAAGTATAGTTAGTAACCATGACTCAATCTTCACTAGCCAGTTTTGGGATAGTCTACGGGAAGTCATGGGCAAGCAACTGAATCTAAGTACGGCCTATCATTCGCAGGCGGATGGTTCATTTCGTTCAAGCATGAGTTATAGAAAATCACGTTAGTAAGAGCAATTGGCAACGTGGATCGGTATTTCCAAGAAAAGTTCTACTGCGTGGAATACTTTATAGTAAGTAAACGAGATCCAGGATTCACTAGTGAATTTTGGAGAGCTTGCATGAAACCATGAGGTCATAGTTATGTTTAAGCCAAGAATGATAGAAGAATAAGTGAAAAAGGAAGACGAGAGGCGACAATGAAATGGGTTCCAACTCATATTGGGAAATAAGAGTTAAGAAGCCAAGAAAATCATGAGGTAAAAGACGGTCAAAACATAGTGGAGTCAAGCTCAAGGAAACATGACTTAGAAGACTGAAGGCTAGATACGCGCATCATATCTCTTTCTAAGAGTATATCCTTGATCCTTGTTTTCCTGTGGAACTTACTCGCATGTGTGACGGCAAGGAATTTCGCTCGGTCCGAACCAGTCGCTAAACCGATCCAGGCCGTTCGAAACGCCCTATCGTTTGAGAACAGGACAAATCAGAACGCAAACAGAAGAACGTTTCACTGTATATTACAACAATGCATCAGATTACAAGAATATACAGAGTAAAAATGAATATTACACAGAAATATCAGAGATTTAAATTACATTTAAATACATTGCAGCGGAAAATAATAAAATACACAACTAGAAGAGATATACGGATACAAAGCTTTCCGGATATCATTCCAGCTGTAAACCAGGATCCTGTGAATATAAATCTGCAAAACCAAAACTACTAGCTGCCCGTGTCAAAATAGGGGCACCTAGAGTTTAGGTTAAAACAATAAACTCCAGGTCAGTCATGGGACTGGTGTGAGAACTAAAACAGTTAATCTTTATTCTAAATCATTAGGTAAATCAAGGGACCACGCCGTATAACACGGAACGGGTTTCCTCCCAAGAATACCAGTGCATAAAACAAACAGCGCAATGCTAAATAAGGAAAAATGAAGCTGTTATAAGACCCAGGTCCCATCACACAATGCAACGCAGTCGAGGATAGGGTTTTCCCTTATAACAGCCAAAGAATGCTTGATACGTTTTAAAACAAATCATTTGATACTATTATAAGTGCATAGCGTATAAAACAACTTCAAATCATAAGTATCAATCATAGGCGGCATAAGCGCCCCATCCCACTATGTCGCCATATATAGGATTACAACTAAAACCGCAAATGTCACGTATTTGGAAATTGGATTTCCATCTATGAACCGAGGCAAAAGATAGTCCTCAACCGATTCGAGACGCTCTAGCCCGTGTCTCAGGAACAGCCGCAACTGCCCCTTGGATCGTCAGGGCCGGTCCACACGGAGTGGATTATTATGCCTGAACAATACGTCTCCCCACCCTATGGGGTGTAAGTCTGGTCCGTCAGCCGACCAGAATGCATTCGGCCGAAAACGATATAACCGAGGCGCCTCGCAACCGCAACAACCACATAAGTCAAACTCGTCAGGGCATGTAAAACCACTGACGCCACTTCTAGCTAGAAAGAAACGCAAGTCCTCCCTGATGTCCTCTCCCGTTTTTGGTTCATACCGGGTGTGAAACTCGCGATGCAAACGTTACACAAAGCTACGCCACAAAGGCCGTGCTTTGATCATCACCACAAGACTTTGCTTTTCAACAGAAGCCTCGATCAATTGCCACTTAGGCATGCCACACAGGCAATTCACTCCATGCGTTTGATATCCATCAATATATATTTAATAGAGATCAATCACACAGACTAAAATCCAATGTCAGACACACAGTCCATTTACAAGTCCGTTCTGGGTCTGAACGAAACCGGAGGCACCTAGTACCCCGCATATCCATCGATCTCCAAGTACGTCTGGACGATCACCAACTGTTTCCATCTTCTTGGGTGTACAGCCCAATCAAGATCATCAGTTATCACCCAAACGACGTGAAGACCTCCGGTCTTCGACCATCGTCTTCATCTTCGACTTATCGTCGTATCAGTTATCCAGAATGGGATAAACCCGGTCTTTCCGAATAACTCGCGTATATTTTAAATAAGTGTTACACAAACACAACATACGCCTCATTCCAATTCATTAGTCACTAACCGTAACTTAATCAAGAGAATAATCCCCCAAATATTAACCCCGAAGGCCGAAACCAACATCAGATCAATATCCAGAAAACCCTTCTGCTTGGCCAACCGACAGTTAGTTTCTAAATTTCACATTCATAGGGAAAGGTTCCCATTAATTTTATCCAAGATAAATTTCTTGAATTTATTCTTTAATCTCCATTCGAACTAGTCGGGATTAGCGAACCTTACCGAAGTAATCATTTGTTTTAATTTCCCAATCCCAACCTATTCATCCCATGAAGTAAAACTGGTGATACTTCATATCTAACACCACAGTGTTATCGGTAAATTCAATTACCATTTCACGTTCAAATCTAATTAAAGATTTAACTATCGCCTGGAGCAAAACTGGTGATACTCCATTCTCGACCATTTCAATCTAATTAAAGATTCATTAAAACTCTACTTAGTTTTAATCTTTGACTGGGTTAAAGAATCAGTGTCATTTAAAACACAGTTCACGATAAACCCAAAGTCACATTCATTAATTATCGGGTTAAAGAACGAGTGTTATTTAAAACACTGTCCACGATAAACCCAAAAATCAATATCGATTCAATTCCAATTAAATGTTATTTAATTGGCACTCTTCATTAAATCTAAATAAAAAGATTTAATCTTTTCTCAACTGGGTTCAAGAACAGTGTTAGTGAAGACACCATTCACGACAAACCCAAATCACATTTGATATTCAATATAAGGCTCTGAATAGAAAATATATCGGCTTATATTCAATATCAAATTCTACGATTAACAAATGTTATATTGGAAATAACGATATAAATATATATATCTTTCAAATTTCCATAACAACATCTGTATAATCACGCATTCCAACATCGAAATATTCCGAAGACAATTTCGATTCAAATCCACTCCAATGCAATCATTGGAAATTTTGGTTATTTTCAAAACCCTTTTCGAATTCAATTTATTTATTTAAAAATAAATAGAATTATAATTCTAGTTCAAAAATAGTTCATTTCGATAAAAATCTATTTTTATCTTTTCAAATATGGAATCTTTCATCCCAAATCTTCACAAATCATTTCTTATGATTTTACACAAATTATTACTATTTTTAATAATTTTATCAAGGCCCGTACAGTCGATTTCCATCAATGGCCATCGAACTGCACTTACAGCGACCTTTTTCGAATTTGATTTGGACATAATTCCAAATCCAACCGTTAGATTTCTAATTTCTCATATTCGTTAGAAAGCTCTTTTCGATACGAACCCAACGGTTCCGGTTTTAGGAGAATCCGACGGTCGGATCTCCCGCAATGTCCGTTTGAAATAAATGGTCGAAATTCACGAACTGCCGCGGCGCGGCGCGTTCTATTCAGGCCATTATATTATATATATAATATATATAATATATATTTCGTCGATTTCTATTTAAAACGAATTTTATAAATAGTTTTAAATTCGTTTCAAAATCTATTTCAACTTCCATTTCAATTCAAAGCAAAATTGAATTCTTCTTTATAAATTCGTTTCAAAGTTCATTTCTATTCAATTCAAATTTCAATTCAATTTGAATTCATTTCAATCCACTTTCAATTCAATTTGAATTCGTTTCGAAATCGTTTTCAATTCAATTCATTTCGAAATCGTTTTCAATTCAATTCATTTCGAAATCGTTTTCAATTCAATTCATTTCGAAATCGTTTTCAATTCAATTCATTTCGAAATCGTTTTCAATTCAATTCATTTCGAAATCGTTTTAAAAATCGATATAAATATCGTTCACGTCAAAATGGCGTCAATCTAATCAACACGGCTTCATATATTCCTTTATTTTCAAATATTCTATTTCAAATATTTCTTTTTCAAAATAGTTGTTATTATCAAAATATTTCGTTCAACACATGACCAATCTCAAAGGATGAGTACTGTCAACACATGAACTTTTATTTTATAATATTCTTTATTTTTCAAATAGGAATGAGGCCCAATCAATTACCATATAAAGTTAATTATATGGATTTTCATACATCACATGTATATAATAGCATTGAAAAATAAACAACCTTCAACCAAAGTGCACTACACTGTATAGGCATCAAATATAAATATCTAACGCTTATAACAGCCTGTCGATCAATCGATCGACATATTTAATCAATCAGGATGAGTGAACTGCATATTTCATCCTAACACCCGTGTGGGGTTTCAAACAATCAAACACATATTTTATTTGTGCTGTTGGGCGATGTGTAAAATTTATCGACCCAATCAATGTCCTTCAAATAGGTGTACATAAACAAACCGTCTGGTTTGTAAATGAATATTTATTTATTCACATTCGCGTTAAAAAATTATATTTTTAACGATAAAACATTTTATTCCAACATATGAATTTCTATTCAGTTTATTCTTTAAATAAAATGATATTTTTATTTTTCTAACATATTTTAGAAAATTTCGGCGGCATAACGGCACGATACTAGAAACGGGACAAGGCCTAGCCTTATCCCCGGTCTAGTGAAGGCCCACGCCATTCACACATCAATCAAATCAATTTCATCTCACCAAACAATTCAATTCAAACAAATAATCTATGCAACCAAACAAACAAGTCCATGGTCTGTGGACGATTGTGTCGGGTGCTACTAAGCACCGTCTGCATCCTAGTATATATATATAACTAGAAAAATTAAATTGAAAGGTGAGAAATTCTCACATATAGCTATCCTAGCTCCACGGCTCTTCATTTGCAGAAGTCTTCGTCGTTTCGCCTTTTTGTGACCTTCGTTGCTGCTTTCACTACATACGTAAAAATCACATTTTTACTTCGCTATTCAATATATAAAAATCATATTTTTCTATCGAAGTTCAATATATAAAAATTCTATTTTTCTATCGAAGTTCAATATATAAAAATTCTATTTTTCTATCGAAGTTCAATATATAAAAATTCTATTATTCTATCGAAGTTCAATATATAAAAATTCTATTTTTCTATCGAAGTTCAATATATAAAAATTCTATTTTTCTATCGAAGTTCAATATATAAAAATTCTATTTTTCTATCGAAGTTCAATATATAAAAAATCGAGTTTTGACGCCGCTATTCAATATATCCAAATCGAGTTTTTTACTTCGACTTTCAATATCTAAAAATCTGATTTTTACTTCTTAAAGTTCAAATCTCCTTCTATTTTAAATCTTAACATAAATTAGTTTATAAATCATTTTAAAATCAGTTTTTAATACTTTTAAAAATTTCAGTTTTATACTTTATAAAAATTTCAGTTTTATACTTTTAAACATTTCAGTTTTTAAACTTTAAACATTTCAGTTTTTATACTTTTAAACATTTCAGTTTTTAAACTTTAAAATAATCAGTTTTTAAACTATAAAATAATCAGTTTTCAAAACTATAAAATAATCAGTTTTTAAAACAAAAATAAACAGTTTTTAAAACAAAAATAAACAGTTTTTAAAACAAAAATAAACAGTTTTTAAAACAAAAATAAAATAATCAATAGAAAGAAAAAAAAAAGGACTTACAGGGGGGGGGGGGTTCACGTGGCCGAGGAGGAGGGGAAGGAAGAGCTCTGGCGCGGCGTCAGTCCAGGGGAGGGGTGCAGGTGGCGCGGGAGGCCAATGGGGTGGCGGTATGTCGGGTCTTCATTGATTTGGGGGTCTGCGGTTCTCGAGTGGAGCAGGGGAGTGGGGTTTTGCGGCGTCTCAGGAGGAGGAGGGGGATCGAAGGGGAAGTAGCGGCGTGCGTCGGAGGGGAAGGTCACGGTCGCGCCGGCGGCGCCTGGAGGGAGGCGGCGTCGCGATTTCCCCCTTCTTCTTCTTCTTTTTTTTTTTTTTTTTTCTTCTCGAATGAAATGAAACGGAGGGGGGGGGGCCTGAGAGAGAATAGGGAGAGAGAGGGGGGTTTTATTTTTTTATTTTATTTAATTATTTAATTTTTAAAAAGCAACTTTTTATTTTCAACTCGAAATCGAACCCACCGACTGTCATCCCCAGCTAATTGCCCCCATTCCGAACACAATGGGATATGTATCGCAAGCTGATTCGACTGTTTCGATCAGTTTCTGTTTAATTTACATTTAAATCACTATATTGAATTTTAAACGTACATTTCAAATTACCGGGGTCACATACTAACTCTATAAATCCCATAAAAATATTTTCTAGCTTCGTATTGACGATACGGTCCTAACAAAACTAGTTTCATCAAATTCTGAGACCGTTTGAAAAATGGCCAATTTCCAGTCGATTAAAATCAACTGAAAATGGTCAATCGCGTTTTCCTTTGCCACGCTCACATATCGATTCGAAAAATTATGAAATTTGGAACCTAGCAATAACTTTACATCCCGGACCCAACAAAACTGGTTTCGTCGAAATCCGAGGTCGTTTGCAAAATGTCCATTTTTAAGGGCCTGAATTCCATAGCGACTATTCAGAATTTTCAGCTGGACATATCTTTTGATTCCCGCTAAGAAATTACGATTATTCGGATTCGTTGGAAAGATATTATCAATTAGATCTTAATGTTGTTGGTTTCACTAAAATCCGGATTGTTTTGCACCCGGTACATTCAATTGAAGTTTGAAATCGAATTATCGAACTACCGCGCCATTTTCAATTCTATTTATAATTATATATAATTATTTATATTCTAACGACGACGCGTATAATATATACGTTCGAATCATATTCAAAATAAATTTCTCGTCGATATTATTTAAAATAATCTATTTTAAATATTCCAAATTCGCTAAAATCGCCAAAATAAAAATTTCAAACTGGCTCGCATTTTACGGGTTGTTACAATCTCCCCCACTTAAAACTTTTCGTCCCCGAAAAGGAACAAAGTCGAAAGTGGTTTGATAATTCAACTCTACGATCGATCTGGCTTCTATTCTCCAACTCTTTAGTTTTTGAGAATTTTCAAAATTTCAAAAATTTGGCTAACACCCTAAATTTTTGAAAAATTTCGCCATAACCTCCCCTGCACCGGGAGCATCGGGGAATTTCAAATAGCTTCCCCGGTCCTTCAGATCTCAAAAAGAAAAAGAAAAAGCCAAGCGGCTAGCCAATAGGCTCACAAAATCATCATCACCCAAACAAAACAGGAAATTATGTAGTAAACATGTACCTATTTGTCGGGCAAACAAATTTTATTCTCTGGCTCTAGCCTCCTTGCTATGACCTGTTCAATGATATACATGTATATGCAAGCAAATGCGACCAATTTTCAATACAGTTCAATATGTGATGCAATTAGGCATAATGGTTCAAAATTATCAAACAATTTAAACAAACAACTCAAACATCACTCAATTAGTGAATTTAACGTTTAAAATTCATAATTTTGATACATATACAAAAATCATGTTTTTGATGCCAAATCACAACAATTAGCCCTATCTAATTTTGGTTCTCACACCAGTCTAATGGAAATATATAGAAAACACACCTTCGAAACACGAACATAAATACTGATGATGCACGTGCTATCATCAGTACCATCTCCGGGCGACTAGAGTGTGATTCTATATCTATCCAATATATTAAAACTTCGAATACACGCGGATCAGACGTATACGCAAAATCTATATATACTGGATTGTCCACATCAATATAAATAAATAACCAAATACGAATAATTGATTTAAATTTTCAAAACAAAATTGTTTTCATTTGAAAAATATACTCTTCACACTCGTTCTAGGATACTACTGATCCCATCTCTAACGAGTCATTCCATTGGATATTCCTAATCCAATATCTGATGAATTCTTTCATATGGTTCTAATGTGCCTTGTTCTCTAAGCTTTGTAAACCAAAGCTCTGATACCAACTGTGACGGCAAGGAATTTCGCTCGGTCCGAACCAGTCGCTAAACCGATCCAGGCCGTTCGAAACGCCCTATCGTTTGAGAACAGGACAAATCAGAACGCAAACAGAAGAACATTTCACTGTATATTACAACAATGCATCAGATTACAAGAATATACAGAGTAAAAATGAATATTACACAGAAATATCAGAGATTTAAATTACATTTAAATACATTGCAGCGGAAAATAATAAAATACACAACTAGAAGAGATATACGGATACAAAGCTTTCCGGATATCATTCCAGCTGTAAACCAGGATCCTGTGAATATAAATCTGCAAAACCAAAACTACTAGCTGCCCGTGTCAAAATAGGGGCACCCAGAGTTTAGGTTAAAACAATAAACTCCAGGTCAGTCATGGGACTGGTGTGAGAACTAAAACAGTTAATCTTTATTCTAAATCATTAGGTAAATCAAGGGACCACGCCGTATAACACGGAACGGGTTTCCTCCCAAGAATACCAGTGCATAAAACAAACAGCGCAATGCTAAATAAGGAAAAATGAAGCTGTTATAAGACCCAGGTCCCATCACACAATGCAACGCAGTCGAGGATAGGGTTTTCCCTTATAACAGCCAAAGAATGCTTGATACGTTTTAAAACAAATCATTTGATACTATTATAAGTGCATAGCGTATAAAACAACTTCAAATCATAAGTATCAATCATAGGCGGCATAAGCGCCCCATCCCACTATGTCGCCATATATAGGATTACAACTAAAACCGCAAATGTCACGTATTTGGAAATTGGATTTCCATCTATGAACCGAGGCAAAAGATAGTCCTCAACCGATTCGAGACGCTCTAGCCCGTGTCTCAGGAACAGCCGCAACTGCCCCTTGGATCGTCAGGGCCGGTCCACACGGAGTGGATTATTATGCCTGAACAATACGTCTCCCCACCCTATGGGGTGTAAGTCTGGTCCGTCAGCCGACCAGAATGCATTCGGCCGAAACCGATATAACCGAGGCGCCTCGCAACCGCAACAACCACATAAGTCAAACTCGTCGGGGCGTGTAAAACCACTGACGCCACATCTAGCTAGAAAGAAACGCAAGTCCTCCCTGATGTCCTCTCCCGTTTTTGGTTCATACCGGGTGTGAAACTCGCGATGCAAACGTTACACAAAGCTACGCCACAAAGGCCGTGCTTTGATCATCACCACAAGACTTTGCTTTTCAACAGAAGCCTCGATCAATTGCCACTTAGGCATGCCACACAGGCAATTCACTACATGCGTTTGATATCCATCAATATATATTTAATAGAGATCAATCACACAGACTAAAATCCAATGTCAGACACACAGTCCATTTACAAGTCCGTTCTGGGTCTGAACGAAACCGGAGGCACCTAGTACCCCGCATATCCATCGATCTCCAAGTACGTCTGGACGATCACCAACTGTTTCCATCTTCTTGGGTGTACAGCCCAATCAAGATCATCAGTTATCACCCAAACGACGTGAAGACCTCCGGTCTTCGACCATCGTCTTCATCTTCGACTTATCGTCGTATCAGTTATCCAGAATGGGATAAACCCGGTCTTTCCGAATAACTCGCGTATATTTTAAATAAGTGTTACACAAACACAACATACGCCTCATTCCAATTCATTAGTCACTAACCGTAACTTAATCAAGAGAATAATCCCCCAAATATTAACCCCGAAGGCCGAAACCAACATCAGATCAATATCCAGAAAACCCTTCTGCTTGGCCAACCGACAGTTAGTTTCTAAATTTCACATTCATAGGGAAAGGTTCCCATTAATTTTATCCAAGATAAATTTCTTGAATTTATTCTTTAATCTCCATTCGAACTAGTCGGGATTAGCGAACCTTACCGAAGTAATCATTTGTTTTAATTTCCCAATCCCAACCTATTCATCCCATGAAGTAAAACTGGTGATACTTCATATCTAACACCACAGTGTTATCGGTAAATTCAATTACCATTTCACGTTCAAATCTAATTAAAGATTTAACTATCGCCTGGAGCAAAACTGGTGATACTCCATTCTCGACCATTTCAATCTAATTAAAGATTCATTAAAACTCTACTTAGTTTTAATCTTTGACTGGGTTAAAGAATCAGTGTCATTTAAAACACAGTTCACGATAAACCCAAAGTCACATTCATTAATTATCGGGTTAAAGAACGAGTGTTATTTAAAACACTGTCCACGATAAACCCAAAAATCAATATCGATTCAATTCCAATTAAATGTTATTTAATTGGTACTCTTCATTAAATCTAAATAAAAAGATTTAATCTTTTCTCAACTGGGTTCAAGAACAGTGTTAGTGAAGACACCATTCACGACAAACCCAAATCACATTTGATATTCAATATAAGGCTCTGAATAGAAAATATATCGGCTTATATTCAATATCAAATTCTACGATTAACAAATGTTATATTGGAAATAACGATATAAATATATATATCTTTCAAATTTCCATAACAACATCTGTATAATCACGCATTCCAACATCGAAATATTCCGAAGACAATTTCGATTCAAATCCACTCCAATGCAATCATTGGAAATTTTGGTTATTTTCAAAACCCTTTTCGAATTCAATTTATTTATTTAAAAATAAATAGAATTATAATTCTAGTTCAAAACTAGTTCATTTCGATAAAAATCTATTTTTATCTTTTCAAATTTGGAATCTTTCATCCCAAATCTTCACAAATCATTTCTTATGATTTTACACAAATTATTACTATTTTTAATAATTTTATCAAGGCCCGTACAGTCGATTTCCATCAATGGCCATCGAACTGCACTTACAGCGACCTTTTTCGAATTTGATTTGGACATAATTCCAAATCCAACCGTTAGATTTCTAATTTCTCATATTCGTTAGAAAGCTCTTTTCGATACGAACCCAACGGTTCCGGTTTTAGGAGAATCCGACGGTCGGATCTCCCGCAATGTCCGTTTGAAATAAATGGTCGAAATTCACGAACTGCCGCGGCGCGGCGCGTTCTATTCAGGCCATTATATTATATATATAATATATATTTCGTCGATTTCTATTTAAAACGAATTTTATAAATAGTTTTAAAATCGTTTCAAAATCTATTTCAACTTCCATTTCAATTCAAAGCAAAATTGAATTCTTCTTTATAAATTCGTTTCAAAGTTCATTTCTATTCAATTCAAATTTCAATTCAATTTGAATTCATTTCAATCCACTTTCAATTCAATTTGAATTCGTTTCGAAATCGTTTTCAATTCAATTCATTTCGAAATCGTTTTCAATTCAATTCATTTCGAAATCGTTTTCAATTCAATTCATTTCGAAATCGTTTTCAATTCAATTCATTTCGAAATCGTTTTCAATTCAATTCATTTCGAAATCGTTTTAAAAATCGATATAAATATCGTTCACGTCAAAATGGCGTCAATCTAATCAACACGGCTTCATATATTCCTTTATTTTCAAATATTCTATTTCAAATATTTCTTTTTCAAAATAGTTGTTATTATCAAAATATTTCGTTCAACACATGACCAATCTCAAAGGATGAGTACTGTCAACACATGAACTTTTATTTTATAATATTCTTTATTTTTCAAATTGGAATGAGGCCCAATCAATTACCATATAAAGTTAATTATATGGATTTTCATACATCACATGTATATAATAGCATTGAAAAATAAACAACCATCAACCAAAGTGCACTACACTGTATAGGCATCAAATATAAATATCTAACGCTTATAACAGCCTGTCGATCAATCGATCGACATATTTAATCAATCAGGATGAGTGAACTGCATATTTCATCCTAACACCCGTGTGGGGTTTCAAACAATCAAACACATATTTTATTTGTGCTGTTGGGCGATGTGTAAAATTTATCGACCCAATCAATGTCCTTCAAATAGGTGTACATAAACAAACCATCTGGTTTGTAAATGAATATTTATTTATTCACATTCGCGTTAAAAAATTATATTTTTAACGATAAAACATTTTATTCCAACATATGAATTTCTATTCAGTTTATTCTTTAAATAAAATGATATTTTTATTTTTCTAACATATTTTAGAAAATTTCGGCGGCATAACGGCACGATACTAGAAACGGGACAAGGCCTAGCCTTATCCCCGGTCTAGTGAAGGCCCACGCCATTCACACATCAATCAAATCAATTTCATCTCACCAAACAATTCAATTCAAACAAATAATCTATGCAACCAAACAAACAAGTCCATGGTCTGTGGACGATTGTGTCGGGTGCTACTAAGCACCGTCTGCATCCTAGTATATATATATAACTAGAAAAATTAAATTGAAAGGTGAGAAATTCTCACATATAGCTATCCTAGCTCCACGGCTCTTCATTTGCAGAAGTCTTCGTCGTTTCGCCTTTTTGTCACCTTCGTTGCTGCTTTCACTACATACGTAAAAATCACATTTTTACTTCGCTATTCAATATATAAAAATCATATTTTTCTATCGAAGTTCAATATATAAAAATTCTATTTTTCTATCGAAGTTCAATATATAAAAATTCTATTTTTCTATCGAAGTTCAATATATAAAAATTCTATTTTTCTATCGAAGTTCAATATATAAAAATTCTATTTTTCTATCGAAGTTCAATATATAAAAATTCGAGTTTTGACGCCGCTATTCAATATATCAAAATCGAGTTTTTTACTTCGACTTTCAATATCTAAAAATCTGATTTTTACTTCTTAAAGTTCAAATCTCCTTCTATTTTAAATCTTAACATAAATTAGTTTATAAATCATTTTAAAATCAGTTTTTAATACTTTTAAAAATTTCAGTTTTATACTTTATAAAAATTTCAGTTTTATACTTTTAAACATTTCAGTTTTTAAACTTTAAACATTTCAGTTTTTATACTTTTAAACATTTCAGTTTTTAAACTTTAAAATAATCAGTTTTTAAACTATAAAATAATCAGTTTTCAAAACTATAAAATAATCAGTTTTTAAAACAAAAATAAACAGTTTTTAAAACAAAAATAAACAGTTTTTAAAACAAAAATAAACAGTTTTTAAAACAAAAATAAAATAATCAATAGAAAGAAAAAAAAAGGACTTACAGGGGGGGGGGTTCACGTGGCCGAGGAGGAGGGGAAGGAAGAGCTCTGGCGCGGCGTCAGTCCAGGGGAGGGGTGCAGGTGGCGCGGGAGGCCAATGGGGTGGCGGTATGTCGGGTCTTCATTGATTTGGGGGTCTGCGGTTCTCGAGTGGAGCAGGGGAGTGGGGTTTTGCGGCGTCTCAGGAGGAGGAGGGGGATCGAAGGGGAAGTAGCGGCGTGCGTCGGAGGGGAAGGTCACGGTCGCGCCGGCGGCACCTGGAGGGAGGCGGCGTCGCGATTTCCCCCTTCTTCTTCTTTTTTTTTTTTATTTTTTTTTTCTTCTCGAATGAAATGAAACGGGGGGGGGCCTGAGAGAGAATAGGGAGAGAGAGGGGGGTTTTATTTTTTTATTTTATTTAATTATTTAATTTTTAAAAAGCAACTTTTTATTTTCAACTCGAAATCGAACCCACCGACTGTCATCCCCAGCTAATTGCCCCCATTCCGAACACAATGGGATATGTATCGCAAGCTGATTCGACTGTTTCGATCAGTTTCTGTCTAATTTACATTTAAATCACTATATTGAATTTTAAACGTACATTTCAAATTACCGGGGTCACATACTAACTCTATAAATCCCATAAAAATATTTTCTAGCTTCGTATTGACGATACGGTCCGAACAAAACTAGTTTCGTCAAATTCTGAGACCGTTTGAAAAATGGCCAATTTCCAGTCGATTAAAATCAACTGAAAATGGTCAATCGCGTTTTCCTTTGCCACGCTCACATATCGATTCGAAAAATTATGAAATTTGGAACCTAGCAATAACTTTACATCCCGGACCCAACAAAACTGGTTTCGTCGAAATCCGAGGTCGTTTGCAAAATGTCCATTTTTAAGGGCCTGAATTCCATAGCGACTATTCAGAATTTTCAACTGGACATATCTTTTGATTCCCGCTAAGAAATTACGATTATTCGGATTCGTTGGAAAGATATTATCAATTAGATCTTAATGTTTTTGGTTTCACTAAAATCCGGATTGTTTTGCACCCGGTACATTCAATTGAAGTTTGAAATCGAATTATCGAACTACCGCGCCATTTTCAATTCTATTTATAATTATATATAATTATTTATATTCTAACGACGACGCGTATAATATATACGTTCGAATCATATTCAAAATAAATTTCTCGTCGATATTATTTAAAATAATCTATTTTAAATATTCCAAATTCGCTAAAATCGCCAAAATAAAAATTTCAAACTGGCTCGCATTTTACGGGTTGTTACAGCATGTTATCTTTTTACGTATATCCTCTCGGTCCCATTCTCGGTCCTATTTCTGTCGGGAGGTATGACTTATTGGCTAGTAATACATGTCAGGGTTTGAAGGGGTCCGTTAGGTTGACTAAACCTTTTGGGCTTTTATAGAATATGGGTTGGGTTAGGAAGGGATTTCTTGTAATCCAAAAGGAGTATATCTTGCTTATCTTCCCAATCTCTTTATAGCATATCTTTCTTTTGCTATCTATATCGTGTTAATCTTATCATGAGAACCTTAGGTAGAAACCCTTTGGATGAAACATGTGTTTGAAACATGTTATGCTTGATGTTTGCAAGTGGTTGCAAGTGTTTGCAAGTGGTTACTCGTGGATGCATTATACACATTAGGCACTAGATCGGCTCACACACTCCTCATATTGCATATGCATGAGTGTTTACGCTTATTCATGGATGAAATTTTTTGTGTTATCACATGGATGTTGCATATGGATGTATGTTATGTGCACACATATAGATGCTATACATTATGTTAGGAATTGCATACATATGGATTCATTTCACTAACATAATTTGCATTGATGATATTTGCATTAGATAAGTACATATACACACACCTTTGCATATGTTCATACAACATTTAGAATCTTGTAAGGACAATGATTGCTCGTGGATGATGTTTTGAGTAGATGGATGTTGGATGGTAGGATACGTTCTTCCTAACTTGAAGATTTCGGGGACGAAATCCTTTAAGGAGGGGAGAATGTAACAACCCGTGTTTTCAATAACCTGTTATAACGTAAATCGAGGCAGAATTTAATTTATAAATCTGAATCAAGGGAAACGGGCTATGCCATTGCGTTCGTCTCGGAAAAATACGCGAAATAGAGTCCGAATTTTCGAAAATCGGAGTCTGTATGACCCCATTAAGGCCCAACGAAGTTTTCAGAAAATTTCAAAGTAAAAACAGATTTCAAATTCAAGTTTGAATTTGGAAATTAGGGCAGTTGGGCGCAGGCGGGAAATTTCCCGCCAGACCACCCATGTCGACAGCCCTGTCGACTGGGCAGTCGACATGGTTAGGCCCAAGTCGACAGCCCTGTCGACTTGGGTGTCGACTTGGTTCAGCCGGGCAGTTTTGCCTGGTGCACCATTTTGGGGTTTTGGTTAGGTTTTGGGGCCAGATTCGGTTTTAAGGGCTGAGATTGGAATTAGGGTTTATTCCTAAGGTTGAAACTAATCCTAATCTCTATAAATAAGCCCCTAACCTAACCCTAAATCATCATTATTCATTCAAGTAACTAAACTATGGCAAAATCATTCCTCTCATGGCCTCCACTCTCTTCATAAAATTCCTAAGTCATTTCTATGAGAGATTTTCAATGCATACAAGTGTTTTCAAGCTTGTATGAGCATCATTAGCTTGCATTCAAGTCAAGTTTCCATATTTACATCATAAAGCAAGAGTTTTGATTCATTTTGGCTCAAGGGTTTTTCTATTGGAGCTTGCATTTTGGGTTTATTTGATTGCATAAGGGCTTTGTCTCAATCTATATATATTTTTGTGTCTTCATAAGCATTGTAAGCCATTTTCTACTTTCATATTTAAACTCTAAAGTTAAATGAATGATGCAAGTTTGGTTGATCATTATGATATGCAAGTTTTCCATGATATGCAAGTTTACTATGTCATGTTATGCAAGTTGGATATGTTATGATATGCAAGTTTGCCATGTTATGATATGCAAGTTAATCATGTTATGTTATGCAAGTTTGCCATGTTATGATATGCAAGTTAATCATGTTATGTTATGCAAGTTTGCCATGTTATGATATGCAAGTTAATCATGTTATGTTATGCAAGTTTGCCATGTTATGATATGCAACTTAATCATGTTATGTTATGCAAGTTTGCCATGTTATGATATGCAAGTTAATCATGTTATGTTATGCAAGTTTGCCATGTTATGATATTCAAGTTTATCATGTTATGATATGCAAGTTTATATGCAAGTTTGCCATGTTATGTTATGCAAGTTTGCTATGTTATGATATGCAAGTTTGCCATGTATGTTATGCAAGTTTGGGTTGATCATTTTACTCATGTTATCATGTTATGCAAGCTTACTTTGAGTATATGAACATAAAGCTTCAAGCTTTATGCTAAAGGTTGCATTTTGGCAACATGTAAGTTATCATATCTCTTATGATAACTTGCATGTGAGGCTAAATGCGAACTTATGGCAACTTCTACATGTCATTTATCACCATGTATCACTTATATGCTAAGTTTGGTTTTATGCATACTTTTGAGGCCTAATGATGCAATATGCAAATATATGAGCATATGTACATTTCATATGCCACCATGTTAAACTTGTGGCTTCAACACCATTTGTCATCTTTATGCCAAGTTCCCTCTTTCTATCCTTTATGCGCTATTGCGATTATGTAAGCGATGGGATTGCGTTTGGGGTTGGGTAAACTTAAAAGACATGAAAACATAAGATTGGGAATTTACCTATTAAGTTAGGTCTACCCATTGGGAATTTACCTATTAAGTTAGGTCTACCCAAATTCTTGAAAACTTGTAATATGTTTTGGAAACATGATGGACATGACACTTAGAAAATATAAGTGTGACCAACTCGAGGTTGGGTTGAGTTTGTAGCGTAAAACTACCCGGAACCGACCGGCTTAACTAGTTGCTACAAACGATAGGACCCAATGTGAGAAATTGGTCATGTTGTACCTTGAACCCGAGGTTAGACCAAGTTGTCGTGTAAAGCTACCCGGACCCGCCCGGCTTAACTAGTAACCACAACAAGGTCTAATGTGAGAGGTTAAGGCACATTAAATTAATTAATGCCTCATGATTAGGGTTAAGTCATGGTCCACTTAATACTTAACCAATTTGGGCTTGGTAGATTAATCAGGGTTAAGTCGTAAACTCATCGTTACACTTAACCAAGTTAATCCATGATTAGCAAGAGGGTTAAACCGTACTTAACCCACTAGAAAATCCTAGCAATGGGGGTCCACTCCAGCAGTAATCCCAAGTTTGTATCATTAAGACCCTAGGGACTAGGCTAAGGTGGGGGCACGATTACTGGACTTGAGGTAAGTGACCAAAAACGACGGTCGAGTGGTACGCCGATGTAGTTCCGGACGGACTATGGTCGTGCACGTAGTCCGTATTTGGAGAAGTCAAGCATGGGTACCAGTAGATCGAGACTGTGCACTTATGTTTATGGTGTCCAGGGGTTGACACCCTAGGGCTTGATACACCCGACGGGAGACCCGGCACAGTCCGACTACAATTATGTTTGGGCCGTATTGACACCAACACGTGACGAGTTAGGCTTAGGGAGCCGATCGATTAGACCATTTGGTTGGACCTCGTATTAGGGTCATTTCATGTCATTAGGCCAAAGCTTGGGCCAAGGGATCAATACTTGTTTATTCAAGTCATGTTAGCTTGCTAGTACACCTGTGGTGCAAAAACCTTAAACCTGAGTATGCGATGACACCTTTATCTACCTTGTTAGTTAATCATCATGCTAGTATGTTGTTATCCTTATGTTCATCCCTGCTTCTCATGCCAGTTAACTTTATCGGTTTACATTGATTGTAGTAGGGCTTACTCAGTCTTTTTGACTGACCTGTTTTTCTTTCGCCTCTTTTCTTCCGTTCCCCCCCCCCCAGGTTCTCAGGGTGGGAATATTGGAGCTTAGCTTGGATTTCTGATCGCTTGCTTGTGGGATTTTAGCTCATGTACGGTCTTGACACGAAGCTAGCTATGGTTATCACTTATTTTGGGGATAGTACTTATGTATTTCAGTGATGTTGTTTTTATCTAGACTTGTGTATTTGGAAAGTTAACATTATGTTGTACCAGACTTGTTTTGAAATAGTTTGAAATCTTCCGCTGTTTTACTCATCTTATTTACTCTGTTTACATATATACATATGTTCTTGTTCTGCCTTGATATATCATTATGCATGTTTACCCGGTACAAACGCCCCTCCAAAGTCAGAGTGCTTGCAAGAGCCACCCTGGCGGAGGTGGGGTGTTACACCTTACGCACAGTGAAATCGATTGTTAGAATTTTTTTGTGTTTACTATGAATGATTTTGTGCTTGTATGGTTGATTTTTTATTTGGTTATGGTTGTGTCACATGCACCGTAGTTGTGGAATTTTGCGATAATCAATTGAATTCTCCTTGCCATGCAAATAACTATTTTATTATCAAAATTTTATGACTTGAAATTTTAAAATTATATTTGAATTTGTTTGAATATCTAGAAAAAATTTTAGAAAATAATTTGGATAAAACTAGCTTTGAAATTTAGAAGAAATAAGATTTTGGAATTTTGTATGCAAAGAGTGGATTTTATGCAAATGATGGAAATCAAACGAGTTTTAAGAAGTTAATATTCGATTTAATTTGGAATGAATATTTGGAAATTCAAAGTGATGTTTCAAAATGAAGTTATTCAAATGGAAAAATGTTAATTTGAAAGGTTTGGAATAAGGTTTGAATTCTAGTTAAAGATTATAAATAGCTTCCGTAAAGGACGAAGAAATTTCGAGGTATTTCAATAATTTAATTTAAATGGGTTGTTGAGTATGCAAAGATTTTTTTTCTTAATTTCAAGTTATTTGGAAACATAAAAATGAGTGACCGAGGTTCGTAAAACGAGTTTGAAATCGAATTAGTTTGGAAATGTTGATTGGATAATGTGTGAAATTTGTAAGCATTGGTTTGTACAACGGTTTCACCGATAATCGTGAGAAAACGAACTGGTATTGGAAAATGTTATTTTAAGACTTTGATAAAATATAAAGTGAATATTTAAATTTGAAATGACGATTTGAAGTAAAAGTTATTTCAAAAAACAGAGGTAAATGTAAAATATTATTCGAAGTATGCGATGATATTCGGAATTGTTCAAGACTGGAATTGAATATGAATTTAAATTTGAGAGGTCAAATTTGAATGTAGTTTTGAATCGAGATATGGATGAAATAAACTTTATTGAAGCTAGAATATAAATTGTAAGTATCAAAATTTGGAAGAAGAGTCACTTATGATTCTAAATTTAGTTAACTATATAAATATACCTATAGTTTAGAAATAAAGTCTATTATATTTTATGTATTATTTAAAGATGATTTTAGTAAAGCCTTTATATATATAAACACATATATATATACACACACCCCTATAATTTGAAATAAAGCATATTACGTTACTTATTATCTAAAGAATATTTTAGTAACGCATTTAATATATGTATATATATATATATATAGTAATTTGAATTATTTTTATTTAATTATTTTAATATAAATATATTTTCTTAAAAAGGGTTTATTTATAATTATCTATTTTAGGCTATTAAAGATTTTGTAAATTCTTTCTAATTTGGAATTTTTCTCGGGGCAAACCATTGATTCAAATTTATCTTTGAAATAAAAATATATTCTATTTTGAATATAAATCTATTTTGAAACAATCATGATATTGATATGAAATTTTATTCTATTTTGAAGGTGAATTAATTATGAAATTATTATGATATTTTGAAGCAAAATTATACTTTATTTTGAATATAAATCGATTTTTAAATGATTATGATATCTCGATATGAAATATATTATATTTTTGAATATAAACGGGTTTGGAGTATAAATTTAGAAGATGAATATTGAATTTCACAAAAGGGTTAAAGCGATAACGGGGTTCATGGAAACTGGAATTAAGCAAAACTTGATTGTATCTGAATCGATAACAATTTGGCAGGATATTTAAATTGGGAAATCTGACATGATCCATAACCATGGTTTTGAAATGCGCTTATTACATGGAAAGACCGAGATTGAATATTTCGAAAACCATTCCAATTAATAACACGACGTTATAACGAAATTGAAGACTTGGAAATGGATGAGTGAAGACCGAGAATCTTCGAATTGTTTAAATTGATTGTTGATGTCTTTTTTGGGCCGATCACCCAATACGAGGTTATGGTGGTGTGAGATCTGAATATATTTGTAGATTTTCGGATTGGTTCCGTTCAGACCTAGAACAGACTTGTATGGATCATGTGTCTGACATTGAAATTGACTGCGTAGCAGTGATTTCTATTAATATGTATCGGACTTGTGGCAATATATTTTTCTCATCTATAAGACTTACGAACTTAGAGGGTATGTATCGATAGAAATCAGTGACATGTCGTGAATTGTCAATGTGGCATACTCGAGTTATGAAATGAGCTAGCGATGATCAAAGCATGTCTTATCGAAGCGTAGCTTTATGTATATCGTGACCTCGACAAATCTCATACCGCGGATTGATGGTAAACTGGCGGTTATGTTGTATACATAATCTTTTGTGAAAATCGAAAGCTGCGGCGGTAGATCTACCTTGAAACCTGGGGGAATAAAGCATATACAGTTTCCGATGTTTGGATGTTATCCGGGATATATACTTTTGCGCTATGTATTTGGTGTCTATTGTCTGGATGTTAACCGGGAATACTTAGATTCGTGTCCTCCAATGATCTTTCGTGCCAGGAATCATCACGTTGGAAACCCAATAACCAATTCGAGTCATTCGATTTGTTTGTAAACTATATATGTGGGCATAGTCACTATTCTTGTTAAGATTTGTATATTTATTTGTGAAATGGATTTCGACAATATGCACTAATACTAGTATTAAAAGTGGATTTTCTCGTACGAAAGCATTTTTGGTTATCATAAGATAAAACTCGCCCATCTTGTATGCGTTTGCATTGTGTGATATGTGATGAGCTTATGATAGCTTCATTTTCCAAAGTCATTACGGATTTCTGTGCATGGGAATTCACATGGAGTAAACCCATTCCACGTTGGCGGCGTGGTCCAGTGAACTTTCCCAACTTTAAAATCAACCCGAATAATAACTGTTTTGAGTTCTCACATCGGTCCCATGACTAACCTAGAGTTTATTATTCCCTTATCTAAACTCAGGGTGCTCCTAATTTTGCACGGGCAGCTAGTAGTTTCATTTGCAGGTTTAGTTTCATAGTTGGTTTATAATTGGAGCTAGAGTCTGGCTTTGTTTTTACTTCTTTCGCTGAAAGCAAGTTGTTTCCGCTGAGCTTATGGTATACTCAGATTTATTTGTAACTCTGATGTAAAATCTTGTAATGAAATGAAAAAGTTCTGTCACTTGTGTTCAAATATGTTAGTGCCCGTAACCATCCGTCATTATGAATGATTTAAGTTTGTTTAATTACCGGTGAAAATCGAGTAAAAAGGCGGGTCGTTATAATCATCGTCTTGGGTAAACGCCTTTTTTGAACTTTTTTTTATATGATTTGAATTTACTTCAAATCCTTTCCATACTAATCCATTCCATAACTTTTATTTCGTTTAAGAAAAGAATTCCAATTGTAAAGTACTCGCTTTAGTTATTATTAAGTAAAAGTAGTTATCTTTTCAATTAACTAAAACTAGAATAGATAATCCATTTTAAAAGGTAATTTAATAATGATAAATTTTAATAATCGCAAATAATTCGATAATCACTTTTCCACCCATTACAAACAAATATTATCTCTCGATAATAGTGAAGCCGTTCAAGTTAGGGTATTCAGGTTTCCTTTCAAACCTTGATCGACAACGTTCTTATCTTAAGATAATACAAGTTTGCAATGCACAAATCTGATACATCATTCCTATTCCCATTTCCATTTA
The DNA here is from genome assembly GCA_030737875.1 of Allium sativum. Lineage (NCBI taxonomy): Eukaryota > Viridiplantae > Streptophyta > Magnoliopsida > Asparagales > Amaryllidaceae > Allium > Allium sativum. Next base: position 484,860,133 of record CM060915.1, read on the forward strand.
GTATGGCTTTATAAACCATTTTCTTTTATTTGAAACCCACTTGACATGCTAATTCCATTTCCTTGATTAAGTAAACCTTCACTAAACCAATTTGATTCCAATATGGTTTTACAACGATTTCTTACCTTGGTAAACCTCTTTATAAACTCTTTACTTAATTTACTAAGTAAATATTTAACAAACCCCTCTTTAAGTCTTAATTTATCTATACTCATTTTACTTAATAAAATCTTATTTAAACGGTCGTATTATCTTACAAAAACTTATTTACAAACCTTGTTTGTAAATTTGGATTATAAACCCTTACTACCCTTTTGATCAAACCCTATTGCTACTTGTTTACTTCTTGACTGAATCCCAATTAAAAGTCATTGCTTTAGTTATTATTAATTAAAATAATAAATAACTTTAATGTTAACTACATTAAAAATAGTTAACTTGAATAGAATAATTATCATTTTTAAAAGTTTGTTAAGTAACAATTTACTTTATTAACACTAAACAATTCGGTAATTTCTTTAAAATATAGTTAATCGAAGATTAACTAACATTAACACGATTCGAATATTCATAAAAATTACTGATTAGATTAATTTAGAACAAATTATCAATTTCAAACTTAAACGGTAGATTTTTTCCAACAGTACATATCAGTTAATTGTTAATTGATTTCTATTATCATTTCCCCCTTAAATTAATTAAATAACTTAATAAATTAAAAACATCAGTTAATTGGTTTATAAAAACAATTATTCCATTTCATTAACTTGTTAGTTAGTTCCTTACTTTCCATTCAGAAAATGACATAAGAATATGTCATATAAAATGTTTAATGATCTTTTTTGGTAAACATGATTTAAATATAAATATAGTTATAAAATCCCTGTTTTAATTCACTTATATAAAATAAATTTAAACACTTTAATTTAGTTATAAAAATAAGTTTATAACTAAATATAACGTCAATTCGCTTGACGGCAAAACAATGTCTTAAAATAGTAGATTTCTGGCCCTTACTGCCAACCACTTAATCAATACTGTCAACTGATTAAAATCACCACAATATCGCATCCATTCAACCATTAACATTCAAACAAGATTCAGTGCATTTGAGGTTCAATCAGTTCATGTGTAAACAATATAAAAATAAACAACATACATGATATTAGAGGAATCCAGTCGGATCCCTCCTACCAATCCTTCCTTGCATCACAAATTATTATAACATTTCATGATAGCATAAAATTTTGAATTAATAAATTAATGACGATAATAATAATTAACAACAACCAATAACTCAACCATAAGGAACCAAGGCAGCCAATTAACCAATATATATTTTTAATGGTATTTTAATTATATGAATTTAGCACATCAGAGCAGCCCAGAAAATTGTGAGAATTGTCTCACCAATTTATTCGCTTTACGATCGATGCATCTGTTTTCATTTAGTTTTAAACGAATGTTTAAAATTAATTGAAATTCCAAGCAGCTCCAACCGATTCCAAGTCAGCACGATAATTTAGGCCTCGTCTCTTCGATCCCAGCGGATCCAATTTCGCGAATCTCTGATTGATTACGTACTAAAAAGTTATCAATATTATACGATTTAAATTGAAATAGAATAATATAAATTAATTAACCAATTAATAAGCCTAACTAATTAACGATTTAAAACCTTAATTACTGTAATTAGGGTGACTAATCCATGTTAGGTTTCTCCTTAACCCACCGCGTTTTCTCCTTCGATCCTCTCTGGAACCTGATACCATGTTCTAAACCAACGTTGTCCCTCCTTCTTCAATGCTGCGCCACCTAGGAGCCGCTGGAGCCACCCTCGTCATTTCCGCCAACACTGCCGTGGCCTACTCCCCCTTCACCAATGATCTCGCCGCCAGTAACTCCCCCAGCCGGCCTCAAAACTGCTTCGACCGAAACCTGTTCAACTCGGATTTGCTGCCGCCATAGTTCACTAGAACCGACCACTCCACCGCCGTACTGACCCCCACTCGACCCCCTTCCATCGCCCTTCGGTCATCATCAGCCCTCTGACCTCACGTGCCACCATCTCCTCCTGACGCGCCAACAAACCCACTAAAGTTCGCCACACTGTCCAGCATGTCGTTCCCACTTACGAACTACTCCCCTCCTCGATGTTCGTGAGCGACGCCTTCCCTTTTCAGTTCAACACTATACTGGCTTGTTGTTAAACAATAGCCTACGTCTACCCACAATTTGCTGCTTCCGCACTTCACTGCTCTTCTCTATTCCCTAGCCTTAACGTTCCTACTTCAGAGATGTATACGACCACCGCATTTGTGTAAGCTTCCCGACGCAGTATGATTTTTTTTTTTCGGAGAATCATTTTAGTTCGAATGGTTGGAGAAAGGAAAAAAACAAAGAAATTGTTGCTTATATATACAGAAGAAGACAAAATGCTGGAATAAAAATGGAACAATGATTGTCTTGTTTGGAATAGGCGAAGGCTTTTTATAGGGGGAAATTAAAAGATAAGAACCGCGTCAGCTATCAATGGGTACAACGTAGGGCTAGCTGTGAAAATAAGGTATAGAAATGAAAGAACATAGCTCGGCTAAAACGCAAGTAGACATACGATTTTAACTGGCCTAATTTAGGTTAGATTTTCGAAGGTTGAAAGGTTTTCTTTACTGTATTTAGAACTGAGAGTGAAGCTTCATGCATCTTTATCCCTATTGTAGTGGCCCGCAAATCCATACTATCTGAGCTGACTAATACAACACACGTCCAACTCAAATAATATAGAAATACGAGTCATTAGGGTTAAAGAAAATAGAAAAGATAGAAGAAGAACATAAATGACAATACAGAATCTCACAGCGGAACAAATAAAATATATTATATAACATAACTTTGGAATACAAATCTGTTTAGTACATATATACATACCATCCTCAGAGTACAACACAAAATTTGATACAGCAGAATATAATTCTAGATAACTAACGGTGAAGCCTCCTACTTCCAACTCCTCTAAGTATATCTGTAAAAGCCTGAAACACTTGACTGCCCATACAAATTTGGACACCCAAGAGTTTAGGAAAAACAAAACAAAATAAACTCTGGGTCAGACATGGGACTGGTGTGAGTAAACTCCAACCATATGGTTTAAATTCAAAAATCTTTTGAAAGAAAGAGATAATAGTAAGACCAGCCCACACATAAACACGGACGGTTTTTATCTTACTATAACCCAAAACACATTTTGGTATCAAAATACAGTGATATTATAATAATGTCTAATCAAATAAATAACCAGATAGTAGAACGCTTGCATCTCACGCTCTACATACATGGTGTAAAATCAAAAACCGCAGGGCTCTTATTGGGGATTGGATTCCAACTATGACAAGGTATGGGACCACATTCCGATGATGTATCTCTAGAGGCGAATACACCTGGGTTCAACAAGAACGTCTTGCAACCCGGCCTACACATGACCGACCACTCATTTCGCTTGAGTGTATCGAATGTATATCACCAACGGTTGGGCTCAAACCACCTTTTCTCGAAAAGGGATAGCATCAAAATAGATTAAAGAAGTAAAAGGAATTTCTCTAGATAGGTTATTATACACCCTAATGGGAGCGACCCACATAGCCATGCAGCCTGCCCGATTTTTGTCATTTCCCGGTTGTGAGGCATGAGGCTACGTCTAACATTTAAAACATCTGGCCACCATACACTTTGAATGCCACATCGTCAATCCCGTCAAATCACTAGTTGAACTTCCAAAAATATTACGGGTATAAAAGCTAAGAGAAACGAATTTCTCCGCCACCAGACGTAATACCTTGAAAAGATCGTCTTATGTGACCATTAGGAATACTCTGTCAGACATTCATCCATACAAGTTGTCCTGGGACTGGACAAACATAACAGCTCTTGAATTTCACTCCGTCTTCGATTATTTTCAGCATAATCTAATTCGCGACGCCTATGTCTATACGGAGTGGTTTTCGGATATTAAATCCAACCGGTCTCTCCGTATTGACAACGATGGTAAAAATCTTTGATAGCCGGTGTTTTAACTATCAAAGGAAAAATAAACATCCATCAAACAATCCCACCCTCACTGGCCCTTTCTAATATTTCATTTTTAATTCATTTTCCTATTGAATTCTATATATATCGTTATATCGATTTCTATTATCAAAATTTCTTAAAAATATTCTAACTCCTTAAATTTCCGGAAAAATTCGCCATAACCTCCTTTGTACCGATGAATAGTTCAAACCTCAACTTGCCTCTCTAGGCCCTTTCCAATCAAAAGAAAACAAAAAGCCAAGTGGCTTGCCGATTCGGCGCATAAAACCTTATATGGAAATTTAAACATGTACCTTTTTGTCGGGCACTTAAATTATAACCTTCATACTCTCTTCATAACTTCATCCCATACCTACCTTACAATTTACTCAACCATTCACAATTTATAATCAATTCAACGCTTTAATATTTTAATCGCATCTTCTTTAACGCTTTATTTCCAGTTTACCCCTTTTTACTTAATCCACATTCAGTTTGAACCTCTCCCGTTTAAATATACTTTCATTCGCTTATATATATATATATAAGTCGAATTATATCCCAATGTCAAATTCCAAAATTTGATTCAAGTTTCATATTCAGACTTCCCAATTCAAATAACAAATTTAAATCACTTCAATAAAGTTAAATTCGGCCAAAACTATAGTAACTAATTTCAAAGAAATTGGTTAATTTCATTCGATACTTAAAAATCTGATCTTTTATCCCAAAAATCACTTTGTCTACTCCACTGGAGTTTATATTTAATTTATGACTCAAATCTGGATTTTTACTATTGGAAATTCGGATTTTTATTCACTCAATATCCTTAAATTTTATTTAATAAACTGTTATGGCTTAAAACAATTATGGTGCTGTTTTTCTGAAAATTTGATTTTGACATAACTCAAAATTTATACGACGAAATCTAGATTTTTCTTTCCATTAGAAAACTATTATTCAATAGGTCTGCGCGTTTCTTGTTTCATCAAATTCCGACTTATATTGAGTTCGGTATACTCAATTGAAGTTCGAAATGCCAAATTGCGAACTACGGCGCCGTGGCGAGTTCGTTTTAATTAAATTAAATATAAACGTTTAAACTTCGTTTATTAGTAAATTTCAACACCATTTCGATATTTTAAAATAAACCAGTTATCCGAATCGATTTCTCCAAACTCGTCGATTCCTTTATGCCATATTCATAACTCAGTTATGAATTGATTCAAAACTAAATTTTATATTCAATTCAAACTTCCTCGGATATAAATTATTTTATAAAAATTCGATATAATCGAATTTCAATTATAAATTTCCTTTATGGAGAAAATCAATTTATTCAACACCTTCACCATTACAAACTAATATCATCCCTTGATAATAGTGAAGTCGTTCAAGTTGGGGTATTTTATTTACCTCTCAGACCTTGATCGACAACGTTCTTATCTAGAGACAGATAAAAGTTTGTAATACAACACTGTGTTTACACCTCACCTTTTATTCCATTTCTTACATTTGGAATCTATTTTCCAAATTACTCGATGAAAATTATTTCATCATATTTATAAACGTTGTTTATAAATTTGCTTCTTTATTAGATTCAACTTCCATCTAAATAATCTATTGAAACTCGATTTCTATTTTGGAATATTTGATTTCTCTTTTGAATCTCAAGTTTATTTGAAATTACTTAATACCCACAACTTATATTTCTATGTTCATATTAAAACTTAAATTTACATTTAATACAATTCCAATATCTTCTGAAATAAAATTCTATTCTATGTATTCGACACTGTCGAGTTAAAATCATAAATCCATGTGGATTTATTTAAATTCAGTTTACATTCCGAATATCGGAATAAATTTCATCGTTTCCTTTTGAAACGATTTCAAGTTATAAATCTCTTTTAAATTCAAATTTGAATTTAAATGCTCAAACCATTTCATGATAATTACCCCTTCTCTTTATAACATCATTTATAAATTTTACTTCTTGTTTTAAATATTTAAAACAAGCTTGTATTCCATATTCTATTTGAGATCAAATTTCTACTTCGAAGGATAAATTTCCTTCTTTAAATCCCTTACTTGAAATCAAAGTTTAATATTATCAACTGATAATATTTCTTTCTATTTATAAATAGCGTTTATAATTCCAACAACTTGTTTTTATTTTAAAATCAAGTTAATATTTCCTAATTTATTCGAAATGCCATTTCTATTTTGAAAAGTACAATTTCCCTTTCTTTTCCATTTAAAAAAATCCCTTTTAAATTCATACCTGGATTTAAATAAATTATCCAATAAAATTCCCTTCTTTTATTTATGAAAATCATTTATAAATAACACTTCTTGTTTATAAATATTACAACCAGTTTCCGATTTCAAATCCCATTTCTATTTTCGGAAAATAAATTTCCTTTTCCAAATTAACACTTGAGTTTGCATTTCAAAATTATCCAATGATAATTTTTCTACTCAATTATAAACATCGTTCATAAATTCAACTACTTGTTTTTATTTCTAAAACAAGTTAATATTTTCCTAGCCAAATCTGAAATTCAATTTCTATTCGGAAAAATATAATTTTTCCTTTTTAAATCTAAAAATCCCTTTTATGATATTTTTAAATATAAATATCTAGGACCAATGATATTTAATCATCCAAATACACAAACCATCAATCTAATTCAACATACCACACACATATAAACATGTGAACAACAATAAATAAATTTGAGGAATCCAGTTGGATTCCTCCAACCTGTTTTCCCTTCATCCATAGAAGTTAGTCACATAAATAATACCAATCCTTCTTCAAGGCAGGATACCGCGGTATAAAAGGGGATCCACTTATATACGTAGGCGTAGGGTCATCCGCCAATGATACTGCGGGCATCCGCTAATAATACTACGGGAAATATCCAATAACCACAATAATTCAACAATTCATTAATGCTCTCATGCAACCAACAAATTTATTTCAAAAAAAAAAATTAAATATAAAACTGTGAGTGAGATTTACTCACATGAATTTATTTGCCGAATTTCCCTTCAAATTTCCAAATCGTCTCAGCTATGAGTTTTCTTGAGTCGACTATCTTGAACCTGACCGTTATGCTAACTCCTAATGAATTTTTTTTTTTAAAAAATAACCTTTCCTTGATTCCGTACTTAACGATCGGTTTGTTATTTATTTACATGATCTACTAACATAAATAAATTAATTATTCTTTATATTTAAATTTCTAAAAAAAACATATACCTTATTTCCAGAACACTAGGAAGCATACTAAAATATTGTCGATCCACTTCGCTGAAAATAGCCCTAAAATCCTTCATTCTCCACTCGGCATTCCTGCTAACAACTCACAGTCGACTTCCCTTCCGTCCTACACCATCCAGACCAACTCCACCTGTAGTTTAGACTGCCTGAATCACCATCCAAAATTCTAGACCCAATTTCCATCACTACGGCATTCAATACTGCTCAAACAACTTCCCCAACTGATAAACAATTCACGCCCTCCTTCCCTTTCAAAAACAACTGACCGACCTTCTCCTATCACTACTGTCTCAACAACGCGCCTCCGCTTTCACCTGGTCCAAATTCTACAGAGTCCCCCCTCACCTCGACAACCCCTAAAAAAAGTACAACCCGTGCACCATCTTACCCTACTACTATCGCGATCTTGGCCTGCTCGAGAATGGCTATAGGAAGTAGCGATAACATCAGGTTCGAAACCCCTCAAAATCCTCACATTAACGCGAAACTCCATTGCAGACTCGATCCTCAAGGACGCCACTCCAAAGCCTCATCAGTTGCTGTAGTTAATTCGAGCTCTCTCCAAAAACACGAGCGCCTCTGGTCTTTGATTGCTCCAACGATGCAGATATCAGTAAAGCCCAAATCGCAACTCGCGATTTCTAATTTGGGCTCCTGATTTCGATTTGAGTAATGAAGAAAGACGACTCTGATTTTAAAGAAAAGGAGGAAACTTTTGCGGTCTTTTTATTTCAAAGCCTCAGATTGTTTTCCATTGCTGATGAAAAGGGGAGGTCGCGATGGTTTATATAAGTGAACGCGGAGAAACATACGTACGAGCAATATCTTTTAAAGAATTTAAAAAGATTTCGATTTCGATTTTAAATATAATTTAATTTAATTTGATGTGACTTAAATAGATTTTTTTTCTTTTTAAAATGATATCGATTTGATTTAAAGAGATTTTCACTTTATTTTAAACAGATATTGATTTGATCTCGTGCTTATCCACTAAAATAATATCGGGGTTCATAACTCGACATCACGAACCGCTATTTTAACCTACCGACCGACGTTTCAACGTAATTACACTATTCTAAATTGAACTGTATATATTCTGAAATTTAATTTGAACATGTGTACCATATTAAATTAATATAATATAATTTAAATTCAGAACTAATCATTTTCTCGATAATAAATTATTATCGTTCATATTTAGATAGAACTGACACTGATCATCTGTATCATTTCTATTTAGTTTTAACTTTGAATTCAATTATTACCATTTTCGTACCACGAAAATTCGATATATTCGATATTAAATCGAAATCGATTTTTAAATCAATAATTTATTATAAAAATTCATTTATATTATCAACTCAATATTTAAAATGACATAAAATATTTAAAATTAGTCGATCAAAAATACGGGACGTTACATTCTTCCCCCTTAAAAGAATTTCGTCCCCGAAATTACTAAGGTAGGAAAAATGCTACTAACCCATTTACTTTTCAAAATTCATCTATGTTAAAACTCAACATTTCAATTTCTACAATTTTAGTTCTACCAAAATTTTGGTTTCCCTTTATATTGCACAGCATATACACTCACATTCATTTAATCTGAATGATTTATGACCAATGCATTCACATCCAATTCATATTCCATTCATATTGGTTCAATACCACTTTATCTAAATTGATTATATTCAATTTATTCACTTCGACCCATTTAACTTGCTCAAGTTAAATTTAAATTTCAGAATTCACATCCCTGGTTTTAATTCAAATCCTTCTGAAGTCACATAAATATATATTACATATATTTATTTCTATTTTAAATTCAAAACATTTGAATTTTTTCCCACAACTTGTTTTCTTTCAAACAAATTTCCATCAAAATTTTTCTAAGGTAGCAATCCATCCCTTAGAAACTCGAAAATGAACACTGATGGTGCTGCAGTCATCATCAAAATTATTTTCCAGCCACTGAAGTGAGTTCAGTGTTTTATCACTTTCAAAATTCATTCAAACGATTTTTATCCAAAATCATTCCCAAAATAATGCTATATTATTCTAATATACTTAAAAAAATATTTTCCAATCTTCCGGGATTTAAATTCCAATTTACGGTTTGAATTCAATTTTAGTTGATCACATTTGCATATTTTATTCATATACAAGTTCTATTTGGTTATATATAACCATTTCAATTTTATAATCTCATTTGATTATAAAAATAACAACCAACACATCCATATACTATAATAATTCCAGGAAATTGTGCCTTTATATCAAAATAAAATTTTTGGGTAAAATTATTTCATTTACCCGATTTAAAACATTATTGTGTCGATTCTTCTGTCCAAGTGTTTAGAAACTCCTATCGACGTCGTGGCGTCCCACGATTCGACCATAATTTATAAACCACTCAACAGACAAGCTAACACAATATAAAACAATTTTTATATCAACTTACAAATACGCTCTCTCATATATACACTCAACTCATTCTAGGGTACTACTGACCTTAACTCTAATGAGTAAACCCCCTCCAAAGCCTAGGTGTTCGCTCAACCTAAGCTCTGATACCAACTGTAGTGGCCCGCAAATCCATACTATCTGAGATGACTAATACAACACATGTCCAACTCAAATAATACAGAAATACGAGTCATTAGGGTTAAAGAAAATAGAAAAGATAGAAGAAGTACAGAAATGACAATACATAATCTCACAGCGGAACGAATAAAATATATTATATAACATAACTTTGGAATACAAAACTGTTTGGCACATATATACATACCATCCTCAGAGTACAACATAAAATTTGATACAGCGGAATATAACTCTAGATAACTAACGGTGAAGCCTCCTGCTTCCAGTTCCTCTAAGTATAACTGTAAAAGCCTGAAACACTTGACTGCCCATACAAATTTGGACACCTAAGAGTTTAGGAAAAACAAAACAAAATAAACTCGGGGTCAGTCATGGGACTGGTGTGAGTAAACTCCAACCATATGGTTTAACTTCAAAAATCTTTTGAAAGAAAGAGATAATAGTAAGACCAGCCACACATAAACACGGATGGTTTTTACCTAACTATAACCCAAAACACATTTTGGTATCAAAATATAGTGATATTATAATAATGTCTAATCAAATAAATAACCAGATAGTAGAACGCTTGCATCTCACGCTCTACATACATAGTATAAAATCAAAAACCGCAGGGAGCTTATTGGGGATTTGATTCCAACTATGACAAGGTATGGGACCACCTTCCGATGATGTATCTCTAGAGGCGAATACACCTGGATTCAACAAGAACGTCTTGCAACCCTGTAATGACCCGCATTGGCAGAGGTATTAGAATTAATTTATTTAATTATATAAATGGTGGGTTAGTGAATTTAATGGCCGAGGAATTAAATAATGATGAATATTTAATTAAAATAATAAATTAAATAATATATTTAATTCTGAAATAATCAGAATTGGCTGAAATGGCGATATGGTGTGAACCGGATCATCTGGGATATATAATTCAGTTTAAAATTGAATTTGAATAACGAATATATTCAATCGTCGACAGTTGAAAGTATAGTTTATAATATAATTATAAACGAGCTCGAAATGGCGCAGCAGTTCGTAAATTGGCGATTCGAACTTCAACTGAATGTACAGGATTCGTTTTAAATCGGATTTCTGTGAAACAAGAAACGTGTGGAGCTGGTGCAGTATATCTTTCTAGTAGAAGAGAAAAATCAGGATTTCCTCCTGTAGATTTTGAGAGATGTCCAAATCAAATTTTAAAATAGTCGCTATAGAATCGTTTATCGACCGTATCGGTTTATTCGATATAACTAGAGCTCGGGTTTGAATTTAGACAAGGTTCTTTTGGGACATAGCGATAATTTAATTTTTAGAATTTTATGGAATTTTTAATTAATTGAATAGGCAACTTTTTATTTGGAGTATTTTGCACCCCATAATCAACATTTTGAGGATTCAAAATATGAGGTTATCTACCGGTATTATTATATTTTTGGAACCAGGGCACATTGTTTAGCACGATAATAGATTTATATCTGCCCAAAATAGTCTGTAGTTGAATGGGATTACATGCAGCGGAGTTTCACTTAACTTCTTGAACTTAAAACAAAATATACACCAAAGTTTAACTTTAAATCCGCAACTGGTCCCCTTTAATATTATGTGTAGTAAATCAAATGGACATAAAGGTGGTACGTTTTCTTCTCTCTTCCACCCAAATTTTCGTCACAATGCATGGACACAAAAAAGGGCCTCGTGTACAAACAGTCACCTCGCGTTAGCCTACCAAAAATCTTAGTATACTTTACTTAAAACCTTAACACTCCACATACATATAAATACCCATCCAATAGTACCCGTCTCTTTCCTTTTTGCTCAAAACCAATACCGTGACTTTCAAATGGCAAAAACGTGGTGCTGCGTTGGGAAGGACTAAAACGAGGGCAGGGGTCTTAGAAGAAATGGGAAGCATGCGGAAATGGAAGGGGATTCATGAAAGTGGAGTTCGAACAGGATACTGGAGTTGGGTTCGTGAACTCCTGGAGGAAGAATGAAAGGTGAATGGAGCGGTGTTAGTGTTCGAAATGGCCTGGTTACTGTCGAAGTGAAACAGGGTGTGCGAAGTGATAAATGGCCGGGGTTTGATGAGTTCTGAAAGGTGAGCATTTCGGTGAGGAAAGTTGGAGTGGTAGGTCTGTGTGTTGCCGTGAATAAGGCCTGAGGATGAGGGGAGAAACTGCGGGTCTTAAGGGATGGTGGAGATGAAATGTAAATGGGGAGTGTTGAGGAGCGGGTTCGGGTGTGTTACCGGAGCTGGAGGTAGCATTTAAAGTTTGCTGAAAATCGGTTGTAAGAAGGGGACGGGATTTTTGTACGGGGAAAGAAGGTGAATTGAAAAAAAAAAACCAGGACGTGGGTTCTCGGTGTTCACAAATGAAAGGTGGGCCGATTTTCTCCAATGGTAAAGCCCAGAGTGTAAAAAAATAAAAAAAAAAAAAACAAAAGAAGAAAAAAATAATAAAGGGGTTTATGGATTTTCTGAAATGGGGGTGGTGAGCGAATGGGCCAGAGAGGTTTGGGCGGGTTTGATAGAGAGAAGGTGGGCTTGGGCCGACAAAAGAAAAGCTAGAAGCCCAGCTGATAAAAATAGTTTTAATTTAATTTAAATTATCGTATAAACTTGAAAATTCAATATCTTAGTCGTATGTGATCAGAAATTCGCAAACTGGGATCCATCAGGATCGTATGGACGAACACTATACGATGGAACTGACTGGAAGTCCATCAGAGCTCGTTACAATTTATCGCAAAATAAATTGTCCGTCTGAATCAAGCGATGGTTATCGTTATTAACGATGATCGTCCAATGTGAGTAAATCTCACTAACTCTGAACACTTTTTAATTTCATGTTGTATTGTTAGAACTGTTAAATATTGTTTGATTGACTGTGTATTGACTGTTTGATTGAACTGCTAGTCAGTTAGTTAAATTTCTATATTGATTCTGTTTAACAGAATATATCATATGGAACCGAAAGTGATGTTATCTATATTGTTTAACATCTGTGATGCAGGGAAACAGGTTGGAGGAATCCGACTGGATTCCTCAACATTTATTTTACTGTTTTCATATATTGTGATATATGATGTGTTATATGATCTGTTATGGATTATGGGTGTTGGAATGATGTTGATCATTTTTATTCGATATTTTAAATATCATAAAAGACCCTGGGATGTAAAAAGAATTATTTCAATGTATATTGAAATAAAGGGATTTTTATAAAATCAACAGATTTTATAAAAGGAAATATTTCGAAAGTAAATAAAAGGGAAAAATGTTTTTAAAACGAATAGAGTTTTATAAAAGGGAAATCATTTGTAAAGTGAAGAACTGTTACTAAAAGTAAATCTTTATAAATGAATAGTTTATTCGAATAAAAGTAAAGGAGCTAATCGATGTTAGTTTGATCAATTAGAGTTAAAGTTAAAAAGGAGCTAATCAATGTTAGTTTAATCGATTAGAGTAAAAGAAAAAGGAGCTAATCGATGTTAGTTTAATCGATTAGAGTTAAAGCAAGGGAGTTAATCGATGTTAGTTTAATCGATTAGAGTTAAAGCAAAGGAGCTAATCGATGTTAGTTTTAATCAATTAGAGTTAAAGTAAAAAGAGTAAATCGAATATAGTTTATTCGAATAGAAGCAAATGAGTTAATCGAATATAGTTTATTCGAATAGAAGCAAATGAGTTAATCGTATATAGTTTATTCGAATAGAAGCAAATGAGTTAATCGAATATAGTTTAAGTCGAATAGAAGCAATTGAGTTAATCAAATATAGTTTTTTCGAAGAAAGCAAAAGGAGTTATCGAATATAGTTTATTCGAAAGGAGTTAAGTGAAATGAGTTAATCCAATAGTGTAAATCGAATAGAGTTAAGCGAAAAGAGTAAATCGAATATAGCTATTCGAAGGAAGGTTAAGTAAGGAAGTTAGTTAAAGGGATATAAAGTGAACTTTGACTATTTCAAAGTTAGAAATGTTGTTCAGTTAAGGTCTGAGAGGTAGTTCTACCCCAACTTGATTGGCTTCGTTTTTAACTAAGGAACAGTTAAGGTTCGGCAGTAAAGAAAATGGTTTGAGTTGGCATCGCGATGGTTTGTTTAAACATCTGTCTAAGTCCAATGAAGAGGCTTTGGAAATGTTTTCCAAATAAGAAACCAGAAATGTTTTCTAATGAAGAAAACAAGAAATGGAAATGTTTTCCATTGTTAATAACGTATATTTTCCAAATCTAGAAAATAAGAAATATTGAATATAGGGAAACAGGAGATAAGTAAATTTATGAAATAAGGAGATGAATGTTCAATGATGTTTGATCGATATAATTTCCATTTGGAAATAATATCGTTGTTTGCACACTTGTTTTATTCGATAGTTAAATCACAGACTATCGAAGTTTTGACCATTTTAACGTTGTTAATATGGAGAGACCGGTTGGATTATTATCCAAAGAACCACTCTGTATTGGCTTAAGCGTTGCGAAATCATATATGCCAAAGGAAATTGAAGACGGAGTTATGCAAGGGCTATCCTGTTTACAGAATAGTGCCTTCGGTTCATCCTGTTCCTGGATGACTTGTATGGACGGATGTCTGACAGAGTATTTCCAGACGATCACGTAAATTGATTTCTCCAACTGTACCAAGAGTGGAAGCGAAGAAGGAAACTTCTTTAGCTAACACATAATGTATGGTTGAGGACATCAATCGGTGATTTGATGGATTTGATGATGTGACATTCAAAGTGAATCTGGTATGATGATAAAGCGTAGCTTCTAGCCTCATCATCCGGTAAATGACAGAAATTGGGCAGGCAGCATGGCTAAGTCAGTCGCACCGAAGTAGGGTGTATAATCACCTGATCTAGAGTTTCATTTACTTCTAAAAATCTATTGTTGATGTTGTCCCATTCGGGAAACAGTTGTTGATCCCAACTGTTGGTGATATACATTCGATACGCTCAAGCGAAATGAGTGGTCGGTCATGTGTGGCCGGGTTGCAAGATGTTCTTGTTGAACCCAGTGTATTCCTCTCTAGAGGTACACGAGCGAAAGGTGGTTCCATACCTTGTCATAGTTGGAAATCCATTACCCAATACGTGCTTGCGGTTTTGATTGTATATTATATATGTAGAACGTGAGATGAAAGCGTTTCTGCTAGATGATTATATATATACTGTGGTTGATAGACATTATTATAATATCAAAAAGGTTTTTGATATAAAGATATTTTGGATTCTCATAAGTGAAAAACCCGTTCCGTTATGCGGCGTGGTCTTATGAGATATCGTTTACTTGTTCGAACTGTTTTTAAACTGTTTTACTCATACTAGTCTCATGACTGACCCGGAGTTTATTTTGTTGTCTTCCCTAAACTCTTGGGTGCCTAAATTTGTACGGGCAGTCAAGTAGTCGGGATTTTTCAGATATACTGGAAGAGCTAGAGCAGGAGGCTTCAGGATCATATAGTTATAGTTTATTTCCGCTGTGTTGTAAGTATTGTACTCTGATAATGTATTGTATACATATAATGATTTATTTCAAGGATATGTTATCTATTATATGTTATTCGTTCCGCTGTGAGATTCGTGTTACTCTGAGGTTGTGTTCTTCTTCTTCTTCTATTCTAAGTTTCTATCTTATCTTTCCTCACCCTCTAATTTCTTTCACTAATTACCAGGATTTTTCGGTGTTTTGGTTATCGACATCGTGTTTATGTCGATAACCAGAGTCTCTCGAAATCCGGGTCATTACAGTTGGTATCAGAGCTTAAGTTAAGAATTACTTGGCTTTGTGGCGTGACTCGGTAGAGATAGGGTTAGCAATACCCTAGACTGAGATTGAGTGTATATATATGAGTGAACGTATTTGTTATTAATATAAAAATTTGTTTTATATTGTGGAGATTCATCGGTTGAGTCGTTTATGAGTTCTGGTCGATCAGTTTGATCCACTGTATCGGTAGGAGTTACTAAACACTTGAATACGATGGGTCGGCATGATATGTTTTGAAAAGAGGGTAAATGAAAATAGTTTACCCAACGTATATTTTGATATATATTGGATATATTGGTTGTTATTATAATCGAGTAAGATTATAAATTAAATGGTTATGTAAATAACCAATCAGAATTCATTTAAGTGAAATACGTGAAATCAGATGAGTTAAATATGAAATTTAAACCAGAAATTGAATTAAAACTCTGAAGAATTGGATAAGGGTTTGTAAATGGATTTGAATTGAAAATAAGGAAAATTTAAGATCCTGGGAGATTTTAAATTGTTTTACAAGCAGTGTGAATTGTATTTTGAAATGAATTTCAAAGTGGAAATGTTTAGAAATGGTTTTATAGTATTGAACTCACTTCGATCGCTGGAAAATAGATTCTGATGATGACAGTTGCATCATCAGTATTAATTTTCGAGTTGAAAGTGACGAATTACTACCAGAGATACTGTTTTGAATTTGTTTTGGGAAAGACAAGTTGTGTTGAATTTCAAAATAGAATTTAAAATATAGAATTTGAATTTTGAAATAGATTTGAAATATTGACTTGTTTTAAAAGAAATAAAACGAGAAGTTCCTTTATAAACGAAGTTTATAAATAGTTCTTTTATAAACGAAGTTTATAAATAGTTCTTTTATAAACGAAGTTTATAAAATGAAGTGAAAAGAATTATCATTGGATAATTCAGAAATAAAAAAAATACAAGTATGAAATTGAAAGGGAAATCTATTTTCCAAAGGTAGAAATATCGATTTCAAAAGGAATTGAAACCGAGACCTATTTAAAGGAATTTGAATAAAGGAAGTTCAAACATAGGATTTGAATATAGAAAATTCAAAGGGGATTTGAATAAAGAGAATTCAAATAGAAATTGAATATAGAAATTCAAAGGGAGTTTGAATATATGAAATTCAATGGAAGTGATATAGAATTTGAATATAGAAATTCAAATGGCGTTTCGATATAGAAAATATAAGAGATTTCAAATATAGGATTTGAATATCGAAAGTGAAATGAAATTTGAATGTAGAGGATTCAAATAGAATTGAAAATTAAATTTGAATGTAGAGGATTCAAATAGAATTGAAAATGAAATTTGAATGTAGAGGATTCAAATAGAATTGAAAATGAAATTTGAATGTAGAGGATTCAAATAGAATTGAAAAGGAAATTTGAATAAAGAAGATTCAAATAGAATTGAATTTGAAATTTGAATATAGAAGATTCAAAGGGAATTGAAATGAAATAAAGAGAATTCAAATAGATTTGAATATAGAAATTCAAATGGAGTTTGAAAATAGATTTGAATAATGAAATTCATATATGGAATTTGAATAAGTGAATTGAAATGAAATTCAAATATAGAATTTGAATAAGAGAATCGAAATGGAATTTGAATATAGGAAATTCAAATAGAATTGAAATGGAATTCAATTAGTTGATAAACAAGTTAAACTTATATTTGAACATGTATATTCAAATAAAAAGGTGAAATAGTTAAACCAGTTAATTAGCCATTAGTAAATGGATCTTGAATTGAAGTTGAACTTTAGATAGGCAAAGGGGACTGGTAAATTTATATTTGAAATCGAATATAGAACTTAAATTAGAAATTTGGATTCAAATTAGTTAATAAGTAAGTTAAAATATATTTGAACATGTTATACTCAAATATGAAGGTGAAATGGGCAAACCAGTAAATTGAAAATAACTTAACGAACTAAGTTAAAACGATTGGATTAAGTTGAAATGAATTAGAAATGTATGGATATACATGAGACAGGTTTGGAATAAGGTATGAAGGTATATAAATAGAATGCTCGACGAAAAGGTATGTATTTAATTCATATATGAGATTTTGCGCCGTACCGGCTAGCCGCTTGGCTTTTTCTTTTTCTTTTGGATTGGTGAGGGCCATGGGAGGCTATTTGAAATATCCCGATGCTCCTGATACAAAGGAGGTTATGGCGAATTTTTCCTGGAATTTAAGGAGTTAGAATATTTTTAAGAAGTTTGATAGTTAGAAATCAACGTATCGATATATATATAGAAATCGATAAGGAAACGAACTTAGAAATAGAATAGTAAAATCAAAAAGGAAGACAAGGAATAAAGTCTAGTAAGAATAGAAAGAGAAAGCGTATACGTGTTTAAAAGTGAATCAGTAGTTGTACGGTATTGATTATTCGAATAAGTAGTCATATCTGTTTTGATGTTTTAAATGTTATTCAGTCAAGGTCTGAGAGGTAGTTATACCCCAACTTGATTGATTTCATTATTAACAAATAAATAGTAAGATTTCAGGCTCGAAGATCAATGTTGAATAAGAGTTAATTGAATATAGTATTTGGATTGTCGTAACGATGTTTTACACAACATCCGTTTTAACCCAAATAAGTGTAAGCTTGGAAATATAATAAAGAATATTTCCTAAGTATAGAAATAAATGAGAGCGGAAAAGAGATAAGTAATTGGAATATTTTCCAATTATAAATAGCACATATTTTCTAAAAGTTTAGAAAATGAAGGAAGGCGATATTCGGAAATGTTTTCTAAATAACATAAAAGGCCAATACGGTTATTGAAAATATTTGGTTAACAAATATTGATAAAGAAATAGAGAAGTGATTTAACTAATGGAATATTAATTAGGGGCTCAGTGACATGTTCAAAAGGGAAATTTGATTTTTGAAAAGAGTAAACTGTTTGAAAACTCCCAGGGAAAGACTGTTTAAATTAAAAACAAATTTAACAGAAATTTGTGAAAGCAAATTTGAATTAAAAGTAATGCCAGTAAAGTGGTAACTGAGATTGAATTTGAATGATATCGAGACAAATTGGATTTGGGGGATTCAAATTTGAAGTGTAATTTGATAACCAAGTTAAGATTTGGGAATCGAGAATGAAACTCGAGTTTGAAATGATACTTGGTTTGGATATAAACGAATGGTTGTGTTGGAAATAAAACTGATTTGGAGTTTGATTGACACGACATTGGTATATGCTGAATCGATAGCAGATGTGAGGGATATAACGATATGCCCGACAAAAAGGTACAAGTTTATAATATATATTGGGTATGAGATTTTGATGAGCCGAATTGGCAAGCTGCTTGGCTGTTTGTTTTTCTTTTTGGATGGAGATGGCCCAGAGAGGCGAGTGGTGGTTTGACGTATTGACCAGTACAAAGGAGGTGCTGGCGAAATCTTTCAAAGAGTTAAGGTGTTAGAAAATTTTCAGATTTTTTTTTTTGAAAATTTTCGTTGATAATAATTAATTAATAATTTAATTGAAACTAAATTGGTTCAGTTGAAACTGAAGTTAAGAAGTGAACAAATATGTTCTAACCAGTCGATAGGGTCGTCCTCTACTTCTAGCAATTTCGAGGACGAAATTATTTTAAGTGGGGAAGATTGTAATGACCCGCATTGGTAGAGGTATTAGAATTAATTTATTTAATTATATAAATGGTGGGTTAGTGAATTTAATGGCCGAGGAATTAAATAATGATGAATATTTAATTAAAATAATAAATTAAATAATATATTTAATTCTGAAATAATCAGAATTGGCTGAAATGGCGATATGGTGTGAACCGGATCATCTGGGATATATAATTCAGTTTAAAATTGAATTTGAATAACGAATATATTCAATCGTCGACAGTTGAACGTATAGTTTATAATATAATTATAAACGAGCTCGAAATGGCGCAGAAGTTCGTAAATTGGCGATTCGAACTTCAACTGAATGTACAGGATTCGTTTTAAATCGGATTTCTGTGAAACAAGAAACGTGTGGAGCTGGTGGAGTATATCTTTCTAGTAGAAGAGAAAAATCAGGATTTCGTCGTGTAGATTTTGAGAGATGTCCAAATCAAATTTTAAAATAGTCGCTATAGAATCGTTTATCGACCGTATCGGTTTATTCGATATAACTAGAGCTCAGGTTTGAATTTAGACAAGGTTCTTTTGGGACATAGCGATAATTTAATTTTTAGAATTTTATCGGAATTTTTAATTAATTAAATAAGCAACTTTTTTACTTGGAGTATTTTGCACCCCATAATCAACATTTTGAGGTTTCAAAATATGAGGTTATCTACCGGTATTATTATATTTTTGGAACCAGGGCACATTGTTTAGCACGATAATAGATTTATATCTGCCCAAAATAGTCTGTAGTTGAATGGGATTACATGCAGCGGAGTTTCACTTAATTCTTGAACTTAAAACAAAATATACACCAAAGTTTAACTTTAAATCCGCAACTGGTCCCCTTTAATATTATGTGTAGTAAATCAAATGGACATAAAGGTGGTACGTTCTCTTCTCTCTTCCCCCCAAATTTTCCTCACAATGCATGGACACAAAAAAGGGCCTCGTGTACAAACAGTCACCTCGCGTTAGCCTACCAAAAATCTTAGTATACTTTACTTAAAACCTTAACACTCCACATACATATAAATACCCATCCAATAGTACCCGTCTCTTTCCTTTTTGCTCAAAACCAATACCGTGACTTTCAAATGGCAAAAACGTGGTGCTGCGTTGGGAAGGACTAAAACGAGGGCAGGGGTCTTAGAAGAAATGGGAAGCATGCGGAAATGGAAGGGGATTCATGAAAGTGGATTTCGAACAGGATACTGGAGTTGGGTTCGTGAACTCCTGGAGGAAGAATGAAAGGTGAATGGAGCGGTGTTAGTGTTCGAAATGGCCTGGTTACTGTCGAAGTGAAACTGGGTGTGCGAAGTGATAAATGGCCGGGGTTTGATGAGTTCTGAAAGGTGAGCATTTCGGTGAGGAAAGTTGGAGTGGTAGGTCTGTGTGTTGCCGTGAATAAGGCCTGAGGATGAGGGGAGAAACTGCGGGTCTTAAGGGATGGTGGAGATGAAATGTAAATGGGGAGTGTTGAGGAGCGGGTTCGGGTGTGTTACCGGAGCTGGAGGTAGCATTTAAAGTTTGCTGAAAATCGGTTGTAAGAAGGGGACGGGATTTTTGTACGGGGAAAGAAGGTGAATTGAAAAAAAAAACCAGGACGTGGGTTCTCGGTGTTCACAAATGAAAGGTGGGCCGATTTTCTCCAATGGTAAAGCCCAGAGTGTAAAAAAATAAAAAATAAAAAAAACAAAAGAAGAAAAAAATAATAAAGGGGTTTATGGATTTTCTGAAATGGGGGTGGTGAGCGAATGGGCCAGAGAGGTTTGGGCGGGTTTGATAGAGAGAAGGTGGGCTTGGGCCGACAAAAGAAAAGGTAGAAGCCCAGCTGATAAAAATAGTTTTAATTTAATTTAAATTATCGTATAAACTTGAAAATTCAATATCTTAGTCGTATGTGATCAGAAATTCGCAAACTTGGATCCATCAGGATCGTATGGACGAACACTATACGATGGAACTGACTGGAAGTCCATCAGAGCTCGTTACAATTTATCGCAAAATAAATTGTCCGTCTGAATCAAGCGATGGTTATCGTTATTAACGATGATCGTCCAATGTGAGTAAATCTCACTAACTCTGAACACTTTATAATTTCATGTTGTATTGTTAGAACTGTTAGATATTGTTTGATTGACTGTGTATTGACTGTTTGATTGAACTGCTAGTCAGTTTGTTAAATTTCTATATTGATTCTGTTTAACAGAATATATCATATGGAACCGAAAGTGATGTTATCTATATTGTTTAACATCTGTGATGCAGGGAAACAGGTTGGAGGAATCCGACTGGATTCCTCAACATTTATTTTACTGTTTTCATATATTGTGATATATGATGTGTTATATGATCTGTTATGGATTATGGGTGTTGGAATGATGTTGATCATTTTTATTCGATATTTTAAATATCATAAAAGACCCTGGGATGTAAAAAGAATTATTTCAATGTATATTGAAATAAAGGGATTTTTATAAAATCAACAGATTTTATAAAAGGAAATATTTCGAAAGTAAATAAAAGGGAAAAATGTTTTTAAAACGAATAGAGTTTTATAAAAGGGAAATCATTTGTAAAGTGAAGAACTGTTACTAAAAGTAAATCTTTATAAATGAATAGTTTATTCGAATAAAAGTAAAGGAGCTAATCGATGTTAGTTTAATCGATTAGAGTTAAAGTTAAAATGGAGCTAATCAATGTTAGTTTAATCGATTAGAGTAAAAGAAAAAGGAGCTAATCGATGTTAGTTTAATCGATTAGAGTTAAAGCAAAGGAGTTAATCGATGTTAGTTTAATCGATTAGAGTTAAAGCAAAGGAGCTAATCGATGTTAGTTTTAATCAATTAGAGTTAAAGTAAAAAGAGTAAATCGAATATAGTTTATTCCAATAGAAGCAAATGAGTTAATCGAATATAGTATATTCGAATAGAAGCAAATGAGTTAATCGAATATAGTTTATTCGAATAGAAGCAAATGAGTTAATCGATTATAGTTTAAGTCGAATAGAAGCAATTGAGTTAATCAAATATAGTTTTTTCGAAGAAAGTAAAAGGAGTTATCGAATATAGTTTATTCGAAAGGAGTTAAGTGAAATGAGTTAATCCAATAGTGTAAATCGAATAGAGTTAAGCGAAAAGAGTAAATCGAATATAGCTATTCGAAGGAAGGTTAAGTAAGGAAGTTAGTTAAAGGGATATAAAGTGAACTTTGACTATTTCAAAGTTAGAAATGTTGTTCAGTTAAGGTCTGAGAGGTAGTTCTACCCCAACTTGATTGGCTTCGTTTTTAACTAAGGAACAGTTAAGGTTCGGCAGTAAAGAAAATGGTTTGAGTTGGCATCGCGATGGTTTGTTTAAACATCTGTCTAAGTCCAATGAAGAGGCTTTGGAAATGTTTTCCAAATAAGAAACCAGAAATGTTTTCTAATGAAGAAAACAAGAAATGGAAATGTTTTCCATTGTTAATAACATATATTTTCCAAATCTAGAAAATAAGAAATATTGAATATAGGGAAAACTGGAGATAAGTAAATTTATGAAATAAGGAGATGAATGTTCAATGATGTTTGATCGATATAATTTCCATTTGGAAATAATATCGTTGTTTGCACACTTGTTTTATTCGATAGTTAAATCACAGACTATCGAAGTTTTGACCATTTTAACGTTGTTAATATGGAGAGACCGGTTGGATTATTATCCAAAGAACCACTCTGTATTGGCATAAGCGTTGCGAAATCATATATGCCAAAGGAAATTGAAGACGGAGTTATGCAAGGGCTATCCTGTTTACAGAACAGTGCCTTCGGTTCATCCTGTTACTGGATGACTTGTATGGACGGATGTCTGACAGAGTATTTCCAGACGATCACGTATATTGATTTCTCCAACTGTACCAAGAGTGGAAGCGAAGAAGGAAACTTCTTTAGCTAACACATAATGTATGGTTGAGGACATCAATCGGTGATTTGATGGATTTGATGATGTGACATTCAAAGTGAATCTGGAATGATGATAAAGCGTAGCTTCTAGCCTCATCATCCGGTAAATGACAGAAATCGGGCAGGTAGCATGGCTAAGTCGGTCGCACCGAAGTAGGGTGTATAATCACCTGATCTAGAGTTTCATTTACTTCTAAAAATCTATTGTTGATGCTGTCCCATTCGGGAAACAGTTGTTGATCCCAACTGTTGGTGATATACATTCGATACGCTCAAGCGAAATGAGTGGTCGGTCATGTGTGGCCGGGTTGCAAGATGTTCTTGTTGAACCCAGTGTATTCCTCTCTAGAGGTACACGAGCGAAAGGTGGTTCCATACCTTGTCATAGTTGGAAATCCATTACCCAATACGTGCTTGCGGTTTTGATTGTATACTATATATGTAGAACGTGAGATGAAAGCGTTTCTGCTAGATGATTATATATATACTATGGTTGATAGACATAATTATAATATCAAAAAGGTTTTTGATATAAAGATATTTTGGATTCTCATAAGGGAAAAACCCGTTCCGTTATGCGGCGTGGTCTTATGAGATATCGTTTACTTGTTCGAACTGTTTTTAAACTGTTTTACTCATACCAGTCCCATGACGGACCCGGAGTTTATTTTGTTGTCTTCCCTAAACTCTTGGGTGCCTAAATTTGTACGGGCAGTCAAGTAGTCGGGATTTTTCAGATATACTGGAAGAGCTAGAGCAGGAGGCTTCAGGATCATATAGCTATAGTTTATTTCCGCTGTGTTGTAAGTATTGTACTCTGATAATGTATTGTATACATATAATGATTTATTTCAAGGATATGCTATCTATTATATGTTATTCGTTCCGCTGTGAGATTCGTGTTACTCTGAGGTTGTGTTCTTCTTCTTCTTCTATTCTAAGTTTCTATCTTATCTTTCCTCACCCTCTAATTTCTTTCACTAATTACCAGGATTTTTCGGTGTTTTGGTTATCGACATCGTGTTTATGTCGATAACCAAAGTCTCTCGAAATCTGGGTCATTACAAACCCGGCCCACACATGACCGACCACTCATTTCGCTTGAGTGTATCGAATGTATATCACCAACGGTTGGGCTCAAACCACCGTTTCCCGAAAAGGGACAACATCGAAATAGATTAAAGAAGTAAAAGGAATTTCTCTAGATAGGTGATTATACACCCTAATGGGAGCGACCCACATAGCCATGTTGCCTGTCCGATTTTTGTCATTTCCTGGTTGTGAGGCTTGAGGCTATGTCTAACATTTAAACATCTGGCCACCATACACTTTGAATCCCACATCGTCAATCCCGTTAAATCACTAGTTGCACTTCCCAAAAATATTAAGGGTATAAAAGCTAAGAGAAATGAATTTCTCCGCCACCAGACGTAATACCTTGAAAAGATTGTCTTATGTGACCGTTAGGAATACTTTTTAAGACATTCGTCCATACAAGTTGTCCTGGGACTGGACAAACATAACAGCTCTTGAATTTCACTCCGTCTTCGATTATTTTCAGCATAATCTAATTCGCGATGCCTATATCTATATGGAGTGGTTTTCGGATATTAAATCCAAACGGTCCCTCCGTATTGACAAATGATGGTAAAAATCTTTGATAGCCGGTGTTTTAACTATCAAAGGAAAAATAAACATCCATCAAACAATCCCACCCTCACTAGCCCTTTCTAATATTTCATTTTTAATTCATTTTCCTAGTGAATTCTATATATATCATTATATCGATTTCTATTATCGAAATTTCTTAAAAATATTTTAACTCCTTAAATTTCCAGAAAAAATCGCCATAACCTCCTTTGTACCGGCGAATATTTCAAACCTCAACTCGCCTCTCTAGGCCCTTTCCATTCAAAAGAAAACAAAAGCCAAGTGGCTTGCCGATTCGGCGCATAAATCCTTATATTGAAATTTAAACATGTACCTTTTTGTTGGGCACTTAAATTACAACCTTTATACTCTCTTCATAACTTCATCCCATACCTGCCTTACAATTTACTCAACCATTCACAATTTATAATCAATTCAAAGCTTTAATATTTTAATCGCATCCTCTTTAACGCTTTATTTCCAGTTTACCCCTTTTTACTTAATCCACTTTCAGTTTGAACCTCTCCCGTTTAAATATACTTTCATTCGCTTATATATATATATATATAAGTCGAATTCCATCCCAATGTCAAATTCCAAAATTTGATTCAAGTTCCATATTCAGATTTCCCAATTCAAATAACAAATTTTGAATCACTTCAATAAAGTTAAATTCAGCCAAAACTATAGTAACTAATTTCAAAGAAATTAGTTAATTTCATTCGATACTTAAAAATCCGATCTTTTATCCCAAAAATCACTTCGTCTACTCCACTGGAGTTTATATTTAATTTATGACTCAAATCTGGATTTTTACTATTGGAAATTCGAATTTTTATTCACTCAACATCCTTAAATTGTATTTAATAAACTGTTATGGCTTAAAACAATTATAGTGCTGTTTTTATGAAAATTTGATTTTGACATAACTCAAAATTTATACGATGAAATCTAGATTTTTCTTTCCCATTAGAAAACTATTATTCAATGGGTCCGTGCGTTTCTTATTTCATCAAATTCTGACTTATATTGAGTTCGGTATACTCAATTGAAGTTCGAAATGCCAAATTGCGAACTACCGCGCCGCGGCGATTTCGTTTTAATTAAATTAAATATAAACGTTTAAACTTCGTTTATTAGTAAATTTCAACACCATTTCAATATTTTAAAATAAACCAGCTATCCGAATCGATTTCTCCAACTCGTCGATTCCTTTATGCCACATTCATAACTCGGTTATGAATTGATTCAAAACTAAATTTTATATTCAATTCAAACTTCCTCGGATACGAATTATTTTATAAAAATTTGATATAATTGAATTTCAATTATAAATTTCCTTTATGGAGAAAATCAATTTATTCAACACCTTTACCATTACAAACTAATATCATCCCTTGATAATAGTGAAGTCGTTCAAGTTGGGGTATTTTATTTACCTCTCATACCTTGATCGACAACGTTCTTATCTAGAGACAGATAAAAGTTTGTAATACAACACTTGGTTTACACCTCACCTTTTATTCCATTTCTTACATTTGGAATCTATTTTCCAAATTACTCGATGAAAATTATTTCATCATATTTATAAACGTTGTTTATAAATTTGCTTCTTTATTAGATTCAACTTCCATCTAAATAATCTATTGAAACTCGATTTCTATTTTGGAATATTTGATTTCTCTTTTGAATCTCAATTTTATTTGAAATTACTTAATACCCACAACTTATATTTCTATTTTCATATTAAAACTTAAATTTACATTTAATACAATTCCAATATCTTCTAAAATAAAATTCAATTCTACGTATTCGACATAGTCAAGTTAAAATCATAAATCCGTGTTGATTTATTTAAATTTAGTTTACATTCCGAATATCGGAATAAATTTCATCGTTTCCTTTTTGAAACGATTTCAAGTTATAAATCTCTTTTAAATTCAAATTTGAATTTAAATGCCCAAATTATTTCATGATAATTATCCCCTTCTCTTTATAACATCATTTATAAATTTTACTTCTTGTTTTAAATATTTACAACAAGCTTGTATTCCATATTCTATTTGAGATCAAATTTCTACTTCGAAGGATAAATTTCCTTCTTTAAATCCCTTACTTGAAATCAAAGTTTAATATTATCATCTGATAATATTTCTTTCTATTTATAAATAGCGTTTATAATTCCAGCAACTTGTTTTTATTTTAAAAACAAGTTAATATTACCCAATTTATTCGAAATACCATTTCTATTTCGAAAAGTACAATTTCCCTTTCTTTTCCATTAAAAAAAATCCCTTTTAAATTCATACCTGGATTTAAATAAATTATCCAATAAAATTCCCTTCTTTTATTTATGAAAATCATTTATAAATAACACTTCTTGTTTTTAAATATTACAACCAGTTTCCGATTTCAAATCCCATTTCTATTTTCGGAAAATAATTTTCCTTTTCTAAATTAACACTTGAGTTTGCATTTCAAAATTATCCAATGATAATTTTTCTACTCAATTATAAACATCGTTCATAAATTCAACTACTTGTTTTTATTTCTAAAACAAGTTAATATTTTCCTAGCCAAATCTGAAATTCAATTTCTATTCGGAAAAATATAATTTTTCCTTTTTAAATCTAAAAATCCCTTTTATGATATTTTTAAATATAAATATCCAGGACCAATGATATTTAATCATCCAAATACACAAAACATCAATCTAATTCAACATACCACACACACGTAAACATGTGAACAACAATAAATAAATTTGAGGAATCCGGTTGGATTCCTCCAACCTGTTTTCCCTGCATCCACAGATGTTAGTCACATAAATAATACCAATCCTGCTTCAAGGCAGGATATCGCGGTATAAAAGGGGATCCACTTATATACGTGGGCGTAGGGTCATCCGCCAATGATACTGCGCGCATTCGCTAATAATACTGCCGGAAATATCCAATAACCACAATAATTCAACAATTCATTCATGCACTCATGCAACCAACAAATTTATTTTTAAAAATAAATAAATATAAAATTGTGAGTGAGATTTACTCACCTGAATTTATTTGCCGAATTTTCCTACAAATTTCCAAATCGTCTTAGCTATGAGTTTTCTTGAGTCGACTATCTTGAACCTGACCGCTATGCCAACTCCTAATGAATTTTTTTTAAAAAAATTTAACCTTTCCTTGATTCCGTACTTAACGATCGGTTTTTTATTTATTTACATGATCTACTAACATAAATAAATTAATTATTATTTGTATTTAAATTTCAAAAAAAAAAACATATACCTTATTTCCTGAACACTAGGAAGCATACTCAAATATTGTCAATCCACTTCGCTGAAAATAGCCCTAAAATCCTTCATTCTCCACTTCGGCATTCCTGCAAACAACTCATAGTCGACTTCCCTTCCGTCCTACACCATCCAGACCAACTCCACCTGTAGTTCAGACTGCCTGAATCACCATCCAAAATCCCAGACCCAATTTGTAACGACCCGTGATTTTGGCCGTCGGATATTTAATTTAATTTATGTATTTTAAATATTATATTGGAGATATTAATGGAATTTAATATTTAATTCGTTATTTAAAACGAAGTTTGAACGTTACATATTTATATAATTATAAATCGAGTTTGAAAATGGCGTGCAGTTTGTAAATTGGAGTTTTGAACTTCAACTGAGAATGCAGGATCCGATATAAGTCGGATTTCTGTGAAACAAGAAACACTGGAAGCGTGTTGACGATAATTTTCATATGAAAGAGAAAAATTCAGATTTCGTGTTATAATTTGAAAGTTATGGTCAAATCAAATTTTGGAAAAACGCTGTGGAAATCGTTATTTAAAATATCGACCTTTAAGATGGCCGTTTTGCAAACGGACTCAGATTTCGACGAAATCAGTTTCATTGGGATCGTAACGTTAAATTATTGTACGGTGGTGAATGGCGTGAAAAACCGGTGTCGTATGTGACCACGGTAGCCGTAAACGCCCGTTCAAATTCTATAGCGCGTAATTAAATTAATCGAGAGATATTTTCGTGTAACGTGAGCAGACGATCAAATTAGGCCACGAAACCAGTCCCGTTGAGTTCGTATCGTCGATTAGACTCAGAATAGGTATATAGTTTGTTATTTTTAGAGACCGGAAAATTTGGCGTTAAAAAGGGTGTTGCGGTGCGCAGTAAAAATAGCCTACCGGGGAAACAGTATCAGAATGCGACGAAACTCGTGCCGTTGGGTTGGTATTGGAAAATTATTTTAGGATTTCAAAGTTTCATGTTGATTAGAGGTATCTGGTCATCGGGAAAAATTTAAACGCGTGTTGATTTCCGGTTTTATAAAGGAATTTTTTTCAAACGACCTCGGATTTCGATGAAACTTGTTCCATTGGATCCGGAATGTTCTTTTACACTAAGATTAGCTTTTTTATCAGAAAACAGAAATTGTATGCGGTGATTTTTAACATAAATTCTCCACGACAAAAGCTTTGTACATTAAAATATTATTAAAAATCTATCCCTTTTTCTTTTGTCCCTTTTGATTACGTTAGTGGCTTCCTTGCTTGCGTCCAAATCACCTTCACCTTGCGCACCAAACAAAAGCTTGCATCCCAAACCTTTAATCCCTTGCATGCGAATCTATCCTATATGCTACGTGCTTCCTCACATGCCATGGTGAAGCATTTCAGCCTATCCGTAACATACATACAACCTTGAAGTAACATCACGCATAGAAAAATGGAACCGTGCCGACAAAGTTGTTTAAAAATAAATAAATAAATATATATATATATATATTTATATTACTTGCAAGCCAAACTAACGATACCTTGCTAACCACACAACCAAATTCCTTCCATCCCACGTCTTACCCTAGACTCTAATCTCTGCAGCTCTATACCCTAAAACGTGATGACCACGTATATTTCTTTATAAATACATTGTCTTCTCCTCATTTGTTTTTCAGAGATCATCAACGAAGTTGTACTCCTCAAAAGAACAGAAACCGCAACTCCATTCTCCCCACAAACACCGCACCTCCATTTCAAATAAAAAAAAGCAACGCTCCTTCTTTCGTTTTCTCGCTTCAGCAAGGGTGAAAACCGAAACAAGGAATTGGTGTGTGGTCTCAGTGAAGAACGCGGAAGCATAGTATGAGTTCGATGGTCTGTGCATTTCATTGTGAGGAGCTGGACACTAATGGGTACAAAGAGTAATTAGTTAGGTTGAAAAAAAGGGGAAAAGAAAGAGAAGACAGAAAGGAAACGCGGATCTAGGAAGAAAGAAAATGAGGTGAGCAAAGGGCGGGTATACTGGAAATAGAAGAAAGTGTGAAAAGAAGTGAGGGAACTATGGCATGAACAATAAAAGCCGTGAGTGGGAAGAATTCAAAAGGGGTTGCCCACGAAAAAAAAACACGTTGGCCTTATAGTGTGTTGATCAAAGCAAAACATGAGACTGTGAAGGACTGCAGGTGGGAATAACGGCTTCAACATGCAAGTGAAGCAAGGTAAAGCTCCATTCAATATGTAGCAGCAGGTATACACTAAATAATAATAATAAATTGTTGGTTTAAATCCGAAGTAGCATTTCATTAATTATTTAGGACAACGTTTGGATTACTTAATCATAGAAAAACAGAATGTACAAGTTTTAATAGGGTGTTTACTTCATACTCTGTATCACAATGAAATGTACACTTATAAACTAATCTGCCAGTTTAAGTATTAAACAAATGTAATCAATCAGATCCAGTTTCTCTACCCACGAATCAGTAATATATTAAAAAGTTATTAGTGGAGTTAGAGCTAAATTTATGGACCTCGACTATTATTTCTAAACAGGGTAAAATATCAAAAGGATCGACCGGTTAAAAATCTTAAAACGTACCCAATTGAGTTAATTAAAGCAATTAAGGAATTAACATATAATTAAATAGTGATTTGTTCAAATGTTAATAACATGAGCATATCATAACAGCATCGGACCAAACATAGGGCGTTAAAACCATACCGACGAACGTAACAGTATGGAGCTGGTTTAGTGGAAGAATGGAAACTCAAGGTGAGTTAAACTCACTCAGTTCTCTCCTTTTATATTTTATATAAGTAGGATTTTAAAATTGTGTGCTATGGTTGTTTGTTTGTTTGTTCGTTGTTGATTTTATATTCATATATGGACTGAAACGGTTGAATTAAACGTTCGTTTAATTGAGAACTAACCGTTATTTCTAACGATAAAATCCAATTGAGGTAATTTACCTCAGTGGTTACGTTTATAGGGATATAAACATTAATTTGTTGAATGCTTGAATTGCTGTTATTTGCCCAGTATTGTCTGTTGCAGTTATTATTGACTATTTAACTGTTTATGTTTAAATAGAAAACCGAATATTGATTGACCATTTGAACTGAATAATTTGAATTGTGATAACCATTGTTTTGCAGGGAATGACAGATTGGATAATATTGATAATGTTTATCAATATGGTAAAATTGTTTGTTATGAAATGTGAAATTAGTGTATATTTCACGGTTTGGTACTATAGTAGCCATTTGCCTCTTTAGTACCGTCGACTAAAAGGAATGACTTTTTGAAATCAATAGTATATAGATTTCAAAGATATAAATGTTTTCTTTTATATGGATTGAAATACAATTTTACTATAAAAATAAATAGTCGAGGTTAAGTTTACAATTTCTAAATATATATATAACTAATAGAAATGTAAGAGATTATTGTACCAAGGTTTAAACGAGATAAATTTATCATATTGACTATCTAAATGTCGAAATGATTTCGTAAAGACCTTAACGGTCGTAAAGGAAGTTTAAATGAAATTTCAAGATATTTTAATGGAATAATCGAATCGTGGATTTACGCGAATGTATAAAAGAGAATGAGAGGTAATATTATTGTAAGAAATGACCGTTTAGCAAACGGTGTTTTTAAATGATACGAAGTGTGATTAATTAACACTTCGTAAATAAGATTTACATGTCAACAGATTTGGAAATGAATAGTGATTTGGAAATGAGATTTCATATGACAAATGTAACACCCCGCCTCCGCCAGGGTCACTCGCAAAGGAATGCACTAGCTTTAGAGGGGCATTATTGGTAAATATGCACAGAAATATCACAAGACAGAACATTTAAAATAGCGGAAGTAAAATCAAACTTACATAACATGAATAAATAAGGTCTAAAGCCTTTTACATCAGAGTACATCAAAACCTGTCTTGCAATAGTAAAGAAGCATAAAGACTTTTTCATAAATTATTCCCCAAGTAAAAACAGTAAAGTAGCCATAGCCAAGAAAAGTCCAAGCCATCCATGATGACCTTCAAGCAGAAGAAGTCCGAACTAAACAGCAGTATTTCCTCCCTGTAACCTGGGGGGAAACGGAAGAAAAGAGGCGAAACAAAACGGGTCAGTCAAAAAGACTGAGTAAGCCCTATCTACTATTAGTATAAAAACTAGAAAAGTTAACTGTCATGAGAAACTGAGATGAACATAAGCATGATGACAAGATAGATAAGCTAAATCAAAATAATGACAGGATGAACTACTGAACTCAGATAAACTAAGGTGTCATGATAAATTACGATGTCAAGATAAAACATGGTATCCCATCGTCAGGTTCCTATCAAGTATAATATCCCCAAGATATCTGTAACATCCCATGGTATCAATCCTGTCTTTTAGCTCTGCACCTACCGTACTAGTATCCCCACCGTATCATGTGTTAACCATGAATGACCCTTACTCAAAAGTCGTGTAATGGTCTATGCCAACCTAATATATCGCATATATAGGTTACTCAACTCGTATGTTTTATTCCATGTAAATGTTCAGTCCCTTGCCGTAGACCATACGGGCTTTCCCATGAGATTCTATATTACTTTAACATAGTTCCATGCTCCTTAAGATCGTTTTGGATTGTCACCCTATATCTAACAAGGGTTTTTTTCAACATGAATCATTGTTTGTACAACTAGGACTTATGCTACCTAGGACTACTAGGGATTATGCTTACCTATTGCACGTTTTCGTATCTCGGTCTTGGTTCAACCACCCAGGGCCACTAGGATTTATGCTAACCGTCAACCGCGCCCTTTTTCCCACGCATTCATCGTGAATCGTTTTTCCATGACTGTATGCACATGTATCACATCGTGCCATCCGAGTCCTGTCACAGGGCAGACCAGGAAATACAGGACTCGGTCGGGAGCTTTCGATTTATCTGCCGATGCAGATGCTAAGGTCTGTTTTTTCTATACGTGGCTATGGTCCCACGAGACCACTCCCTCAACTAGCGAAAGACAAGACAGGATAAATCCTGTATGAGAACACACTACTGGCCAACCCACAATCCTAGCCTTACCGCAACCATAATTAGATAGCAATTATGGTCTATTGGGTGTTCTCTGCCTTTCCGTACGTACACGCTTGACCAAAGATGGTAGGTAGCCTGACGAAAATGCTATCTAGGGTACAACCGTGTATCGTCGACTATCCCCTATCCATCCCCGTCTTTAGGTCGCTCGTATAGCAACCAAGGCATACTCTTGGTTCTTCTAACGCAGACCTTAACCTCTCATGAGCCTAGTATGATCACCTGGCAGCTCATAGAGGGATACCAAGAATATCCTCACGTTCCCCGAAGCCGCTGCTTCGTTACCCAGTTCGCTGGAGCCTGTATCTAAATCAGATACTTGCTCCTACTCGTATACTTAAACGATGACCTACCGTATCAGGTTACTCATCTATCTATGAACTGGTCTAAATTTCCTTGACTAAGAATCATTACTTAGTTATTCTTCAACTAAGGTGTAATGGCGCGTTTTGTAAGGTATAATAATTAAGTTATTTAATTATTTAAATAACGAATATTTTTATAAACGATAGTTGAACGTATAATTATAATTTTATTATAATTAAAATCGAGCTTGAAATGGCGCTGCAGTTCGCGATTTGGCGATTCGAACTTCAACTGAATGTACAGGATTCGTTTTAAGCCGGATTTCTGTGAAACAAGAAACGTATGGAGCTGGTGGAGTATATCTTTCTAGTGGAAGAGAAAAATCGGGATTTCATCATGTAGATTTTGAGTTATGTCCAAATCAAATTTCAGAAAAGTCGCTGTGGAATTCCTTTATAATTTGCGACGCTTTATATACGTTATAAATCGATTTTTCGATACGAACTGGATATAGGGATAATCTGGAGTCTGGAAATCAAGTCATAAAATCTGAGGTGATATTCTGGAGCCGGACGACATTGTATATGGATATATACGATAATATTAATTTATTAATATTTAATTTAATAATATTTAAATATATGTATATATTTAAATGGGTCATCCAGAGCTTTAAAAATACGCAGTTTGAGCAGACGAAGTCAGAATTCGACGAAACCAGTTTCGTTGGGACCGTAAGGTCGAATACTTGTTAAAGTACCAGTTTGGTGATTTTTGGATATCATATATGGCCGTACGTGATTTTTGACTGAGAAACAGACGAGAAATCGACCTTTAAAAATATGTAGTTTGAACATACGGAGTCGGAATTCGACGAAACCAGTTTCGTTGGGACCGTAATATCGAACTCTAGCTACATGTCCGGTTTGGGGATTTTTAGGTATCATATGTAGTCGCTGGGATTTTTAGAAGGTAGATACAAGGAGAAAATCGATATAAATAAATATAAAAACTAAATTAAAAATATCCTCCCCATTTTTCTTTGGATCCACAACCAGCCACGCATCATCCAATTCCAACCACAATTCTTACCAACCAAAGAGAGGCTTATAAAAGCCGTATAAACCAACACAGCAAGATTTTCCCACAAACAAAAATCAAAAATACAACAAATACTAAACAAAATCGAGTAACTCTGAATCGGTTGGACTGCTGTGCTCAAGGGCTTTGATCCTATGGTCTCGAAATCTGGTGCGACAGACCTATGCTTGGGCTTGAAATGCTTCAGCGAGGCTTGGGTTTGGGGTTCCGGCGAATTGGTGATGTCGGAGGCCAACCTGGGTGCTTGGGTGAACTCGCAGGGAGGAGGCGCAACTAATGGTGCGGACAGACGGAACTCCGGTGTGCAGTGGCAGCTCGTGACAGGACGTCGACAACTGGGGTGTGTGGCCAGAGGAGCATCGAGTTCGAAGCAAGGGGTATTGGCGGATAGGGATTTCGATGGCGAACTGAGTGGTGGAGGGGCGCCGGAACAGATGGACGTGGGGGAGGAGGTATTGAGGGTCAACGATGCGGTCAAAAGGGGGATGTTTTTATCTGGAATTCGATTTTTGATTTGGGAAGAAGGACGTGTAAGGGGATGCGGGTTTTAAATGTGTACGTGGGCTTTACAAGAGAATGAGCCGGTAATATATATAAGGTAAGGGCCCAAGTTTAAATAAAAACCCATGTTTATTTTATTTAAAATACGTATTAACTTTGAAATAGTATATCTTCCTCATACGGTATCAGAATTGGACGAAACAAGATCCGTTGGGATCGTATGGACGAGAGCTTCAAAATAAAGCTGACTGGAAGTGGATTCGAGCTCGTATGAATTTATGGCGAAATAAATTGTTTGATTCAAATCAAATAACGGTTTATCGTTCTTTAACGATGAATTGCAAATGTGAGTAAATCTCACTAACTCTGAACAGTTTATAATTTCATGTTGCATTGTTAGAACTGTTAAAATTGTCTGTTCGACTGTGTGTTGATTGGTTGATTGAACTGCTAGTCAGTTAGTTAAATTTCTATATTGATTCTGTTTAACAGAATATATCATATGGAACTGAAAGTGATGTTATCTATATTGTCTAACATCTGTGATGCAGGGAAACAGGTTGGAGGAATCCAACTGGATTCCTCAACAGTTATTTTTACTGTGATTTATATATTGTGACATATAATGTGATGTATATAATCCGTTGTGATTATGCGTGTTTGGACAAATATTCACCGTTGTTAGATGATGGGTTAAAAACCATAAGTTAACCAAAGCAAGTTAGTCGAGTTAATCAAAGTAATTGGTTAAGTTAACCAAAGTAAATTTGTTAAGATAAACTAAGCGGTTAATCGAAGTGAATTAGTTAAGTTAAACTAATTGGTAAATCAAAGTGAATTAGTTGCATCAAACTAAGTGAATTAGTCAAGTTAAACTAATTGGTTAATCGAAGTAAATTAGTTGGGTTAATCAAAGTGAATTAGTTGAGTTAAACTAAGTAAATCGGTTAGAGTTAATCAAAGTGAATTAACTAAGTTAAACTAAGTGGATTAGTTCAGTTAATCGAGACAAGTAAATCAAGTTAGGTTAAACCATTTGAGTTAACCAGTTAGGTTAAACCATTTGAGTTAACCAGTTAAAGTTTACCAGTTAAAGATAAACAGTTAGAGTTGACCAGTTAAAGTTGACCAGTTAAAGTTGACCAGTTAGAGTTGACCAGTTAGAGTTATCCAAGTGGAGTTAATCGAGTAGAGTTGCCGAATATCACTCATTCGAAGTAGAGTTATCGAATATAGTGTATTCGAGAGAAGATTTATCAAATATAGTTTATTCGAGTGGAGAAATCAAATGTTATTCATTTGAGAAGAGTTATCGAATATAGTTTATTCAAGTGGAGAAATCAAATGTGATTCATTTGAGAAGAGTTATCGAATATTATTTATTCGAAGAGTAGTTATCGAATATTGGTTATTCGAAGTTAGTTAATCCAAAGGAGTTATTCGAAGTTAGTTAATCCGAAGGAGCTAGTCGAAGAGTTATTCGAAGTTAGTTAATCCAAAGGAGTTATTCGAAGTTAGTTAATCCGAAGGAGCTAGTCGAAGAGTTATTCGAAGTTAGTTAATCCAAAGGAGTTATTCGAAGTTAGTTAATCCGAAGGAGTTAATCGAAGAGTTAATCCGAAGGAGTTAGTCGAAGAGTTAATCCAAAGGAGTTAGTCGAAGAGTTAATCGAATATAGTTATTTCGAAAGAAGGTGTTAATCGAATATAGTTATTCGAGTAAAGTTAAAAGAGTTAATCGAATTTAGTTATTCGAAATGAGTTATTCGAATTAGATATTTGAATAGAGTTAAACACATTAGAGTGATTCGAATTACTTATGCAAATAGAGTTAAACACATAAGAGTTAATTGAATATTAGTTATTCAATTAGAGTTAAATCGAATTTAGTTATTCGAAAGGAGTTAATCAATTTGAGTTAAGTTAATCGATTTGAATTAAGTTGAATCGAAATGGAGTAAATCGATTAGAATTAAGTTAATCGAGTTAGAGTAAATCGAATATTGGTTATTCGAAGGTAAGTTATTCGAATTAAGTTATTCGAATTAAGTTATTCGAAGGAGTTAATCAAATGAGTTGATCCAAAGGAGTTAGTCGAATATTAGTTATTCGAATAGAGTTAAAGGAGTTATCGATTTTAGTTTGATCGAAAGGAGTATCGATTAGTAAATCGAAAGGAGATTTTCGAATATAGCATATTCGAAAGAAAGAGATCGAATATTGTTATTCGAAAGAGAGAGATTTCGAATATGAGTTATTCGAAGAGAGATAATCGAATATAGGTTACTCGAAGAAGAGTTAATCAAATAGAGATTACTCGAAAGAGAGTTATACGTCGAATTCGATTATAGCGAATTAGGGAAAGTACTATTTACTTTCCAGGGTTTAAATCAAGATTTAGTTATTGATTTAGAAATTAGGTGTCTGTTAAATTATTCGAGTTAGGAGATAAAGTTATAATTTAGGTTAGATATTGCAGAAGTAGGAATTATAACGTTATAGTTATAATCAAACGTTGTCATATAAGAAGTGGATTCGTAACCTGAATCCGAGAATTTGCGTAAACAGATGATTGGAAAAAGTGAGTGACGAGCTTCATCTATTTCACAGTAAAGGACGTTGTTCAATTAAGGTCTGAGAGGTAATGACACCCCAACTTGATTGACTTCATAATTGACAAAGGAATAGTTGTGGTTCGATAGAAAAGGTTGATTTGAAATATAGTTAAGTAATAAGCGATTAATGGATTAAGCATAACGATGTTTTATACAACGTTCATTTGAAATCCGTAAATGAGTTTTGGAAACGTTTTCCAAATATAGTCAGATATGTTTTCTAAACATAGAAAATGAAATGTTTTCATGATAAGAATTTAAGAAATAGAGTTAAGCAAATTCAAAAACTAACTGGAGAGGGTAAGTTGAACGGTCTTCTAAGTGACGATCTGATGTTGGTTTTCGACCTTCCGTATTGATACTTAGAGAATTGTTCTCATACTAGTTACAGTTAGGGACTGGTAGTTGCGAAATAATAGTGATGTGAAAATAAGATGTGGAAATGTTTTCCAATGATTAATAACATATATTTTCTAAATATATGAAATAAGGAAATATGAACATGTGATGATTGATCGATCGAATTTCCATTTGGAAATAAGATCGTTGTTTGTACACCGACATGTTTTCATTTGATAGTTAAATCACAGACTATCGAAGTTTTGACCATTTTAACGTTGTTAATATGGAGAGACCGGTTGGAATATTATCCAAAGAACCACTCTGTATTGGCATAAGCGTTGCGAGCAATATATGCCAAAGATAAATTGAAGACGGAGTAAAGTGCAAGGGCTATTGTATAAGTCTTAGATAACAGTGACTAAGATGGATATACTGAATAGTGCCTTCGGTTTGTCCAGTCCCAGGACAACGTATATGGAAGAAGGTCTGACAGAGTATATCCAATGGATCGCGTAAGTTGATCTGTTCAAACGTATTCATGTTTGGTGGCGGAGGAATTCGTTTCTCTTAGCTGTATACCCATGTTATTTTTGAATAAGTCAATTTGTGATTTGGCGGGTATGACGATGTGGCATTCAAAGTGAATGGTGATCAGATGTTCTGAAGATAGACGTAGCTTCTAGCCTCACACCAGGAAGTAACAAAAGTTGGGCTAGGCAGCATGGCTAGTTGGGTCATCCCCAAGCAGGGTGTATTGTCACCGATCTAGGGAATATCCATATTTATACTTCTTTTTGATTCTGTATCTTCGAATGACGGTTTGATGGCCTATAACCGTTGTGGCAATATATTCGCGACACTCAAGCTAAATGAGTGAGCGGTCATGTGTGGCCGGGTTGCAAGACGTTCTTGTTGAACCCTGAGTGTATCACCTCTAGAGTACACTATTCAGAAGGTGCTCCCATACCTTGTCTGTTGGAATCCATTCTCCGTTAAGCGCCCTGCGGTTTATGATTTTATACTATGTATGTAGAACGTGAGATGCAAGCGTTTCTGCTAGATTGATACCTATTTGTACTTAGACATTATTATAATATCACAATGATATTGCTTGTCAAAGTTGTTTAGATACTCATAAGGAAAAACCCGTTCCGTATTCACGGCGTGGTCTTATGAGATATCATATACCTGTTCAATTGTTTTAAACTATTTTACTCACACCAGTCCCATGACTGACCCGGAGTTTACTTTGTTGTTTTCCCTAAACTCTTGGGTGCCTAAATTTGTACGGGCAGTCAAGTAGTCGGGATTTACAGATATACTTGGAGAGCTTGGAGCAGGAGACTTCAAGATTCTATAGCTATAGTTATTTCCGCTGTGTTGTAAGTGTTGTACTCTGATAAGTGCTATTGTATATATATAACTGTTTACTTCAAAGCTATGTTATATATTATATGTTATTCGTTCCGCTGTGAGATTCGTGTTACTCTGATGATTCTGATGTTCTTCTTCTTCTTCTATTCTATTAGTTCTATCTTTTCTTTCTCACCTTCTAAATTCTTTCACTAACGTCGCGGAATTTCCGACCCTCGAGGGGTCGGAAATTTCCAGCCGTTACAGTTGGTATCAGAGCTTAAGTTAAGTGATTACCTTGGCTCTGTGGCGTGACTCGGTAGAGATAGGGTTAGCAATACCCTAGATTGAGTTTGAGTGTATATATACGAGAGCATATTTGTTATTCAATATAAAATTGTTTTATATTGTGGAGATTTATTGGTTGAGTCGTTTGTGAATTCTGGTCGATCAGTTTGATCCACTGTATGGGTAGGAGTTACCAAACACTCGAATACGATGAACCATCATGGTATATTTTGAAAAGAGGGTAAATGAAATAATTTTACCCAAAGTATATTTGATATATATTGAATTAATAATATATGGGATATATTGATTGTTATTATAATCGAGTAAAATTATAAATGAAATGGTTATGTAAATAACCAATCAGAAATCATATAAGTATAATATATGAAATCAAGATGAATTAAATCTGAAATTTGAGTAAGTGTTGATAAATGAATCAGGAATTAAAATAAGTAAATTTTAAGTTCCTGGGAGATTTTAAATTGATTTACGAGTATTAAGAAAGAATATTTGTAAGGTATTTCAAAATAAAAGAGTTTAAAATGATTTTGAAAGTGATATAGTATTGAACTCACTTCGATCGCTGGAAAATAATTCTGATATTTGTTGCAGCATTATCAGTGTCATTTTTGAGGGGTAAGTGACGGATTACTACCAAAGTTTTGTTTTTGAATTATATTGAGAAAACAAGTGGTTTAGAAATTCAAAAGTTTTGAATTAGTATTATGGTTTCAAATTGATTTGAAATAGAACCCAGGGATTTGAAATTTCTGAAATTTAATTTAACTTATGAAGTTAAATAGATTAAGATGGTAATGAATAATTAAATTTAAATTTAACTTGAGCAAAGTCAAATAAAAAAAACTGGAATTTGATTAGAGAATAATCTGGAAGGGAACTTAACGAAGTTAAGAAATTGGATTTATAAGGTAAGAGAGTTTGAATTTGATAGTGAAACTTGAATGGTATTTGACTTGGATAAGTGAATGATTCGGTTTGAGGAAAAACTGATTGGAGATCAATTGGAATGGATAACATTGGTATATGTTGAAGTGGTAGCAGATGGAAGGGATATAAAAGATATGTCCGACAAAAAGGTACAAGTTTATATTTATATGAGTTTGGAATTTATGAGCCGATTGGGCAAGCCGCTTGGCCGTTTGATTTTCTTTTGGGTGGGAAAAGGCCTAGAGAGGCGAGTTGTGGTTTTACCGATAGGGCTATACAAAGGAGGTTATGGCGAAATTTTCCGAAAATTTAAAGTGTTAGAAAATTTTCAAAATTTTTTGAAAATTTTAGTTAGTCGGAAGAATAAATATTTCAGTCGATATTAATTGGTTCGGTTAAAATCAGAAATAAGGGGTAAACAAATCTTAGGAGTTCCAATATATAGGGTCATCCTCTAACTTAGCAATTTCGAGGACGAAATTATTTTAAGTGGGGAAGTCTGTAATGGCGCGTTTTGTAAGGTATAATAATTAAGTTATTTAATTATTTAAATAACGAATATTTTTATAAACGATAGTTGAACGTATAATTATAATTTTATTATAATTAAAATCGAGCTTTAAATGGCGCTGCAGTTCGCGATTTGGCGATTCGAACTTCAACTGAATGTACAGGATTCGTTTTAAGCCGGATTTCTGTGAAACAAGAAACGTATGGAGCTGGTGGAGTATATCTTTCTAGTGGAAGAGAAAAATCGGGATTTCATCATGTAGATTTTGAGTTATGTCCAAATCAAATTTCAGAAAAGTCGCTGTGGAATTCCTTTATAATTTGCGACGCTTTATATACGTTATAAATCGATTTTTCGATACGAACTGGATATCGGGATAATCTGGAGTCTGGAAATCAAGTCATAAAATCTGAGGTGATATTCTGGAGCCGGACGACATTGTATATGGATATATACGATAATATTAATTTATTAATATTTAATTTAATAATATTTAAATATATGTATATATTTAAATGGGTCATCCAGAGCTTTAAAAATACGCAGTTTGAGCAGACGAAGTCAGAATTCGACGAAACCAGTTTCGTTGGGACCGTAAGGTCGAATACTTGTTAAAGTACCAGTTTGGTGATTTTTGGATATCATATATGGCCGTACGTGATTTTTTACTGAGAAACAGACGAGAAATCGACCTTTAAAAATATGTAGTTTGAACATACGGAGTCGGAATTCGACGAAACCAGTTTCGTTGGGACCGTAATATCGAACTCTAGCTACATGTCCGGTTTGGGGATTTTTAGGTATCATATGTAGTCGCTGGGATTTTTAGAAGGTAGATACAAGGAGAAAATCGATATAAATAAATATAAAAACTAAATTAAAAATATCCTCCCCATTTTTCTTTGGATCCACAACCAGCCACGCATCATCCAATTCCAACCACAATTCTTACCAACCAAACAGAGGCTTATAAAAGCCGTATAAACCAACACAGCAAGATTTTCCCACAAACAAAAATCAAAAATACAACAAATACTAAACAAAATCGAGTAACTCTGAATCGGTTGGACTGCTGTGCTCAAGGGCTTTGATCCTATGGTCTCGAAATCTGGTGCGACAGACCTATGCTTGGGCTTGAAATGCTTCAGCGAGGCTTGGGTTTGGGGTTCCGGCGAATTGGTGATGTCGGAGGCCAACCTGGGTGCTTGGGTGAACTCGCAGGGAGGAGGCGCAACTAATGGTGCGGACAGACGGAACTCCGGTGTACAGTGGCAGCTCGTGACAGGACGTCGACAACTGGGGTGTGTGGCCAGAGGAGCATCGAGTTCGAAGCAAGGGGTATTGGCGGATAGGGATTTCGATGGCGAACTGAGTGGTGGAGGGGCGCCGGAACAGATGGACGTGGGGGAGGAGGTATTGAGGGTCAACGATGCGGTCAAAAGGGGGATGTTTTTATCTGGAATTCGATTTTTGATTTGGGAAGAAGGACGTGTAAGGGGATGCGGGTTTTAAATGTGTACGTGGGCTTTACAAGAGAATGGGCCGGTAATATATATAAGGTAAGGGCCCAAGTTTAAATAAAAACCCATGTTTATTTTATTTAAAATACGTATTAACTTTGAAATAGTATATCTTCCTCATACGGTATCAGAATTGGACGAAACAAGATCCGTTGGGATCGTATGGACGAGAGCTTCAAAATAAAGCTGACTGGAAGTGGATTCGAGCTCGTATGAATTTATGGCGAAATAAATTGTTTGATTCAAATCAAATAACGGTTTATCGTTCTTTAACGATGAATTGCAAATGTGAGTAAATCTCACTAACTCTGAACAGTTTATAATTTCATGTTGCATTGTTAGAACT
Organism: Allium sativum; assembly: GCA_030737875.1. Taxonomy (NCBI): domain Eukaryota; kingdom Viridiplantae; phylum Streptophyta; class Magnoliopsida; order Asparagales; family Amaryllidaceae; genus Allium; species Allium sativum. The sequence goes on from CM060915.1 coordinate 484,903,362, forward strand.
GTTAAAATTGTCTGTTCGACTGTGTGTTGATTGGTTGATTGAACTGCTAGTCAGTTAGTTAAATTTCTATATTGATTCTGTTTAACAGAATATATCATATGGAACTGAAAGTGATGTTATCTATATTGTCTAACATCTGTGATGCAGGGAAACAGGTTGGAGGAATCCAACTGGATTCCTCAACAGTTATTTTTACTGTGATTTATATATTGTGACATATAATGTGATGTATATAATCCGTTGTGATTATGCGTGTTTGGACAAATATTCACCGTTGTTAGATGATGGGTTAAAAACCATAAGTTAACCAAAGCAAGTTAGTCGAGTTAATCAAAGTAATTGGTTAAGTTAACCAAAGTAAATTTGTTAAGATAAACTAAGCGGTTAATCGAAGTGAATTAGTTAAGTTAAACTAATTGGTAAATCAAAGTGAATTAGTTGCATCAAACTAAGTGAATTAGTCAAGTTAAACTAATTGGTTAATCGAAGTAAATTAGTTGGGTTAATCAAAGTGAATTAGCTGAGTTAAACTAAGTAAATCGGTTAGAGTTAATTAAAGTGAATTAACTAAGTTAAACTAAGTGGATTAGTTCAGTTAATCGAGACAAGTAAATCAAGTTAGGTTAAACCATTTGAGTTAACCAGTTAGGTTAAACCATTTGAGTTAACCAGTTAAAGTTTACCAGTTAAAGATAAACAGTTAGAGTTGACCAGTTAAAGTTGACCAGTTAAAGTTGACCAGTTAGAGTTGACCAGTTAGAGTTATCCAAGTGGAGTTAATCGAGTAGAGTTGCCGAATATCACTCATTCGAAGTAGAGTTATCGAATATAGTGTATTCGAGAGAAGATTTATCAAATATAGTTTATTCGAGTGGAGAAATCAAATGTTATTCATTTGAGAAGAGTTATCGAATATAGTTTATTCAAGTGGAGAAATCAAATGTGATTCATTTGAGAAGAGTTATCGAATATTATTTATTCGAAGAGTAGTTATCGAATATTGGTTATTCGAAGTTAGTTAATCCAAAGGAGTTATTCGAAGTTAGTTAATCCGAAGGAGCTAGTCGAAGAGTTATTCGAAGTTAGTTAATCCAAAGGAGTTATTCGAAGTTAGTTAATCCGAAGGAGCTAGTCGAAGAGTTATTCGAAGTTAGTTAATCCAAAGGAGTTATTCGAAGTTAGTTAATCCGAAGGAGTTAATCGAAGAGTTAATCCGAAGGAGTTAGTCGAAGAGTTAATCCAAAGGAGTTAGTCGAAGAGTTAATCGAATATAGTTATTTCGAAAGAAGGTGTTAATCGAATATAGTTATTCGAGTAAAGTTAAAAGAGTTAATCGAATTTAGTTATTCGAAATGAGTTATTCGAATTAGATATTTGAATAGAGTTAAACACATTAGAGTGATTCGAATTACTTATGCAAATAGAGTTAAACACGTAAGAGTTAATTGAATATTAGTTATTCAATTAGAGTTAAATCGAATTTAGTTATTCGAAAGGAGTTAATCAATTTGAGTTAAGTTAATCGATTTGAATTAAGTTGAATCGAAATGGAGTAAATCGATTAGAATTAAGTTAATCGAGTTAGAGTAAATCGAATATTGGTTATTCGAAGGTAAGTTATTCGAATTAAGTTATTCGAAGGTAAGTTATTCGAATGAGTTGATCCAAAGGAGTTAGTCGAATATTAGTTATTCGAATAGAGTTAAAGGAGTTATCGATTTTAGTTTGATCGAAAGGAGTATCGATTAGTAAATCGAAAGGAGATTTTCGAATATAGCATATTCGAAAGAAAGAGATCGAATATTGTTATTCGAAAGAGAGAGATTTCGAATATGAGTTATTCGAAGAGAGATAATCGAATATAGGTTACTCGAAGAAGAGTTAATCAAATAGAGATTACTCGAAAGAGAGTTATACGTCGAATTCGATTATAGCGAATTAGGGAAAGTACTATTTACTTTCCAGGGTTTAAATCAAGATTTAGTTATTGATTTAGAAATTAGGTGTCTGTTAAATTATTCGAGTTAGGAGATAAAGTTATAATTTAGGTTAGATATTGCAGAAGTAGGAATTATAACGTTATAGTTATAATCAAACGTTGTCATATAAGAAGTGGATTCGTAACCTGAATCCGAGAATTTGCGTAAACAGATGATTGGAAAAAGTGAGTGACGAGCTTCATCTATTTCACAGTAAAGGACGTTGTTCAATTAAGGTCTGAGAGGTAATGACACCCCAACTTGATTGACTTCAGAATTGACAAAGGAATAGTTGTGGTTCGATAGAAAAGGTTGATTTGAAATATAGTTAAGTAATAAGCGATTAATGGATTAAGCATAACGATGTTTTATACAACGTTCATTTGAAATCCGTAAATGAGTTTTGGAAACGTTTTCCAAATATAGTCAGATATGTTTTCTAAACATAGAAAATGAAATGTTTTCATGATAAGAATTTAAGAAATAGAGTTAAGCAAATTCAAAAACTAACTGGAGAGGGTAAGTTGAACGGCCTTCTAAGTGACGATCTGATGTTGGTTTTCGACCTTCCGTATTGATACTTAGAGAATTGTTCTCATACTAGTTACAGTTAGGGACTGATAGTTGCGAAATAATAGTGATGTGAAAATAAGCTGTGGAAATGTTTTCCAATGATTAATAACATATATTTTCTAAATATATGAAATAAGGAAATATGAACATGTGATGATTGATCGATCGAATTTCCATTTGGAAATAAGATCGTTGTTTGTACACCGACATGTTTTCATTTGATAGTTAAATCACAGACTATCGAAGTTTTGACCATTTTAACGTTGTTAATATGGAGAGACCGGTTGGAATATTATCCAAAGAACCACTCTGTATTGGCATAAGCGTTGCGAGCAATATATGCCAAAGATAAATTGAAGACGGAGTAAAGTGCAAGGGCTATTGTATAAGTCTTAGATAACAGTGACTAAGATGGATATACTGAATAGTGCCTTCGGTTTGTCCAGTCCCAGGACAACGTATATGGAAGAAGGTCTGACAGAGTATATCCAATGGATCGCGTAAGTTGATCTGTTCAAACGTATTCACGTTTGGTGGCGGAGGAATTCGTTTCTCTTAGCTGTATACCCATGTTATTTTTGAATAAGTCAATTTGTGATTTGGCGGGTATGACGATGTGGCATTCAAAGTGAATGGTGATCAGATGTTCTGAAGATAGACGTAGCTTCTAGCCTCACACCAGGAAGTAACAAAAGTTGGGCTAGGCAGCATGGCTAGTTGGGTCATCCCCAAGCAGGGTGTATTGTCACCGATCTAGGGAATATCCATATTTATACTTCTTTTTGATTCTGTATCTTCGAATGACGGTTTGATGGCCTATAACCGTGGTGGCAATATATTCGCGACACTCAAGCTAAATGAGTGAGCGGTCATGTGTGGCCGGGTTGCAAGACGTTCTTGTTGAACCCTGAGTGTATCACCTCTAGAGTACACTATTCAGAAGGTGCTCCCATACCTTGTCTGTTGGAATCCATTCTCCGTTAAGCGCCCTGCGGTTTATGATTTTATACTATGTATGTAGAACGTGAGATGCAAGCGTTTCTGCTAGATTGATACCTATTTGTACTTAGACATTATTATAATATCACAATGATATTGCTTGTCAAAGTTGTTTAGATACTCATAAGGAAAAACCCGTTCCGTATTCACGGCGTGGTCTTATGAGATATCATATACCTGTTCAATTGTTTTAAACTATTTTACTCACACCAGTCCCATGACTGACCCGGAGTTTACTTTGTTGTTTTCCCTAAACTCTTGGGTGCCTAAATTTGTACGGGCAGTCAAGTAGTCGGGATTTACAGATATACTTGGAGAGCTTGGAGCAGGAGACTTCAAGATTCTATAGCTATAGTTATTTCCGCTGTGTTGTAAGTGTTGTACTCTGATAAGTGCTATTGTATATATATAATTGTTTACTTCAAAGCTATGTTATATATTATATGTTATTCGTTCCGCTGTGAGATTCATGTTACTCTGATGATTCTGATGTTCTTCTTCTTCTTCTATTCTATTAGTTCTATCTTTTCTTTCTCACCTTCTAAATTCTTTCACTAACGTCGCGGAATTTCCGACCCTCGAGGGGTCGGAAATTTCCAGCCGTTACATAAGGTTTACTACTTAGCCTTATTCCCGTTATCCTTGTTAACTACGGTTATCCACCTAATCCTCAGAACTAGGGTTTACATAATGGATTAAGTGTCACTTAAGTTCATGACTTAACCCGTCTACAAATCATGTCAAAATTGGCTAAGTATCCAAGTCCAAGACTTAACCCTACAAACCATGTGTCAAGTTGGCTAAGTATATTAAGCAATTCGCGACTTAACCTCGTCCAATTATCATTCTAGATTGGTTAAGTATATATTAGCTTGACCCTATCAATTTACTTAGCCAAATCGGTCAAGTGTATTCAAGCGATTCGTGACTTAGCCTTATCATGTTTTCACGTTGTATTGGTTAAGTATAGGTTAACTTAACCTCAATAAATTAACGAGTTAGATTGGTTAAGTATAGGTCACTTAACCACATCAAATCATCATGTTAGATTAGTTAAGCGTTTTAACTTAACCCCATCAAACTACCAAGTGGGATTTATTAAGTCTAGGCTAACTTAACCCCATCCGATTTCCATGTTTAGACTAGTTGAGTCTAATCTTAACCCCATCCATTAACTGTATCTTTCGGTTAAGTGTCATTAAGAAAACTTACTTAACCTTACCAAATTATCGTGTTGGATTGATTAAGTGTTGGTTAACTTAACCCCGTCCACTAGTCGTAAAAAAAATGGTTAAGTGTCATTAGACAAATCAAGTCACTTAACCTACCCAACCTTGTCATGTTTTGTTAAGTATCATTAGCCTAATCAAATTACTTAACCCATTTGTCCATGTCATATTTGGTTAAGAGTCATTAATCAAATTAACTTAACCCTATCATGTGGCATTAATTACTTAATGCACCCCAACCTCTCACATTAGACTTTGTTGTGGTTACTAGTTAAGCCGGTCGGTTCCGGGTAGCTTTACACCACAACTTGGTCTAACCTCGGGTTCAAGCACAACATGACCAACTTCTCACATTGGGTCCTATTGTTTGCAACTACTAGTTAGGCCGGTCGGTTCCGGGTAGCTTTATGTTGCAAACTCAACCCAACCTCGAGTTGGTCACACTTATATTTTCTAAGTGTCATGTCCATCGTTTTTCCAAAACACATTACAAGTTTTCAAGCAATTGGGTAGACCTAACTTAATAGGTAAATTCCCAATGGGTAGACCTAACTTAATAGGTAAATTCCCTAGCTTATGTTTTCAAGCATACTTACATGTCAACTTCTATGTTATATTTCAAGTCATGTTTTCAAGTTGTATTTTCATGTCTTTAGAAATTACCCATAACATAACCCACGTCTTTTTAAACTCGCATATACGTAAGCAACAACGTAATGGATTAAAAGAAGAGACTTGGCAAAGGCATGACAAAAATGGATATTAAGCCACAAGTTAATCATGGTGGCAAATGAGGCACAAATGTATTCATTAGCTTGCATGTTACATTCTTAAGCCTCAAAACATGCATAAACCCAAACTTGGCACATACGTGAATCATGGTGACAAAAGACATGGAATGATGACTAGAAACTCGCATATATCATCATATAAGGGTTATGACTTCATATGCAAGTTGACATAAAGGGTATGAAGGTTCTCATGTTGCATAATGCAACATTTCAACATAAAGGTTGTAGCTTTTAGCTCACAAGATCAAGATAATGACTTCATAAACTTGCATGACATGATAGCATGTATCATTCTCAATGATCAAACCCCAAACTTGCAACATGAACATTTAACTTCATAGTTAATATCTAAGAGTAGGGAAAGGGCTTACATTGCTATGAAGGCACAAATCGAAATGCAAAACAAAGATTGTGATGAAGCCTATGCATGCCATCACCCAAAAGCCCAAAGATGAACACTCCAAATCAATAAAAACCCCATCTTTATGAACAAAGATCAAAGCTTTAGCCTTGAAATCAACTTGAGAAGCTCTCATACTAACATAGGGACTCTCTAACACTCACATGATCATGAAACCTCTCATAGAAATGAAGTGGAGGCTAGGATTTAGGGTGGAGGCCATGAGTGGAGCAATTTTGCCATAGTTTAGTTGCATGAATGAATAATGAGGATTTAGGAGAGGGTTAGGGGCTTATTTATAGAGATTAGGATTAGTTAGGACCCTTAAATTAACCCTAGGACCAACCTGAACCATCAGATTTCAAACCAGGTCCAAAAACCTAGCCAAGATAGGAAATAGGTGCACCAGGCAAAACTGCCCGGCCACCATAAGTCGATGATTGACATTGAAAAGTGTTTATTTTATGACTCTTATGCTTTATCTTTTGTAAATAAATAAATGATACTTCGGGTATTTTTTATGTGTTTTTACAGATCTCAAGCGTTGCCTCCTTCAATTCAAATCAAAGGCCAACTACAAGAAAGAGCTACTTCCTCACATCAAATTCATTTCAATTGCAAAAGAAGTAGTAGCTCACTGGTAAAGGCATAGGAATTGGTGCTAAGAGACCTGAGTTCGAACCCCGTCAAGCTCACTTTTTGCCAAAGAAATGGAGCGCGTTCACACTGGCCCTTTGCTTTGAGAAATATCTGGATTAGTGTTATGTTATATATATACATACACATATTCATGTGTATGTATTTATGATGTGCACCAATTAACATTTCAGCAATAGCCATATTCTCATCATGGAATTAAATTCAAATCAGTCAATTTCAATTAGAAGAATTTCTGATTTAATTGTTGCCAAGAAGAAAAACCAATTTTGAAGATTTTATCTTATATTGCCTTTGGAGTCTGATAAGCGTCCTTGTTTGGAAGAATTAATTAGATGCAATCTTCTATCAATCAATTAGCCACATGGGAAAATTGAAAGATATGGAAAATATTTACCATGATATGCCCAGATTTTCTCCAATCAAGTTAGTCAAGGAAGGCAAGAAATATTCATGAATGAGGAGGCCCATTTATTCATAGATCTAATTAGGGTTTTTCCATTCTCATCTTTAAATATGTGATTGTAACCATTGTAAAAGGATCCATTCTTCTGTACTCTCTTTAGTTTGAATAAAGCTTTCTTTTCTTTAGTTTCTGCATTTTATTTTCTTGGCAAATTGTGTTGTCTAGTCAATTAGATTTGCTAGAACACAATTTGCTATTGCTTCTATTTTTCTTACTAGTGATTGACCGTCTGATTAGATTCAGCGGTAATCCTAGTTTTTATTTTCAGTTGTTGATTTCTTTTCTGCAATTTTATTCCAGTGTTCTATTTTATTTTAATCATTGAATTTATTACAGATCCGATTAGATTCGAATCTGTAGTGAATTTAATTGCATCTTTTATTCGTAGTTTCCGTTTTTATTTCGCTTGCGAAAAAAAATCAACCTCTAAGCTTTGTCTAACTCGCCCAAGAGATTAGATAAATAATTGATTTAATTCACCTCCCTGTGTTCGACCTGTATGCTACATACCTGTATGCTTGCAGAATTTAATTTAAATGTCGCGCTTTTCTAATTCATAGACTAGCGTCGATCAAGTTTTTGGTTTTGATCCCCAAAGTTTGGAAAGTTTTGATTCACTCGATTTTGATCCAATTCGGTTGGAAAATTTTGGTTAATACGAGAACCCCTAGGAGAATTTTGTTGGCTAACACTTTTTTCACTCATTGTTGTTAAATGCAAGCACCGAAATTAGCTACAATGAATTTTTCTGTCCTTATTGGCTCTTAACCCAAAATTATAAAGTGATGCGTTCGATTACTTAGATCAAAAGATTTCTTAGCCAGTTAACGGACAAGAGTTATCGGTGCACCAGGAATCACCCTAGCAATGCAGCCGAAGGTTTAAGTACCTTCAGAGTAACAACCGATATAATATTTACGAATCACCGTAATATTTATAAACGGTTATTTCTCTACCGTAGTCTAGACACCAAGAAATAATTCGTTCCAAATGAATCAACTATCACAATATAATTAAGCCCTAGATGAGCCCGTGACTCCCTTAAGTCCAACGTCTAACCGTTATTATTAGTCAAATTCTATGATGAAATGCAATTTGTGGGCTAAGGAAAGGGTGATGAAATCCCTCACCTTATGTGAATTGGGGTATTGCCCTTAACAGAATGAATATAAGATGCAGAAATAACAGCAATCACGCAAAATAGCTGTAGAAATTAAAAATTGTACATTCAAAGCCGCTGTCCCTGCAGAAATTTTTTACAACAATTGTCTATATATTTTTTCTTTTTCCTTTTGCAGCAGAGCACCTGTAGAGTTTTAAAAGTTTTCACCTTGATCGGCAGACCTCCAGTGAATTTGGGAAGCACTAGCGCGTTCACACCCCACTTGGTGTGCAACCGCTCAAACCCATCTGAATCGTCCGTTGTTTTCTGTTGTTGTCCCCTTCTATTAATTGCTTGACTGCGCTGCGGCACGGGTTCGGCCTAGGAGCCCGAAAAAATTGTTTTTAAGACCTTTTTTTTTTAAATTTCAGCTGTACCTTTTTTTGAAAAATTCTCCTCTTTTTTAATTTTTTTTTTTTGCAAAAACCTAAGCACTCAAACAGTTGAGAGAAAAAAAATTAACGAAACAACACAAACCAAAACAACTGACTCGATCAAAGTGAAGAAACCCGACGAAAACAACAACACACTCAATTAATCAAAGAAAGAGAACCAAACCCACTTGATTGGACAAGGTAGAGAACGAGATTCAAGTGTTTGAAAATTAAAACACACGGGCTCTGTTTACTTAAAATCTCAAATATCACACCTCACATTGTATTGCATCACATTATATATTACAGGAAACAAACAAAAGACCACGCCTATTCTTTCTTTTTCCTCAAACACAGTCACAAACCAACAAAGCAAATTTAGTCTTTTTTTTATTACGGAAAAAAAATGCAGAAGCAACTACTAATTTCTAAAATCCCCAAAACACGATAAACCGATTCAAAAGGAAACTCGCACCCCCCCTTTTTTCTCTTTTTTCTGTTTTTTGGAACCCGACTTGGGTATTCAGGAGCGATTTCTGGTAGGGTACTACAGCTGGGTTCTCTGAATTGCGATTGAGGGTTTCGGTTGTGTTGCGTTCTGTTTTTGGTACTGCGGTTTCGGATGAGGGGTTATGCTTGTGATTTGGGGCCGGTTTGGCAAGGGAATTGGAGTGTTGGTCGGATCAGTGTAGGTTGGTTTGCTGACGGTGATTTGTAGTGTCTGAATCTATGAGTTTTGGGTTGCGATGTGGTGCGTGGTTGAAGATGAGGGAAGGGTGTTAAGGGGCGGCAGAAGATGGTGAATTCAGTGGGAGGGAATAATGGCTGCGAACGTGATAGGTGGGTTGGTGAAGAGGTTGTGGGTGAACGGACTTGGCGAGGGGTTTGTGTAAAGTGGGTTTTGATGATGGATGTTTCGGAGGATTGAAGAAGAAGATTAGCTAAGTTGGTACTGATGTATGGGGTACTCGGGGAAGTGGCAAAGGTTGTGAGAGGATGTTGAAGTCTGTTGTCTGGAAGGAGAGCAGCTACTGTCTTCGGTGGAGATGGGGTTTCGGGGAGAGGATGGAATTTGTGACAGAGGGCAGTCGGTTTGTTGTTGATGGCAGATGGGAAGCTGTGGATGATGAAGATGGAACTGAGGTTTTGGTAATTGGCAGAGGAGAATATAGAAGGGAGAAACAAAAACGGAAACAAAGAAATTTGTTCGTTTTTTTTTTTTTTTTTTTTTTTTTTGGTAATGAAAGCAACTGTAAAAAGATGGAAAGAAAATAAAGAATCGAAAAAACAAGCAAGTTTTTTTTTTGGTCTAAAGCAGGAAAGAATTTGTAAGAGAGAAACAAATAAATGAAGAAAGAAGAAATTGGAAAGAGGTTAAAACAGGAAAGAAAAGTAGAAATAATTTTTTTTTTCTCTTGATTAGATGACTACAGTATTAGCGATCAATACCAAATCAACTAACTGAGATTTTTTTTATATATATATACACAAGAAAACAAATGGAAACAAAAATAAAATAAAGCTAACACGAATCAGAAACTAAATAAATAATAAAATTTAATCTTTACCTCCCCGGCAACGGCGCCAAAAACTTGATCGACGCTAGTCTACGAATTAGAAAAGCGCGACATTTAAATTAAATTCTGCAAGCATACAGGTATGTAGCATACAGGTCGAACACAGGGAGGTGAATTAAATCAATTATTTATCTAATCTCTTGGGCGAGTTAGACAAAGCTTAGAGGTTGATTTTTTTCCGCAAGCGAAATAAAAACGGAAACTACGAATAAAAGATGCAATTAAATTCACTATAGATTCGAATCTAATCGGATCTGTAATAAATTCAATGATTAAAATAAAATAGAACACTGGAATAAAATTGCAGAAAAGAAATCAACAACTGAAAATAAAAACTAGGATTACCGCTGAATCTAATCAGATGGTCAATCACTAGTAAGAAAAATAGAAGCAATAGCAAATTGTGTTCTAGCAAATCTAATTGACTAGACAACACAATTTGCCATGAAAATAAAATGCAGAAACTAAAGAAAAGAAAGCTTTATTCAAACTAAAGAGAGTACAGAAGAATGGATCCTTTTACAATGGTTACAATCACATATTTATAGATGTGAATGGGAAAACCCTAATTAGGTCTATGAATAAATGGGCCTTCTCATTCATGAATATTTCTTGCCTTCCTTGACTAACTTGATTGGAGAAAATCTGGGCATATCATGGTAAATATTTTCCATATCTTTCAATTTTCCCATGTGGCTAATTGATTGATAGAAGATTGCATCTAATTAATTCTTCCAAACAAGGACGCTTATCAGACTCCAAAGGCAATATAAGATAAAATCTTCAAAATTGGTTTTTCTTCTTGGCAACAATTAAATCAGAAATTCTTCTAATTGAAATTGACTGATTTGAATTTAATTCCATGATGAGAATATGGCTATTGCTGAAATGTTAATTGGTGCACATCATAAATACATACACATGAATATGTGTATGTATATATATAACATAACACTAATCCAGATATTTCTCAAAGCAAAGGGCCAGTGTGAACGCGCTCCATTTCTTTGGCAAAAAGTGAGCTTGACGGGGTTCGAACTCAGGTCTCTTAGCACCAATTCCTATGCCTTTACCAGTGAGCTACTACTTCTTTTGCAATTGAAATGAATTTGATGTGAGGAAGTAGCTCTTTCTTGTAGTTGGCCTTTGATTTGAATTGAAGGAGGCAACGCTTGAGATCTGTAAAAACACATAAAAAATACCCGAAGTATCATTTATTTATTTACAAAAGATAAAGCATAAGAGTCATAAAATAAACACTTTTCAATGTCAATCAGTCGACCCCCAAGTCGACAGGGCTGTCGACTTGGGGTTCCTGGCGGGAATTCTTCCCTCCTAGCCTTCGAGCCCTAACTTTTGAAATTAGAACTCGTTTTTGAACTTGAATTCTCTGAAAACTTCGTCGGACCATAACTTGGTCATACGGACTCCGATTCTCGAAAACTCAGACTCTATTTCGCGTATTTTTCCGAGACGAGCGCAATGGCATAGCCGGTTTTACTTGATTCAGAATTTAAAATTAAATTCTGCCTTGATTCTCGTCTTAATCATGTTATCGAAATACGGGTGTTACATTCTCCCCACCTTTTACGATTTCGTCCCCGAAATCTCCAAGTTAGGAAGAACATATCCTACCATCCATCATCCATCTACTCAAAACATCATCCACAAGCGACCATTGTCCTTAGATGATTTCTAATGCTGTATGAATATATGCAAAACGTGTGTGTACATGTTCCTTAGCTAATGCTAATGATTAGGCCTGAATAATCTTTCTAATGCAAAAATATGTATAGTAACATGAATCCAACATGTATGCAAATAGTCCTAGTCATATAGATACTATATGCGTGCACAATCATTCATTCATATGCAACAACCGCATGATAATACATTTGATTTCATCCATAAACAAGTATAAATACTCGTGCATATGCAATATGAAATGTGACCGAGTCGAGCTAGTATCTAATGTGTATTCGCGCATCCACGAGCAACCACTTGCAACCATATCAATCATAACATGTTTCAAATACATGTTTACATCCATAGGGTTCTACCTAGGATTCCCTGAAACAGGGTCGAGAAAATAAACAAGACAAACTCCTTACGGGGTCTGTAACAGAAAATAGGACCAAGAGGATGTCCACAAAAGATAGCCTACAAGTAAGCTCTACAGAAAACAGGGATCAAGGATATACTCCCAAAAAGAGATATCATGCGCGTATCTAGTCTTTGACCATCAAAGTCGTATTTCCGTGGGCTTAATTCCATTGTGCTTTAACCATCCTTTAACTTCATGGTTTCGTAGCTCCTTATTTTTCCTATTTCCATAACATGAGCTGGAACTCATTTCTTTGTCGCCTCTCGTTCCACTTGCACTTATCCTTTTTCTAGAATACTTGGCGCAAACATGACTGCGTACTCATGATCTCATGCAAGCTTTCCAAAATTCACTAGTGAATCTTGGATCTCGTTTATATACTATCAGGTATTCCATGTAGAAGAACTTTCTCTTGAAAGTAAACAGATGTCAACCAGGTTATCAAGCGCACTTACTAGGGTGATCTCTATAACCCATGCATAAATGAAGTAAACCATCCGTCTTATCGGCGAACACCACTCGATCGGGCTTCAAATTTCCAATAAAAGGCATTAAGGGATTCTAAGTAACTAGTCATGACAGAACCTCAAAAAGGTTACACGACACTTCGAGGGTATTACCAAAGCTAGTCAAAAGGTCTAACTACCCTCCTATCAAAACCGAGAGTGGCACCCCCTACTGGATAACCACTTCATCCCTAGAATCCATCCATAGCTTATAAACATAAGCATTATTTCCAAACTCAACACTTGGCATAGACATTCTCAAATCCCAACGAGTCATGTATAAAATGGACTGATTCTCCAATAGGACTTTGAGACAAAAATGGGATTCTCTATTACGCTAGTACTTAAGGTGTAGAGACTCAACTATCGAAGCAAACTTAAGTGATATGATGATCAAAACAAAGTCCTAACGGGATGATAGAGAAGAAGAGTTAAACCTTTAACAAGATCGTTACCCTCCTTCCGAGGTATCCTAGAAATGAGAGCATACTATTGCCCTCCCGATGATCTTGTCCTTGTCCCATAATACTTAACTATCCGCCCCGTTTTACCGTGCCGAAGGTACTCTCTCGTCATGGGTTTCATTGTTCATCTTTCTCCCTCCTTTGAGGACTAAGCTATACCAACAAGTTGCTCATCCTTAAGCTCGTATCCTTTATCCTCTTTCTCACTATCCTTTCTTATAACGCGGCCACTGGTCTCCTGAGAACCACCTCCATCGCATGGAAAGCACTTTCGTAGATAGAAAAGACTAGTCGCAGTTAAAACCACTGTGACTACAGATGGAGGAAAGAAAGGAAAAGAGATTCAATTAAGGAAACAAGGATAGTGCTAACGGCCTTTGGGGAATAGCCTTTTTCTTTTAAAAGAAAATTTTCTTGAAAAAAATGCTTCTTTGTAAACGATTTTCAAATAGTTTTCAGAAGGTCTTTAAAAACTTTTTCCCAGTCTGGTAACCTTCTGCTCTGATACCAAATGTAACAACCCGCCTCCGCCAGGGTCACTCGCAAAGGAATGCACTAGCTTTAGAGGGGCATTATTGGTAAACATGCACAGAAATATCACAAGACAGAACATTTAAAATAGCGGAAGTAAAATCAAACTTTCATAACATGAATAAATAAGGTCTAAAGCCTTTTACATCAGAGTACATCAAAACCTGTCTTGCAATAGTAAAGAAGCATAAAGACTTTTTCATAAATTATTCCCCAAGTAAAAATAGTAAAGTAGCCATAGCCAAGAAAAGTCCAAGCCATCCATGATGACCTTCAAGCAGAAGAAGTCCGAACTAAACAGCAGTATTTCCTCCCTGTAACCTGGGGGGGAACGGAAGAAAAGAGGCAAAACAAAACGGGTCAGTCAAAAAGACTGAGTAAGCCTTATCTACTATTAGTATAAAAACTAGTAAAGTTAACTGTCATGAGAAACTGAGATGAACATAAGCATGATGACAAGATAGATAAGCTAAATCAAAATAATGACAGGATGAACTACTGAACTCAGATAAACTAAGGTGTCATGATAAATTACGATGTCAAGATAAAACATGGTATCCCATCGTCAGGTTCCTATCAAGTATAATATCCCCAAGATATCTGTAACATCCCATGGTATCTATCCTGTCTTTTAGCTCTGCACCTACCGTACTAGTATCCCCACCGTATCATGTGTTAACCATGAATGACCCTTACTCAAAAGTCGTGTAATGGTCTATGCCAACCTAATATATCGCATATATAGGTTACTCAACTCGTATGTTTTATTCCATGTAAATGTTCAGTCCCTTGCCGTAGACCATACGGGCTTTCCCATGAGATTCTATATTACTTTAACATAGTTCCATGCTCCTTAAGATCGTTTTGGATTGTCACCCTATATCTAATAAGGGTTTTTTTCAACATGAATCATTGTTTTTACAACTAGGACTTATGCTATCTAGGACTACTAGGGATTATGCTTACCTATTGCACGTTTTCGTATCTCGGTCTTGGTTCAACCACCCAGGGCCACTAGGATTTACGCTAACCGTCAACCGCGCCCTTTTTCCCACGCATTCATCGTGAATCGTTTTTCCATGACTGTATGCACATGTATCACATCGTGCCATCCGAGTCCTGTCACAGGGCAGACCAGGAAATACAGGACTCGGTCGGGAGCTTTCGATTTATCTGCCGATGCAGATGCTAAGGTCTGTTTTTTCTATACGTGGCTATGGTCCCACGAGACCACTCCCTCAACTAGCGAAAGACAAGACAGGAATAATCCTGTATGAGAACACACTACTGGCCAACCCACAATCCTAGCCTTACTGCAACCATAATTAGACAACAATTATGGTCTATTGGGTGTTCTCTGCCTTTCCGTACGTACACGCTTGACCAAAGATGGTAGGTAGCCTGACGAAAATGCAATCTAGGGTACGACCGTGTATCGTCGACTATCCCCTATCCATCCCCGTCTTTAGGTCGCTCGTATATCAACCAAGGCATACTCTTGGTTCTTCTAACGCAGACCATAACCTCTCATGAGCCTAGTATGATCACCTGGCAGCTCATAGAGGGATACCAAGAATATCCTCACGTTCCCCGAAGCCGCTGCTTCGTTACCCAGTTCGCTGGAGCCTTTATCTAAATCAAATACTTGCTCCTACTTGTATACTTAAACGATGACCTACCGTATCAGGTTACTCATCTATCTATGAACTGGTCTAAATTTCCTTGACTAAGAATCATTACTTAGTTATTCTTCAACTAAGGTTTACTACTTAGCCTTATTCCCGTTATCCTTGTTAACTACGGTTATCCACCTAATCCTCAGAACTAGGGTTTACATAATGGATTAAGTGTCACTTAAGTTCATGACTTAACCCGTCTACAAATCATGTCAAAATTGGCTAAGTATCCAAGTCCAAGACTTAACCCTACAAACCATATGTCAAGTTGGCTAAGTATATTAAGCAATTCGCGACTTAACCTCGTCCAATTATCATTCTAGATTGGTTAAGTATATATTATCTTGACCCTATCAATTTACTTAGCCAAATCGGTCAAGTGTATTCAAGCGATTCGTGACTTAGCCTTATCATGTTTTCACGTTGTATTGGTTAAGTATAGGTTAACTTAACCTCAATAAATTAACGAGTTAGATTGGTTAAGTATAGGTCACTTAACCACATCAATCATCATGTTAGATTAGTTAAGCGTTTTAACTTAACCCCATCAAACTACCAAGTGGGATTAATTAAGTCTAGGCTAACTTAACCCCATCCGATTTCCATGTTTAGACTAGTTGAGTCTAATCTTAACCCCATCCATTAACTGTATCTTTCGGTTAAGTGTCATTAAGAAAACTTACTTAACCTTACCAAATTATCGTGTTGGATTGATTAAGTGTTGGTTAACTTAACCCCGTCCACTAGTCGTAAAAAAAATGGTTAAGTGTCATTAGGCAAATCAAGTCACTTAACCTACCCAACCTTGTCATGTTTTGTTAAGTATCATTAGCCTAATCAAATTACTTAACCCATTTGTCCATGTCATATTTGGTTAAGAGTCATTAATCAAATTAACTTAACCCTATCATGTGGCATTAATTACTTAATGCACCCCAACCTCTCACATTAGACTTTGTTGTGGTTACTAGTTAAGTCGGTCGGTTCCGGGTAGCTTTACACCACAACTTGGTCTAACCTCGGGTTCAAGCACAACATGACCAACTTCTCACATTGGGTCCTATTGTTTGCAACTACTAGTTAGGCCGGTCGGTTCCGGGTAGCTTTATGTTGCAAACTCAACCCAACCTCAAGTTGGTCACACTTATATTTTCTAAGTGTCATGTCCATCGTTTTTCCAAAACACATTACAAGTTTTCAAGCAATTGGGTAGACCTAACTTAATAGGTAAATTCCCAATGGGTAGACCTAACTTAATAGGTAAATTCCCTAGCTTATGTTTTCAAGCATACTTACATGTCAACTTCCATGTTATATTTCAAGTCATGTTTTCAAGTTGTATTTTCATGTCTTTAGAAATTACCCATAACATAACCCCACGTCTTTTTAAACTCGCATATACGTTCGCAACAACGTAATGGATTAAAAGAAGAGACTTGGCAAAGGCATGACAAAAATGGATATTAAGCCACAAGTTAATCACGGTGGCAAATGAGGCACAAATGTATTCATTAGCTTGCATGTTACATTCTTAAGCCTCAAAACATGCATAAACCCAAACTTGGCACATAAGTGAATCATGGTGACAAAAGACATGGAATGATGACTAGAAACTCGCATATATCATCATATAAGGGTTATGACTTCATATGCAAGTTGACATAAAGGGTATGAAGGTTCTCATGTTGCATAATGCAACATTTCAACATAAAGGTTGTAGCTTTTAGCTCACAAGATCAAGATAATGACTTCATAAACTTGCATGACATGATAGCATGTATCATTCTCAATGATCAAACCCCAAACTTGCAACATGAACATTTAACTTCATAGTTAATATCTAAGAGTAGGGAAAGGGCTTACATTGCTATGAAGGCACAAATCGAAATGCAAAACAAAGATTGTGATGAAGCCTATGCATGCCATCACCCAAAAGCCCAAAGATGAACACTCCAAATCAATAAAAACCCCATCTTTATGAACAAAGATCAAAGCTTTAGCCTTGAAATCAACTTGAGAAGCTCTCATACTAACATAGGGACTCTCTAACACTCACATGATCATGAAACCTCTCATAGAAATGAAGTGGAGGCTAGGATTTTGGGTGGAGGCCATGAGTGGAGCAATTTTGCCATAGTTTAGTTGCATGAATGAATAATGAGGATTTAGGAGAGGGTTAGGGGCTTATTTATAGAGATTAGGATTAGTTAGGACCCTTAGATTAACCCTAGGACCAACCTGAACCATCAGATTTCAAACCAGGCCCAAAAACCTAGCCAAGACAGGAAATAGGTGCACCAAGCAAAACTGCCCGGCCACCATAAGTCGACCCCCAAGTCGACAGGGCTGTCGACTTGGGTCAACCCATGTAGACTCCCAAGTCGACAGGGTTGTCGACTTGGGGTTCCTGGCGGGAATTCTTCCCGCCTAGCCTTCTAGCCCTAACTTTTGAAATTAGAACTCGTTTTTGAACTTGAATTCTCTGAAAACTTCGTCGGACCATAACTTGGTCATACGGACTCCGATTCTCGAAAACTCAGACTCTATTTCGCGTATTTTTCCGAGACGAGCGCAATGGCACAGCCCGTTTTACTTGATTCAGAATTTAAAATTAAATTCTGCCTTGATTCTCGTCTTAATCATGTTATCGAAATACGGGTTATTACAACAAATGAAGCCGGATTTGAGAATATGAATATGAAATTTAAAAATTGAGATTTATAAATGCAGTTAAGGATGTGGAAATGAAAACAAATGGTGAGTTGTCGTACTTAATTTACAAAGGATTTTGTAAATGGGAAAATCAAGGTTTTGAAAATAGAACCAAATTAGTAAAGAAGACTAAGGAATTGGTAAATGTGTTTTGTAACATTTGTTACATACGAGATGAACTATATTTTTGACATAAGATTTCATAAAGGATTATTATATGTTTGCAAATGACGAATAAGTGGGCGAGTACAAAATAAGGAGAATGTGATAAGTAAAATGGTTTTGAAATAAAGTTTGTAACGTTCGTTACAAATGATACGTGGAATTGTTTTGATAAATATAGATATAAGAAGTTGGAAAAATACTAATATAATGATTAATATACAAAGGCTTTGTTTATGAGATTTTGAACAAATGAATTTGAGTTGTCGAAATGATTTGCAATATAATGATAAAGAGATATCAAGAAATTCTCATAAAGATTCTATTTATAATAGAATCAAAAGTTCATATATATGATATTGTAAATGATTATTAATATCAATCGAAAGAGTTAATAAGAGTTACTTAATAATTAGATAAGTAAATGAGGTCGAGATTTAAATAGGTTTTCAAAGGGTTGGTAGTAGATTATAAACGAGCGTAGTCGGGAAACATAAGTTATGATTTCCATAAAATGATATTATAAATTATTTCGAAAAGTTTATAAGTTAAATGACATAAACTTGGAGAATATTCTTATGTTACGATAAGAAGTAAAAGTGGTGTTTCAAATATTGGAAAATTTGGAAAATATAATTAACGGACGGTTCGTTAAAGAGGCTAAATGATACTGAGTATTGAATCAGTGAATCCATTTTCTTTTATGGATGAATGTTTGTTTATTTGATAGTTAAATAACCGACTATCAAAATTGGCCCATACGATTGTTGGTACGGAAAGACCGGGATCGAATGTATTCGAAAACCATTCCGTCCAACAAATACGAATACAATGAAGATGCTGATTCAAGATAGAGCTACTAAAGACCGTGGATCTTCATAAGCGGAAGGATTACTTAAAATCTCTGACTTGCAACCAGAGATATACTGTGATTCTGTCGTGATTGGAATCTACGGGATGCAAGGACTTCTCGCTACTGATCCATGGGGTGATTCCTATATTGGATGCAGTAGGGGAGTACCTTCGGTTCATCCTATTCCTGGATGACTTGTATGGATGAATGTCTGACAGAGTATTTCCATAAAGGACACGTACATTGATTTCTTCACCCGTACCAAGAGTGGAGGCGGAGAAGGAAACTTCTTTTAGCTAACACGTAACGTATTGTTGTGGACGTCAATTAGTGATTGTTGATGGATATGACGATGTAACATTCGAAGTAAATATGATGTGCTGATAAAGCGTAGACTCAAGCCTCATCAACCGGGGAATAACAAAAATCGGGCAGGCAGCATGGCTATGTGGGTCGCTCCCATTAGGGTGTATAATCACCTATCTAGAGAAATTCCTTTTGCTTCTTGAATCTATTTCAATGCTGTCCCTTTTCAGGAAACGGTGGTTTGAGCCCAACCGTTGGTGATATACATTCGATACACTCAAGCGAAATGAGTGGTCGGTCATGTGAGGGCCGGGTTGCAAGACGTTCTTGTTGAACCTAGTGTATTCGCCTCTAGAGATATACTATCAGCAGGTGGTCCCATACCTTGTCAAGGTCGGAATCCATTCTCCAATAAGTGCCTGCGGTTTTGATTGTATACTATATACGCAGAGCGTGAGAAGCAAGCATTCTGCTAGATTGTTATCTACTTGTATTTAGACACTATTATAATATCAGAAAAGATATTGATTTCAAAAAACATTTTGGGTTATCGTAAGGTAAAAACCGTCCGTGTTTATATGTGGATTTGGTCTTACGATTATCCCTTTCTTTCGAAAGGATTTTAACTCTAAAATTCAAATTGGATGATCATCCTTAATACTGTGCGAGTTTATCTCACTCTAGTTCACCAGACTGACCTGGTGTTTTGTAAATGCTCGGGTTAGACCGGGTTGTACAGGTCCAGACTATCAAATGCTGCGAAGTCCAGGGATGAGCTAGAGAAGTCCAGACGTATTATATATGGTGTATATTCCGCTGTGTGGTTGGGACAGGTTGTTATAACTATCCAGATGTGTGGTACACTCTGATATTGTAAGTATTTTATAAAAACTCTCAATAAAGATTTATTTCTGTATTATATTTTGTTCCGCTGCGATGTGAGGTTCTATGTTGTGTTGTTCTTCTTCTTCTATTCTAATACTTCTTTCTTTCTTACCTCACCCTCTAACTTCTTTCTTATAGTAATCCATTTTCCAGTGCACTTTGGGTTGGACTGGTGTGGTTTGGGTCAGCTCAAAGGGTACTGGAACCTGGGTCGCTACAGTTGGTATCAGAGCTGAAGGTTAAGTGATTACCTTGGCTCTGTGGCGTGACTCAGTAGAGATGGGGTTAGTAATACCCTAGATTGAGTTTGAGTGTATATATACGAGTGAACGTATTTGTAGATTTAATAAAAATTGTTTTATATTGTGGAGATTTATTGGTTGAGTTGTTTATGAGTTCTGGTCGATCAGTTTGATCCACTGTATCGATAAGGGTTTCTAAACACTCAAGTATGATAAACCAACACAGTATGTTTTGAAAAGGGTAAATGGAATAATTTTACCCGAATTATATTTTGATATAAAAAAATGATTAATATTTGAAGTATTATAGTACATTGGATGTGTTGGTTGATAATAATAGAAATGGTTAGGAAAATAACCCATCAGAATTCATATGGATATAATATATGGAACCAGATAAACTAAATCTGAAATTAAAATCAGAATTGGAATTAAATTCCCAAAAGTGGGAAAGGAATTTGCAAATGAACTTGGATTGAATATATGAGAATTTTAAAATCCTGGGATATTTTAAATAGTTTACAAGCATCGTGGATTTTATTTTGAAATAGATTTCAAAATGAAAGTGTTTAAAAATTGGAGTTTTGAATTGATTTAGTATTGAACTCACTTTGATAGCTGGGAAATAACTCTGATGATGTTGGCCACATCATCAGTGTTCATTTTCGAGTTCTAAGTGATGGATTACTACCAAAGATTTTGGTTTGAATTGCGATGAGAAAAACAAATTGTTTTGAATCCTAAAAAGGAATATTTGATTTTTGAAAGAGCTGAACTGTTTGAAAACTCTCAGGGAAATTTTTAAACAAAAACAAAATTTAACAGAATTGGGGAAGCAAATATGAATAGAATTGAAACCAATTAACTGGAAATTTGATCGGGATATAATATATCAAGTAGAATCGGATTTCGAAATGTGAGACAGAAATCTGAAATGGTGTTGGACTGGTAAGTTCAGAGTTGGAATTGATAATGGATGGGGATTGAGTTAAGAAGGGGAGTTGGCTTGGATGCGTGAAGGAGTTGGTTGTGAGGATAAAATTGGAATTTTGTTTGAGAATGTATTTGTATATGCTAACAGGGCAGCAGACGGAAAGGATATAATGATATGCCCGACAAAAAGGTACACGTTTCTTTTTATATGGGATTGGTGATTTATGAGCCTATTTGGCAAGCCGCTTGGCTGCTTTATTTTCTTTTGGAATGGAGAAGGCCTAGAAAGGCGAGTTGGAGTTGTACCGATTGAGCCGTACACAGGAGGTGCGAGCGAAATTTTTCGGAAGTTTAAAGTGTTAGAAAATTTTCGATATTTTCGAAAATATTTATATACGATAATAAATCGGTTTTCGATTTAAAATAAATTAGATTTGAAAATGGTTATAACGTTCTTTCTTACCTTAGCAATTTCGAGGACGAAATTATTTTAAGGGGAGAAGAATGTAACGACCCGTGTTTTTGGCCGTCGGATATTTAATTTAATTTATTTTAAATATTATATTGGAGATATTAATGGAATTTAATATTTAATTCTTTATTTAAAACTAAGTTTGAACGTTACATATTTATATAATTATAAATCGAGCTTGAAAATGGCGTGCAGTTCGTAAATTGGAGTTTTGAACTTCAACTGAGAATGCAGGATCCGATATAAGTCGGATTTCTGTGAAACAAGAAACGCTGGAAGCGTGTTGACGATAATTTTCATATGAAAGAGAAAAATTCAGATTTCGTGTTATAATTTGAAAGTTATGGTCAAATCAAATTTTGGAAAAACGCTGTGGAAATCGTTATTTAAAATATCGACCTTTAAGATGGCCGTTTTGCAAACGGACTCAGATTTCGACGAAATCAGTTTCATTGGGATCATAACATTAAATTATTGTACGGTGGTGAATGGCGTGAAAAACCGGTGTCGTATGTGACCACGGTAGCCGTAAACGCCCGTTCAAATTCTATAGCGCGTAATTAAATTAATCGAGAGATATTTTTGTGTAACGTGAGCAGACGATCGAATTAGGCCACGAAACCAGTCTCGTTGAGTTCGTATCGTCGATTAGAGTCAGAATAGGTATATAGTTTGTTATTTTTAGAGACCGGAAAATTTGGCGTTAAAAAGGGTGTTGCGGTGCGCGGTAAAAATAGCCTACCGGGGAAACAGTCTCAGAATGCGACGAAACTGGTTTCGTTGGGTTGGTATTGAAAAATTATTTTAGGATTTCAAAGTTTCATGTTGATTAGAGGTATCTGGTCATCGGGAAAAATTTAAACGCGTGTTGATTTCCGGTTTTATAAAGGAATTTTTTTCAAACGACCTCGGATTTCGATGAAACTTGTTCCATTGGATCTGGAATGTTCTTTTACAATACGATTAGCTTTTTTATCAGAAAACAGAAATCGTATGCGGTGATTTTTAACATAAATTCTCCACGACAAAAGCTTTGTACATTAAAATATTATTAAAAATCTATCCCTTTTTCTTTTGTCCCTTTTGATTACGTTAGTGGCTTCCTTACTTGCGTCCAAATCACCTTCACCTTGCGCACCAAACAAAAGCTTGCATCCCAAACCTTTAATCCCTTGCATGCGAATCAATCCTATATGCTACGTGCTTCCTCACATGCCATGGTGAAGCATTTCAGCCTATCCGTAACATACATACAACCTTGAAGTAACATCACGCATAGAAAAATGGAACCGTGCCGACAAAGTTGTTTAAAAATAAATAAATATATATATATATATATATATATATATATATATTTATATTACTTGCAAGCCAAACTAACGATACCTTGCCAACCACACAACCAAATTCCTTCCATCCCACGTCTTACCCTATACTCTAATCTCTGCAGCTCTATACCCTAAAACGTGATGACCACGTATATTTCTTTATAAATACATTGTCTTCTCCTCATTTGTTTTTCAGAGATCATCAATGAAGTTGAACTCCTCAAAAGAACAGAAACCGAAACTCAATTCTCCCCACAAACACCGCACCTCCATTCGCAAATAAAAAAAGCAACGCTCCTTCTTTCGTTTTCTCGCTTCAGCAAGGGTGAAAACCGAAACAAGGAATTGGTGTGTGGTCTCGGTGAAGAACGTGGAAGCATAGTATGAGTTTGGTGGTCTGTGCATTTCATTGTGAGGAGCTGGACACTAATGGGTACAAAGAGTAATTAGTTAGGTTGAAAAAAAAGGGAAAAAGAAAGAGAAGACAGAAAGGAAACGCGGATCTAGGAAGAAAGAAAATGAGGTGAGCAAAGGGCGGGTATACTGGAAACAGAAGAAAGTGTGAAAAGAAGTGAGGGAACTATGGCATGAACAAGAAAAGCCGTGAGTGGGAAGAATTCAAAAGGGGTTGCCAACGAAAAAAAAAACACGTTGGCCTTATAGTGTGTTGATCAAAGCAAAACATGAGACTGTGAAGGACTACAGGTGGGAATAACGGCTTCAACATGCAAGTGAAGCAAGGTAAAGCTCCATTCGATATATAGCAGCAGGTATACACTAAATAATAATAATAAATTGTTGGTTTAAATCCGAAGTAGCATTTTATTAATTATTTAGGACAACGTTTGAATTACTTAATCATAGAAAAACAGAATGTACAAGTTTTAATAGGGTGTTTACTTCATACTCTGTATCACAATGAAATGTACCCTTATAAACTAATCTGCCAGTTTAAGTATTAAACAAATGTAATCAATCAGATCCAGTTTCTCTACCCACGAATCAGTAATATATTAAAAAGTTATTAGTGGAGTTAGAGCTAAATTTAGGGACCTCGACTATTATTCCTAAACAGGGTAAAATATCAGAAGGATCGATCGGTTAAAAATCTTAAAACGTACCCAATTGAGTTAATTAAAGCAATTAAGGAATTAACATATAATTAAATAGTGATTTGTTCAAATGTTAATAACATGAGCATATCATAACAGCATCGGACCAAACATAGGGCGTTAAAACCATACCGACGAACGTAACAGTATTGAGCTGGTTTAGTGGAAGAATGGAAACTCAAGGTGAGTTAAACTCACTCAGTTCTCTCCTTTTATATTTTATATAAGTAGGATTTTAAAATTGTGTGCTATGGTTGTTTGTTTGTTTGTTCGTTGTTGATTTTATATTCATATATGGACTGAAATGGTTGAATTAAACGTTCGTTTAATTGAGAACTAACCGTTATTTCTAACGATAAAATCCAATTGAGGTAATTTACCTCAGTGGTTACATTTATAGGGATATAAACATTAATTTGTTGAATGCTTGAATTGTTGTTATTTGCGCAGTATTGTATATTGCAGTTATTATTGACTATTTAACTGTTTATGTTTAAATAGAAAACCGAATATTGATTGACCATTTGAACTGAATAATTTGAATTGTGATAACCATTGTTTTGCAGGGAATGACAGATTGGATAATATTGATAATATTTATCAATATGGTAAAATTGTTTGTTATGAAATGTGAAATTAGTGTATATTTCATGGTTTGGTACTATAGTAGCCATTTGCCTCTTTAGTACCGTCGACTAAAAGGAATGACTTTTTGAAATCAATAGTATACAGATTTCAAAGATATAAATGTTTTCTTTTATATGGATTGAAATACAATTTTACTATAAAAATAAATAGTCGAGGTTAAGTTTACAATTTCTAAATATATATATAACTAATAGAAATGTAAGAGATTATTGTACCAAGGTTTAAACGAGATAAATTTATCATATTGACTATCTAAATGTCGAAATGATTTCGTAAAGACCTTAACGGTCGTAAAGGAAGTTTAAATGAAATTTCAAGATATTGTAATGGAATAATCGAATCGTGGATTTACGCAAATGTATAAAAGAGAATGAGAGGTAATATTTTTGTAAGAAATGACCGTTTAGCAAACGGTGTTTTTAAATGATACGAAGTGTGATTAATTAACACTTCGTAAATAAGATTTACATGTCAACAGATTTGGAAATGAATAGTGATTTGGAAATGAGATTTCATATTACAAATGAAGCCGGATTTGAGAATATGAATATGAAATTTAAAAATTGAGATTTATAAATGCAGTTAAGGATGTGGAAATGAAAACAAATGGTGAGTTGTCGTACTTAATTTACAAAGGATTTTGTAAATGGGAAAATCAAGGTTTTGAAAATAGAACCAAATTAGTAAAGAAGACTAAGGAATTGGTAAATGTGTTTTGTAACATTTGTTACATACGAGATGAACTATATTTTTGACATAAGATTTCATAAAGGATTATTATATGTTTGCAAATGATGAATAAGTGGGCGAGTACAAAATAAGGAGAATGTGATAAGTAAAATGGTTTTGAAATGAAGTTTGTAACGTTCGTTACAAATGATACGGGGAATTGTTTTGATAAATATAGATATAAGAAGTTGGAAAAATACTAATATAATGATTAATATACAAAGGCTTTGTTTATGAGATTTTGAACAAATGGATTTGAGTTGTCGAAATGATTTGCAATATAATGATAAAGAGATATCAAGAAATTCTCATAAAGATTCTATTTATAATAGAATCAAAAGTTCATATATATGATATTGTAAATGATTATTAATATCAATCGAAAGAGTTAATAAGAGTTACTTAATAATTAGATAAGTAAATGAGGTCGAGATTTAAATAGGTTTTCAAAGGGTTGGTAGTAGATTATAAACGAGCGTAGTCGGGAAACATAAGTTATGATTTCGATAAAATGATATTATAAATTGTTTCGAAAAGTTTATAAGTTAAATGACATAAACTTGGAGAATATTCTTATGTTACGATAAGAAGTAAAAGTGGTGTTTCAAATATTGGAAAATTTGGAAAATATAATTAACGAACGGTTCGTTAAAGAGGCTAAATGATACTGAGTATTGAATCAGTGAATCCATTTTCTTTTATGGATGAATGTTTGTTTATTTGATAGTTAAATAACTGACTATCAAAATTGGCCCATACGATTGTTCGTACGGAAAGACTGGGATCGAATGTATTCGAAAACCATTCCGTCCAACAAATACGAATACAATGAAGATGCTGATTCAAGATAGAGCTACTAAAGACCGTGGATCTTCATAAGCGGAAGGATTACTTAAAATCTCTGACTTGCAACCAGAGATATACTGTGATTCTGTCGTGATTGGAATCTACGGGATGCAAGGACTTCTCGCTACTGATCCATGGGGTGATTCCTATATTGGATGCAGTAGGGGAGTACCTTCGGTTCATCCTGTTCCTGGATGACTTGTAAGGATGAATGTCTGACAGAGTAATTCCAGAAAGGTCACGTACATTGACTTCTTCAACCGTACCAAGAGTGGAGGCGGAGAAGGAAACTTCTTTTAGCTAACACGTAATGTATTGTTGTGGACGTCAATTAGTGACTGTTGATGGATATGACGATGTGACATTCGAAGTAAATATGATGTGCTGATAAAGCGTAGACTCAAGCCTCATCAACCGGGGAATGACAAAAATCGGGCAGGCAGCATGGCTATGTGGGTCGCTCCCATTAGGGTGTATAATCACCTATCTAGAG
This sequence comes from Allium sativum, assembly GCA_030737875.1. Classification (NCBI taxonomy): domain Eukaryota; kingdom Viridiplantae; phylum Streptophyta; class Magnoliopsida; order Asparagales; family Amaryllidaceae; genus Allium; species Allium sativum. The sequence goes on from CM060915.1 coordinate 484,930,571, forward strand.
AAATTCCTTTTGCTTCTTGAATCTATTTCAATGCTGTCCCTTTTCGGGAAACGGTGGTTTGAGCCCAACCGTTGGTGATATACATTCGATACACTCAAGCGAAATGAGTGGTCGATCATGTGAGGGCCGGGTTGCAAGACGTTCTTGTTGAACCCAGTGTATTCGCCTCTAGAGATACACTATCAGCAGGTGGTCCCATACCTTGTCAAGGTCGGAATCAAATCTCCAATAAGTGCCTGCGGTTTTGATTGTATACTATATACGCAGAGCGTGAGATGCAAGCGTTTTGCTAGATTGTTATCTACTTGTATTTAGACACTATTATAATATCAGAAAAGATATTGATTTCAAAAAACATTTTGGGTTATCGTAAGGTAAAAACCGTCCGTGTTTATATGTGGATTTGGTCTTACGATTATCCCTTTCTTTCGAATGGATTTTAACTCTAAAAATCAAATTGGATGATCACCCTTAATACTGTGCGAGTTTATCTCACTCTGGTTCACCAGACTGACCCGGTGTTTTGTAAATGCTCGGGTTAGACCGGGTTGTACAAGTCCAGACTATCAAATGCTGCGAAGTCCAGGGACGAGCTGGAGAAGTCCAGACGTATTATATATGGTGTATATTCCGCTGTGTGGTTGGGACAGGTTGTTATAACTGTCCAGATGTGTGGTACACTCTGATATTGTAAGTATTTTATAAAAACTCTCAATAAAGATTTATTTCTGTATTATATTTTGTTCAGCTGCGATGTGAGGTTCTGTGTTGTGTTGTTCTTCTTCTTCTTCTATTCTAATACTTCTTTCTTTCTTACCTCACCCTCTAACTTCTTTCTTATAGTAATCCATTTTCCAGTGCACTTTGGGTTGGACTGGTGTGGTATGGGTCAGCTCAAAGGGTACTGGAACCTGGGTTGCTACACAATTTCCATCACTACGGAATTCAATACTGCTCAAACAACTTCCCCAGCTGATAAACAATTCACGCCCTCCTTCCCTTTCAAAAACAACTGACCGACCTTCTCCTATCACTACTGTCTCAACAACGCGCCTCCTCTTTCACCAGGTCTGAATTCTACAGAGTCCCCCCTCACCTCGACAACCCCTAAAAACAATACAACCCGTGCACCATCTTACCCTACCGCCATCGCGATCTTGGCCTTCTCGAGAATGGCTACAGGAAGTAGCGATAACATCTGGTTTGAAACCCCTCAAAATCCTCACATCAACGCGAAACTCCATTGCAGACTCGATCCTCAAGGACGCCACTCCAAAGCCTCATCAGTCGCTGTAGTTAATTCGAGCTCTCCCCAAAAACATGAGCGCCTCTTGTTTTTGATTGCTCCAACGATGCAGATCTCAGTAAAGCCCAAATCGCAACTCGCGATTTCTAATTGGGGCTCCTGATTTCGATTTGAGTAATGAAGAAAGATGGCTTTGATTTTAAAGAAAAGGAGGAAACAGTTGCGGTGTTTTTATTTCAAAGCCTCAGATTGTTTTCCATTGCTGATGAAAAGGGGAGGTCGCGATGGTTTATAAAAGTGAACGCGGAGAAACATACGTACGAGCAATATCTTTTAAAGAATTTAAAAAGATTTCGATTTCGATTTTAAATATAATTTAATTTAATTTGATTTGACTTAAATAGATATTTTTTCTTTTTAAAATGATATCGATTTGATTTAAAGAGATTTTCACTTTATTTTAAGTAGATATTGATTTGATCTCGTGCTTATCCACTAAAATAATATCAGGGTTCATAACTAGACATCACGAACCTCTATTTTAACCTACAGACCGATGTTTCAACGTAATTAAACTATTCTAAATTGAACTGTATATATTATGAAATTTAATTTGAACACGTATACCATATTAAATTAATATAATATAATTTAAATTCAGAACTAATCATTTTCTCGATAATAAATTATTATCGTTCATATTTAGATAGAACTGACACTGATCATCTGTATCATTTCGATTCAGTTTTAACTTCAAATTCAATTATTACCGTTTTCGTATCACGAAAATTCGATATATTCGATATTAAATCGAAATCGATTTTTAAATTGATAATTTAATATAAAAATTCATTTATATTATCAACTCAATATTTAAAACGATATAAAATTCATTTATAGTCGATCAAAAATACGGGTCGTTACACCTATAATGGTGCTTATTCACACAAGCATGTCTGAAAGAAGGAAACCTATGTATATACGTGTTTTTAATTAGGCCACGTGGGTTTGTTTGCTGGCAAGCAGGCATACTTCAGATATATTTGCATCATTCTTTTTCTTCTTTCTATTTTTTCCTCTTTTCTTTACAGCTTGCATGTCAGTAGCTTATATTTATTTATTTGATTGTTTGTGGAACGCACATGGCTTCTGAAGATATATGATTTGTCCATGTGCTAAGATTTGTTGTTCCAAGGAAAGTGACATTTTCATTTATTGAAACCAAATGGTTTCACTATATATGAATTTATGAGATTTGAGGAGGACATATACAGATTTTCTGAAGATAAGTAGGTTTTCACATGGCTCGCCAACTATTTGAATTGTAGAACGAAGGGGTTGTAAAATTTGTAAAAGATTTTACTTGCTGTAGGAGATTTGATGGAAACGACAGTAACCAAATACTTTAAAGTTTGTACCCCACTATCCAAGAGTAAACAAAATGTTTAAACAAGGGTCGTCATATCTTCATTCTGTGTTTTGTAAAGACTTGGGAACAAATATGCCAAAGATTTAAGACAAGATTGATTTGCACCGACTATATTTAAAGCGATCCTATCTTGTAAAATATCTTGGGGCTTCAATTTAAAATGTCATGGCTAGCATTTCTAGTTTTAACCCTTATATTAAACACACTAGAACAAGTTCCTAGGTTCAGTTCGAACATATAATAAATAAATAAATTTATAATTTACAAACGAATTCCATGGCGATCTTTTGAAAATTTGATATGGACGTAAAAAAAAATCTATAATATGAAATCTCGATTTTTCTCCTTTATTAGAAAATTATTGTCCAATAGATTCAGACGTTTCTTGTTTCAAAGAAATCCGACTCATATTGGATCCTATACAGTCGTTTAAAGTTCAAAACGCAATACTACGAACTACCGTGCCGCTGCAGCTCGTTTTATAATAAAATTATAAATTAAAAGTTCTAACATCATTAACTAAACATATATATATTAATATAATTCAATATAAACAAATATTAAACCATTTTTAATTTCCTGTTTACACTATATTGCAAATTCAAAATTTTCCGAACATTTTGGAATTAAAATATTATTTTATTATTTATTAGTAAAATATTCAAAATAATTAAAATCAGGCTATTTAAATTCAAATCAACATTTTAAATAATATTTTTTTTAAATAATTGGCCAGAAAATACGAGACATTACATCCCTTCCCCCTTAAAAGAATTCTGTCCCCGGAATTATTAAGGCAGAAAGAAAGTTACAGCCCATTATCGTTACAAAAATAAAAACTCAGCTTTATTTTCAAAGCTAACCCAATTGGTTTTAAAAACCAATTTATTTTAAATAACAAAATTTTCCAAAAATATACCAACATCTTAAATTCTAGGAAGTTTTTGGCAGAGTCTCCCCTGTACGGAGGGATATTTGCAATATTGTAGGTTCAAGAAATATATATACATCGACCAACACGGTCGGAAAAATCTAAAATCTGATCTCAAAGCCCCAAATAAAAACCAAAATTTTTATATTTTACGTAGGCGTACCTTTTTGCGAGCGTTATTATGCGATAGGCGATAAATTAGACTCGAGCTTGCTTAATTAGCATGCCAAACTGGATTCAATTTAATCCAGAATTCTCTTGGATAAATTTTAAAGTTGAATTAGCTCTTCTACAGCTATTGTCAACTCCAATGAACTTCATTAGTTTTTAGAACAATGTCAGTTAGGTCCAAATATCCATATTATCCAATTCTACACACAATTCAATTCACATGGAATTTATTTAATTATTCCTTAACAATCCATTTCTTTAATCTTGGATAAATTTATTTAACTTATTAATTTCAGATTGGTTTTCAACCAAGTTTATCCATTTTCAGGTTTATATTCAAGCAATCACCCACACAATCCAAGCATATCATTTAAATCGACGTTAGTAAATCTAAATGATTGCCCATATTTTAACAATTTTAGAAAGTCATAACTTTTATTGCTTTACGAAATATACTGGGCAAAAATAATTTTATATTTACAAGTACGCACTCTCATATATACACTCAAACTCAATCTCAATCTACGTTATTACTAATCCCATCTCTATCAAGTTACACCATAGAGCCAAGGTTATCACTAAACTAATATCTCTGATACCAACTGTAATGGCCCAGAAAAAAAAATCGACACTCGAATTTTCAACAATAATACATAATTCTGTATTACTTGTCAAAAATCCAAGTATCAAACCCCAGACTATTAATAAAAAGAAGTTAGAGGATGAGAAGTAGAAAGAAAGAAATATTAGAATAGAAGAAAGAAGAAGAACACATCAGAATCTCACAGCGGAACGAATAGAATGTAATATACCAAATCTCTTTATACTAAAGAAAACTGTATATACATTCCAATCATCAGAGTACAATATATATCTGTCACAACGGAAATACACTCTATATAACTAATGGTGAAGCCTCCTGCTTCTAGCTCCTGAACTCCAAGCGGAACCTAACTTGGATGTAATAACCCGGAAAATACGAGCCAATTTAAAATTTTTAAATTGGTGATTTCAAAGGGATTTGAACAATTGAAATAGAATATTTCAATAAAATAGGGAATTAGAAATAGTGAGTCGGTTTGAAAATTTGAATTCAAACTTTGACTGACTGTGCAGGGTGGAAAATATAACGGATTTAAGTGAAACCAAAAATATTTAAATCTGTTAGTCAATACCTTTCTAACGAATCTGAAAAATCAAAGTTTCACAACGGGAATCAAAAGTTATGGCCGAATGAATTTTCAGAAGGGTCGCTATATAGAATATATAGCCCTGGAAAATTGATATTTTGCATACGACCTCGGAATTCGACGAAACCACTTTTGTTGGGTCCGGGATGTCAACTATTGCAAGGTTTCAAATTTCATAATTTTTGAAGCTAGTATGTGAGCGTGGCAAAAGAAAATGTGTTTGGTCAATTTCTGTTAAATTGGATCGACCAGAAAATGGCCATTTTTCAAACAACCTCAGAATTTGACGAAACTGGTTTTGTTAGGACCGTATCGTCAAAACAAAGCTAGATTTATTTTTCTAGAATTTTTCGATTCAGTTTGTGGCCCTGGCAAATTGAAATGTACGTTTAAATTAAATATCGAATGTTTTATATTTTAATTTGAAAAATAACTGACTGTAACAGTCGAATTGGCCAGCGAAACATATCCCATTGTGTTCGGAATGGGGGTATTTAGCTGGGGGCGACAGTCGTTGGGTTTGATTTCGAGTTCGTGTGTGGAAGGGGGTATTTTTGGAATTAAATAAATTAAAAATTAAAATAAAAAGGGAGCGGACCAATCACAATTCATCTCCCTCATCCTTCTTCCTGGCGCGACGCGGAAATATACTCCGAACTTCTCTCTTCAATTTCTCCATAACCACACAACGAAATCAAGCAAACTAAGATCCATTTTGAAGAGCGTTCAGAGATCTTCAAATCCATAGCAATTTCAAGAATTTTCGTTGAGTGTAGAGGGAGATATCGCGCCGAGAACGCTCGAACTTCGCGCCGCCGCCGTGGGTGCTAGGGACCACCGAGCTGATCATCTCGGGTAGCGTTGGAAAGCTCTTCCCTTCCTCTTCGACGCAGCGCTGGCCGTTCGTCCTATCGCTTCGTGGTTTTGCCGAAAAGTTTAACCCTAGTTTTCGAATTCAAAAGAGGTATGCGGCTAAACCTATTTTAAACTGATTTTTACACTATAAAGCGTTGCAAACTTGAAAAAATCGTATCTTTTTGCTATGTTAACGAAATTCGATGAAACAGGAAACATCGGGACCGTAAGGAAGCTCTCTACCCAATAGAAGAAGCCGTGGATTTTTCTGACATCGTATCGATTTTTAGCACTCCGAAAACCAAAGTGAGAAATCTATATTAATATGAATTTGAATGGAAAATGTCGTGTATAATTTATATTAGCAAAATATAAATTGCATACGTGTTGTATACCTCATGTACATACGTAGTGTAAGCTATATAAGCGAAGTATGAATTTTACATGCATAGAATAATTGATATATGTGTTGAAATGCAAGTGAAATATAGCAATTATATATATATACTCCCCTCGTCCACAAACCATGGACGATATTTATTGTTGTGAATTGGTGTGAAATATTGGATGAAAAATACGAATGGTTGAATAATTGTTTGTGGTTGATATTATTTGGTAGTGGTTGAAAAATACCCATTGGTGATTGAAATGAATTGGAAATAGTTGTGAAAATAAAAATAAACATGCCGCCTGCGTGCGAATTAGATGCATGAATCCCCATTGTCAAAAACCGCGAGGTTTTAAGGTAGAGCGAGGAGCCGTACTAGGGACGGTGCCGGTTTTAACTACCCTGCCGTTATGCTGCCGAAATTTTGAATAATCTTTGTGTGTTAGAATTACTTTCAGATGTTGAAATAATTTTCATGCGTAGAAATTATAGCCATATGTTGAAACTATATCCATGTGTGGAAAGTGTTCATGTGTTGAAAAGTGTTGTGTGAAAATTAAATTCATTTGTGAATGAATGAAGTGTTTAAACAATAAAAATCACATTTTTATATATATATGAAGTAGGAAAAATATTCGCCTTATATAAATAGTTTCAACAATAAAAATCCCATCTTTCTAATATGAACAACCTAAATAAAATGTCCATGTGTGGAAATGCTCAATTGTTGAGAAGTGTGTGTTGCGGAAAAGTTCATGTGTTGAATAGAAAGATCGAACAATAAAAATTACATTTTTATTGAAACTATGAGGTGTTGAAAACATCCATGTGTCGAATAAATATTTTGAACGATAAAAATATCATTTTTACCATATATGTGATTTGCTAAAGATATGCGGACGTTGAAATAAATATTTGTGAAAGAAATATTCTTTTTAACATGCATAGGAACTAAATAAAATGGTCATGTGTGGAAATATATTTTAGTTCGCCAAAATTATCATCTTTGAAATGTGAAGTGTTAAAAATAGCCACTTGTTCAAATAAATGTGCATGAGTTGAAATATACATTAATTAGCTAATGATATGATTTTAGCCTATGCATGTAAAATTAGAATGAATGGTGTTTTTAAACCAAAGTAAATCAAATATGAAATTGAATGGAAAATGATAAGTGATAGAAATTATGTATATGTACATGCATATCTATTGAACAGGTTAAAGCAAAAGGGGCTAGAGAAGAGGAATAAAATTTTGTGCCCGACAAATAGGTACACATTTACTGCTTTGTTTGGGTGATGATTTTATGAGCCTGTTGGCTAGCCGCTTGGCTTTTTCTTTTTCTTTTTGATATGAGACGCCCGTGTGGCTATTTGGGAATTTTCCCAGACCCTCCCGTACAAAGGAGGTTATGGCGAAATTTTCCGAAATTTAAAGGCGTTAGTGAAATAATTGAAGTGGAAACGATATAGGAATTTTTGAATGAACTATATTTATATAAATATATAAATATAAGTGAAATTAAAACGAAACGTGGTCGTGCAGTTTGTGTTTTGAAACCGTGATTTCAAACGACTAGTACGGGAAATCCGACCATTGGATTTTCCCGAAACCGCAACCGTTGGGTTCGCCTTGGAAATATCTTTCCAACGGCACCAACTTTGTGAAGATCCGACGGTTGGATTGTCTGGAATGTTTAATTCAAATCTGAAGAAAAACAGCGCCAGAAACGATTATATTTATATATATATATATAATTAAATTAAATCGAATAACGACGCTGAAGTTCGTAAATTGAAATCGTAACTTCAAATGGCTAGTGTGGAAGATCCGACCGTCGGATTTTCCCAAAACTGAAACCGTTGGATTCGTTTTGAAATGACCTTCCTAATGATATAAAATTTGTGAAGATCCAACGGTTAGATTTTCAGATATGTGTAAAACAAAATTAGTGAAAAGCAGCGCCAGTGCATCGATACGACCTGAATCATCGTTTAATTAAATTTGGCCGTTTTTAATTAAATAGAAATGGCGATATATCGTTATAAAATACTATAGACGATATAGAGTGGAAATAAACCAATTCCGTTGTGTTTGCTTGATATGTGATGGTTGAATGTATCTGACATGAAAATTATAACTAAATAACTGAAATGTGAATGTTGAATAGTCCAACCATGTGATTAATTGATTTGAAAATCTAAATATACGTGGGTTATTTGAAAAGGCCGAGTTCATCTCATTTCAAATAATCGATCGACGTTGAGAAGTCGAAGAGTGGGAGACGGTTGAAGACCGACGATTTCCACATTGGATGGATGGGCGCTACTGATGCTCGTGATTGGAGTAGCTACCAGGAAGGAATTGAAGTAGTAGCCGTTCAAACATACTGTTGATTGTACGGATAAGCGAGGAATTGGTGCCTCCGGTTTCGTTTAGACCCAGAACGGACTTGTAAATGGACTGTGTGTCTGACATTAGATTTTGTTCTGTGTTGATTGATCTCTGTTAAATATATATCTGTTTGGCGGCGGAGAATTTATTCTCTTGCTTAACGCCCTTCTCTGAGACATACGAGCTCAGAGGTTATGTATTGACAGAAATCAGCCGCATGGAGTGGATTGCCTGTGTGGCACACCTAAGTGGCATATGATCAAGGCTTCTGTTGCAAAGCAAAGTCTTGTGGTTGATGATCAAAGCATGGTCTGTGTGACGTAGCTTTGTGTATAACGTGAATTTGCGAGCCTCACACCTCGGTATGAGTCAAAAACGGGAGAGTGACTGCAGGGAGAGCACGACGTTTCTTTCTAGCTAAGGTGGTGTCAGTGACCTACCAGCCCTGACATTATATATACTTTTCACCTGTGTGGTTGTTGGAATGCGAGGCGCCTCGATATAGGTCTGTAAGGACCGGGAAACGTGTGTTCAGGAATAACTAATCCTCAAAAGTAAGAGAGGACCGGCCCTGAAGATCCAAGGATCATAGTGGGGTCCTGGGACATTTGCTAGAGTGTCTCGAATCGGAGAGGAGCTTGCCCCTTGCCTCGACTCATGAAGGAATCCAATTTCCAATACGAAATATGCGGATGTGATTGTATTACTAGTATGGCGACATGATATATGGTACCCATGCCGTCTAGGATTGATATTTATGATTGAATTTGCTTCTGAAACATATATGCACTAGTAATAACATCAAACACTTTTGTTTTATTCGTATGAAGCATCTTTGGCCATTATAAGGGAAAACTCTATCCTCCGGCTTGCGTTGCATTGTGTGATGGGACCTGAGTCTTATAATGGCTTCATTTTATAAAAAGCATTGCGTTGATTTAATCGTTTACTTTCTTTCATGCACTAGCACTCATTGGAGTAAACCCGTTCCGCGAAACTGGCGTGGTCCTTTGATTTGCCTTATTATTGTTGTTAATAAGTTGAGTAGATTTCTCATACCAGTCCCATGACTGACTCGTAGTTTGTTTCACCTTGCAAACTTGGGTGCCCTCATTTTCACACGGGCAGCCTAGTTACAGGTTTCTGACGCACCTCTTGGCTCATGGCGAGGCTTGACTACACTGTGCTGACTTGGATTTTCTCCGCCATTATTGTATCTATATTATGATTCCGCCATTGGCGATGTAGACTGATCTTTATTTTGAGTACTCTATATGTATGATTCCGCCTCAGGCGATGGTGACTGATTATGTATCGTTATGCACTAAGTTGTATCCTGTACTGTACTTCTCAGATGTGATGATATCTATATGATTCCGCTGTCATATGTGTGTAAATTATTCTATTTTCTGTTTATGCTATTATCTGTGATCTGCTAATGATGATTAATGTGTTATATTCCAATGATTATCCTTAACACCGTGTTACGGGGTTTTGGGATCGTCACACTGGAAATATACTCGGTCTGACCCAAGCACATTTTAAGCAAAGCAAAATTCACCCAGATCAGTCTAGAATAATTTCAGTGATACACAGCACAAACAACTTTTTAACTTTAAAAAATATTTTTTGGAAGAAAAGGATAATAGTAATACCAGCCCGCGCATAAACACGGACGGTTTTTACCATACTATAACCCAAAATTAAAAAAAAACAATATCTTTTCTGATATTATTATAATGTCTATCAAACCGCAAATAAATAATAATTTAGCAGAACGCTTCCATCTCACGCTCTACATATATAGTATACAATCAAAACCACGGGCGCTTATTGGAGAATGGATTTCCTGGAAAGGTATGGGACCACATTTCTGACAATGTACCTCCGGAGATGAATACATTGGGGTTCAACAAGAACGTCTTGCAACCCAGCTACACATGACCGACCCCTCATTTCTCTTGAGGGCACCGAATATATCATCACCACGATTGGGGTTAGCCAACCTAACCGATAGCATACACGTAAAAATAAAGGGGACAACCGAAGGCATCTGATTTCTCCAGATCAGGTAATGATATACCCTTTTAATGGGTGCCACCCACATAGCCATGCTGCCTACCCAATTTTGTGCCATTTCCCGGTTGATGAGGCTTGAGGTCACATTTATTTTAATAATCAGCACATCTTTGAATGCCACATCGTCAGATCCATCAAATCACTAATTGACGTCCACAAATACACTCTGGGTGTTAAACAAGAGAATTTCTCCACCACCAAACTTGGTATATTTGTAAAAATCAATGTACATGACTCTTAAGGAAATACTCTGTTAGACATTCGTCCATACAAGTCATCCACGAAGAGGATGAATCCAAGGCACTCTCCTATTGCATCCTTATATAGGAATCACCCAAGGATCAATAGCGAAAAGTCCTTGCAAATCCGAAGATTTAAATCACGAGAAAATCACAAGTCATCATAACTTTGGTAGCTAGCCAGAGAAATTTAACGAGTAGTTCTTCCGCTCATGAAGATCCACGATCTTCAATGCTCCATCTCGACCATCTTCTGATATCTTCAACGTTATATATTTGCTGGTCGGAATGGTTTTCGAATATAAATTTGATCCCGTCTTTCCGTACCAACAATCGATAAAAGGCCAGATTTTGATAGTTGGTTATCTAACTATCAAATCATAACAATACTGTTAAGTACATTGGCAGCTCAGGTCTTTTATATAAATTTCATTATCACTATTCCATCGATTTTCACAAATCGATTTATAATTCTTATCCCAACAAAATCTTTTCTATTTCCGCTATTTGAAAACATTTATCCATATCTTAAATGTATTTACTCAAATCCCTCCCTTGCATTTCTTTATCTCGAAATACTACCATATTCTTTATCAACATCTTTATTTCCTTTATCTTAGAACATCATTTAAATATTCTCAAAATCCTTTTTCATAATTCCTTATATTAAAAATTATCGCTATAGCTTCATACCCGCCTTCCATTTCCTTTACCATTTAGGTATATCGTTATATTTCTATTTAATCAAACAACATATGATTAATTACCAAAATCTTTCCCTTATTCCAATTAAACCATTTCACTTAATTCAATTCCCAGGTGGAAGATTATTTTTAAAATCATCGTCTTGGGTAAAACCCTTTTTACAACTTTGTTTATATGATTTGAATTAAACTACAAATCTTTTCCATATTAATCCATTCAATAACTTTTATTTCATTTAAGAAAGAATTCCAATTGTAAAGAACTCGTTTAGTTATTATTAAACAAAAGTAATTATCTTTTCGATTAACTGAAACTAGCATAGTTAATCCATTTTAAAAGGTTACTTAAATAATGATAAAATTTATTAATCGCAAATAATTCGATAATCAATTTACCACCAATTACAAACTAATATTATCTCTCGATAATAGTGAAGCCGTTCAAGTTGGGGTATTCTAATTAACTCTCAGACCTTGATCGACAATATTCTTATCTTAAGATAACAAAATTTTGAAATATCGAAATCTGATACATCATTCCCTTTCCTATTTCCATTTAATATGGCTTTATAAACCATTTTCTTTTACTGGAAACCCACTTGACATGCTGATTCCGTTTCCTTGATTAAGTAAACCTTCAATAAATCAATTTGATTCCAAGACGGTTTTACAACGATTTCTTACCTTGGTAAACCTCTTTATAACCTGTTTACTTAATTTATCAAGTAAATATTCACCAAACGACTCTTTAAGTCTTAATTTATTTATACTCATTTTACTTAATAAAATCTTATTGAAACGACTGTATTAGCTTACAAAATCTTATTTACAAACCTTGTTTGTAAATTTGGATTATAAGCCCTTACTACCCTTTTAATCAAATCCTATTGCCACTTGTTTACTTCTAATTGAATCCCAATTAAATGTCATCGCTTTAATTATTATTAATTAAAATAATAAATAACTTTAGTGTTAACTACATTAAAAATAGTTAAATTAAATAGAATAATTATCATTTTAAATGTTTGTTAAGTAATAATTTACTTTATTAACACTAAACAATTCGGCAATTTCTTTAAACTATAGTTAGTCGAAGATTAACTAACATTTAACACCGTTCGAATATTCAAAAAAATTATTGATTAGATTAATTTAGATTAAATTGTCAATTACAAACTTAAATGATTGATTTTTGTTAGCCGTACATATCAGTTGATTGTTAACTGATTTCTATTATCATTTCCCCCTTGAATTAATTGAATAACTTAATTAATTAAAAACATCAGTTAATTGGTTTATAAAAACCATTATTCCATTTCATTAACCTGTTAGTTAGTTCCTTAATTTCCATTCAGAAAATGACATAACAATATGTCATATAAAACGTTTAATGATCCATTTTGGTAAACAAGATTTAAATATAAATGTATTTATAAAATCCCTATTTTAATTCACTTATATAAAATAAATTTAAAAACTTCAATTTAGTTATAAAAATAAATTTATAACTAAATATAGCGTCAATTCGCCTGACGGTAGAACGACATCTTAAAATAGTAGATTTCAGGCCCTCAATGCCAACCACTTAATCAATACTGTCAATTGGTTAAAATCACAACAATATCGCATCCATTCAACCATTAACATTCGAATAGGATTCAGTGCCATTTGGGGTTCAATCAGTTCATGCGTAAACAATATAAAAATAAACAACATACATGATATTTGAGGAATCCGGTCGGATCCCTCCAACCTATCCTTCCCTATGTCACAAATTATTATAACATTTCATGATAGCATAAAATTTTGAATTAATAAATTAACGAAAATAATTATTATTAATAACAACCATTAACTCAACCATAAGGAGCCAAGGAAGCCAATTAACCAATATATATTATTAATGATATTTTAATTATATGAATTTAGCACATCAAAGCAGCCCAGAAGAGCGTGAGAATTAACTCACCAATTTATTCGCTTGATGATCGATGCGTCTGTTTTCATTTAATTTTAAACAAACGTTTAAAATTAATTGAAGTTCCAAGCAGCTCCAACCGATTCCAAGCCAACACGATCATTTAGGCCTCGTCTCTGCGATCCCAACGGATCCAATTTCTTGAATTTCTGATTACATATGAAAAAGTTATTGATATTATACAATTTAAATTGAATTAGAATAATATAAATTAATTAACAAATTAATAAGATTAACTAATTACCGATTCAAACCCTTAATTACTGTAATTAGGGTGACTAATCCACGTCAGCCTTTCTCCTTAACCCACTGCTTTTTCTCCTTTGATCCTCTCTAAAACCCGATACCACGTTCTAAACCAACGTTGTCCCTCCTCCTTTGACTGTTGCGCCACATAGGAGCCGCCAGAGCTACCCTCAACATTGCCGTCGGCACCTCCGTGGCCTTCTCCCCCTTCACCAATGACCTTGCCGCCGATAACTCCCCCAGCCGGCCGCAAAACTGCTTCGACTGAAACCCGTTCAACTCGACTTTGCTGTTGCCATAGTTCACCAGAACCAACCACTCCACCGCCGTACTGACCCCCACTTGACCCCCTTCCATCGCCCTTCAGTCATCATCAGCCCTCTAACCTCTCGTGCCACCATCTCCTCCTGACGCGCCAACAAACCCACTGAACTTCGCCCCACTGTCCAGCATGTCGTTCCCACTTACGAACTACTCCCCTCCTCGACGTTCATGAGCGATGCCTTCCCATTTTAGTTTAACACTATACTGCCTTGTTGTGAAACAACAGCCTACGTCTACCCCCACTTTGCTGCTTCCGCACTTCACTGCTCTTCTCTATTGCCTGGGCTCAACGTTCCCAGTTCAGAGATGTATACCACAACCACATTTGTACAAGCCTCCCCACGCAGTATGATTTTTTTTTTTTTGAGAATCATTTTAGTTCGAATGGTTGGAGAAAGCAAAAAAAAAGAAGATGTTGCGTATATATACAGAGGAACACGGAATGCTGGAATAAAAAAGGAAAAAACGGTGGTTTTGTTTGAAACAGGCGAAGGCTTTTTATAGGTTGAGAGTTAATAGATAAGAACCGCGTCAGCTATCAATGGGTACAACATAGGGCTAGTTGTGAAAATAAGGTATTGAGATGAAAGAATATAGCTCGGCTAAAACGCAAGTACACATACGATTTTAATTAGGCTGATTTAGGTTAGATTTTAGAAGATTGAAAGGATTGCTTTACTGTATTTGGAACGGAGAGTGAAGCTTCGTGCATCTTTATCGCTATAATGTTGCTTATTCAAATAAGCATGTCTAGATGAAGGAAACCAATGTATATATGTGTTTTTAATTAAGCCACATGGGTTTGTTTGCTGGCAAGCAGGCATACTTCATAGATGTTTGCTTCATTCTTTTTTTTCTCTATTTTTTCCTTTTTTCTTTACAGCTTGCATGTCGATGGCTTATATTTATTTATTTGATTGTTTGTGGAACGCGCATGGCTTCTGAAGTTATAAGATTTGTCCATGTGCTGAGATTCGTTGTTCCAAGGAAAGTTACATTTTCATTTATTGAAACCAAATGGTTTCACTGTATACGAATTTATGAGATTTGAGGAGGACATATACAGATTTTCTGAAGACAAGTAGGTTTTCACATGGCTTGCCAACTGTTTGAATTGCAGAACGAAGGGCTAGTAAAATTTGTAAAAGATTTTATTTGTTGTTGGATATTTGATGGAAATGACAGTAACCAAATACTTTAAAGTTTGTACCCCACCATCCGAGAGTCAACAAAATGTTTAAACAAGGGCCGTCATATCTTCATTTAGGGTTTTGTGAAGACTTGGAAACGGATATGACAAAGATTTAAGACTAGAATGATGTGCACCGAGTATATTTAAAGTGATCCTATCTTGTAAAATATCTTGTTGGGCTTCAATTTAAAATGCCATGGCTAGCGTTTTTAGTTTTAACCGTTATATTTAACACACTAGAACAAGTTCCTAGGTTTAGTTTGAATGTATAGAAAATATATAAATTTATAATTTATAAACGAATTCCATGGCGGCCTTTTGAATATTTGATATTGACATAAAACAAAATCTACAACATGAAATCTCGACTTTTCTCTTTTATTAGAAAATTATTATCCAATAGATTCGGACGTTTCTTGTTTCAAAGAAATTCGACTCATATTGGATCATATACAACCGTTTAAAGTTCAAAACGCAATATTACGAACTACCGTGCCGCTGCAGCTCGTTTTATAATAAAATTATAAATTAAATGTTCTAACATCGTTATTTAAACATATATATATATATATTAATACAATTCAATATAAACAAATATTAAACCATTTTAAATTGCCAGTTCACATTATATTGCAAATTACACATTTTCCGACCATTTTGGAATTAAAATATTATTTTATTATTTATTAATAAAATATTCAAAATAATTAAATTCAGGTTATCTAAATTCAAATCGATATTTATATAAATAATTGGCCAGAAAATACGAGACATTACAAAGGACATAAATAGAGCTATATTCACTAAAGAGAAACTGCACAAAAGAGGTATGCTTATTGAACAGACATGTGTTTTCTGAAATGTAGAAACTGAAGCGACGAGGCATCTATTTTTCGAATGTACGAAATTTTTTATAATCTAGAACGAGGTAATGGTGAATATCGGATTCCATAATAGTAGAGCTAACAGCGATGAGGAATGGCCTAAATCGTTGAAACTAACAAGCAGAAGGCGAGCAAGAGGAAGGATGTTGAATTATGTGCTGAAGTAGTTTATATATTCTATATGGAAAGAAAGAAATGCTTGGATTTTTCAAGCTACTTATGGAAAAAAGTCTGGACAAAATCAGGAAAGGGGTTAGGATGCAAATCAGAGAAGGAGTCAAGTTTTTAAACTTCACCTATGACCCTGGAATCTACAATGCTTTGATTTGACTTTGGTGGAGTTCCTGTGTCTTTTCTGCCTTTTCTCTTTTTTTATTTTCTTTCTTTCTGAAGTACCATGTTTCTATGTTATCATGTTTTTGTTGTATTTTCTTCTTTTTTCTCTGGTGCTTCAATAAAAGTGGTAGGGGTCCACTCAACCCCGTTAGCCTTGCAAAAAATAATTCTGAACATGAAATTGCAGGATTTTTTTTTGTTGAAAACAGAATTGATGTTGAAAGAGCTTGAAATTGAAACCGAGAATCAGATATCTAAAGTGTAATAAATGTGCTATTTTTCGAAAAGGGTGTTTGAAACTAAAAAGATTTTCTAAATTCTTGAAAATGAAAACGCTACTTTAAAAAGTAACAAATCTGAAATCACTCGAATAAATCACGATTTGAAAAAGGAATTTGTAAATTTCAAGGATTTTGAAAAACATCAAATTGAAAAGCTCCAACAATTTGAAATTTAGATTTCTGAGTAAATGCTAAAATCCAAGAGCTTGAAAATGAAAATTTGGTTTTGAAATAGATGGATGCTGAAAATAGGAAGGTCGCAATAAATCATTGTTGTAACACCCCGTGTATTCTATAACTGTGGAATTAACAAATTAAAGTATAATTAATTTGAAATCAAAGAACTAAGGGAAATGGGATACGCCATTGCGTTCATCTCGGAAAAATACGCGAAATAGAGTCCGAGTTTTCGAAAAACGGAGTTCGTATGAAGAAGATATAGCCTCCGGAAGTTTCTGAATCAAGTTTAAAATTAAAAATCGGGCCCAATTGGCCAGGGCGGGAAAAGTCCCGCCTAAGACACCCAGGTCGACTGGGCTGTCGACCTGGTCTAGCCAGGTCGACAGGGCTGTCGACAGGGCTGTCGACCTGGTCCAGAGCCAGGTTGAACCCAGCCCAACCTGGCTGGCCTATTCTATGTTGGTCGATTTTCTGCAGTCTGCTTTGTCATTAGGGCTAGGTGGCAGGCTCTAATTGGTCTCTCCTTAGGATGAATGGCTACGATCAATCCAAGCAACATCGATGGTCCTAATCAGTTCATAAACCCTATAAAAATGACCCTAGACTCTACCTAGGTTTCTTACACAATTCTCTAGCCTCCATTGCTCTCTTCTTCTAATAAAAAAATAAAAATGGCGTCGCTGCTCTGCTGGAATTAAAACTAGAAGATAATCAACATCAGCCTAAGCAACTCAATTCAAACTAGAGATTAAAGTTTCTGCAAAGATTCTACAACAAGTTAAAGTTCTTTCTTTAATCCAATCAAGGCAAGTACAGTTATTTTCCGCTATAGACGTTAATTATAATTTTGATATGTTTTTAATTCTGAATCTGAGGTTGTATATATATATTCTCTTCTGTCAGATTTGTTTTTCTGTGACTGTTCTGTATCCCTTTTCTTCTTTTCTGTTTTTATAGCCAGGCTACCACGAGCCTGTGCCTAATCTCATAAGAGATGAACGTATGAACGCAAATTTTGGGATTAATAATGAATGATGCGAAATTTGACAAGACTAAATTGAATGTATGACTTTAGGTCTGAGGCATAAAATATATTGGACATATGCATAAATCTGACTATGAACATATAATTTATGCATGTTGTATGCATAGTTATGTTGTAATTTAGAACTGTAATTAATGAGCATATGTTGTAAACTAGATTTGGATCTATGCATATTCTATGATAAAAGAAAAGAGGAACCATTGTAAGACTACATATGATTTGAGACTTTGGACAAAATGCATATAAAAGTCAAGATCTGATTTTTAGAAGATATGATTTAAAGATTTATATTGTTGGGTATAGTTTGCATAATGATTCATGACTCAAAAAGAAGAAGATATGGAAACTTAGGTGTAAAGATTTACATTAATTAGGATATCTATTATTGTGATTACACCTAAATAGGGATTTTTTGATATATGGCATGCATTGAAATTAATGGTTATATTTGGTATAATTTATATGTGAATCTGCTGTAAGATGCTAGTTTAACAAAAATTGGAACATATGTTATATGGCAAATTATGTCCATATTCTGCGCTTATGCAAACATGGAGTATATGTTGTGAATCATGACAATTATGTAGGCATAGGAATTTAGGCCAATTTATGATTGGGCAAGGCATGTAAATAGAACTTTTAGAAATATTAAGTTTGCTAAATCTGCTAATTTGTCAAGTTGCCTAAACTACTAGTTTTGTTATATTGCCTAGACTGCTAATTAGATTGAAATGCCTAATCTGTTAAATTTGTCGGTTGAAATGCCTAACCTGTTATATGCCAAAATCTGCTAAGTTGCTAAATCTGTTAAATCCGTTAAGTCATATAAAATCTGTTATCTGCTATGTTGATATAATCATCCGGTTATTGATATAATCTGAATTGGCATATATATTGGGCATGCGCATAAACGGTAAATTATTAATTAATTGGCCGCAAAGATAAGCATGGCTAACTCGAGGTTAGAATGAGTTTGCGGCGTAAATCTGCCCGGAACCGCCCGGCACATCCAGTGGCCGCAAACAATAGGTTCTAATGTGAGAAGTTAGTCATAACATGCGTAAGACACGAGGTTAGGTCTGGCTTGTGGCAGAAGTCTTCCCGGAACCGCCCGGCATATCCAGCGGCCACAAGCTACCGACCTAATGTGAGAGGTCTGTGCATTAATAATTAATTAATGCAAAATCTAAGATAATAATGACGTCTAAAACGTATTGGGGAAAAATAGGGTTAAACCAAAGGGATTAATAGATGTAGTAAAACCCGTCCATGAATCTGTAGGCCCAATACAAAGTTAGACAAATCTGAAAAATCTGTACATCTGACCTGTTAGTCTGAAAACTTGTTAACTTAATTTGTGAATTAGTAAATCTGAATTCTGTATGTCTGAACTTGTAAATCTGAAATCTGTTAGTCTGGGGGCACAAGGTTAGGAGGGGAATTACTTGTGTCATCTGTTGTTTGGGACCCATATTAGTCAGTAACCCTTTCTGGTATCAAAACTTTGACCCAACAGTAGGTAGGGTCCGGGCACGCTTACTGAACTAATTATAAGTGGTTCATTCTGATAATGGCGAGGGGTGTTGATGGTGCGTTCCAACCGGGTCATGTGCGTGCATGGATCCCGGTCTGCCTCTGAGGATGTAAGACGCCGTGACATCTGTAAATAGGTCTGTGCCAATTGGTTGTCACTTTAGGGAGTGATACACCCTACTGTGGGGCCGACACAGGATATTTATGTATTAGGGAGCCGATCGCTTGGGGTAGGGTTTTAGGGTACGCTTAGTTCTGTCTGTTTCTGTTGGTACCGTCTGTTTCTGTTGGGTGGTAACACCTGTCTGTTTCAGTGTGGTACCGTCTGTTCGGGTGGTAAAGGCCCATTACTAGTGTAAACCTAATTCCACATTCTGTTTCCGTAGAGATAAATCTGTTTCTGCTTCTGTCTGTTTCTGATCGGGTAGTAAAGGCCCATTATTAGCATTCTGTTTCTGTTAAAGTATTCTGTACCCGTTCCTGCTTCAATTTAGACATTAGGGAGACACCTAATTCTGCTATACTAGTAGTAGTGCAGAGAAGTGTAAAACAATAGTTTATATCATTCTGTTTTTCTGTTACATCTGCTACACCTGTTATAGTTATCTCACATCCAGTTTTATGTTCATATCATATTATTATTATCTGTTCATATGCTGAAAGTCACTGGACTTGCCAGACTTTTTGTCTGACCCTTGTTGTTTCGCCTCCTTTCTTCCGTTTCCCCCCCAGGTTATCCAAGGAGGGAAATACTTTAGCTTGATCCGGATTTCTCTTTGCTTGAAGTGCTTAAAGTATGGCTTGGCTCTGTATAGCTTCCGTTCCATGGGGATTATGATTTTAAACTATGCATTTTGAAGGCTTTTGTACAAGACTGATATTTTGTACTTGAATTCTGAAATTGAAAGGATGTAACCATATTAATTTCTGTTTCCGCTGTAATAAAGTCAAAAAATTTCAAGTACTGTTTTATCTGTCTTGTAAGTTTCTGTCCTGTTTACTAAAATGCTCCACCAAAGTTAAGGCATTCCCTTTGTGAGTGACCTTAACGGAGGTGGGGTGTTACAATTGTTCTAATTCGATGAAAGAAAATAGTGATCTTAAATCTAAAATTCAATGACTTGAATCAACTTTGGCAAAAAAATTCTAATGGAGAAAAATTGTTGAATATGTTGTTGAAAAACTAATTTTCTGTTGAAAACAAGAGTGGACTTAGTTTTGTGAAAAGTGATCAAATTGAAATTTTGAGTTCAAATAATTTAAAGGGATTTTTGAATGTACATGTTATTAGTACTCGTTTAGAAACAATCTAGTAAAACGTGTTTGGATTTAAAAAGATATAAAATGTATTTAAGTAAGACTAAAAGAATTTAGGTTTTTATGGGTACTTTAGTTGATCCTAACGGATTGCTATATGAACAGGTGTGGGTACCAAAATGTGTAAACGAAGCTATGAGTGGTAAAACAACCTTTGTTAGACCACTCGATCCTATAAACAATTAGGTACCATAAGAGGCTAAGGAACAACTTTGCGAAAGAGAGTTTGAATTCAGGTTGTTTCATATTATTAAATTATTCAGAGTTACTTAGCCATGATTATCGAGTTATAGAATCCACATCATCAATGGTAAATCAGGTATGATCTCTAAACTTATGTTTCTTTTCTCTATTTTTATTCTTCCTTTTATTCTTCTTTTTATTCTTCCCTTTATTCTTCCTTTCTGTTTATGACACTGCCATAGTATTTTTGACATATCTTGAGCTTTCTAACTTCAAAATGCAAAATACTTGATTTTCTGGAAATTAGATCTATCTCTCTAAAACTTTCATGTTTTGTTGATTTCCAAATATTGAACTTAAAATTGTGAATGTCTGCAATTCATTTTAAGTTTGACTTTTTTACAGTTCCCTGAATTTTTGACGGTGTTATAGTATTTTGTACATATCTAGAACACTGTTACTCAAAATTCTAAAATTCTTGATGATCTAAAAGCTAATGAAATTTCACACATCTTTGCTATTTTGAGTTTCTTCTAATTCATCTTGGAAAGTTTTGAAAATCTGCACTCAACACAGCACACTACTTAAAAAATGCTTTTGATAAGTTGTGATAATTTCATAGCTTTTGGTTTGGCTTGACTCTATTGATTTTAAAATCGTTTGTGATTGAATGTATATCGAATCTCCTGAATACCATGCTTGGACTTGATTTCTGAAAATAAATTTCATCAAGTGGTTTCAAATAACTTGTTTTTTATTTAGATCACGGACTGCCTCTTGGGTTTGTTGTAAATATTGTTAAAAAATTCTCTTGTTAAGCTTCTCCTAATTTACTTCTGCTCTGATAAAATAAATTGAACTGTTTAAGTGAATTTGATGCTTGCATGATATATTGAAAAATCAGTGTATAGATTTCATTGGCTTCTATAGGAATTCAAAGCCACAAGTGGTATCAGTCTTTAGAAGTGTTAAAAAAATTTCACATTCAACTGGTTGGTTTTTAAAACTAATTTTCAACTTGTATAATTCTTTCAGAATCCCTCTTGAAATTGATATTTTCAAATTTAAAATCATTTTTGATTATTTATTCAAAAATTAAAATTATTGATCAAATTGAACTATTTTTGGAACTCATCAAAATTATTATTAGATTTATGAAATTATTATTTAGATTTATGAAATTATGATGAGTTGTGACTATATTATATTTCATAACAAAGGGAGATATTATTTAATTTCTCATGGTGATTAGACATGTTTTATAATATCTTTGAATTGATGCTTATTTCACGGTCATATTTTTTTCTACCATCTTTTTGTCATTCATCATGGTTCTATATAATATGGAGAGTTTATTATTTTTTGACATTATTAAAGAAAGTACAACTTCAAAATTTGTAACGGAAATATGACTATACTATTTTTCAGAATAAGAGTGAGTTGAAAATTTTCAAAAATCCTAGCACGGTTGAACAAATTTCATAATATGATTAATTTAGAGATTTATTTCACGACCACCTCTATCCCTACGGTATACCTATCATTCATTATGTTTTATATAATGAGGGGATTTTTATATAATAAGTGTTACACTAACCTAATTTAAAAACCTAGATAAGTTTGTGCATGGTTAGAGAATGCTTATAATTTAAGTTGTAACTGACCTCATTTAAAAGTCCTTATGCTTATGCATAGATAAATTTCTCTTAAAATGAAAAAAATTGAAAAAAGGTAAAAGAAATTTTTTTTATGTATATATATATATATATATGAAATCCTCCTCGTTATGTAAAAACCAACCTATCAATCCATTTTCTGAAATGTAAAATGTGTTACTATTTCAGGACATATTATGATTTTTTGGTTGATAGTTTCGGGATTTGCGATGTTTGATTTTTTTCTCTATTGATTTGAATTTATTAATATTGTCCAAATCCATCACTTTTTTGTGCTTAAGTTTAAAATTTATATGAATTTTTTTGGAATCCATATTCATATTCAAGGTTTCATACCTCTCTCCATTTTGTAAAATTCATCGTAAATCCATCATTCTGAAATGTGAAATTTGCTTCTAGTTTGAAGAATATTATGATTTTATTTGATTAAATGAGGTTTACGATATATATTCTCTCTCCTGATTTGAATTTATATTTCTAACCTATATCATCACTATTTTGATTTTTATTATCCTTTTGATGATAGCAAAAGAGAGAAAATTGTTAAGATTTTGATTGATGAGTAAATAACTCAAGAATATTTTAGTATTGGAAATTCAATTGTTAATCTCACACATATGCACATATATAGGGGGAGTTCAGTTGTGGGGTAGCACATAAATAGGGGGTACTACACTTCACTATCAAACACATTTATCACATTCAAAACCTTTGTATATGTTTGTTATCATCAAAAGGGGGAGAATGTTGAGTATAACAATATGATTTTGTTTGATGATAACAAATGTATATTATTATATAAATAGGGGGTACTATTTTATATTACATCACATACAGAAATAAATATTTGTTTTGAATAAAATGCTATTGCATATAATTTAACACTCAAACAGTGTTTTTATTCAAATAAGCATTTTATTTCAACATTTGAAATAGAACAATCTTCTAACTCCATTATCGTACAGTTCACAATTAAATAACACTTTTGTACAAATTCACTTTTGCATTGGTCCCTCACTACATTTCACTCAGTTCACTTAGTTATATATACACTTTCATGTACAGACTCATACACTAACACATTTTGTCTACAGCTGCTTCAGATTCAATCCAGTCACCTATATACCTGTCACAGAAACACACACATGGTAAAGTGAAAAAAAATAGATTTACACTCTTGCAAATATAAATTTATTTTAAATTTTATTTATTGTAGAATTTTGGTGTGTTTCTCATCATATTTCTAGACTTGGTCTGATATATACCCATCCATTTTGAGTCTCGACTGCTTGGGATATTCACCGTGATTCACTTTAAATACCACAAGGTAGACTATATAACTAGTGGTTGCAGATCAGCGTCAACACAACTATAATGGTCTATTGTTAATCAAGACCAGTTTCAATTCACATCTGTGGTTTGTTGATCTTGACCAGCCATGACACATCGTATAATGGTCTGCTGATTTATATATAGAAATATTTTTGTACTTGTATACAATTATTTATCAGGTGAAAAGGTACAAGAGTCAAGCAAGCACATGGAAATTGTAAAGCAACATAATATAAATATATGTATATATACTTCATTGTATATATATACATGTGTGTATATATATATATATTTATGGGAACACCAAACAAGCATGGCAAGTCAGCAAGCATGAAGATATATCAAAATAATGATACATGGAGCAACAACATGCACAAACCAGCAAGGACATGCAGCAGTTACAAATGCAAATACACAAAAAATGTCACATCTGCCAAGGAATTACAAGGTCAAATAGCAAGTGTCAATGAACCAGTCAAGAATTGCAATCACATGGGACAACGGCTTCAATAAGTAAGCACCAATATGCAAAAGCACCCAAGCACATGAACAACACATGCCCACGCCACAGTGCGCACGGCCGAGCAAATCAAAATGGTGATTATCAAAACTAGTGCAATGTAAAAGATGATACTGGTCAATAAACTACAAAAAGCAGCATAGTACATGTACAAGGTCAAAACATGAAAGGTCAAGAACTCAAGTAGGTCACAACAAGTCAGGGGAGCAAGGTTGAGAGCCATATATGTCAAACCAGCAGCTTAAGTGAAATGGAAAATGCACAAAGACTAGTGCATAATTACAAGCGACATTCAAGTATGGCACAGAAAGCACAAACATGGCAAGAGAGAACACATGCCAATGTATATATATACACACACACGCATACATGCAAAGTCCAGGTGCAAGCAATTCTATGTGCACCAGCCAAGTAAAGTGTATGGCACAGTGACATGGTGCAGTTACAAGTCAAACCAGACATGCACATGAAACACAGCTGTAACAACCAGGAAAATCAGAACCAATTAAAAACAATTATTTTGGAAATTTTAATGAATTTTGAATATTTAAAATGATTTATTTTAAATAATAACGACTAGAAATTTATTTTGAATAGAATTAGAACGTGTATATTTATTTAAATCGAAGTTAGAATATAAATATTTATTTTAATTATAAAGGGAATTGAAAATGGCGCGGTAGTTTGAAAATTCGATTCCAAATTTCAAATGAATGTACAGGAATCAAAATAAACCGAATTTTAGTGAAACCAAAAATATTTGAATCTATTCGAAAATATCTTTCCAAGAATCTGAAAAATTGAAATTTCATAGTAGGAACAAAAAGTCATGACTAGTTGAAAATTCAGAATAGTCGCTATGGAAATATAGCCCTTAAAAATGGAAATTTTGCAAACGACCTCTATTTTCGATGAAACCACTTTTGTTGGATCTGGGATGTCAAATTATTTCTAAATTCCAAAATTCATAATTTTTGGGATCAATATGTGAGCGTGGCAAAAGAAAACGTTTTTTGATAGTTTTAGTCAATTTAGATCGACCAGAAAATGACCATTTTTCAAATGGTCACCAAATTTGATGAAATTAGTTTTGTTAGGACCGTATCATCAATACGAAGCTAGAAATAATTTTTCTGGAATTTTTAGAATAAGTATGTGGCCCCAGTAAATTAAAATGTATGTTCAAATTAAAAATATAAATATTTATATTTTGATTTAAACGAAAACTGATCAAAAAAGTTGAAATGGCTTATCGGACATATCCCATTGTGTCCGGAATGGGGATATTTGGTTAGGGACAACAGGCGGTGGGTTCAATTTGGAGTTTGAATGTAGAAGTTATATATAAATTTTCAAAGCCATAATTTTTATATAAAAAAAGGGAAAATAAAAAACCCTAATCCCTTAAATTCCCGTCGTTCCCCAAATCCCCCCCGGTCGCCTTCACTTTCCCGCACCTCCCCTCCCCCAGAGGCGCGCCTCCCCTCCCCCAACGTCGGCCGCACCTCCTCCCCCTCAGATCTGCCTCCTTCTCCCTCTCCACCTTGTAACCCCCTAACCCCAAATCAATGCAAACTGCACCGCCACTGCCCATATCTGCCACCACCACCGCCGGCGCACAACCCCACCTCAACTAGCTACCCACGCCGCCACCCCCTAATGCCCCCACTCCGACCATAAACCCCCGGACTGTTTTGGCCAATACCTCCCAATCCGAGCATTTTCGGCCAAACCTCCACAGTGCCAAAGTCGAGGAGCGCTCTCTCCTCTTTGATTTGGCTATATGGAAGTCACACTTTGGATTGCGCGCCCTGAAAACGCGTCCAAAGTCTGCTGTCCAAATCGTGTACTTTCGCGAATTCTGGCGAATTGGAGCATTTTTGGAGAAAAGTCCATTAGGCGAAAGTCATCCAAAATGGCGTGCTTACGCTAAAAAACGAATGGATTGAAGATTGAAGATTAAAGCTCGTATGCGAAGTTTGGGATCAGAACAACAATTCAGAACATCAGAAACACACGGCGGAGTGGATCCCAAGGTGATAACTCCTCACTTTAATTTCTGTGCAGTTATTTATTTTATAACTGCATATATGAACTGCTCCCCGTCATCCACAGACCATGGACGACTTGTTTGATTTGATTGTGTTGTGGAAATTGTTTCTGATGTGAAATGGACTGTATAAAATATTCACGTGTTGAAATAAAATATTTTCTCGTTAAAAAAATATAATTTTTAATAGGTATATGAATAAAATAAATATTCATTTACAAATCGAACGATTTGTTTATGTACACCCATTTGACTGATATTGATTTAGATGATAAATTTTACACATCGCTCAACTGTACAAATAAAATCTGTGTTTGTTGATTGAAACCCGCACACGGGTATTGGGATGATATTTGACGTACACTAATCCCATTCGTTTAGTGGTATGTCGATCGATTGGTTGACAGACTGTTATAAGCGTTAAAAAAATTATATTTAATGCTTATTAGTGTAGTCTGGATGATGGTTGATTGTTTATCATTGTTGTTCGATACATGTGTTGTATAAAATCCATATAAATAACATTATATGGTAATTGACTGGGTCTGATTCCAGTTCAGAATGAATGAATATTTTAAAATAACGAATATTTTAAAATAATGAATATTTTAAAATAACATTCAGTAAAAGATCAAAATCTGATTTTGATGTCCGATTTGGGATGGACACGAATATTTTTAAATTTATAAAGCCGTATTGATTAGGTTAACGCCATTTTGACGTAAACGATATTTATATCTATTTTATTCATCTTTATAATGAATATCGAAAAGGAAATGATTTCAAAATCTGATATTTTGAAAATATTATCATTTATATATTATAATGATAAGGAATATTCAATTTTGATTTAAAATTTAAAATGAAGTTAGAATCGTTTTTAAAACGAAGTTAAAACGATTTATAAAATACATTTTAAAAGGAAACCGATGAAATATATATAATATATATTATATATATTTAATGGCCTGAATAGAACGCGCCATGCCGCGGCAGTTCGCGAATTTCGACCATTGACTTCAAATGGACATTACGGGAGAACCGACCGTCGGATTCTCCTAACCCAGAACCATTTTGTTCGTATCGAAAAGAGCTTTCCAACGAATATAAGGAATTCTAAATCTAACGGTTGGATTTGGAATTAAGTCCAAATCAAATTTGGAAAAGGTCGGTGTAAGTGCAGTTCGGTAATCGTTTATGGAAATCGACTGTACGGGCCTTGATAAAATTATTTAATATATCGATAATTTGTGTAAAATCATAATAAATGATATGGAAAGAATTAGGATGAAAAATTCCATATTTGAAAAGATAAAAATATATTTTTATCGGAATGAACTAGTTATGAACTAGATTTGAAATCCAATCATTTTTAAATAAATAAATTTGATTTGTGAATGGTTTTAATATAACCATAAATTACCAATATAAGAATTAGAATGGATTTGAGTCGAAAGTATCTTCGGAATATTTGAATATTGGATCCCGTGGTTATACTGAAATTGTGGAGGAATTTGGAAGATATATATATCGTTATTCCCATACGATATTTGTTGGTTTCAGAATTTGATATTGAATATAAGCTGATATATTTTCTATTCAAAGCCTTGTATTTAATATCAAATGGGATTTTGGGTTTGTCGTGAATGATGTCTTCATTAACACTGTTCTTAAACCCAGTTGAGAAAAGATATAAATCTTTTTATTAAGATTTATTGAAGTTTACCAACTAATTAACATTTAATTGGAATTAAATCGAAATTGGTTTTTGGGTTTATCGTGAATGGTGTTTTAAATAACACTTGTTCTTTAACCTGATTAACAATGAAATGAGATTTTGGGTTTGTCGTGAATGGTACCTTTAATAATACTGTTCTTAAACTCAATGGAGTTAAGAAAAATATGAACTAACCGGAGATTAGCTAAGTTGAATGGTTTCCTGGGTATTGATCTGATGTTGGTTTCGGCCTTCGGGATTAATACTTAGGGAATTGTTCTCTTACTAATTTATGGTTAGAGACTGATGGAATGATGTAATTAGAAACTAACTGGAGATTAGCTATGTTGAATGGTTTCCTGGGTATTGATCTGATGTGGGGTTTGGCCTTCGGGATTAATACTTAGGGAAACGTTCTCTTACTAATTTATGGTTAGAGACTGATGGAATTGTGTCTTCAGTAGCACTGTTCTTAAAACCCGTGTGAAAAGAATAAATCTTTTAATTAAGATTGCTAGAATTTCCAGTTATATTTAGTAATTGGAATAAAATGGAATGTGATTTTGGGTTTATCGTGAACCGTGTTTTAAATGAAATTGGTTCTTTAACCCAGTTAAAGACAAGATATGATTTCCCAAGTTATATAATCATTGATATTGATTTTTGGGAAGATTAAAACTAGGTGGAGTTTTAATGAATCTTTGATCAGATTAAAATGATCAAGAATGGAGTATCACTAGTTTTGCTCCAAAGCGATAGTTAAATCTTTAAGTAGATTTGAACGTTAAATGATAAGTAATTTTACCGATAACACCGTGGTGTTAGATATGGAGTATTACCAGTTTTTCTCCGTGGGATGAATAGGTTGGGATTGAGAAATTAAACAAATGATTACTTCGGTAAGGTGCTCAAATCCCGACTAGTTTGGAAAACCTTAATATGGTTTGAATTGATATCCAAAGGAAGATTAAAGAATAAATTTAAAAAATTTATCTTTGATAAAATTAATTGGAACCTTTCCCTAAAAATGTGAGTATTTGAATAAAAGAATATTCTGGATTGGAATGAGGCATATGTTGTGTTTGTGTAGCAATTGTTTATAATATACGCGAGTTATTCGGAAAGGCCGGGTTTATACCCATTCTAAATACCTGATTCGACGATGAAGACGATGGTTGAAGACCGGAGGTCTTCACATCGTTTGGAAGATTACTGATGTCTTGATTGGGTTGTACACCCAAGACGAGGTAATAAGTGGTGATCGTCCAGATGTACTTGGAGATCGACCGGATATGCGAGGACCTATCTCCTGTATTGGACATATGGGACGAGGAATAAGGTGCCCCCGGTTCGTTCAGACCCAGAACGAACTTGTAAATCGATGTGTGTCAGACATCGGGTTTTCATTCTGTGTGATTGATAGACATCAGATGCATAGCGGGAATTGCATGTGTGGCATGCTGAGATGCAAATGATCAAGGCTTCTGTTGAAAAGTAGAGTCTTGTGGTTGATGATCAAAACACGGTTTTAATATAGCATAGCTTTGTGTATAGCGTTAATTCGCGAGCCTCACACCATGGTGTGAACCAGAAACGGGAGAGGACCTCAGGGAGGACATGCGTTTCCTTCTAGCTAGGAGTGGTGTCAGGGTTTTTCACGCACATACGTTTTACTTATATGGATGATGGATAGCGAGGCGCCTCGGCTATATCGGTCACTGCGGTGCCGATGGATGGTTTGGTCGATATATGACCAGTTTACGCCCCATAGGGCGTGGAAACATATTATTCAGGCAATTTAATCCACTCCGTGTGGACCGGCCCTGACGATCCAAGGGCCCACCTAAGTCTGGGTCCTGAGACATGGGCTAGAGCGTCTCTAAGTGGTAAGGACGATCCCTTGCCTTGGTTCACAGATGGAAATCCAACTTCCAATACGTGACATTTCGGTTTTGATTATAGAGCCTAGTATGGCGACATAGTGGGATGGGGCACTATGCCATCTATGATTGAAACATTTATATTTGAAGTTCTTTTCATACACTTTACGCTATAATAGTGTCAAAATGATTTGTTTAAAACGTACCAAGCATTATTTGGCTATTATAAGGTAAAACTCTATCCTCCGGCTTGCGTTGCATTGTGTGATGGGACCTGAGTCATATACTAGCTTCATTTTCTTTAATTAGCATTGCGTTGTTTGTTATATGCACTGGTATTCTTAGGGTTAAAACCCGTTCCGTGATATATGGCGTGGTCCCTTGATTTACCGAACTTTAAATAATGATTGATAACTGTTTTAGTTCTCACACCAGTCACATGACTGACCTGGAGTTTATTGTTTTAACCTAAACTCTGGGTGCTCCTATTTTCCACACGGGCAACTAGTAGTTTTGTTTTTGTAGATTTATATTCACAGGATCCTAGTTTACAGCTGGAATGATATTCGGAAAGCTCTGTATCCGTGCATCTCTTTCAGTTGCATTTTGTATTATTTTTCCGATGCATTGTAATATGTAAATCTCTGGTATTTGTCAAATGTATATTATTTGTTCATACTCTGTATATTATGTACTCTAATGTAAATTGTTGTATAATGTAACACCCCGTAATTTTATAACATTAAAATTCACAAATTAAAGTATACTTAATTTTTAGAAACGAATTAAGTGAAATGGGTTGCGCAGAGAAATATATATATATTGATATATATATATATATATATATATATATATATATATAAACTAAAAATTAAATAAATAAATATGCGAAAAAGTTCAAAACAGCGAATTGGGAGGGGGAATAATCGAACCGGCCCATTTTTGAGGTCGACCCAAGCCCCGCTGGGTCGACTAGGGGTTAATCCAGGGTGTTTAGCTGTCAACCCGTGGGCCGATTCGCTCAAATGCAGATTTTGCATTTGATTGGTTCTCATGGTTCAGGGTTAATTTAATGGTCCTAAATAACTTCCTACACCTATAAATACATCCTAATGCTAACCCTAAACCTAATTAAAATAGAATAGTTACCGTCATACCATCGCCATGGGAATTAATGTAGCCGCCGCCAACTAAGAAAGAAGAAAAGCAAAACTCTCTCTTTTCTTCTCTAAATGGTGAGTATGACGATCATAACAAGATTATTATCATTTTAATTAGGTTGAGTTATGAATGGATTATGAGTAGATGATGTGAATTATCATATATGTTGTTGAAAACCCCTTTTGCTATCATGTATATTGTAAATCCAATGTTATGTGATGATGATATCTTATATGTTGTAATTCATGCTATGATGATGTTATGTATGTTGAAAGTTTCTATGCTAAGTTGTGATGAATCATACATGTTAAAAAGGCCATGATGTTACGATCTATGCTAGCTAGTTCATATTAATTAAATCATCATGTTTGGGTTATGTTGATATATATGACAAGTCACATATGCAAGTTATACTAATTAGAAAAGTTATGAACATATACCAAGACATCTATTATGACATCTAGAATTATGCTATGACATATGTGATATCCTATGCTAGTTCACACCATCATTATGTTGCCTAAAAACCCCATATGCAAGTTTGTGTATAGAGTTGGGCTATGATCATATCATATAAATTGAGACATTTAACAAGTTGACACCTTTTGATCCTTAACATGTGCAGTTTATGCAAGTTTCACCCCTATTATGAAAAGATTTATTTTAATTGTCTATATGTTGTGATAATTTATCTTTTTGCTAGGTGTTAGACTATACAAGTCTAGCCTATATTATGCGTTGAATAAGCGAACGTATAAACGTGGGGTATGGCTAATATTAAGGATTTAATATTAAAAAGTTGGGGTGCAATTGATATGATTTTGCATGCCATAAGTGGATGGCCATAATTGAGTCAATTATGGACATCATTAAAAGTTGACTTAATTAATAATTTGAATAGGGAATTATTAAAACTGGGGTAAAAGATTTTAAGTGTTAATCAATGCTTAGAACACGAGGTTGGAATCGTTTATGACGTAAACCTGCCCGTACCCGCCCGGCAAATCCAGTGGTCACAAATGTCAGCCCAATGTGAGAGGTCATAGGCCTAAACTAAAGCATAACGGTTGTAAAGACACGAGGTTAGACTCTTTTATGGTGTAAGACTGCCCGGACCCGCCCGGCAAATCCAGCTGCCATAAATGCCAGTCTAATGTGAGAGGTCTTTATGAGGTTATGGCCTGAATGAATTAAGAAATACTTAACCAGATAAACATGTAAGGTGGGACATGGGGGTTAAGTAGGTGCCTTGGGTGGCATTAGGAATCTAGGGGGTGCCCTTAGTGTCATGTGAAATACGATTAGTAAGACTTAACCAAACACACATGTAAATGAACATGACTAAGAGGGTTAAGTGGGATATACTACTGACAAGCTTAGGTGGGTAGCTTGTGGGGGCCCATTTCGACCAGTATCCCAAACATATCTTTGTGGGCTCGACCCAAGTCGAGGACGGGACACGCATGTTGGGTTCGACTGTAAGAGGCCAAAACGGGGAGCGGTGGCAACGCAAGTCCAACGGGTTTCGTATGCGTGTGTGGACCCGGGCTGGTAGGTAAGGCGTTGTTGCATCGTGTAGGTATAAGCCGTGCATTCTCAAGTTGTATCGGGTTGCCACTTTAGGGGAGTGATACACCCCACTGTGAGGCCAGCACAGGTATCTACGAGTAGGGAGCCGATCGAAAGTGGGTAGTGGGGTACACCTAGTAGAGATAGGGGCAGACGACATCTATGTAGTCAGCTAGGGGTACGTAAGGCTATTTATAAAGTTTCTGCGTGAAGCAAGTGGGATCAAACAATAGGGTGACTGGTGTGGTGCAGTGTAGTAATCATTCATTAGTAATTAGGTGTGCCTTTACCGTTGTCTTTAACGTTATCTCAAACGCTATCTTTATCTTCCTAAGAGTTCATAGACAATTACTTGTCTTCCAGCTTATGCCTTAGTCTAGTTATTTTGATAATAGTATTATTAGAATTATCATACTCGCCAGACATTATGTCTGACCCCCTCTATTTCTATCCTTTTTCCCCCTCCAGGTCCTCAGGTTGGGCCCAACTCTAGTGGAGTTTGATTGAATTGCTTCATCTCTCTTTGGAAAGCTTGGACCATTGAAGTAAAGTCCAGCTTGTTATCTTTTTAATGGCTATTTATGTAATGGGATTATGTATTTTGTTTTTATGAAGATGGATATTGTACTTGGTTATGATCTATGGTTTTATGATGTAACAAACATGTTTAATTTCCGCTGCAATAAAATGAAGTTTTAGATTTCCATGTACTATTTATTATATGTCTTGCTGTAATTTTTCTGTTCTATATTCACTTATAACCTCCATGGAAGTTAATGCATTCCCTTTGTGAGTGACATTAATGGACGTGGGGTGTTACACGTGGTATCAGAGCTTAAGGTTACCAGAACAGATAAAAATACTTTAGAAAAATAGTTATTTTTGGAAGAAGTGATTTCAAAAACATGTTTTAATGAGAAATTTAAAGAGAAAAGTTTTTAAGAAAAAAAAACATAATTCCTAATAGCCCATATATTTATCTTTCGAATTCTCCATTCTGAATCTTTCCTTTTTTGTTTCAGCATGGCTGAAGATCTTAATCTACCCGACGGTGTAACGATACCAGAATGGTATAGGAGGTTATTAGAGGCTAGGGCCGCTGCAGGTCCAGCTAATGTTCCTCCACCACCAGTTGCACCCGTTCCTCCTCCTCCTCGCATAGATACTTTTGCAAAGACGTGCAAGGAATTCAAGGCTATGGGTGGAAAACCATTTCAAGGGTCAGAAACGTTTGTGGAAGCTAGAGGTTGGCTTAAGGAGGTGGAAGAATTGCTAGAAATCTTTGAAGTAGAAGAAGGGAGGAGAGTTCGTTTAGCAGCTTGGTTGATGAAGGGAGAGGCCTCGTTTTGGTGGGAGGTCACTAATGGGGAGCGTCCTGTTGACTCTTGGGCGGATTTTAGACGTAGGTTCAATGCGAAGTTTCTCTCTAGGGCGGAAGAAAATCAATATATGGAAAGGTTCTTGACATTGAAGCAAGGAAGCTCGTCAGTGAAAGAATATGTCAACAAATTTAATCAGCTAGCAAGGTTTGGTTTGGACTTAGTAAACACGCCGGAAAAGAAGGCTCTGAGGTTCGTTAATGACTTGAATGAACCGTTACAAGGGTTGGCCATGACCCACATCCCTATGGGGGCCACCTTTGAGAAGCTAGTAGAAATGGCGCTCATGCACGAGGAGAAAAGTGCTAAAGTTGATAAGGCACCCGAGAAGAAGGGGGATCAGAAGAAACCACAACAGCAAAACAAGAAGGGTGGTAAAGACAATAACGGAAAGGGAAAGAAGAAATGTTTTAACTGTGGGACACCAGGCCATCTCAGCAAGGATTGCCGAAAGAAAAAGAAGACAGGCTGTTTTCATTGTGGCGATGCGGGACATTTAGTGAAGGACTGCCCAAAGAAGGGGCAGAGGGCAGGATCTACCTCGGGAGGACAGGTGCAGGCTCTTATGGCACCAGGGCAGGCTAGGGGACAAGTTCAGGCTCTCGCGGTCCCACCGCTGCAAGAACGAGGTAGAACCATTTCTGTTGAAAGCTTAGTTTTTCTGTTTGATCATCCTGTCCGTACCTTATTCGATTCAGGCGCATCACATTCGTTTATCTCTACATCATTAGTTGAATCACTGCACTTAAACACCAGTTTAGTAGAGGATCCCTTAGTTGTTTCGAATCCAATTGGGGGCTCAGCTTATTTGTCTATGATGTGTTTGGATTTGAAAATTTCCATACTTAGCGTTGAATTTAGATGTGATGCTTATGTGTTGGGCTTCACGGGCTATGGGCTAATTTTAGGAATGGATTGGTTATCCAGAAATGGGGCCGTTCTTGATTGTGAAAGGAGAGTAGTTAGGCTCGTGACTCGCCTTGGTAACACTCTTGAAATCTTTTGTAATCCCATAAATTCGGTTATGCTAAGTTATCTAGAATCGCTTGACGCGTCTGAGGAAAATCTACGATCTGTTAGAGTGGTCCGAGAATATTCGGATGTGTTTGAGGAGGTGAAGGGCTTGCCTCCGAAGCGGGAGACATATTTTCGAATATATCTTGTGGATAATGCGAAACCAGTATCTTTGCCAGTACGCCACATGGCTCCACGTGAAAGGAGGGAACTTGGTAAGCAAGTGAAGGAGTTGCTTGAGAAGGGGTTCATAAGACGAAGTATATCGGAGTGGGGTGCTCCAGTAGTATTTGCCACGAAGGCGGATGGGTCCCTTAGACTGTGTGTGGACTATAGAGAACTTAATAAGCTTACTAAGAAGAACAGACACCCACTGCCGAGGATTGACGATCTCTTCGATCAGTTAGTTGGCACCTCAGTGTTTTCGCAGTTGGACTTAGCCACTGGGTTCCATCAGTTGAGAGTGGCTAAGGATAGCATAGACAAGACTGCCTTTAGGACTCCGGACGGTTTCTATGAATGGCTAGTGATGCCCTTCGGTTTGACAAACGCCCCAGCATATTTTGTTGATTTGATGAGTAGGGTTTTTAGGGAGTACCTTAACAAATTCGTGGTAGTCTTTGTAGATGACATCTTGATCTTTTCTAAGGATGAACTAGAGCATGCCCTACATCTTAGGGAAGTGTTGGAGACCCTACGAGCGCATAGCCTTAAGGCTAAATTTTCTAAGTGTCACTTCTGGAGGAAGGAAGTACGATTCTTAGGGCACGTGGTTTCCAAGGAAGGGATAGCTGTGGATCCCGCGAAGGTGGTGGCCATCCAAGATTGGAAGGTTCCTAAAAATGCTATCGAAGTGAGAAGTTTCTTGGGGTTGGCTGGCTACTATAGGAAGTTTATCAAAGACTTCGCAAAGATATCAGCTCTGTTGACACGCTTGACGAAGAAGAACCTAGTTTTCACATGGGACGTAGATTGTGATGATGCGTTCCAACGTTTGAAGAGAGCTTTGACTTCAGCCCCAGTCTTAGTATTGCCAGAAGGGAGTAAGCCGTTTACCGTTTATACTGACGCTTGTGGGACAGGACTAGGCGCAGTCTTAATGCAAGAGGGCAGGGTAATAACCTGCGGTGGAAGGCAGTTGAGAGCGCATGAGAAAAATTATCCTACACATGACCTAGAATTGGCCGCTATTGTTTTCGCGCTTAAGTCTTGGCGTCATTATCTTCTTGGCGAGAAATTCGAATTATTCACTGACCACAAGTCTTTAAAATACCTATTCTCTCAAAAGGACTTGAACTTAAGGCAGCAAAGGTGGATGGAGTTCTTAGCGTCCTACGACTTCGAAATAGCCTATACCCCTGGCAAGGGTAATGTGGTGGCAGACGCCTTAAGTAGAAAAAGATTATCCTTAAGTCCTTTGTTTGTTGAGCGGCGAAGTTTAGAATTCATTTCAATGTTTGACTTTAGACCTTCCGTTGACTTCGTACCCGGTTTGCTAGCATCCTTGGAGGTCAGACCTACGCTTTTGGGACGGATTGGCGAGGCACAGCGAGACGACCCACAGTTAGTTGAGTTAGTAGAAAAGATCAAAGGAGGGGAGTCATCAAGCTATCTTCGTAGGTATACCCTAGATGATAAGGGTTGGTTACGTAGGGACGATAGACTTTGTGTACCAAAAGACGACGACCTAAGGAAGACTATTCTTGACGAAGCACATCATTCGAAGATGACCATTCATCCCGGCGGGGACAAGATGTACAAAGACATGAAGAGAGTTTACTTTTGGGCCGGCATGAAGAAAGACGTGGCCGAGTATGTCACTAGATGCTTGGTGTGCCAACAAGTACAAGCGACGCAAAAGAAACCCGGTGGGTTGCTTCACCTATTGGAGGTTCCACTATGGAAATGGGAAAGCATCTCGATGGATTTTGTGGATGGATTACCGCGATCGAGGAAGGGTAATATGGGAATTTGGGTTATAGTGGATAGACTTACTAAGAGCGCCCATTTTATTCCCGTGAAGAGTAAGAGGACTGCTCCATGGTTAGCTTCTGTATACGTTCGACAGATAGTTCGTTTGCACGGTGTTCCTTCTAGCATAGTGAGCGACCGCGATCCTATTTTCACTAGCGAATTTTGGAGAAGCTTACAAGAGGCGGTAGGGACTCAGTTATGTTTGAGCACCGCATATCATCCTCAGACGGACGGCCAGAATGAGAGGGTGAATCGCATTCTAGAGGATCTGTTGAGGCTATTTATCTTAGACTTTGGGGGTACATGGGAAGAGCATCTTCCATTGGTTGAGTTCGCATATAATAATAGCTTTCAGTCCAGCATTGGTATGGCACCATTCGAAGCTCTTTATTGTAATAACCCGGAAAATACGAGCCAATTTAAAAATTTTAAAGTGGTTATTTCAAAGGAATTTGAACAATTGAAATAGAATATTTCAATAAAATAGTGAATTAGAAATAGTGAGTCAGTTTGAAAATTCGAATTCAAACTTTGACCGACTATGCAGGATGGAATATATAACGGATTTTAGCGAAACCAAAAATATTTAAATCTGTTAGTCAATACCTTTCTAACGAATTTGAAAAATCGAAGTTTCATAGCCGGAATCAAAAGTTATGGCCGAATGAATTTTCAGAAGGGTCGGTATATAGAATATATAGCCCTGGAAAATTGATATTTTGCATACGACCTCGGAATTCGACGAAACCACTTTTGTTGGGTCCGGGATGTCAAACTATTTCTAGGTTTCAAATTTCATAATTTTTGAAGCTAGTATGTGAGCGTTTTCAAAAGAAAATGTGTTTGCTCGATTTCTGTTAAATTGGATCGACCAGAAAATGGCCATTTTTCAAACGACCTCAGAATTCGACGAAACTAGTTTTGTTGGGACCGTAGCGTCAGAACATAGTTAGATTTATTTTTCTGGAATTTTTCGAATTAGTTTGTGGCCCTGGCAAATTGAAATGTGCGTTCAGAGTTAAAAATTAAATGTTTTATACTTTAATTTGAAAAATAACTGACTGTAACAGTCGAATTGGCCTACGAAACATATCCCATTGTGTCCGGAATGGGGGTATTTAGCTAGGGGCGACAGTCGTTGGGTTTAAAAAGGAGTTCGTTTGAGAAAACACTATTTAAAAATTTAATATAGTCCTCGGCCAATCATATTTCTCCATTCATAAATTAAAAAAATAAAATTATCAGAACCCCCCCTCCCCCCCCGACCCCGACATCGACGACGGAAAAGCTTCCCCCCTTCCCTGGCGATTTCCGATCGCCACAGCCCGAATTAGCTCCTCCCCCAGTTCAACTTTTTGTAGTTCTCCTTCCCCTCTTCAAATCCATATAAGGAGCTCCCCCTATCGTTGCTTCTACGTCGAGATATCCCCTTCCAAAGTTCCGACCTTTAAACCGCCGCCGCCGCCGATCTGGACCACCAAACCGCCATGCGCCTGTAGCCCTCTCGAAGCTCTTCCACGTCCAACTCCCTTATCGTCCCCTCGTGCCCCGGTTCTCGCGAAAACCGCAAACCTAGTTTTGAAGCTTCGTGAAAGTGAGTTTTTCTTTGATCTTTACACTTTGAAAAATCATATCTTTTTGGTGTGTTGACGAAATTCGATGAAACAGGAAACATCGAGACCGCAAGGAAGCTCTCTACCCAATAGAAGAAGTCGCGGATTTTTCTGACATCGTATCGATTTTTAGCGCTCAGAAAACCAAGGTGAGAAATCTAAATTAACGTGAAATTGAATGGAAAATGTCGTGTATAATTTATATAAGCGAAATATAAATTACATACGTGTTGTATACCTCATGTACATGCGTAGTGTAAGCTATATAAGCGAAGTATGAATTTTTACATGCATAGAATAAGTGATATATGTGTTGAAATGCTAGTGAAATATAGCAAATATATATTATATTATATATATATATATACTCCCCTCGTCCACAAACCATGGACGATATTTATTGTGGTAAATTGTTGTGAAATATTGGATGAAAAATACGAATGGTTGAATAATTGTTTATGGTTGATATTGTTTGGTTATGGTTGAAAAATACCCATTGGTGATTGAAATGAATTGGAAATATTAGTGGAAATAAAAATAAACATGCCGCCTGCGTGCGAATTAGATGCATGAATCCCCATTGTCAAAAACTGCGAGGTTTTAAGGTAGAGCGAGGAGCCGTACTAGGGACGGTGCCGGTTTTAACTACCCTGCCGTTATGCTGCCGAAATTTTGAATAATCTTTGTGTGTTAGAATTATTTTCATATGTTGAAATTATCTTCTTGCGTTGAAATTAAAGTCATATATTGAAACTATGTCCATGTGTGGAAATATTCATGTATTGAAAAGTGTTGTATGAAAATTAAATTCACTTGTGAATGAATGAAGTGTTTAAACAATAAAAATCACATTTTTATATATATATATGAAGTATGAAAAATATTCGCCTTGTATAAATAATTTCAACAATAAAAAAATCCCATCTTTCTAATATAAACAACATAAATAAAATGTCCATGTGTGGAGATGCTCATTTGTTGAGAAGTGTGTGTAGTGGAAAAGTTCATGTGTTGAATAAAAAGATCGAACGATAAAAATTACATTTTTATTGAAACTATAAAGTGCTGAAACAACTATTTGTCGAATAAATATTTTAAATGATAAAAATATTATTTTTATCATATGTGTGATATGCTAAAGATATGCGGACGTTGAAATAAATATTTGTGATAGAAATATTATTTTTAACATGCATAGGAACTAAATAAAATAGTCATGTGTTGAAATCTATTATAGTTCGCCAAAATTATCATCTTTGAAATGTGAAGTGTTAAAAAATAGCCACTTGTTCAAATAAACGTGCATGAGTTGAAATATACATTAACTAGCTAATGATATGATTTATCCCTATGCATGCAACATTAGAATGAATGGTGTTTTTAAACCAAAGCAAATCAAATATGAAATTGAATGGAAAATGATAAATGTTAGAAATTGTATATATATGTACATGCATATCTATTGAACAGGTTAAAGCAAAAGGGGCTAGAGAAGAGAAATAGAATTTTGTGCCCGACAAATAGGTACACATTTACCGCTTTGTTTGGGTGATGATTTTATGAGCCTGTTGGCTAGCCGCTTGGCTTTTTCTTTTTCTTTTTGATATGAGACGCCCGTGTGGCTATTTGGGAATTTTCCCAGACCCTCCCATACAAAGGAGGTTATGGCGAAATTTTCCAAAATTTAAAGGCGTTAGTGAAATAATTGAAGTGGAAACGATATAGGAAATTTTGAATGAACTATATTTATA
Organism: Allium sativum; assembly: GCA_030737875.1. Taxonomy (NCBI): domain Eukaryota; kingdom Viridiplantae; phylum Streptophyta; class Magnoliopsida; order Asparagales; family Amaryllidaceae; genus Allium; species Allium sativum. The sequence continues at coordinate 484,971,332 of CM060915.1, forward strand.
TAAATATATAAATATAAATAGAATTAAAACGAAACGTGGCCGTGCAGTTCATGTTTTGAAACCGTGATTTCAAACGACTAGTGCGGGAGATCCGACCATTGGATTTTCCCGAAACCTCAACCATTGGGTTCGCCTTGGAAATATCTTTCCAACGGCACCAACTTTGTGAAGATCCGACGGTTGGATTGTCTGGAATGTTTAATTCAAAACTGAAGAAAAACAGCGCCAGAAACGATTATATTTATATATATATATAAATATAATTAAATTAAATCGAATAACGACGCTGCAGTTCGTAAATTGAAATCGTAACTTCAAATGGTTAGTGTGGAAGATCCGACCGTCGGATTTTCCCAAAACTGAAACCGTTGGATTCGTTTTGAAATGACCTTCCTAATGATGTAAAATTTGTGAAGATCCAACGGTTAGATTTTCATATATGTGTAAAACAAAATTAATGAAAAGCAGCGCCAGTGCATCGACACGACCTGAAACGTCGTTTAATTAAAGATGGCCGTTTTAAATTAAATAAAAGTGGCGATATATCGTTATAAAGTGCTATAGACGATATAGAGTGAAAATAAACCAATTTTGTTGTGTTTGCTTGATATGTGGTGGTTGAATGTATTTGACATGAAAATTATAACTAAATAATTGAAATGTGAATGTTGAATAGTCCAACCATGTGAATAATTGATTTGAAAATCTAAATATACGTGGGTTATTTGAAAAGGCCGAGTTTATCTCATTTCAAATAATCGATCGACGTTGAGAAGTCGAAGAGTCGAAGACGGCTGAAGACCGACGATCTCCACATTGGATGGATGGGCGCTACTGATACTCGTGACTGGAGTAGCTACCATGAAGGAATTGAAGTAGTAGCCGTCCAAACATACTGTTGATTGTACGGATATGCGAGGAATTGGTGCCTCCGGTTTCGTTCAGACCCAGAACGGACTTGTAAATGGACTGTGTGTCTGACATTGGATTTTGTTCTGTGTTGATTGATCTCTATTAAATATATATCTGTTTGGCGGCGGAGAATTTATTCTCTTGCTTAACGCCCTTCTCTGAGACGTACGAGCTCAGAGGTTATGTATTGACAGAAATCAGTCGCATGGAGTGGATTGCCTGTGTGGCACACCTAAGTGGCATATGATCAGGGCTTCTGTTGCAAAGCAAAGTCTTGTGGTTGATGATCAAAGCATGGTCTGTGTGACGCAACTTTGTGTATAACGTGAATTCGCGAGCCTCACACCCCGGTATGAGTCAAAAACGGGAGAAGGACCCAAGGAGTGCATGACGTTTCTTTCTAGCTATGGTGGTGTCAGTGACCTCCCAGCCCTGACATTTATATCTACTTTTCACCTGTGTGGTTGTTGGAATACGAGGCGTCTCGATTATAGGTCTGTAAGGACCGGGAAACGTGTGTTCAGGAATAATTAATCCTCAAAAGTAAGAGAGGACCGGCCTTGGAGGATCCAGGGGATTGCTGTGTGCGGTCCCGAGGCATTTGCTAGAGTGTCTCGAATCGGAGACGAGCTTGCCCCTTGCCTCGACTCATGAAGGAATCCAATTTCCAATACGAAATATGCGGATGTGATTGTATTACTAGTATGGTGACATAGTAGATGGTAGCTATGCCGCCTAGGATTGATATTTATGATTGAATTTGCTTTTGAAACATATATGCACTAGTAATAATATCAAACACTTTTGTTTTATTCGTATGAAGCATCTTTGGCCATTATAAGGGAAAACTCTATCCTCCGGCTTGCGTTGCATTGTGTGATGGGACCTGAGTCTTATAATGGCTTCATTTTATAAAAAGCATTGCGTTGATTTAATCATTTATTTTATTTCATGCACTAGCACTCATTGGAGTAAACCCGTTCCGCGAAAGTGGCGTGGTCCTTTGATTTGCCTTATTATTGTTGTTAATAAGTTAAGTAGATTTCTCATACCAGTCCCATGACTGACTCGTAGTTTGTTTCACCTTGCAAACTCGGGTGCCCTCATTTTCACACGGGCAGCCTAGTTACAGGTTTCTGACGCACCTTTTGGCTCATGGCGAGGCTTGACTACACCGTGCTGACTTGGATTTTCTCCGCCATTATTGTATCTATATTATGATTCCGCCACTGGCGATGTAGACTGATATTCCTTTTGTGTACTCTTTATGTATGATTCTTCCTCAGGCGATGGTGACTGATTATGTATCATTATGCACTAAGTTGTATCCTGTACTGTGATTCTCTGATGTGATGATATCTATATGATTCCACTGTCATATGTGTGTAAATTATTCTACTTTCCGTTTATGCTATTATCTGTGATCTGCTAATGATGATTAATGTGTTATATTCCAGTGATTATCCTTAACGCCGTGTCACGGGGTTTTGGGATCGTCACAGCGGTATCAGAGCTTTGGTTAACCTTAGTTCTGGAGTCTAACACATTAAACACTTCGTCAAAATAGAATCAGCAGTATTCTAAGGCGAGTCGCTCATTAGAGATAGGACTAGCAAAGTCCCAGAATGAGCCAAGCAGAATAGCAAAAACTATTTGATCAGTCCATCGTTATCTTTCCGTAAAATTTTCTGCTTGACTATGCAATAGACTATCATTTTTGTTAGCTGACTTTTTTTCGTTGCTTATACAGAATTTGAAAATGGCTACCGGAGCAGCCGCCGCTAGAGGAGGCCGTGCCGGCCGAGGCCGAGGAAGGGGAGAATTCCCAGCTCAAGAAGGACCTTTGATACAACCTCCGGCAGCTCAATACTTCGAGCTAGACCGTGTAGCTAAGAGATATAAAAACTTAGGAGGCAAGACCTTCTCGGGAACTGGCACCGTAATAGAGGCCCTTGCATGGCTCAAAACATGCGAGAAAATTCTTGAAGGCCTAAGGCTTGGAGACGAAGACAAAGCTATTATGGGCGCCTGGCTTATGCAGGAACAAGCTGAATTATGGTGGGAATCTCTTACCGCCGGGAATAGAGAAGCTGGAAGAACATGGGATGTATTTAAAGAACTATTCAAGGAGAAATATGTCCCAGAACAAGCTCTAGAAAGAATGCACGATGACTTCGCCAATCTCCAGCAAGGGGATCTTTCCGTGCAGGATTATCTGAATAAATTTACAATGTTGTCGCCCTATGCTCCTGAACTCGTCGCCACGGCAAAATCCAAAAATAAGAGGTTTATCCTTGGACTAAGATGACAATATCATGATAGAGCCATGGCCCATGTCAAGCTGGAATTCAACGAGCTGGCGGAAATGACATGCAACTATGAAGACCTTGATCAAAGGCATCTGGATTAGGATCGCGCTAGAAGCCAAGCCGGAAACAAGCGCAAGCCTGCTGTAAATCAAGGCGAGTCAAGCCAAGCAGCATCTTCAAAGCCTCAGACTGGAAAGACGCCAAGAGGAAATTGCTTTAACTGTGGTAAACCGGGGCACTACTCAAACGTCTGCACAGCTCCGAAGAGACAGAAGACAAATTCTCAAGGCTCGAGCCAAGGCTCTCAGAACCCTCGTTCGTGCTTCAATTGTCGCAAGACCGATCATCTGGTCAAAGACTGTCCTTTGCTGAAGAAAGCTACAGTAGCTCATGTCTATGACGGGTCTAGCCCGCCAACTGCTTCCGATGGAGCAGGTAAACCCGATGTTTTGGGAGGTATCCTTACAATTAAAAATATTCCTGTTTCTGTATTGTTTGACACAGGTGCATCGCGCAGTTTTATTGCTAGAAACACAGTGCACAAATTAAAGTTAAAACAGCGAAAGCTTAAAGAATCGGTTGAAGTACATAACCCGATAGGGGGTCCTATTACTCTCAGTACATGTTGTAGAGTGCCAATCTCTTATTCTTTCTACAAATTTCCCATTAATTTGATTGTTATGGATTTTCCCGAATTCGACGTTATCCTTGGGTTAGAATGGTTAACGAAATATGAAGCCGAGGTGAATTGTGCGGAAAGAATCGTAAAAATTCGAACGGAGCTTGGATATATATATATACCTTGTCATGGTTCGAATCCGAATAGAGAAGAATTTTGGTCAGCATTAGAACTTATCCCCACTTCCATGGAAAAGATTCCGATTGTTAGCAACTATGCGGATGTGTTTGAAGAAGTTGAAAACTTACCTCCACAAAGAGAAATAGAATTCCGAATCGATCTAATTCCCAATGCCAGACCAGTGGTGCATCCAATTCGTAGAATGACTCCGAAAGAAAAAGAAGAATTAGGCGATCAAACTCATCAACTGTTGTGGAAGGGTCTAATCAGACCTAGTTTTTCTAATTGGGGTGCAGCTGTTGTGTTTGTCCCGAAGTCAGACGGTACTCTTAGATTATGCGTTGATTACCGAGACCTCAACAAACAAACGCTTAAAAATAAATATCCATTACCCCGCATTGATGATTTGCTAGACCAATTGAATAGGGCGAAAGTATTTTCCCGAATGGACCTAGCTATAGGTTTTCATCAATTGAGAATAGCAGAAGAGTGTGTTCCTTTGACCGCTTTCAGAGGTCCAGACATATTTTATGAATGGTTAGTAATGCCGTTTGGCCTATGCAATGCTCCAACATACTTTTTCGATCTAATGAATAGAGTGTTCAGGGGAGTTCTGAATAAATTTGTCCTTGTATTCATCGATGATATTTTAATCTACTCCAAATCAAAACCCGAGCACGAGAAACACTTAGAACAAGTATTGGAGATTCTAAGGAAGAACGTCTTCAAAGCCAAATTCTCTAAATGCGTCTTCTGGCAAGAAGAAGTTAAATTTCTTGGCCATGTCGTGTCAGAGAAAGGAATTTCTGTTGACCCAAGCAAAATAACAGCGATTCAAGACTGGAAACAACCCACTACTCCCACAGAAGTTAGAAGTTTTATGGGGTTGGCTAGTTATTATCGAAAGTTCGTTAAGGATTTTTCGAAGATATCCGGTCCGTTAACGAAGCTCACAAAGAAACATGAGAAGTTTAAGTGGACTTCCGACTGTGAAGAAGCTTTCCAGGAATTGAAATCGAAGCTGACCACCGCTCCAGTGTTAACAATTATTGATGGCAATCAGGATTTAACGGTTTGGACAGATGCTTCTATTAGAGGTCTTGGTGCAGTGTTAATGCAGAGAGGCCAAGTAGTCGCTTATGCAAGCCGCCAATTGAAACCGCATGAGAAGAATTATGTAACTCATGATCTTGAGCTGCTAGCTATCGTTTTTGCTTTGAAAATCTGGAGGCATTACTTGTTGGGCGAGAAATTTATACTGTACACAGATCATCAATCATTGAAGTATTTATATACCCAGAAAGATCTGAATCTGAGACAGCAGCGTTGGCTAGAATTTCTTGCAGCATATGATCTGGATATCCTGTATACGCTGAGGAAAGCTAACGTAGTAGCGGATGCGCTTAGTAGAAAGACCGAAATCGTTGCCCATCTTATAATTACAACTGGATTGATTGATAGGATTTCAACCCTTCAGAAAGACGATGAATTCATTCAGAGAATCAGTCAGAGAGTCAAGGAAGGTGAAACCACGAGTTTCCGTATTGACAATAGGGGGGTTCTAAGGTTAAATAATAGGATTTGCATCCCAAATATTCCAGGCCTTCGAAGAGAAGTGCTGGACGAGTGCCATAAATCCAAATTTTGCATCCATCCTGGGGTGAGTAAAATGTACAACGATATCAAACGCACTTTCTGCTGGAAGGCAATGAAAAGGGATATTTCTTTGTATGTCAGTAGATGTCCTACTTGTCAATTGGTCAAGAGTGACCAACAGAAGCTAGCTGGACTGTTGCAACCGTTGGAAGTCCCAGGCTGGAAATGGGAACAGATTTCCATGGATTTCATAGATGGTTTGCCGCGAACCAAGAAAGGTAATGACAGCATTTGGGTAATCGTAGATCGCTTCACGAAGACTGCCCATTTTATACCTGTCAGATCCAATAGAACTGCCCAAAGTCTAGCATAGATATATTTCAGAGAAATTGTTAAGCTGCATGGAATTCCCATCAGCATTGTCAGTGATAGAGATCCCCTATTTACTAGCAAGTTCTGGGAGGCTTTCCAGACAGAATTGGGAACAAAACTGAATATGAGCACCGCTTATCACCTACAAACAGATGGCCAAACTGAGCGGGTGAATAGAATTCTAGAAGATTTATTGCGGGCTTGTATAATCGATTTTGGTGGGTCATGGGAAGATCATTTGCATTTGGCAGAATTCTCATATAACAATAGCTATCAAGCGAGTTTGAGAATGTCACCATTTGAAGCATTATATGGCAGACCCTGCAGATCTCCAGCATGTTGGGTAGAACCTGGCAACATACTTGTACTAGGACCCGATATGACTAGAGAAGCATCTGATAAAGTCGACTTCATCAAGAAGCGATTGAAAACCACCCAAAGCCGACAGAAAAGTTATGCAGACTCTAGAAGGAGAGATTTGACATTTACTGTTGGTGATCATGTTTATTTAAAGGTTTCTCCGATGAGAGGAGTAATCAGATTTGGAAAGACGGGGAAGTTGGCATCGAGATTTATTGGTCCCTTTCCTATACTTGAGCGAATTGGAACTCTTGCTTATAGGGTTCAATTACCAGATTGGTTGCCTGGAGTGCACAATGTATTTCACGTATCTCAACTTAGGAGACATGTGCATGATCCGGATCTTGTTGTGGAAGAAGCAGCGCAACGGGATGTGGAGATAACTCCAGAATTAGCACTCAGAAGAGAGCCATTAAAGATTGTTGGCAAAGAAACTAGAAAACTCAGAAGCAAAAAGGTTCATTTAGTTAAAGTGCAGTGGAGCAGTGATCCTAGAGACTGTACTTGGGAAACTGAGGAAAGCATTAAGCAAGCTTACCCCAAATGCAGAGTGGATTTTTCTGACTAACTCCGGTGCAAGGTACCTTTACAATACTTTGCATTTACATTTTATTTCCTACTTTACTGTTGTTTCCTTTTCGAGGACGAAAAGTTTTAAGTAGGGGAGATTGTAATAACCCGGAAAATACGAGCCAATTTAAAATCTTTAAATTGGTTATTTCAAAGGAATTTGAACAATTGAAATAGAATATTTCAATAAAATAGTGAATTAGAAATAGTGAGTCAGTTTGAAAATTCGAATTCAAACTTTGACCGACTATGCAGGTTGGAAAATGTAACGGATTTTAGCGAAACAAAAAATATTTAAATCTGTTAGTCAATACCTTTCTAACGAATCTGAAAAATCGAAGTTTCATAACGGGAATCAAAAGTTATGGCTGAATGAATTTTCTGAAGGGTCGGTATATAGAATATATAGCCCTGGAAAATTGATATTTTGCATACGACCTCGGAATTCGACGAAACCACTTTTGTTGGGTCCGGGATGTCAAACTATTGTAGGTTTCAAATTTCATAATTTTTGAAGCTAGTATGTGAGCGTGGCAAAAGAAAATGTGTTTGCTCGATTTTTGTTAAATTGGATCGACCAGAAAATGGCCATTTTTCAAACGACCTCAGAATTCGACGAAACTAGTTTTGTTGGGACCGTAGCGTCAAAACATAGCTAGATTTATTTTTCTGGAATTTTTCGAATTAGTTTGTGGCCTTGGCAAATTGAAATGTGCGTTCAGAGTTAAAAATTAAATGTTTTATACTTTAATTTGAAAAATAACTGACTGTAACAGTCGAATTGGCCTACGAAACATATTACATTGTGTCCGGAATGGGGGTATTTAGCTAGGGGCGACAGTCGTTGGGTTTAAAAAGGAGTTCGTTTGAGAAAACACTATTTAAAAATTTAATATAGTCCTCGGCCAATCATATTTCTACATTCATAAATAAATAAATAAATTATCAGAAACCCCCCCCCCCCCGACCCCGACATCGACGACGGAAAAGCTTCCCCCCCTTCCCTGGCGATTTCCGATCGCCATATCCCGAATTAGCTCCTCCCCCAGTTCAACTTTTTGTAGTTCTCCTTCCCCTCTTCAAATCCATATAAGGAGCTCCCCCTATCGTTGCTTCTACGTCGAGATATCCCCTTCCAAAGTTCCGACCTTTAAACCGCCGCCGCCGCCGATCTGGACCACCGAACGCCACCAAACCGCCGCGCGCCTGTAGCCCTCTCGAAGCTCTTCCAAGTCCAACTCCCTGATCGTCCCCTCGTGCCCCGGTTCTCGCGAAAACCGCAAACCTAGTTTTGAAGCTTCGTGAAAGTGAGTTTTTCTTTGATCTTTACACTTTGAAAAATCATATCTTTTTTGTGTGTTGACGAAATTCGACGAAACAGGAAACATCGAGACCGCAAGGAAGCTCTCTACCCAATAGAAGAAGCCGCGGATTTTTCTGACATCGTATCGATTTTTAGCGCTCAGAAAACCAAGGTGAGAAATCTAAATTAACGTGAAATTGAATGGAAAATGTCGTGTATAATTTATATAAGCGAAATATAAATTACATACGTGTTGTATACCTCATGTACATGCGTAGTGTAAGCTATATAAGCGAAGTATGAATTTTTACATGCATAGAATAAGTGATATATGTGTTGAAAGGCTAGTGAAATATAGCAAATATATATTATATTATATATATATACTCCCCTCGTCCACAAACCATGGACGATATTTATTGTGGTAAATTGGTGTGAAATATTGGATGAAAAATACGAATGGTTGAATAATTGTTTGTGGTTGATATTGTTTGGTTATGGTTGAAAAATACCCATTGGTGATTGAAATGAATTGGAAATATTAGTGGAAATAAAAATAAACATGCCGCCTGCGTGCGAATTAGATGCATGAATCCCCATTGTCAAAAACCGCGAGGTTTTAAGGTAGAGCGAGGAGCCGTACTAGGGATGGTGCCGGTTTTAACTACCCTGCCGTTATGCTGCCGAAATTTTGAATAATCTTTGTGTGTTAGAATTATTTTCATATGTTGAAATTATCTTCTTGCGTTGAAATTAAAGTCATATATTGAAACTATGTCCATGTGTGGAAATATTCATGTGTTGAAAAGTGTTGTATGAAAATTAAATTCACTTGTGAATGAATGAAGTGTTTAAACAATAAAAATCACATTTTTATATATATATGAAGTATGAAAAATATTCGCCTTGTATAAATAATTTCAACAATAAAAAAATCCCATCTTTCTAATATAAACAACATAAATAAAATGTCCATGTGTGGAGATGCTCATTTGTTGAGAAGTGTGTGTAGTGGAAAAGTTCATGTGTTGAATAAAAAGATCGAACGATAAAAATTACATTTTTATTGAAACTATAAAGTGCTGAAACATCTATTTGTCGAATAAATATTTTAAATGATAAAAATATCATTTTTATCATATGTGTGATATGCTAAAGATATGCGGACGTTGAAATAAATATTTGTGATAGAAATATTATTTTTAACATGCATAGGAACTAAATAAAATAGTCATGTGTTGAAATCTATTATAGTTCGCCAAAATTATCATCTTTGAAATGTGAAGTGTTAAAAATAGCCACTTGATCAAATAAACGTGCATGAGTTGAAATATACATTAACTAGCTAATGATATGATTTTAGCCTATGCATGCAACATTAGAATGAATGGTGTTTTTAAACCAAAGCAAATCAAATATGAAATTGAATGGAAAATGATAAATGTTAGAAATTGTATATATATGTACATGCATATCTATTGAACAGGTTAAAGCAAAAGGGGCTAGAGAAGAGAAATAGAATTTTGTGCTCGACAAATAGGTACACATTTACCGCTTTGTTTGGGTGATGATTTTATGAGCCTGTTGGCTAGCCGCTTGGCTTTTTCTTTTTCTTTTTGATATGAGACGCCCGTGTGGTTATTTGGGAATTTTCCCAGACCCTCCCGTACAAAGGAGGTTATGGTGAAATTTTCCAAAATTTAAAGGCGTTAGTGAAATAATTGAAGTGGAAACGATATAGGAAATTTTGAATGAACTATATTTATATAAATATATAAATATAAATAGAATTAAAACGAAACGTGGCCGTGCAGTTCATGTTTTGAAACTGTGATTTGAAACGACTAGTGCGGGAGATCCGACCATTGGATTTTCCCGAAACCTCAACCGTTGGGTTCGCCTTCGAAATATCTTTCCAACGGCACCAACTTTGTGAAGATCCGACGGTTGGATTGTCTGGAATGTTTAATTCAAAACTGAAGAAAAACAGTGCCAGAAACGATTATATTTATATATATATAAAAATATAATTAAATTAAATCGAATAACGACGCTGCAGTTCGTAAATTGAAATTGTAACTTCAAATGGTTAGTGTGGAAGATCCGACCGTCGGATTTTCCCAAAACTGAAACCGTTGGATTCGTTTTGAAATGACCTTCCTAATGATGTAAAATTTGTGAAGATCCAACGGTTAGATTTTCATATATGTGTAAAACAAAATTAATGAAAAGCAGCGCCAGTGCATCGACACGACCTGAAACGTCGTTTAATTAAAGTGGCCGTTTTAAATTAAATAAAAGTGGCGATATATCGTTATAAAGTGCTATAGACGATATAGAGTGAAAATAAACCAATTTTGTTGTGTTTGCTTGATATGTGGTGGTTGAATGTATTTGACATGAAAATTATAACTAAATAACTGAAATGTGAATGTTGAATAGTCCAACCATGTGAATAATTGATTTGAAAATCTAAATATACGTGGGTTATTTGAAAAGGCCGAGTTTATCTCATTTCAAATAATCGATCGACGTTGAGAAGTCGAAGAGTCGAAGACGGCTGAAGACCGACGATCTCCACATTGGATCGATGGGCGCTACTGATACTCGTGACTGGAGTAGCTACCATGAAGGAATTGAAGTAGTAGCCATCCAAACATACTGTTGATTGTACGGATATGCGAGGAATTGGTGCCTCCGGTTTCGTTCAGACCCAGAACGGACTTGTAAATGGACTGTGTGTCTGACATTGGATTTTGTTCTGTGTTGATTGATCTCTGCTAAATATATATCTGTTTGGCGGCGGAGAATTTATTCTCTTGCTTAACGCCCTTCTCTGAGACGTACGAGCTCAGAGGTTATGTATTGACAGAAATCAGTCGCATGGAGTGGATTGCCTGTGTGGCACGCCTAAGTGGCATATGATCAGGGCTTCTGTTGCAAAGCAAAGTCTTGTGGTTGATGATCAAAGCATGGTCTGTGTGACGCAGCTTTGTGTATAACGTGAATTCGCGAGCCTCACACCCCGGTATGAGTCAAAAACGGGAGAAGGACCCAAGGAGTGCATGACGTTTATTTCTAGCTATGGTGGTGTCAGTGACCTCCCAGCCCTGACATTTATATCTACTTTTCACCTGTGTGGTTGTTGGAATACGAGGCGCCTCGATTATAGGTCTGTAAGGACCGGAAAACGTGTGTTCAGGAATAATTAATCCTCAAAAGTAAGAGAGGACCGGCCTTGGAGGATCCAGGGGATTGCTGTGTGCGGTCCCGAGGCATTTGCTAGAGTGTCTCGAATCGGAGAGGAGCTTGCCCCTTGCCTCGACTCATGAAGGAATCCAATTTCCAATACGAAATATGCGGATGTGATTGTATTACTAGTATGGTGACATAGTAGATGGTAGCTATGCCGCCTAGGATTGATATTTATGATTGAATTTTCTTTTGAAACATATATGCACTAGTAATAATACCAAACACTTTTGTTTTATTCGTACGAAGCATCTTTGGCCATTATAAGGGAAAACTCTATCCTCCGGCTTGCGTTGCATTGTGTGATGGGACCTGAGTCTTATAATGGCTTCATTTTATAAAAAGCATTGCGTTGATTTAATCATTTATTTTATTTCATGCACTAGCACTCATTGGAGTAAACCCGTTCCGCGAAAGTGGCGTGGTCCTTTGATTTGCCTTATTATTGTTGTTAATAAGTTAAGTAGATTTCTCATACCAGTCCCATGACTGACTCGTAGTTTGTTTCACCTTGCAAACTCGGGTGCCCTCATTTTCACACGGGCAGCCTAGTTACAGGTTTCTGACGCACCTTTTGGCTCATGGCGAGGCTTGACTACACCGTGCTGACTTGGATTTTCTCCGCCATTATTGTATCTATATTATGATTCCGCCACTGGCGATGTAGACTGATATTCCTTTTGTGTACTCTTTATGTATGATTCCGCCTCAGGCGATGGTGACTGATTATGTATCATTATGCACTAAGTTGTATCCTGTACTGTGCTTCTCTGATGTGATGATATCTATATGATTCCGCTGTCATATGTGTGTAAATTATTCTACTTTCCGTTTATGCTATTATCTGTGATTTTCTAATGATGATTAATGTGTTATATTCCAATGATTATCCTTAACGCCGTGTCACGGGGTTTTGGGATCGTCACAGCTATGGACGACCTTGTCGCTCACCTAAATGTTGGTGGGAATCTACGGATAAGATCTTACTTGGGCCCGATATGATTTGGGAGACTTCAGAGAAGATCGACTTGATTCGAAGGAGGATGAAAGCAGCGCAAGATAGGCATAAATCTTATGCGGATAAGAGGAGGATAGATCTCGAGTTTGAAGTTGGGGACATCGTCTTTATCAAAGTGTCTCCATTACGAAACGTTGTTCGCTTTGGGTCCATTGGGAAATTAGCACCAAGGTTTGTAGGGTCGTTTCCTATTAAGGAGACGATATGACGGATGGCGTATAGAGTGGAGTTGCCCGAGAGACTTAGTGGTGTACATGACGTATTCCATGTGTCACATTTGAGGAAGTGCTTGCACGAGACCGCGGAAGTGGTAGAGCCGAGCTTGCTTAGAGAGGTGGAGATAGAGCGTGATGCGACAATTCGACGAGCTCCTACGCGCATTCTTGGGTCGGAGATCAAGAGGTTGAGGAATCGAGAGGTCAGACTAGTCAAAGTGCAATGGGGAGATGATGAGAGCAACGCTACTTGGGAGACGGAAGAGAAGATGCGTTCACGATACCCTTTTCTTTTTGAGGGTATGTCCTTTAATTTCTCCTTTCTCGCTTAGCTTGTACTTATCTTATCTTTAGTATATCCTCTCGCTAGTATCTTTGACCTTTAGTTAGGATAATCCTATGGTTGAAACATGTGTTTGAGACATGTTATGTATGGTGGATGCAAAGTGGATGCAAGTGTTTGCTAGTGGATGCATATACACACACACTATTAGGCACCAGATCGGCTCAGTCACTTCATATTGCATATTGCATATATATGGATGTATTTAGTAAAATGGATGTATAATGGTTGTATTATCATATAGTTGCTGCATTCGGGTGGATGGTAGTGCACGCATATAGAATTAATATGTAACATTAGGAATCTTTTGCATACATATTGGATGCATGGCACTATCATGAATTGCACTAAGGAGGTCGACGGAATCAGTAGACCGCCTAATTTTGCATTAGATATGGACATATACACACACTGTGCATATAAACATTAAAGCATTAGAAGTCTTTTAAGGACAATGGATGCTGGTGTTTGATGGTTGAGTAGATGGTAGGATATACATTCTTCTTGACTTGGAGATTTCGGGGACGAAATCCTTTAAGGAGGGGAGAATGTAACACCCCGTAATTTTATAACATTAAAATTCACAAATTAAAGTATACTTAATTTTTAGAAAAGAATTAAGTGAAATGGGTTGCGCAGAGAAATATATATATTGATATATATATATATATATATATATAAATTAAAAATTAAATAAATAAATATGCGAAAAAGTTCAAACCAGCGAATTGGGAGGGGGAATAACCGAACCGGCCCATTTTTGAGGTCGACCCGAGCTCCGCTGGGTCGGCTAGGGGTTAATCCAGGGTGTTTGGCTGTCAACCCATGGGCCGATTCGCTCAAATGCAGATTTTGCATTTGATTGGTTCTCATGGTTCAGGGTTAATCTAATGGTCCTAAATAACTTCCTACACCTATAAATACATCCTAATGCTAACCCTAAACCTAATTAAAATAGGATAGTTACCGTCATACCATCGCCATGGGAATCAATGTAGCCGCCACCAATTAAGAAAGAAGAAAAGCAAAACTCTCTCTTTTCTTCTCTAAATGGTGAGTATGACGATCTTAACAAGATTATTATCATTTTAATTAGGTTGAGTTATGAATGGATTATGAGTAGATGATGTGAATTATCATATATGTTGTTGAAAACCCCTTTTGCTATCATGTATATTGTAAATCCAATGTTATGTGATGATGATATCTTATATGTTGTAAATCATGCTATGATGATGTTATGTATGTTGAAAGTTTCTATGCTAAGTTGTGATGAATCATACATGATAAAAAGGCCATGATGTTACCATCTATGCTAGTTAGTTCATATTAATTAAATCATCATGTTTGGGTTATGTTGATCTATATGACAAGTCACATATGCAAGTTAGATTGATTAGAAAAGTTATGAACATATATCAAGACATCTATTATGACATCTAGAATTATGCTATGACATATGTGATATCCCATGCTAGTTCACACCATCATTATGTTGCCTAAAAACCCCATATGCAAGTTTATGTATAGATTTGGGCTATGATCATATCATATAAATTGAGACATTTAACAAGTTGACACCTTTTGATCCTTAACATGTGTAGTTTATGCAAGTTTCACCCCTATTATGATTAGATTTATTTTAATTGTCTATATGTTGTGATAATTTATCTTTGTGCTAGGTGTTAGACTATACAAGTCTAGCCTATATTATGCGTTGAATAAGCGAACGTATAAACGTGGGGTAGGGGTAATATTAAGGATTTAATATTAAAAAGTCGGGGTGCAATTGATATGATTTTGCATGCCATAAGTGGATGGCCATAATTAAGTCAATTATGGACATCATTAAAAGTTGACTTAATTAATAATTTGAATAGGGAATTATTAAAACTGGGGTAAAAGATTTTAAGTGTTAATCAATGCTTAGGACACGAGGTTGGACTCGTTTGTGACGTAAACCTGCCCGGACCCGCCCGGCAAATCTAGTGGTCACAAATGTCAGCCCAATGTGAGAGGTCATAGGCCTAAACTAAAGCATAACGGTTGTAAAGACACGAGGTTAGACTCTTTTATGGTGTAAGACTGGCCGGACCCGCCCGGCAAATCCAGCTGCCATAAATGCCAGTCTAATGTGAGAGGTCTTTATGAGGTTATGGCCTGAATGAATTAAGAAATACTTAACCAGATAAACATGTAAGGTGGGACATGGGGGTTAAGTAGGTGCCTTGGGTGGCATGAGGAATCTAGGGGGTTCCCTTAGTGGCATGTGAAATACGATTAGTAAGACTTAACCAAACACACATGTAAATGAACATGACTAAGAGGGTTAAGTGGGATATACTAGTGACAAGCTTAGGTGGGTAGCTTATGGGGGCCCATTTCGACCAGTATCCCAAACGTATCTTTGTGTGCTCGACCCAAGTCGAGGACGGGACACGCATGCTGGGTTCGAGTGTAAGAGGCCAAAACGGGGAGCGGTGGCAACGCAAGTCCAACGGGTTTCGTATGCGTGTGTGGACCCGGGCTGGTAGGTAAGACGTTGTTGCATCGTGTAGGTATAAGCCGTGCATTCTCAAGTTGTACCGGGTTGCCACTTTAGGGGAGTGATACACCCCACTGTGGGGCCAGCACGGGTATCTATGAGTAGGGAGCCGATCGAAAGTGGGTAGTGGGGTACACCTAGTGGAGATAGGGGCAGACGGCACCTATGTAGTCAGCTAGGGGTACGTAAGGCTATTTATAAAGTTTCTGTGTGAAGCAAGTGGGATCAAACAATAGGGTGACTGGGGTGGTGCAGTGTAGTAATGTCTGGTGCAGTGTAGTAATCATTCGTTAGTAATTAGGTGTGCCTTTACCGTTATCTTTAACGTTATCTCAAACGCTATCTTTATCTTCCTAAGAGTTCATAGACATTTACTTGTCTTCCAGCTTATGCCTTAGTCTAGTTATTATGATAATAGTATTGTTAGAATTATCATACTCGCCAGACTTTATGTCCGACCCCCTCTATTTCTATCCTTTTTCCCCCTCCAGGTCCTCAGGTTGGGCCCAGCTCTAGTGGAGTTTGATTGAATTGCTTCATCTCTCTTTGGAAAGCTTGGACCGTTGAAGTAAAGTCCAGCTTGTTATCTTTTTAATGGCTATTTATGTAATGGGATTATGTATTTTGTTTTTATGAAGATGGATATTGTACTTGGTTATGATCTATGGTTTTATGATGTAACAAACATGTTTAATTTCTGCTGCAATAAAATGAAGTTTTAGATTTTCAAGTACTATTTATTATCTGTCTTGTTGTAATTTTTCTGTTCTATATTCACTTATAACCTCCATGGAAGTTAATGCATTCCCTTTGTGAGTGACATTAATGGACGTGGGGTGTTACATATAAGCAATGAAAATTTCTTATGTTTGTGTTCTGATTTGTCGTGTTCTCAGCTCAATCCGGGTTTCCTTTACGGGGAAGTTTGGGTCGCTTCAATAGCATCCCAAATGAAATAGAAAATGTACAATGAAGCACACAAGTATTCGTACACATATGCACATAATGGCACAATAAAGCAGCAATATGGTGCATGAACAAGTCACAGTGGCATGCAAATGGGTGACTCACACAACATCACATATACACATAAATATTAGATATATATATGTATATATATATATATGTGTGTGTGTGTGTATGAATAATGTGTGCATAGGTAAGCAACATAAACTAGCAGTATAAGCATGTGCAAGTATTTAGCAGTATACAGTCACTATCAGATATATAGCATGGACAGAGCAAATATACACATACATATGCGTTAACACATGAAGATCATCGAATACAAAAGAGTAGCAGAGTAACAAAAGAAACCGAAGGCTAAAGTTTATCAGAAGTCCAGAAAACACATACACACTGGTCATGGCAGTGTAATGAAGCAACTGGACACATAAATGGTGCAACTACAAACATGGGACTAGCACACATACAAGAACAAGAATAGTATCTGTCCTCATCACTAGCAAAAAGAAATCACATAATATATGTTCTAAACGGTGAAGAGCATCATGAAAAGGGGGCAAGTTGTTTCTTAAATTTGAATAGAACAGAGGGGCATTTAATTTAGAAAGAAGAAACAACAATTTGTAGAAACAGAAATATTCGCAAAATTTATCAAGGTTTCCAGATTTGAAGATTTCAACACGAGGAGAATGTTTTTTACAAAGAATGATTTCACTTTAAAAATTTCTGGATATATAAATGGAAAACTTGACACAAATCTTTATTTTCAGAACGGAGTATAAATTCATCAATGTGTATCACGCATGATTTTATCAACGTAATCAAGGGGTCTGTTTTTGGCAAGAACATTACAAAGATTCTAGAAATCGATTCAAGAGTATTTGGTAAGATCAATTTCAAAACTTTCTAGTAAATCGAATGGGAAAATCATGGCAAGTCTTCATGTGAAATCGGTGAAATCAAAGGCATTTTAAACCCTATAAATTACACTATTCTTATCATAGGCAAAGCATCAAAACATAACAACCAATCGAGCTATTATCAGTGAAATAAGATTCAGATTACTCGCAATTCTTTCGAAGATTCAATCTTAAGGCTAAATCACCGACCAGAGAGAAAGAACCCGTTGAAACAATCTGAAGCAACCCGAACTTCCCCGTAAAGGAAAGCCCAGATTGAGTTGAGAACACGACAAATCAGAACACAAACAGAAGAAAATTTATTGCTTATTACAACAATTCCATTAGAATACAAGAATATACAGTATGAATAAATAAAATACATTTGATAAATATCAGAGATTTACAAATTTACAATGTAGCGGAAAATAATACAAAACACAACTAAAAGAGATACACGGATACAGAGCTTTCTGAGTATATTACCAGCTGTAAATCAGGATCCTGTGAATATAATATCTGCAAAACCCAACTACTAGCTGCCCGTGTCGAAAATAAGGGCACCCAGAGTTTAGGTTAAAAAAATAAACTCTAGGTCAGCCATGTGACTGGTGTGAGAACTAAAAAGGCTATTAGCTTGATTTTAAGGTTAGGTAAATGAAAGGACCACGTCGTAATCCCGGAACGGGTTTTAACCCCAAGAATACGAGTGCATATAACAACTGCGCAATGCTAAATAAAGAAAATGATGCTATTATAAGACTCAGGTCCCATCACACAATGCAACGCAAGCCGGAGGATAGAGTTTTTACCTTAAAATAGCCAAGAATTCTTGGTACGTAAAATTTCATATTTTATTAATACTATAAGTGTATAGTGTCGAAAACAACTTCAAATATAAATGTACCAGTCATAGACATCATGAGTGCCCCATCCCACTATGTATCCATACTAGGCTCTACAATCAAAATCGCAAAATGTCGTATTGGAAGTTGGATTTCCATCTGTGAACCAAGGCAAGGGATCGTCCTTCCCGCTTCGAGACGCTCTAGCCTGTGTCTCAGGCAAGTACTCAGTCAAGCCTTTGGATCGTCAGGGCCGGTCCACTCGATGTGGATTAAAATGCCTGAACACTATGTTTCCCCGCCCTATGGGGCATCAATCTAGTCTGTATAAAGACCATACCATCCATCGGCCCCGCAGTGCCGATATATCCGAGGCGTCTCGCTATCCATCATCCACATAAGTAAAATGTATGGGCATGCAAATCCCATACAACACTCCTAGCTAGAAGGAAACGCATGTCCTCCTCGATGTCCTCTTCCGTTTCTGGTTCACACCAGGGTGTGAGGCTCGCAAATTAATGCTACACAAAGCTATGATATATTGAAGCCGTGCTTTGATCATCAACCACAAGACTCTGCTTTTCAACAGAAGCCTTGATCATTTGCGTCTCAGCATTCCACACAGGAAATTCATGGTATGCAATCAATGTATATCAACCACACAGAATGAAATCCAATGTCAGATACACATCCATTTACAAGTTCGTTCTGGGTCTGAACAAAACTGGAAGCACCTTATTCCTCGTCCCATATGTCCACTACAGGAGAGAGGTTCTCACATATTCGATCGATCTCCAAGTACGTCTGGACGATCACCACTTATTACCTTGTGTTTGGTGTACAACCCAATCAAGACATCAGTAATCATCCAAACGATGTGAAGACCTCCAGTCCTCAACCACCGTCTTCATCGTCGACTCATCGCCGATTCTGTTATTCAGAATGGGATAAACCTGGCCTTTCTGAATAATTTGTGTATATAATAAACAAGTGCTATAAAAACACAACATACGCCTCATTCCAATTCTGAATATTCTTTTATTTAAATATTCATATCCTTTGGGAAAGGTTCCCATTAATTTTATCAAAGATAAATTCTTTAAATTTACTCTTTAATCTTCCTTGGATATCAATTCAAACCAAATTATGGTTTATCCAAACTATTCGGGATTAGCGAACCTTACCAAAGTAATCATTTGTTTAATTTCCCAATCCCAACCTATTCATCGCATGAAGTAAAAATGATAATACTTCATATCTAACACCACGGTGTTATCAGTAAAATTAATTACCATTTCACATTCAAATCTAATTAAAGATTCAAATATCGCTTGGAGTAAAACTGGTGCTACTCCTTTCTCGATCATTTCCCCGAATTTGATAATTTAAATTATCACATTCTCTTTTTCAATCTAATTAAAGATTCATTAAAACACTATTTCAGTTTTAATCTCCAAAAATCATTACCTGATGATTATTCAAAGTTAAGAAATTAATCTTATCTTTAACTGGGTTAAAGAACTAATGTCATTTAAAACACAGTTCACGATAAATCCAAATCACATTCCATTAGTCTCTAATCGTAAATTAGTAAGAGAACAATTCCCTAAGTATTAATCCCGAATGCCGAAACCAACATCAGATCAATACCTAAGAAACCATTCATCTTAGCTAATCTCCAATTAGTTTCTAATTTTCTTAACTCCATTGGGTTTAAGAACAGTATTATTAAAGATACCATTCACGACAAACCCAAAATTCAATTCAATTCAATTTCAATTAAATATTAATTAATTGTAAAACTTCATTAAATCTTAATAAAAAGATTTAATCTTTTCTCAATTGGTTTTAAGAACAGTGTTAGTGAAGACATCGTTCACGACAAACCCAAATTCCCATTTGATATTAAATACAAGGCTCTGAATAGAAAATATATCGGCTTATATTCAATATCAAATCCTGAAATCAACAAATATCGTATTGGAACAACGATATATATATATATATATATCTTCCAAATTCCTCTACAATGTCCGTATAATCATGAAATTCAATATTGAAATATTCCGAATATAGTTTCGATTCAAATCCATTCCAATTCATGTACTGGAAATTCTGGTTATTTTAAAACCCCTTTCAAATCCAATTTATTTATTTAAAAATATTGGATTATAATTCTAGTTCATAACTAGTTCATTTCAATAAAAATATATTTTTATCCTTTCAAATATGGAATTTTTCATCCCAATTCTTTCCAAATTATTTACTATGATTTTACACCAATTATGGATTATTTTAATAATTTCATCAAGGCCCGTACGATCGATTTCCATAAAAGGCCATCGAACTGCACTTACAGCGACCTTTTCCAAATTTGATTTAGACATAATTCCAAATCCAACCGTTAGATTTCAAATCTCTCATATTCATTGGAAAACTCTTTTCGATACGAACCCAATGGTTTTGGTTTTAGGAGAATCCGACGGTCGGATCTCCCGTAGTGTCCATTCGAAGTCAATGGTCGAAATTCGCGAACTGCCGCGGTGCAGCGGGTTCTATTCCGGCCATTAAATATATATATATATATATATATATATATATATATATATATTATATATTATATTTCGTCGATTTCCATTTAAAACGAAATTTATAAATCGTTTTAAATTTGTTTTCAAAACAATTCCCACTTCATTTTCAATTCTAAATCAAAATTGAATATTCCTTATCATTAATATATAAATGTTAATATTTTCAAAATATTATATTTTGAAATCATTTCCTTTTCGATATTCAAAAATGGATAAAATTGATATAAATATCGTTTGCGTCGAAATGGCGCTTAACTAATCAACATGGCTTCATACATTTAAATATTTTCGTGTCCATCCCAAATCGGGCATAAAAATCATATTTTGATTCTTTTACTGAATATTATTTCAAAATATTCATTATTTTAAAATATTCGTTATTTTAAAATATTCATTCTTTCTGAACTTGAATCAAACACAGTCAATTACCATATAATGTTATTTATATGGATTTCATACAACTCATGTATATAACAACAATGATAAACAATCAACCATCATCCAGAGTGCACTACACAACTGCATAAGCATTAAATATAAATATTTAACGCTTACAACAGCCTATCAACCCATCGATTGACATACAACTAAATATTGGGATTAGTGTATGTCCTATATCATCCCAATACCCATGTGGGGATTTTCCCGGTGCTCCCCGTACAAAGGAGGTTATGGCGAAATTTTTCGAAAATTTAGGGTGTTAGCCAAATTTTTGAAAAATTAGAAATTCTTAGAAACTGGAAAGTTATAGAATGAAAGCCAGAATGAAAGTTGAGTTGGTTAATTGAATAACTTTCAGCTCCATTCCTTTTCGAGGACGAAATGATTTTAAGTGGGGGAGATTGTAACAACCCGGAAAATCTGAACCCATTTAAAAATTTGATTTTTTTATCAAGATTGTCGTTTAAAAATGTGATTTTTTAACATATACCGCGTGAAACAGATTGTGATAGAATGGACGAGAAACAAATCCAAACTGTTCAAAAATAAAGAATGGTGGAGTGGATCCCCAAGGTGAGAACTTCTCACTATAATTTCTTGTATAGTTATTTATTTTATAACTGCATATATGAACCGCTCCCCGTCGTCCACAGACCATGGAGGACTTGTTTGATTGTATTATGTTGTGGAAATCCGGTTTGTTTTGAATCCTGTACATTAAATTGAAATTTGAAATCGAATTTTCAAACTACCGCGCCTTTTTCAGTTCCTTTTATAATTAAAATAAATATTTATATTCTATCTTTGATTCAAATAAATATATACGTTCTAATTCTATTCAAAATAAATTTCTAGTCATTATTATTTAAAATAAATCATTTTAAATATTCAAAATTCATTAAATTGCCAAAATAAAATTTTAAAGTGGTTCTGATTATCCGGGTTGTTACAATCTCCCCCACTTGAAATATTTTCGTCCTCGAAAAGGAACAGAGCTGAAAGTTGTTTAACTAACCAACTCAATTTTCATTCTGGCTTTCATTCTTCAACTTTTTAGTTTCTAAGAATTTCTAATTTTTCAAAAATTTGGCTAACACCCTAAATTTTCGAAAAATTTCGCCATAACCTCCTTTGTACGGGAGCACCGGGAAAATCTCCAAATCGCCACATAGGCCCTCTCATCTCAAAAAGAAAAAGAAAAAGCCAAGCAGCTAGCCAATCGGCTCATAAAATCATCCAAATCTGATAAATTAGTAAACATGTACCTATTTATCGGGCATACAATTTTGTTCTTCTTCTCTAGCCTCCTTCCTATGACATGTTCAATATATATGCATGCACATGCATGCAATTTCAAATGATTTTCAACTAAGTTCAAAATTTTGATTCGATTTTGCTACATTTCTCTTATTGGTATTATTATTCCAACACTTTATATCAATCAAACTAATAATCATTTAATACAACCAACAATCAATTAGTTGATTAAATTTTCAAATGCATGAGTTTAATAAATAGTCAAAAATCAGGTTTTTGAGGCCAAATCACAACAAATAATCCTATGTAAGTTTTGGTTCTTACACCAGTCTAATGGAAATATATATAAAAATCCCACCTTCGAAACTCGAATATAAACTCTGATGATGAGTACTCAATCATCAGAATCATCTTCGGGCTATATATCTACCCAGTATATTAAAACTTTGAATATACGCTCATGACGCGTATATGCAAAATCTCATATCCTCGATTGTCCAAAATCAAATAAAATGATATACTCACATACATATAACTAGACTAAATTTTCAAAACAAAATTGGTTTTCATTTTTATTTTAAAAATAACACTCTTTCGACACATTCTAGGATACTATTGATCCCATCTCTAATGAGTCATTCTCATTGGATATTACTAATCCAATCTCTGATGAATTCTTTCGTTCGGTTCTAAAATGTCTTGTTCTCGAGCTCTGTAAACCAAAGCTCTGATACCAAATGAAGCAAACTGAACTTCCCCATAAAGGAAAGCCCGGATTGAGTTGAGAACAAGACAAATCAGAACACAAACAGAAGAATGTTTTATTGCTTATTACAACAATTCCATTAGAATACAAGAATATACACAGTATGAATAAATAAAATAAATTTGATAAATATTAGAGATATAAATATTTATAATGCAGTGGAAAATAATACAAAACACAACTGAAAGAGATACACAGATACAGAGCTTTCCGAGTATAGTCCCAGCTGTAAACCAGGATCCTGTGAATATAATATCTGCAAAACCCAACTACTAGCTGCCTCTGTGGAAAATAAGGGCACCCAGAGTTTAGGTTAAAACAATAAACTCCAGGTCAGTCATGTGACTGGTGTGAGAACTAAAACATTTATTAGCTTGATTTTAAGGTTAGGTAAACCAAGAGACCACGCCGTAATCACGGAATGGGTTTTAACCCCAAGAATACTAGTGCATATAACAACAGCGCAATGCTAAATAAAGAAAATGAAGCTATTATAAGACTTAGGTCTAATGACACAGTGCAACGTAAGCCGGAGGATAAAGTTTTTGCCTTATAATAGCCAAGAATTCTTGGTACGTAAAATTTCATATTTTGTTATTACTATAAGTTTATAGTGTCAAAAATAACTTCAAATATAAATGTATCAATCATAAACGGCATGAGTGCCCCATCCCACTGTGTTGCAATACTAGGCTCTACCATCAAAATCGCAAAATGTCGTATTGGAAGTTAGATTTCCATCTGTGAACCAAGGCAAGGGATCGTCCTTCCCGCTTCGAAACGCTCTAGCCCGTGTCTTAGGCAAGTAGTCAGTCAAGCCTTTGGATCGTCAGGGTCGATCCACTCGATGTGGATTAAAATGCCTGAACACTACGTTTCCCAACCCTATGGGGCGTCAATTTGGTCTGTATAAAGACCATACCATCGATCGACCCCGTAGTGCCGATATATCTGAGGCGCCTCTCTATCCATCATCCACATAAGTAAAACGTTTGGGCGTGCAAAACCCAGACACTACTCCTAGCTAGAAGGAAACGCATGTCCTCTCTAATGTCCTCTCCCATTTCTGGTTCACACCGAGATGTGAGGCTCGCAAATTAACACTACACAAAGGTATGCTATATTAAAGCCACGCTTTGATCATCAACCACAAGACTCTGCTTTTCAACAGAAGCCTTGATCATTTGCATCTCAGCATGCCATACAGGCAATTCACGCTATGCAACCAATGTATATCAACCACACAGAATGAAATCCAATGTCAGACACACATCCATTTACAAGTTCGTTCTGGGTCTGAAAGAAACTGGAGGCACCTTGTTCCTCGTCCCATATGTCCAATACAGGAGAGAGGTCCTCGCATATCTGGTCGATCTCCAAGTACGTCTGGACAATCACCTCTTATTACCTTGTCTTGGGAGTACAGCCCAATCAAGACATCAGTAATCATACAAACGATGTGAAGAACTCCGGTCTTTAACCACCGTCTTCATCGTCGACTCATCACCGATTCAGTTATTCAAAATGGGATAAACCCAGCCTTTCTGAATAAGTCGCGTATATAATAAACAAGTGCTATAAAAACACAACATACGCCTCATTCCAATTATGAATAATCTTTTATTTAAATACTCATATCCTTTGGGCAAGGTTCCCGTTAATTTTATAAAAGATAAATTCTTTAAATTTATTCTTTAATCTTCCTTTGGATATCAATTCAAACCAAATTGTGGTTTATCCAAACTAGTCGGGATTAGCGAACCTTACCGAAGTAATCATTTATTTAATTTCCCAATCCCAACCTATTCTTCCCATGAAGTAAGAATGATAATACTTCATATCTAACACCACGGTGTTATCGGTAAAATTAATTACCATTTCACGTTTAAATCTAATTAAAGATTCAAATATCGCTTGGAGTAAAACTGGTTCTACTCCTTTCTCGATCATTTCCCCGAATTTGATAATTTAAATTATCACATTCTCTTTTTCAATCTAATTAAAGATTCATTAAAACTCTATTTCAGTTTTAATCTCCAAAAATCATTACTTGATGATTATTCAAAGTTAAGAAATTAATCTTATCTTTAACTGGATTAAAGAACTAATTTCATTTAAAACACAGTTCACGATAAACCCAAATCACATTCCATCAGTCTCTGACCGTAAATTAGTAATAGAACAATTCCCTAAGTATTAATCCCGAAGGCCGAAACCAACATCAGATCAATACCCAGGAAATCGTTCAACTTAGCTAATCTCCAATTAGTTTCTAATTTTCTTAACTCCATTGGGTTTAACAACAGTATTATTAATGGTACTATTCACAACAAAGCCAAAATTCAATTCAATTCAATTTCAATTAAATATTAATTAATCGGAAAACTTCATTAAATCTTAATAAAAAGATTTAATCTTTTCTCAGCTGGGTTTAAGAACTGTGTTAGTGAAGACATTGTTCATGTAACGGCGCAATTATCGATGCCTTGAATGTCGTTTCATTATTGAAAGAATTTAGAAGATGAGATAGAAAAGATAGAACTGATAGAATAGAAGTGTAAGAAAAACATTAAATCTCACAATGGAATTTCACAAATACATAATATATTACATCACAGAGTCTGATACATCATAGTACAAATGTATAATTATACATTACCATGCTACAACAACATCGATACTTAAACTGGGTACTTAAAATAGATATGCTACTAGGGACTTGAACTTGTACTTCATCAGGTTCCACTTGCCTACCTGGACTACTTGTCTACTCATAATAAATATTATGAGTACCCAAGAGTTTAGGAAACACAAAAAATAAACTCTGGGTCAGTCAGGGGATTGGTGTGAGTAAACATAGTCAAAAAGATGTAAACAGGGAAATCAGAGATAAGGTTTTCCTTATTGACAGATTCTTTTACTTTAGAATTTTTTAAACCGATCCATAACTAATATATGGATAATGACCCAAGTATTTTATATCAAAACATTTGATATTGTTATAGTTTTTATCAAATAAAAAATCATCTAGTGAAACTCTTTCATCTCACGTTAACATATATACAAATTAAAATCGCAAAGCGCTTATTGGAGATTGGATTCCAACAAGGTATGGGAGCACCTACCGACTAGTGTACTCAAGAGGGGATACACTGGGGTTCAACAAGAACGTCTTGTAACCTAGCCACAAATGACCGTCCACTCATTTAGCTTAAGTATAACGAATATACTACCACCTCCACGGTTGGGAATGACCCACCGATTTTCGAAAGTTGCAGTAGCGAAAGAGAACCAGAAGTTAAATATGGAAATTCTCTATATGGTGATAATATACCCGGCTTGGGTATGACCCAACTAGCCATGCTGCCTAGTCCAACTTTTGTTACTTCCTGGTTGTGAGGTTTGAGGTCACATTTATCCTTCTGACAGATTATTTCTTTAATTACTTTGAATGCCACATCGTCATATCCGTCAAAAGCACTCATTAGATTACCCAAATATATTACGGGCAATGAAGCTAAGAGAAACGAATTTCTCCGCCACCAACATAATATACTTACGTAAATTCGATGTGTAGAATCTGACTGATATACGTTGTCAGACACTCGTCTATTCAGGTTAGTCCTGGGACTGAACAGACCGATGGTACTATTTAAAATAGTCCTTGCATATCTCCGTCTTCAATATTTTTGACATGCGTCGTATACTTTGAGTCGAAGTGGAATATTTATTCCGGACTCTTCGAAACGTTGTATGAAATGTCTTTTATAGTCGATAAATAATTATCAGCTTAATCTGATTATAATTCAGTTTATATGTCCTTTATTTATGGGTTTTCAGTTAACATACCAGTATATGTTTATCTTGTTCATGCCTTGATATTACTAATATCTTTTATAAATGAACAGTTAAGGTGTGTTCATCGCACACGGTATTTTGCTTCGTTTATCATCGATGTTTGAATGCTCTAGTTCTTCTGATAAATTAGTTTATTACCTCTAATTTATCATAAATAAATTAATTCAATAATTTATTTAATTTATTTCCTTTATATTTCTAAATTTCAAACTCGTTGAACCTCTTCGATCAACTTTTGTACTCGATCTTCTTGCCATTTTCCTCCTTCCACTTGCCAATGACAAATTAAATAAAAATTCCTTTTTATTTAATTATTTATTTATTCTTTAATTTTATTTATTTTCTATTTATTTTCTATTTTAATTAAAACAAATTTTAATTAAAAACTTTGTTCAAAAACTCATTTTTAAACGTATTGACTAAAATACCAGTTTGCCAAAGTACCAGTTTCAAGACGCCATGATTTTACTTGCCAAACCCCTCCAGCTCTCATGCTCGCGCCATGTTTTTCCCTCAGCTCAAAGTACCACCTAGTACTACCAAGTTCCAAAGTACCACCCTCGGAAATACCATGCCCGCATCCAAAAACACATGCCCACACCCACGATTTTTGCTCCGCCCAAAGTACCACTTGGTACTTGGCAAAGTGCCAAAGTACCAGGTTGCCAATCATCGTGCCAAACCCCCATGTCGCTGTGCCAACTACCTCAAAAACTCCTGCAACAACATGTTTGTCAACCATGTACATGCACCTGTATCTGTGTACGTGTACACGCGCCTCCGCCACCATTGATCATCGTCGACCTCCTCCGCAAGTCGCCCATCACCTCTAGGTCACGTCGCCAACCTCCACTCCGACCATCCAGTCGTCTACATTGATTTCACTGTCTTCTTCTCCCATCGTCGAATGGGTATCATTGGAGAAAACTCCCATTGCTCCTCCACAATCATTCATATCCATGTCGCACTTCTGCCACGCCACCGTGGCTCCACCACGCTCCGATCCCCCATAGACAGCAACCCCCTATCGCCGCCGTTGATGAGCAGTTCCGGCGAGAACCCCAGGAACAAAACATGAAACCAAAATCCTATTTTTGCTTCGTTTTCAAAAACTACATTATAGAAAAATCTTTTTGTATTTTTCCTATCGCCTATGAACCTTTACGCTCCTCCACGCCTCGCACCACGTCAGTTCATCCATTGGGTTGCCGGAATTTGATCGAAACACAATTTCTGATCATCTCAATATTTCTTGACTTCCACATCATTAAAAATCATGAAACCAACTTTAAAAACCATGATTTGATATCATGATTCTATTTATGTAATCAAAACCTGGTTTTATCTTGTTTGAATTTTTGAGTTTATAGAGAGTCATCAGAGAACATATTGTGTTCTGTTTTTGGAACATATAGGATTTGCAATGCTTCTACTTTTGATTTTATTTGCTAATGTGTGATACGTATTTATTTTATCCTATAACTTTAATCAATCCTAATGTGAGGAATCTGGTTTGATTTACTTCAAGGGACAGGGTGCAAATGTTCTGTGTCTTAGAGAACACAGTACAGGTTTAACTAAGGTTCTTAAATCATCAACAAAACTTGTGCAAACAATACTAGTACTCATATATATATATATGAATATATTAGTCTATAACATTGTATTTCAAGGGTTTTCTAACATCAATCATGTGTAGTTTTATTTACAAGATGATGGTGTTTAACATACATGAACTTGCAGTTGCAACTAAACACGCATAAACTGTTTTTAATAAAACATTTAAATAGGGATTTAAATAAGGTTTTACTCACCTTGAAAGCTTTCCAATTTCCAGTAAGAACTTCAGTTATTTTGTGTAACTTAGAGTTGTTTGTGACAGGAAAAATGCAAACTCTTATGTGTATTTATAGTAAACCCTTAGGTGTTTAAAAATAATTTCCCTCACATGGTCTCTACAGTAAATTCAAGTTTAGCCTCACCCCTCTCTTTAGTTCCTACAGCTGATTTTCAGGGGAAAAGATCTTATGCAAGGATTATTTTATTTAGAAAATTTAGCCAATGGCCTTGTCCTATTTTAGGACTTCTAGAAGCTTACCTTTTTCTCCATACTATCATTAAATGCTCAACATACCTATATCTTTTCATGTAATATTAAATGGTTTCTCAGCAACTAAGGTTTTTGAGATATTTTAGCTAAACATTTTTTTATGTGTGTGTGTAAGTAGATTTTAGGTGATGTTCTTCCTACAATAGTGACTGTTTAACTCAAATCATATTATGAATTTTGTCTCCATATGTTTTGAATTGTGTCTTGTCTTCTTATACTTGCATTGATATTTTCCTACTTGGTCAACATGATATGTGTGCTAGTATTTTATTTGTTCATATATATGGCCGAATTCTTTCTTCGTCATGCACCCTTATTTGTCTTTTTATTAAAAAACCCCTTTGTATTAATAAAATGACCAATACCCCTTTTTATATGTATTCTATTAGTTATCTATCTATATATATATATGTATTTAAGTCTATACCTATATGCATATATATATACACACACTTCTAATGTGTTTTCAAATGATTGTTTTAATGTTACACATTTGTGCTTTGTTAATCAAGTTTAATCATAACATAAATATGTACATTGTTTATTTATTCATACGTATGTTTACATATGTTTTTAGCTTGTTAAATGGTTTATCTCATTTTAATCTTCCTATTAAAATGATTATCAAAAGTTAGAAAAAGTCGGGACATTACAGTCCACCCCCTTAAAAAGAATTTCGTCCCCGAAATTAAAGTAAGAAAGATAGAAACATTTCCCAAAAGATGATACTTCATATCATAGCTGCTTAGTACATCATAACGATACACTAGTTCTATACTAGTACTAGTCATACACAACATACTACTTAGCGCTATACTTGACTAATTCAAGTTATAGGCTATCATATAATATATATATATACATATACATAGTCCAAACACCTCTCTCCACTCTACTCCTCCGAGTTACTGTCTATAACAATCACCTCGTCGTCCGAGATGTTAACAACTTCCACGACTTTGTCATCACCATCAGATATATCAACAACTTCAGTCCCACCCCCGACAACTGCTTCCTCATCATCATCGGGAATATCAATCAATTCTATTGGTGGTATCAGAAAAAGTCTCACAGCAGGATATCCGTAATCTCCATAAATTTCTACAAATCCTCCTGCTGCGTGAAACTCGACGAGAGCCTGCTCGAGTCTTGCCCTTATTGCTAACACCGGGTCAACAAATTCCTCTGGCTGATTTCCCATAGCAACAACTGGTGTCTCTGGAACAATCTCTTCGTATTCTTCGTCTTCTTCTTCTTCATCATCCATATCCATCCTCAACATCGCCTTCATCCTTGTCACTATCGTCACCTCCATCACTGCCACCAAATCCTAACTCTTCCTCCATTTCTTCCTCTTCGTCTGTAAATCCTAGACCGTCTTCATCCTGCTCCATAGGCTCACCTCTTCCAATGTATGACCCTTCTGATGTTCTATAGGTACCCTCGTCTTCGCTAGGTGATCTCTCTCGAATGTCTTCCGAGTCTCCCACTCTTGATCTCTTTGCCTGAAGTCTAATGATCTGTGGTGGTGTTAACCTCTTCCTAGCTGTAGTCTTGAACAAGGGTGCCATCTGGAAAGTAAACAAGGAAATAGAACTCGTCAATGATAGAATCATAATAAGAGAGTTCATAAATCCTAATAAACTGAATCCATAAAATGTACATAACAATGCACAAAGAAATGAAGAAATCCAAGGTTTCATTTCATCCATACAAACAAATAGTCAATCATACCTAATCAGTAGAAAAATCTAGGTACAATTTACTAATATGCTTTTTGGTTTCCCACGTACAATCTTTCGGATTCTCGCTCCACTGAATCTTGAGTAGTCTTACCACTTTATTGCGAAGTTGCTTTTCCTCTCTATCCACAATGTGGAATGGATGTCGAATCATAGTCAAATCTGGTTCGATCTCTTTCTCTTGCTGAACGGATGGTTCCAGAATTAAGGATGGATCGTGCATACACTTCCTTAAATTAGATACGTGAAATACATTATGAATTCCTACCATATGCTCTGGCAATTCAACTCTATAAGCTAGAAAACCAATTCTCTCCAGAACATTGAAAGGTTCAACATATCGCGGAGTTGACTTTTCGGCTTTTCCAAATCTCACTACTCCTCTCATCGGTGAAATCTTCAAAAATACCAGATCTCCTATATCAAATAAAAGATCTCTTTGACTTTGATCAGCATAGCTTTTCTGGTGATCTTGGGCTTCTTTCATTCTTAACTTCACCAACTCCACCTTCTCTGTCGCTTCTCGGATCATATCTGGTCCAAGTACTAATTTGTCTCCGGATTCAATCCAACATGCGGGTGCTTTACAAGTCTTCCATACAGTGCTTCGTATGGTGCCATCTTTATACTTGCCTGGTAACTATTGGTATAAGCAAATTCCACTAGGTGTAGATGATCTTCCCATGATCCTCCATAATCTAGAATACTAGCTCTTAATAAATCTTCCAATATCCGATTTACTCTCTCAGTCTGACCGTCTGTTTGAGGATGATAAGATGTACTGAAATTCAATCTCATTCCCAAAGTCTTCTGCAATGCTTCCCAAAATTTACTAGTAAAGATGGGATCTCTGTCACTTACGATGCTTGCTGGTTCTCCATGCAGTTGTACAATTTCTCTCATGAAAACTTCAGCTAATGATGTGGCAGTGCGTGTCGGTTTTACTGGAATAAAATGTGCACTTTTAGTTAGCCGATCAACTATTACCCAAATTCCTTCAAATCCTCTCCTTGTTCTGGGCAATCGATTGATAAAATCCATGGATATCATTTCCCACTTCCAGTTGGGTATCTCCAATGGTCGCAATAGTCCAGTTGTTCTTTGATAATCTTCTTTGACTTGCTGGCAACATAAACATTCATTCACAAAAGTTATAATATCCTTCTTCATTCCTGGCAACCAGAATATTCGCTTCATATCATTATTCATCTTATGAATTCCTGGATGGATGCTCAACTTTGATGCGTTACATTCCTTCAAAACTTCTTATCTCAACCTATCCACGTCTGGAATGCATAATCTGTTGTTTATCCTCAACACTCCTTGGTTATCCAACTTAAAATCAGACTCCTTTCCATTCGTGACTCCTTGAATTATCTTCTCTAGTTAGGCATCTCTCTTCTGATTACTCATAATCCTTTCTTATAGAGTCGGTGTAACTTCCAATAGTGATAAAATCGCATTTCTACTCAAAGCGTCAGCTACCACATTCGCTTTTCCGGGTGTATAAATGATGTCCAAATCATACGATGCAAGAAATTCCAACCATCGTTGTTGTCTCAAATTTAAATCCTTTTGAGAAAATAAATACCTCAATGGTTTGTGGTCTGTGAATAACTCGAATTTTCCACCCAGAAGATAATGTCTCCACATTTGCAATACGAAAACAACAGCCAATAACTCCAGATCGTGTGTTGCATAATTCTTCTCATGTATCTTTAATTGTCTACTCGCATATGCAATCACCCGACCGTTTTCCATTAACACAGCTCCTAATCCAACTCCATAAGCATCAATGTAAACTGCAAATCCACTCGTTCCATCAGGAACATCTAATACTGGTGCTTCAGTTAATCTCTTCTTTAACTCCTGAAAAGATTCTCCACACTTTGGAGTCCAAATTAACTTTTGGCCCTTCTTAGTTAAATTCGTCAGCTGAGATGATATCTTGGAATAATCTTGAATAAATCTTCGATAGTATCCTGCCAATTATAGGAAACTTCAAACATCGGTTGGTGTACGTGGTTGTTTCCATTGTTGTACTGATTCAACTTTAACTGGATCTACTGATATTCCATCTCCATTCACAATATGCCCCAAAAATCTCACTTCAGACTTCCAAAAATGACATTTTGAAAACTTGGCCTTCAACACAATCTTCCTTAGATTTCTAGCACTACTTTAAGATGATAACGGTACTCTTCTTAAGTTTTTGAATAGATGAGAATATCGTTGATGAAAATAAGAATGAATTTGTTCATAATTTTCCTGAAACTCTGTTCATTAGATCTACGAAAAATGTTGGTGCGTTGGTTAGTCCGAACGGCATAACCAACCACTCGTAAAAGAAATCTGGGCCTCTGAATGCTGTTAAAGGAATATTATCTTCAGCAGATCTTAGTTGGTGAAATCCTGTTGTTAAATCCATTTGGGAGAACACCGTTGCTCCGTGCAATTGGCGTAAAGATCGTCGATTTGGGGTAAAGGGTATTTGTTTTTGACGGTTACTTTGTTTAACTCTCTATAGTCCACACACAATCGCAACGACCCATCAGATTTCACTACAAAAACTACCGCCGAACCCCAACTAGGAAAACTAGGTCAGATTAATCCTTTACTCAGCAAATCCCGAGTCTGTTTCTCCAGTTCCAAAACTTCTTTTAGAGGCATTCATCTTTTTGGTTGAACTATTGGTCTCGCTCCTGGAATTAAATCAATTTGGAATTCTATCTCTCGATGCAGAGGTAAACTACCGACTTCCTCGAATATATCTTTGAATTCTCCAACTACATCCAAAGTTTCAAGATTACCTTGTGGTGCTTCTAGGACGTATAAGAAATTACAGGTATGAATACCGGTTTTTCCATAAGGTATCCTAGATTTACGATCTAAGCTTGTTATCAAGGTTATGGTTTCTTTATCACATTTTATCTTAGCTTGGAACTAGCTCAGCCAGTCCAATCCAAGAATAAAATTGAAACTTTTGAAATCTAGGACATAGAAATCAAAACGAAAGGAATGCGAGAGATATAACAGTTCTATATCCTCACAACACATTTTCAACTCGGTTTTACCACCAATGGGATTTGATATGCAAATTGAGTTTGGGGAAATAATTGGTTCAAGGTTAAATTGATCTATGGTTTTAGAAGAAATAAAACGCTGTGAAGCGCTGGTATCAAATAAAACTCGAAGGTAAATTACATTAAATTGTAAAGTACCTTCCAGCACTCCCTTCCCTTTCACATTCTGAGAAGCAGATGGTTCATTCTTAATTGCATAAACCTTTGACTGTGGTGCTCTCTTCATCAGTGGACAGTCCTTTACCATGTGTCCTGGTTCGTGACAGTTGAAATAGAGATTCTTCACCACCATCTCATTTCTCTGATTCTGCTGCTGTTGCTGCTGTTGCTGAGGTTTCTTTTGCTGCTGTTGTGGTTGTTCTTGCTGGGGTTTCTTGTTTCCCTTCTGCTTACAGAATCGTGTAGTGTCTCGCTTCTACTTGCAGTTGTGACAAAGAAAATTCTTGAAACGATTTTCAGTTTTCTGTTGTACTGCCTTTCCTTGGTTTTTGTTGTCCTTGCGGTCTGGGTTAAATTTCCTTTGCAGAGTATTTCCTCCACTAGCTTCTCCAGTCTGAGCCTTTTCTACTGTTGGTTTCTTAGCATCCAAGGCTTCATACATGTGTGCTAAGTCCACTAATTCAACAAATGGGTCTTTCAGATGTCCCATTATACGGCCTTACAGACTATCCTTCAGTCCAGCTACAAACATCTCGTTCTTCT
Source organism: Allium sativum (assembly GCA_030737875.1). Lineage (NCBI taxonomy): Eukaryota > Viridiplantae > Streptophyta > Magnoliopsida > Asparagales > Amaryllidaceae > Allium > Allium sativum. The sequence continues at coordinate 485,006,186 of CM060915.1, forward strand.
TTAGTGAAGTATTGACCAACTCCGGTCCAAAGCTTAACATTGAATTAAACTTGTTTTCGTACTCAGTGACAATCATGTTTTCTTGTTTCAAATCAATGAAATCTTGGTACATCCTTGCTTTTCCCGTGGCTGGAAGATATTGGGCTTCAAAAGCTTCTTTAAACATGGCCCAAGTAAAATTCTCCTTAGGAGTGTTTGCAGTCTGGGCTTCCCACCAGATTGCTGGAGCTCCCTCCAGATTCCATGAAGCTAAGAGACGTTTATACTCGTCATCCAACTTCACTCCCTTAAAAATCTTCTCACATGATCTAATCCATGCTTGGACTTCAACCAGTTATTCAGTTCCCTTAAAATCTTTCCTCCCAGAGTAGTATAATTCTTGTAAATCATAGCAAAGTTTGGCAGCATTGGAGCTTGGACCACTTCAGTTGTATCCACTTAGGTTTGATTAACAGTGTGCTCGTTGTTCGTGGTTGCCCTACTTATTCCTCGGCCTCGTCTTACTTGAGAACTCATTTCCAACTTTCTGAGTATACGATTTGAAAGTTAATACTCAATCGGAAGATGTCTTAGAGATAAAATCTTAAGTCAATAACTAGTGTTGTCTTATACTATAATAGTTTTTATAAAAATACGCTCTCTCAACACTAACCCAAAGCCTAGGTGTAACAACCCGTATTTTTTATTAACCTGTAATAACGTAAATCGAGGCAGAATTTAATTCTAAAATCTGAATCGAGGGAAACGGGCTATGCCATTGCGTTCGTCTCAGAAAAATACGCGAAATAGAGTCCGAGTTTTCGAAAATCGGAGTCCGTATGACCCGATTAAGGCCCAACGAAGTTTTCAGAAAATTCCAAGGTAAAAACAGATTTCAAATTCAAATCTGAATTTGAAAATTAAGTCATCCAGGGCCAGGCGGGAGAATTCCCGCCAGAACACCCCAAGTCGACAGCCCTGTCGACTTGGGAGTCGACTTGGTCTGACCAGGTCGACAGCCCTGTCGACTTGGCTGTCGACTTGGCTCAGACGGCAAGTCTTGCCTGGTGCACCATTTTGAGAATGTGTTGAGTTAGGGGGCCAGATTCGGTTTAGAGGGCTGAGATTGGAACTAGGGTTTAATCCTATGGTCTAAATCACTAGCCTAATCTATAAATAAGACCCTAACCTACCCTAAATCATTCATTATTCATTCTAGCAACTAAACTATGGCAAAATCAAACCTCTCATGGCGTCCACTCTCTTCATACAATTCCTAAACAAATTTCTAAGAGATTTCCATGCATACAAGTGTATTTAGGCTTGTATGATCCTCTTTAGCTTGCATTAAAGTCTTGTTTCTCTATTGGCATCTTAAAGGGAGAGTTTTGATCAAGTTTGCTTGCATTTTTGGGGTTTAATTAGTTGCATAAGGGGTTTCTTACATTTGCTAAACTCATTTGAGTCCGCATAAGCATTGTAAGCCCTATTCCTTTCATACTTGAACTTTAAAGTTAAATGTATGATATGCAAGTTTTCTATGAAGTATTATGCAAGTTTTCTATGATATGTCATGCAAGTTTTATTATGTAAGTTGTCATATGTTATGCAAGTTTGTTTATGCAAGTATGATATGCAAGTTGTCATATGTTATGCAAGTTTGTTTATGCAAGTATGATATGCAAGTTGTCATATGTTATGCAAGTTTGTTTATGCAAGTATGATATGCAAGTTGTCATATGTTATGCAAGTTTGTTTATGCAAGTATGATATGCAAGTTGTCATATGTTATGCAAGTTTGTTTATGCAAGTATGATATGCAAGTTGTCATATGTTATGCAAGTTTGTTTATGCAAGTATGATATGCAAGTTGTCATATGTTATGCAAGTTTGTTTATGCAAGTATGATATGCAAGTTGTCATATGTTATGCAAGTTTGTTTTTGCAAGTATGATATGCAAGTTGTCATATGTCATGCAAGTTTGTTTATGCAAGTATGATATGCAAGTTGTCATATGTTATGCAAGTTTGTGTATGCAAGTTTGGTATACAAGTTGTCATATGGCATGCAAGTATGTTATGCAAGTTTGGGATGGTCATGTGGTTCATGTTATCATGTTATGCATGCTTTTTGGGCCTAAAAATGTAATATGCAAGTGTATGAACACATGAACCTTTCATATGCCACCATGTTAAACTTGTGGCTTCAACACTTTTATGTCATAATTATGCCAAGTTCCCTCTTTCTATCCTTTATGCGCTATTGCGATATGTAAGCGATGGGATTGCGTTTGGGGTTGGGTAAACTTAAAAGACCTAAAAACATAGGCTTGGGAATTTACCTATTAAGTTAGGTCTACCCATTGGGAATTTACCTATTAAGTTAGGTCTACCCAATTGCTTGAAAATTTGTAACATGTTTTGGAAACATGATGGACATGACACTTAGAAAAGATAAGTGTGGCCAACTCGAGGTTGGGTTGAGTTTGTAGCATAAACCTACCCTGAACCGACCGGCTTAACTAGTTGCTACAAACAATAGGACCCAATGTGAGAAGTTGGTCATGTTGTACCTTGAACCCGAGGTTAGACCAAGTTGTGGTGTAAAGCTACCCGGACCCGCCCGGCTTAACTAGTAACCACAACAAAGTCTAATGTGAGAGGTTAAGGCGCATTAATTAATTAATGCCTCGTGATTAGGGTTAAGTCATGGACCGCTTGAACACTTAACCAATGAAACACGATGGGTTGGTAGGGTTAAGTCATGAACCTTGGGTACACTTAACCAACTTGGTACTTGAATGAGTTGGGTTAACCACGTTTAACCCATTAAGGAAACCCTAGTTACGTGGTCCTTTGCACCAGTAACCCTCTTGGTTGTATCAGGATACCCTAGGGACTAGGCTAGGGTGGGGCACGATTACTGGGGTGACATGTAAGCGACCGAAACGACGGCTGTGTAGGTGCGCCGGTGTGGGTTCAGGCGGGCCATGATCGTGCACATGGTCCGGAGTTGAAAAAGCAGGCACGGGCACCAGTAGGTTTAAACTGTGCGTGCTTGGTTTGTGTCGGTGGTTGACACCCTAGGACTTGATACACCCTAGGGTGGACCTAGCACAGTTTAGCTACACTTCGTAGTTGGGCCGTATGACACAGACACTTGACGAGATAGGCTTATAGGGAGCCGATCGACTAGACCGTGCTAGTTGGACCTTGATTTAGGTCATTCATGATGTTGGGCCAAACTTGGGCCTGGGGATCACTTCTTGTTTACACTTTGGACCTTGATTTAGGTCATTCATGTTATTGGGCCAAAGCTTGGGCCAAGAGATCAATACTTGTTTATTCAAGTCATGTTAGTTTACTAGTACACCTGTGGTGCAAAACCTTAATCCTGATTATGCGATGACACCTTTATCTACTTCGATAGTTAATCAATCATGCTAGTATGTTGTTATCCTTATGTTCATCCCTTGCTGCCCATACCAGTTAACTTTATCAGTTTACATTGATTGTAGTAGGGCTTACTCAGTCTTTTTGACTGACCTGTTTTCTTTCGCCTCTTTTCTTCCGTTTCCCCCCCCCCCAGGTTCTCAGGGAGGGAATACAGGAGTCTAGCTTGGATTTTGGATTACTTGCTTGTGGGATTTCACTTCATGTACGCTTTCTACATGAAGCTAGCTATGGTTCTCACGTATTTTGGGGATAGCACTTATGTATTTCTGTTTTCAGATGATGTTGTTTTATCTAGACTTGTTTATTTGGGAAATTGATATTATGTTGTAACAGACTTGTTTTGAAATGGTTTAAATCTTCCGCTGTTTTATCTATGTTATTTACTCTGTTTACATATATACATATGTTCTTGTTCTGCCTTGATATATCATTATGCATGTTTACCCGATTCAAACGCCCCTCCAAAGTCAGTGCCCTTGCAAGAGTGGTACTGGCGGAGGTGGGGTGTTACACTAGGTTTGCGAAAAATCTAAGCTCTGATACCAACTGTAACAGCACGATTTTCGGTGCCTCGAAATTCATGTCATTTATTGAAAGAATTTAGAAGATGAGATAGAAAAGATAAAACTAATAGAATAGAAATGTAAGAAAAACATCAGAATCACATAGCGGAATTTCATAAATACGTAATATATTACATCACAGAGTCTGATACATCATAGTACAACTATATAATTATACATTACCATGCTACAACAACATCGATACTTAAACTGGGTACTTAAAATAGATATGCTACTAGGGACTTGAAATTGTACTTCATCAGGTTCCACTTGCCTACCTGGACTACTTGTCTACTCATAATAAATATTATGAGTACCCAAGAGTTCAAGAAACACAGAAAATAAACTCTGAGTCAGTCAGGGGACTGGTATGAGTAAACATAGTCAAAAAGATGTAAACAAGGAAATAAGAGATAAGGTTTTCCTTATTGACAGATTCATTTACTTTAGTATTCTTTAAACCGATCCATAACTAATACGTGGATAATGGCCCAAGTATTTTATATCCAAACATTTGATATTGTTATAGTTTGTATCAAATAAATAATCATCTAGTGAAACGCTTTCATCTTACGTTCACATATATACAAATAAAAATCGCAGATCGCTTACTGGAGACTGGATTCCAACAAGGTATGGGAGCACCTACCGATCAGTGTACTCTAGAGGGGATACACTAGGGTTCAACAAGAACGTCATGTAACTCGGCCACACATGACCATCCACTCATTTAGCATGAGTGTAACGAATATATTACCACCTCCAAGGTTGGAAATGACCCACCGATTTCCGAAGGTTGCAGCAGCGAAAGAGATTAAGAAGTTAAATATGGAAGTTCTCTAGATGGTGATAATATACCCTGCTTGGGTATGACCCAACTAGCCATGCTGCCTAGCCCAACTTTTGTTACTTCCTGGTTGTAAGGTTTTAGGTCACGTTTATCCTTCTGACAGATTATTTCTTCAATTACTTTGAATGCCACATCGTCATGTCCGTCAGAAGCACCTGTTCGATTACCCAAATATATTACGGGCAATGAAGCTAAGAGAAATGAATTTCTCCGCCACCAACGTAATATACTTACGTAAATTCGATGTGTAGAATCTAATTTATATACGTTGTCAGACACTCGTCTATTCAGGTTTGTCCTGGGACTGAACAGACCGACAGTACTATTTAAAATAGTCCTTGCATATCTCCATCTTCAATATTTTTGACATGCATCGTATACTTTGAGTCGAAGTGGAATATTTATTCCGGACTCTTCGAAACGATGTACGAAATGTCTTTTATAGTTGATAAATAATTATCAGCCTAATCTGATTATAATTCAGTTTATACATCCTGTTTTTATGGATTTTCAATTAACATACCAATATATGTTTATCTTGTTAATGCATGGATATTATTAATATCTTTTATAAATGAACAGTTAAGGTGCGTGCGTCACACACGGTATTTTGATTCGTTTATCATCGAAGCTTAGACGATGTTTGAATACTCCAGTTCTTCTGATAAATTATTTTATTACCTCTAATTTATCATAAATAAATTAATTTAATAATTTATTTAATTTATTTTCTTTATATTTCTAAATTTCAAACTCGTTGAACTTCTTCGATCAACTTCTATACTTGATCTTCTTGCCATTTTCCTCCTTCCACTTGCCTATGACAAATTAAATAAAAATTCCTTTTTTATTTGATTATTTATTTATTCTGTAATTACCCGAAAATCCGAGCCAATTTAAAATTTTTATTTTGGCAATTTTGATGAATTTTGAATATTTAAAATGAATTATTTTAAATAATGACGACGAGAAATTTATTTTGAATAGAATAAGAACGTATATATTTATTTGAATCGTCGTTAGAATATAAATAATTATTTATAATTATAAAAGGAATGTAAAATGGCGCGGTAGTTTGAAAATTCGATTTCAAAGTTCAAATGAATGTACAGGATTCAAAATAAACCGAATTTTAGCGAAACCGAAAATATTAGAATCTAATTGAAAATATCTTTCCAACGAATCAAAAAAATTGAAATTTCATAGTGGGAATAAAAAGTTATGCCCAGTTGAAAATTCAGAATAATCGCTATGGAAATTTTGGCCCTTAAAAATGGAAATTTTGCAAACGACCTCGGTTTTCGACGAAACCACTTTTATTGGATCCAGGATGTCAAGTTATTGCTAAATTCAAAAATTCGTAATTTTCTGAATCAATATATGAGCGTTTCGAAGTAAAATGTGTTTTGATAGTTTCAGTCAATTTCGATCGACCAGAAAATGGCCATTTTTCAACCGGTCTCGAAATTTGAAGAAATTAATTTTGTTAGGACCGTATCGTCAACACGAAGCTATAGATAATTTTTCGGGAATTTTTAGAGTCCGTATGTGGCCCCGGTAAATTGAAATGTGCATTCAAATTCAATATATAGATCTATATTTTGATTTTGACGGAAACTGATTGAAACAGTTGAATTGGCTTGTGAAACATATCCCATTGTGTTTGGAATGGGAGTAATTAGCTAGGGGCGACATTCGTTGGGTCTCGATTGGGGTTCGAACGAAAAGTCAACTTTATGGAAATTAAATTAAATTACATAAATATAAAATTTCACTTAACCCCCCCCCACTCTCCTTCTCTTTCAATAGTCCAGCAAAAAAAACGGGCGGGGAGGGGGGAAGAAGCGATCGGAGGTCCCTGAAACCCGCTCCACCGTAGCGGTCACCTCCACCGCACCCTCCCAACTCCAGCTCCCCTCTAGCCTCCGCCTCTCGCTCTCTTCCCTCACCCCTCTCGCGCTCTCTCTCTCTTCTCTCCTATTATCCAACGCAGGATCGAACCCTAAATCTCCTGAACCCGCTCCACCGCGCGCGCCACCCGCGACTTCACCTCCACCGCACCCTTGCCCCAGCGACGCCACAGCCCTGCCACCATCTTCCTGCACTCCGTATTCAAATGCGAGTCCTTATTTGAATTATTTTATTTCCTTTTTCTTTTTTGGTAGTTAAATTGGTAAATCTACATTGTTTTAAAATCTGATTGTCAACATAATAGATGTGTTTAGAAAGTAATTTATATATATGAATGTATAATATACATTAGGTTTTTTCTATGATAAAAAAAGATTATATTGTTACCAAAACAAAGATTTGATCTTTAAAATGTTAAAGATTTGATTTTTAAATTAGGAAAGTTTAGATTTTTCGAATAGAAAGATTAGATTTTTATATGAAGAACAAAATAAAAATATAATCTTTATTATATGTAGAGATATAAAAATATAATTTTTATATATATAGCGAAGTAAAAATATAGTTTTCATATAGAAAGTAGCGTTGTAAAAATCTGATTTTTACAATGTAACTTTGAAATAAAGATACGATTTTCATATATTTAATAACCATATAAAAATGTGATTTTTATAGAAAAGATTTAGTAATAAAAATATAATTTTTATGTATGTAGAGAAGTAAAAATATAATTTTTATCATATTACTAGCAAGATAAAAATATAAATTTTATCATGGAAGTAGCGGTGTAAAGGAGAGATTTTTATACATGTAGTAGAGATATAAAAATACGATCTTTTTATATAAAAATGTGATTTTTATATAGAGAATAGCATGATAAAAATATGAGCTTTATTATATGAATAGCGGTATAAAAATAGAATTTTTATCTATATAATAACAGTATAAAAATGTGATTTTTATCCATGTAGCGTAGTTGTAAAAATGTGATTTTTATATACATGGCAACAATATAAAGATGCGATTTTTATATACGTAGTGGATACAAACAACGAAAGTGACAAAAGACGAGCACGACGAAGATTTCCTACATACGAAGAGTCACGGTGTTTGGTTTAGCTTTCGGTGAGAACTCCTCACTTTTAGTTGGTTTTCTAGTTGAATTATATACTAGGATGCAGACGGTGCTTAGCAGCACCCGTCGTCCACAGACCATGGATGACTTGTTTGTTTAATTGATGTGTTGTGAATGTTGATTGTGTGAAGTGGAATGAATAAAATATTTTATAGTTAAAAATGTGATTTTTAACGTGTGTATAAAATAAATATTTATAAACAAATCGAACGATTTGTTTATGTACACCTATTTGACTGATATTGATTGGGACGATAAATTTTACACATCGCCCAACTACACAAATAAAAATCTGTGTTTTTTGATTTGAAACCCCACATGGGTGTTGGGATGATATTTGGCGTACACTAATCCCAATTATTTAGTTGTATGTCGATCGATTGGTCGACAGACTGTGTAAGCGTTAATTATTTATATTTAATGCTTATGCAGTTGTGTGGTGCACTTTGGATGATGGTTGATTATTTATCGTTGCTATTATATACATGTGTTGTATAGAATCCATACAAATAACATTATATGGTAATTGAGTGGGTCTCATTCCAATTTGGAAAATAAGAAAATTCATGTGTTGAATAGAATATAAATTCATGTGTTGAAATAGAATAAAATTCATGTGAAACACCCCACCCTCCATTAAGGTCACTCACAAAGGGAATGCCTTAACTTTGGTGGAGGTTTTTAAGTAAAAGTCACAGATAAACATAAGACAGATATATAAACACACATATATATAAGCAGCGGAAAACAAACAGACTTTTTATTTCATAAATACGTGTTCATACAAAACATTTCCATAACTTTCACATAATAACTTCCAAAACATTACATCATCATTTCTGTCTTGGTTATTAAATAAAGAAGCAAAAAAACATAATTAAAACTACATAAATCCCCATAGAGTGTGTCCAACAGCCATAGCCAAAGAGAGTCCAAACCATACATCTACTATCTTGAATCTTGCAAAGAGTAAGCTGGGTTGTTTCCTCCCTCTGGACCGCGGGGGGGGGGGGGGGGGGGGGGAGGGGAGGGGGGGGACGGAAGAAAAGAAGACGAAAGAAAATAAGGTCAGACATAAAGCCTGGTAAGTCTAGTGACTCTTCAGTATGAGAATAAGAAAAAGGACATGATAAGTATAAACTGGAAATAGGAAAGTATCGTAAACTAAGGTAAGGCAGTTTGAATCAAATATACTATCGCACCCCCACACTACATCTCTGCACCTATTGGTACTGTCTTAACTGGCACCCCATGCAGGAGGTGAAGTGATCCCCTTTTTCTAAAGATCGGCTCCTACTCGCATAATCATCTGTGTCTTACGGCCCCCAAATATTGTAGTCACCTATGCTGGCCCCAGCATGGGGTGTATCAAGTCCCTTGGTGGCGACCCGACACAATTCTTAGAATGCATAGGTTATACTACTGGTGCCCCCAGTGCCCTGTTTGTCTGCTCCGAAGTGTGTGCACGCCCGCACTCCGTTAGAACCCACACTGTTGCACCCATCGCCGTCGCTTTTGACCGCTTATAATCAGCCCAGTAATCGTGCCCCACCCTGCCTAGTTTCAGGGTACCATGATACCTAATTGGGTTACTGCTGAAATGGGTCCCCGTTACGAGGGTTTTTCTAGTCAAACATGTTAAGTGGTTAAGCGTCTGTATTTACCTAACCCTACCCATCAGTTTAATTTAACATGTTGAATTGGTTAAGTGTTTTAGTTAACTTAACCCTACCATCCTGACTAGTCTGTCCTTAGCTTTTTAAAGCACCGACCACTCACATTAGACAGATATTGTTACGGTTACTGGATGTGTCGGTCGGTTCCGGGCACATTTACACCGTAACTCAGTCTAACCTCGGGTCCTTATTGGGCTCCATGCTTAACCACCCACATTGGATAGGTATTGTTGTGACTACTGGATAGCCGGGCGGGTCCGGGCAGGTTTACATCACAACTCAATCCAACCTCGTGTTAAGCATACTCGTATTTTCTAAATTTACATATTTGTCTTTATTACTTAATATATGTAAATTTGTCAATAATTAAATGTTGTGGCCCACTTTCCAAGTTTAACATTTTTGGTATAAGAATGTATACCATTTAAATGCCACCAATTTTGGCATGTGACAAACATGCCAATTTCATATATTTTCTTACGTCAAGTTTTACCAATATTCCCAACGTTACCCCGTTTAAATATTAGGCTAACAATATTAGCCTAATTCTCGTTCGCATGGTTTTTGACATATAATATTAGGCTAAAAACTTAGCCTAATTTAGCGCACACAAATTGGCATAAGGGAATTCATAAACATAAACATGACATAGGGGAAAACTTGGCATTTTTGGCATAGTCAATATGAACATCATAGGTGTGAACTTGCAAAATAGTCAATATACATATTTGTGAATTTGCAACATAGACTAAATCATGGGTTTCAACTTATGATGTGAACTTGCATTAAAATAGGGATCTAAACAAATAGGTATCACATAAATTAGCATATGATTTGGACAACATAAGCCTAAACATGTTTTGGATCTAGGCATAACATCGAACATCACTAGCATATGACAAGAATATGACATTTTCATAAGTATGTATAATTTTATGGAAAGGTTGTGAACTAGATCCGATCATATATCTAATTACAACATGAAACATGTATTAAAGTGGATCTTGGCACGGATCCAATTAACTTGCAACTTTCTTACAAACATACTAGCATGTATGTGAACATAATCGTTTAGGCATAAAGGTTCTAGCATATATATACATGAAATCTTAATCACATACAACCTATATAATCACATAAACATATAGGTATCAATTACAACATGAGCTATACAACTTGCATGTGATTCTACATGTACAATAGGATCAACATCAACTCAACTATACCACAAACATCATAATACCACAATCATTTCAATACATAGATGTGAATTAATATCGTTGTTACACAATAACACAATTCTATTTCCATTTACATACAAATCCTAACTTTTATTCACATCGAAAAAATCAATATACTTACAACAAAAGATGGTCTTGTTTTTCTGATTTTCGAGTTCTGAATTTGAATTGCTTTCCTTTGGGTAGACTAACGTTGATTTGATTATTGTTTTAAATTTAATTTGGCTCGTCTCTAAGCTTTTCTACAGGTGGAGGCTCCTTATAGTTTCTTCCCGACAGCATGGCGGCTCCGTCTCTAATTTCTTATGTGAATTTAGGTTGGAGTGTTGAGTTATATTTATTGAATTTCAGATTGATTTGAGACGTCAGATGATCACAGACGAATCTAGACCATTCACTTCGAGAGGAGCCAACCAAAATGCGACAAGTTAGCCCTATTGACACAGCCAAGCCTCAGAAATCGACCAGAACCCGACCAGGCCAGCCAGAGCCAAACCAGGTCGACTGGGCAGGTCGACCCCCAGGTCGACCCTATGGCGACATGGTCACCCAGGTCGACCCCCAGGTCGACCCTATGGTCGACGTGGTGCCTGGGCGGGAATTTTCCCGCCCAGCCCAGTTCGGGTCTGAATTCGAAATTTGAACTGAATTTTGAACCGTTTGAATTTTAAATTTGAATTCTGAAACTTTCGGAGGTCATAACTCCTTCACACGGAGTCCGATTCATGCAAACTCGGACACTATCTCAAGCAGAATTCCGAGACGAACACAATGGCGTAACCCATTTCCCTTAATTCTTTCAATTAGAATTAATGATACTATAATTTTTTGATTTACTGTTAACAGAGAATTCCGGGTGTTACATCATGTGTTGAAATAGAATAAAATTCATGTGTTGAAATAAAAATATATATTCATGTGTTGAAGAAAATATTCATTTGTTGAATAGAATAACGAAGTTATTGAAATATATAAAGCCGTGTTGATTAGATATGCGCCATTTTGACGTGAACGATATTTGTATCGATTTTATTCATTTTTATAATGAATATCGAAAAGGAAGTGATTTCAAAATATAACATTTTGAAAATATTATCATTTATAGATTAATGATATGGAATATTCAATTTTGATTAGAAATTGAATATGAAGTTGAAATCATTTTGAAAACGAATTTCAAACGATTTATAAAGTACGTTTTAAAAGGAAATCGATGAAATATAATATATATATATATAAATTATATAGATATAATGGCCTGAATAGAACGTGCCGCGCTGCGGAAGTTATGGGAGATCCAACAGTCGGATTCTCCTAAAACTGGAACCATTGGGTTCGTATCGAAAAGATCTTTCTAACGATTATTAGTGATTTGAAATCTAATGGTTGGATTTGGAATTATGTCCAAATCAAATTTGGAAAAGGACGCTTTAAGTGCAGTTCGATGGCCGTTGATGGAAATCGACTATACGGGCCTTGATAAAATTATTAAAAATATCAATAATTAGTGTAAAATCATAAGAAATGATTTGGGAAGAATTGGGTTGAAAAAATCCATATTTAAAAAGATAAAAATAGATTTTTATCGAAATGAACTAATTTTGAACTAGAATTATAATCCATTCATTTTTGAAATAAATAAATGGGATTTGAAAGGGTTTTAAAAGTAACCAGAATTTCCAGTAATTGAATTGGAATGGATTTGAATCAAAATTGTCTTTGGAATATATCGATGTTGGATTTCGTGATTATACAGATATTGTTATGGAAATTTGAAAGATATATTTATATCGTTATTTCCAATACGATATTTGTTGGTCGTAGAATTTGATATTGAATATAAGCCGATATATTTTCTATTCAGAGCCTTGTATTTAATATCAAATGGGATTTGGGTTTGTCGTGAATGGTGTCTTCATTAATACCGTTCTTAAACCCAGTTGAGAAAAAAAGATTAAATCTTTTTATTTAGATTTAATGGAGTGTACCAATTAAATGATATTTAATTGGAATGGAATTGGAATTGATTTTTAGGTTTGTCGTGAACGGTGTTTTAAATAACACTTGTTCTTTAACCCGATAATTAATAGAATGTGATTGTGGGTTTATAGAGAACCGTGTTTTAAATGACATTGGTTCTTTAACCCAGTTAAAGACAGGATATGATTTCCCAAGTTAAATAATCGTTGATAGTGATTTTTGGGAAGATTAAAACCAAGTGGAGTTTTAATGAATCTTTAATTAGATTGAAATGATCGAGAATGGAGTATCACCAGTTTTGCTCCAGGCGATAGTTAAATCTTTAATTAGATTTGAACGTGAAATGGTAATTGAATTTACCGATAACATCGTAGTGTTAGATATGATGTATGACCAGTTTTACTTCATGGGATGAATAGGTTGGGACTGGGAAATAAAACAAATGATTACTTCGATGTGGTTCGCTAATCCCGACTAATTTGAATTGATATTCAAAGGAAGATTAAAGAATAAATATAAAGAATTTATCTTTGATAAAATTAATGGGAACCTTTCCCAAAGTATAAGAATATTTGAATAAAAGAATATTCTGAATTGGAATGAGGCGTATGTTGTGTTTGTGTAACACTTGTTTATTATATACGCGGGTTATTCAAAAAGACCGGGTTTATCCCATTCTGAATAACTGATTCGATGATGTGTCAATGATGAAGACAGTGGTCGAAGACCGGAGGTCTTCACATCGTTTGGATAATTACTGATGATCTTGATTGGGCGGTACACCCAAGAGGAGGGAATCAGTTGGTGATAGTCCAGACGTACTTGGAGATCAATGGATATGCGAGGTACAAGGTGCCTCCTATTTTGTTCAGACCCAGAACGAACTTGTAAATGGACTGTGTGTCTGACATTGGATTTTATTCTGTGTGATTGATTTCTATTAAATATATCTCTTTTTGGTGGCGGATAATTTATTCTCTTGCTTAACGCCCTTCTTTGGGACGTACGAGCTCAGAGGTTAATATTCATGGATATCAATCGCATAGAGTAAATTTCCTGTGTGGAATGCCTAACTGGCAAATGATCAAGGCTTTTGTTGAAAAGAAGAGTCTTGTGGTTGACGATCAAAGCAACGCCTGTGTGGCATAGCTTTGTGTAGCGTTGATTCGCGAGCCTCACACCCCGGTTGTGAACCAAAAACGGGAGAGGACATCAGGGAGGGCATGCGTTTCTTTCTAGCTAGGGTGGTGTCAGTGACCTACCAGTCCTGACATTTATATTATTTTCACATGTGTGGTTGTTGCTGTTGCGAGGCGCCTCGGATATATCGGTGACCATGTAGAGCCGATGGAGTCATTTGGCCCATTTACGCCCCAAAGGGTGGGGAAACGCAGTGTTCAGGCATTTTAATCCACATCGGTGGACCGGCCCTGACGATCCAAGGGTCACTCGAGCTCTAATCCTGAGGCTCGGGCTAGAGAGTCTCGAATCGGTGAGGACTATCTTTTTCCTCGCTTCACAGATGGAAACCCAACTTCCAATACGTGACTTTGCGGTTTTGATTGTAAACCTATATATGGCGACATAGTGGTATGGGGCATTTATGCCGTCTATGAATGATACTTATGATGGAAATTATTTTGACACTATACACTTATATTAATAATAAAAGATGAAATTTAGCGTATCAAGCATTCTTTGGCTATTATAAGGTAAAAACCCTATCCTCCGACTTGCGTTGCATTGTGTGATGGGACCTGGGTCTTATAATAGCTTCATTGTTCTTTATTTAGCATTGCGCTGTTGTTTTATGCACTGGTATTCTTTGGAGGAAACCAGTTCCGTGTTATACAGCATGGTCCCTTGATTTATCTAACTTTAAAATAAAGATTAATAACTGTTTTAGTTCTCATACCAGTCACATGACTGACCTAGAGTTTATTGTTTTAACCTAAACTCTGGGTGCCCTTATTTTGACACGGGCAGCTAGTAGTTTTGGTTTTGCAGATTTATATTCATAGGAACCTGGTTTACGGCTGGAATGATATCCGGAAAGCTCTGTATCCGTATATCTCTTTCTGTTGTGTGTTGTATTATTTTTCAGCTACTATGTAATGTATTGTAATCTCTTATATTTTGTGATGTATATTATTTATTCATACTCTGTATATTCTTGTATTCTGATGTAATTGTTGTAATAAACAAGGAAATGTTCTTCTGTTTGCGTTCCGATTTGTCGTGTTCTCAAAAAAATCAGGGATTTCGAACGGTCTTGGTCGGTTTAGCGATCGATTCAGATCGAGCAAAATTCCCAATCGTTATATTTGGTATCAGAGCTTTGGTTTACAGATCTCGGAGAACATGACACGTTAGAACCAAAGGAAAGAATTCATCAGAGATTGGATTAGTAATATCCAATGAGAATGACTCGTTAGAGATGAGATCAGTAGTATCCTAGAACGAGTGTGGAGAGTATATTTTTAAAATGAAAACGAATTTTTTTTTGAAAATTTAAACTTTATTATTCATATTTGAATATTTATTTGTATTGAATTTGGACAATCTAATATATAAAGATTTTGCGTATACGTCTGATCCACGTGTATTTGATGTTTTAATATACTGGATGGATATAGAATCACACTGTAGTCGCCCGGAGACCCTGATGATTACTAAAGTGTCATCAGTATATGTGTTCGAGTTTCGAAAGTGTGATATTTATATATTTCCATAGACTGGTGTGAGAATCAAAACTAGATAGGGCTATTGTTTTGATTTGGCATCAAAAACATGATTTTCTGTATATGTATCAAAATTATGTGTTTGAAAAGATAATCAATTAATTGATTGATGATTGTGTTGTGTGATTATTTATTTAAACCATTATGTGAAAGTACGGTAAATTTGGAACCATTAGGCCAAATTGAACCAAATAGTGAGTTGTATTGAAAATTTATCACATTTGCATGCTTGTACATGTACTTACATTAAACACGTCATAGGAAGGAGGCTAGAGAAGAGGAATAAAATTGTTTGCCCGACAAATAGGTACATGTTTATTGTAATTCTTTGGGTTTGGATGATTTTATGAGTCGATTGGCTAGCCGCTTGGCTGTTTCTTTTTCTTTTTGAATTGGTGAGGGCCATGGGAGGCTATTTGAAATATCCCGATGCTCCCGGTGCAAGGGAGGTTATGGCCAAATTTTTTGAAAATTTAGGGTGTTAGCCAAATTTTTGAAAATTTTGAAAAGTTCTTAGAAACTGAAAAGTTGAAGAACTTAAGCCGTAAAGAAAATAGTGAAAGTTGAGTTGATTAGTTAAACAACTTTCAGCTTCGTTCCTTTTCGGGGACGAAAAGTTTTAAGTGGGGGAGACTGTAATAACCCGAAAATCCGAGCCAATTTAAAATTTTTATTTTGGCAATTTTGATGAATTTTGAATATTTAAAATGGATTATTTTAAATAATGACGACGAGAAATTTATTTTGAAAAGAATTAGAACGTATATATTTATTTGAATCGTCGTTAGAATATAAATAATTATTTATAATTATAAAAAGAACTGAAAATGGCGCGATAGTTTGAAAATTCGATTTCAAAGTTCAAATGAATGTACAGGATTCAAAATAAACTGGATTTTAGCGAAACCAAAAATATTATAATCTAATAGAAAATATCTTTCCAACGAATCCGAAAATTTGAAATTTCATAGTGGGAATAAAAAGTTATGCCCAGTAGAAAATTCAGAATAGTCGCTATGGAAATTTTGGCCCTTAAAAATGGAAATTTTGCAAACGACCTCAGTTTTCAACGAAACCACTTTTGTTGGATCCGGGATGTCAAGTTATTGCTAAATTCCAAAATTCGTAATTTTCTGAATCAATATGTGAGCGTGGCAAAGTAAAACGTGTTTTGACAGTTTCAGTCAATTTCAATCGACCAGAAAATGGTCATTTTCAAACGGTCTCGAAATTTGATTAAATTAGTTTCGATAGGACCGTATCGTCAACACGATGCTAGAAATGATTTTTCGGGAATTTTTAGAGTCCGTATGTGGCCCCGGTAAATGGAAATGTGCGTTCAAATTCAATATATATATTTATATTTTGATTTTGACGGAAACTGATTGAAACAGTTGAATTGGCTTGGGAAACATATCCCATTGTGTTCGGAATGGGGGTAATTAGCTAGGGGCGATGGTCGTTGGGTCTCGACTGGGGTTCGAATGAAAAGTCAACTTTATGGAAATTAAATTAAATAAATATAAAATTTCACTTAACCCCCCCACCACCCCACTCTCCTTCTCTTTCAATAGTCCAGCAAATAAAAGGGGAAAAAGCAATCAGAGGTCCCTGAAACCCGCTCCACCGTGGCGGTCACCTCCACCGCACCCTCCCAACTCCAGCGCCCCTCTAGCCTCTGCCTCTCGCTCTCTTCCCTCACCCCTCTCGCGCTCTCTCTCCTCTCCCCTATTACCCAACGTAGGATCGAACCCTAAACCGCCTGAACCCGCTCCACCGCGCGCGTCACCCGCGACTTCACCTCCACCGCACCCTTGCTCAAGCGACGCCATAGCCCTGCCACCGTCTTCCTCCACTCCCGATTCAAATGTGAGTCCTTATTTGAATTATTTTATTTCCTTTTTCTTTTTTGGTTGTTAAATTGGTAAATCAACATTGTTTCAAAATCTGATTGTCAACATAATAGCAGTGTTTAGAAACTAATTTATATATATGAATGTATAAAATAGATTAGGTTTTTTCTATGATCAGAAAAGATTAGACTTTTACTAAAACAAAGATTTGATTTTTAAAATGTTAAAGATTTGATTTCTAAATTAGGAAAGTTTATATTTTTAGAATAGAAGATTAGATTTTTGTATGAAGAACGAAATAAAAATATAATCTTTATTATATATAGAGATATAAAAATATGATTTTTATATATATAGCGAAGTAAAAATATAGTTTTCATATAGAAAGTAGCGTTGTAAAAATCTAATTTTTACAATGTAATTTTGAAATAAAAATATGATTTTTATATATTTAATAACCATATAAAAATGTTATTTTTATAGAAAAGGTTTAGTAATAAAAATATAATTTTTATGTATGTAGAGAAGTAAAAATATAATTTTTATTATATTACTAGAATGATAAAAATATATTTTTTATCATGGAAGTAGCGGTGTAAAGGAGAGATTTTTATATATGTAGTAGAGATATAAAAATACGATCTTTATAAATAAAAATGTGATTTTTATATAGAGAATAGCGTGATAAAAATATGATCTTTATTATATGAACAACTGTATAAAAATAGAATCGTTATCTATATAATAACAATAGAAAAATGTGATTTTTATTCATGTAGCGTAGTTACAAAAATGTGATTTTTATATACATGGCAATAATATAAAGATGCGATTTTTATATATGTAGTGGATAAAAACAACGAAAGTGACAAAAGGCGAGCACGACGAAGATTTCCTACATACGAAGAGTCGCGGTTTTTGGTTTAGCTCTCGGTGAGAGCTCCTCACTTTTAATTGGTTTTCTAGTTGAAATATATACTAGGATGCAGACGGTGCTTAGCAGCACCCGACACTCGTTGTCCCCAGACCATGGATGACTTGTTTGTTTAATTGATGTGTTGTGAAAGTCGATTGTGTGAAGTGGAATAAATAAAATATTTTATAGTTAAAAATATGATTTTTAACGTGTATATAAAATAAATGTTTATAAACAAATCAAACGATTTGTTTATGTACACCCATTTGACTGATATTGATTGGGACGATAAATTTTACACATCGCCCAACTTCACAAATAAAAATCCATGTTTGTTGATTTGAAACCCCACACGGGTGTTGGGATGATATTTGGCGTACACTAATCCCAATTATTTAGCTATATGTCGATCGATTGGTCGACAGACTGTGTAAGCGTTAATTATTTATATTTAATGCTTATGCAGTTGTGTGGTGCACTTTGGATGATGGTAAATTATTTATCATTGCTATTATATACATGTGTTGTATAGAATCCATATGAATAACATTATATGGTAATTGAGTGGTTCTCATTCCAATTTGGAAAATAAGAAAATTCATGTGTTGAATAGAATATAAATTCATGTGTTGAAATAGAATAAAATTCATGTGTTGAAATAGAATAAAATTCATGTGTTGAAATAAAAATATATATATATTCATGTGTTGAAGAAAATATTCATTTGTTGAATAGAATAACGAAGTTATTGAAATATATAAAGACGTGTTGATTAGATATGCGCCATTTTGACATGAACGATATTTATATCGATTTTATTCATTTTTATAATGAATATCGAAAAGGAAGTGATTTCAAAATATAACGTTTTGAAAATATTAACATTTATAGATTAATGATATGGAATATTCAATTTTGATTAGAAATTGAATATGAAGTTGAAATCGTTTTGAAAACGAATTTAAAACGATTTATAAAATATGTTTTAAAAGGAAATCGACGAAATATATATAATATATATATATATTATATATATAATAGCCTGAATAGAACGCGCAGCGCTGCGGTAGTTCGCGAATTTCGACCATTGACTTCGAATGGACGTTACGGGAGATCCGACCGTCGGATTCTCCTAAAACCAGAACCGTTGGGTTCGTATCGAAAAGAGCTTTCTAAAGAATATTAAAGATTTGAAATCTAACGGTTGGATTTGGAATTATGTCCAAATCAAATTTGGAAAAGGTCGCTGTACGTGCAGTTCGATGGCCGTTGATGGAAATCGACTGTACGGGCCTTGATAAAATTATTAAAAATATCAATAATTTGTGTACAATCATAAGAAATGATTTGGAAAGAATTGGGATGAAAAATTCCATATTTGAAAAGATAAAAATATATTTTTATCGAAATGAACTAGTTTTGAACTAGAATTATAATCCATTCATTTTTGAAATAAATAAATGGGATTTGAAAGGGTTTTAAAAGTAACCACAATTTCCAATAATTGAATTGGAATGAATTTGAATCGAAATTGTCTTTGGAATATTTCGATGTTGGATTTTGTGATTATACAGATATTGTTATGGAAATTTGAAAGATATATTTATATCATTATTTCCAATACGATATTTGTTGGTCGTAGAATTTGATATTGAATATAAGCCGATATATTTTATATTCAGAGCCTTGTATTTAATATCAAATGGGATTTGAGTTTATCGTGAATGGTGTCTTCATTAACACACTTCTTAAATCCAGTTGAGAAAAAAAGATTAAATCTTTTTATTTAGATTTAATGGAGTATACCAATTAAATGGTATTTAATTGGAATTGATTTTTGGGTTTATCTTGAACGGCGTTTTAAATAACACTTGTTCTTTAACCCGATAATTAATAGAATGTGATTGTGGGTTTATAGAGAACCGTGTTTTAAATGACATTGGTTCTTTAACTTAGTTAAAGACAGGATATGATTTCCCAAGTTAAATAATCGTTGATAGTGATTTTTGGGAAGATTTAAACCAAGTGGAGTTTTAATGAATCTTTAATTAGATTGAAATGATCAAGAATGGAGTATCACCAGTTTTGCTCCAGGCGATAGTTAAATCTTTAATTAGATTTGAACGTGAAATGGTAATTGAATTTACCGATAACATCGTGGTGTTAGATATGAAGTATGACCAGTTTTACTTCATGGGATGAATAGGTTGGGATTGGGAAATAAAATAAATGATTACTTCGGTGTGGTTCGCTAATCCCGACTAATTTGAATTGATATTCAAAGGAAGATTAAAGAATAAATTTAAAGAATTTATCTTTGATAAAATTAATGGGAACCTTTCCCAAAGTATAAGAATATTTGAATAAAAGAATATTCTGAATTGGAATGAGGCGTATGTTGTGTTTGTGTAACACTTGTTTATTATATACGCGGGTTATTCAGAAAGACCGGGTTTATCCCATTCTGAATAACTGATTCGACGATGTGTCGAGGATGAAGACGGTGGTCGAAGACCGGAGGTCTTCAAATCGTTTGGATAATTACTGATGATCTTGATTGGGCTGTACACCCAAGAGGAGGGAATCAGTTGGTGATCGTCCGGACGTACTTGGAGATCGATGGATATGCGAGGTACAAGGTGCCTCCGGTTTCGTTCAGACCCAGAACGAACTTGTAAATGGACTGTGTGTCTGACATTGGATTTTATTCTGTGTGATTGATTTCTATTAAATATATATCTGTTTGGCAGCGGAGAATTTATTCTCTTGCTTAACGCCCTTCTCTGAGACGTACGAGCTCAGAGTTTATTTACTGATGGATATCAATCGCATAGAGTGAATTGCTTGTGTGGCATGCCTAAGTGGCAAATGATTAAGGCTTTTGTTGAAAAGCAAAGTCTTGTGGTTGATGATCAAAGCACCTCCTGTGTGGCATAGCTTTGTGTAGCGTTGATTCGCGAGCCTCACACCCCGGTTGTGAACCAGAAACGGGAGAGGACATCAGGGAGGGCATGCGTTTCTTTCTAGCTAGGGTGGTGTCAGTGACCTAACAGCCCTGACATTTATATTATTTTCACCTGTGTGGTTGTTGCTATTGCGAGGCGCCTCGGATATATCGTTGACTATGTGGAGCCGATGGAGTCATTTGGCTCATTTACGCCCCCAAAGGGTAGGGAAACGCAGTGTTCAGGCATTTTAATCCACATCGGTGGACCGGCCCTGATGATCCAAGGGTCACTCGAGCTCTGATCCTGAGGCTCAGGCTAGAGAGTCTCGAATCAGTGAGGACTATCTTTTGCCTCGGTTCACAGATGGAAACCCAACTTCAAATACGTGACTTTGCGGTTTTGATTGTAAACCTATATATGGCGATATAGTGGTATGAGGCATTTATGCCGTCTATGATTGATACTTATATTTAAATTGTTTTGACACTATACACTTATAGTAATAATAAAAGATGAAATTTAGCGTATCAAGCATTCATTGGCTATTATAAGGTAAAAACCCTATCCTCCGGCTTGCGTTGCATTGTGTGATGGGACCTGGGTCTTATAATAGTAACATTGTTCTTTATTTAGCATTGCGCTTTTTTTTTTGCACTGGTATTCTTGGGAGGAAACCCGTTATGTGTTATACGGCATGGTCCCTTGATTTACATAACTTTAAAATAAAGATTAATAACTGTTTTAGTTCTCACACCAGTCACATGACTGACCTGGAGTTTATTGTTTTAACCTAAACTCTGGGTGCCCTTATTTTGACACGGGCAGCTAGTAGTTTTAGTTTTGTATATTTATATTCACAGGAACCTGGTTTACAGGTGGAATGATATCCGGAAAGCTCTGTATCCGTATATCTCTTTCAGTTGTGTGTTGTATTATTTTTCCGCTGCTATGTAATCTATTGTAATCTCTGATATTTTGTGATGTATATTATTTATTCATACTCTGTATATTCTTGTATTCTAATTTAATTGTTGTAATAAACAAGGAAATGTTCTTCTACTTGCGTTCCGATTTGTCGTGTTCTCAAAACAATCAGGGGTTTCGAATGGTCTTGGTCGGTTTAGCGATCGATTCGGTTTGAGCGAAATTCCCAATCGTTATATATTCTCTACTTTTATTTATTTTCTATTTTAATTAAAACAAATTTTAATTAAAAACTTCGTTCAAAAACTCATTTTTAAATGTATTGACTGAAGCACCTGTTTTCCAAAGTACCAATTTCAAGATGCAATGATTTTACTTGCCAAACCGCTCCATCTCTCATGCTCGCGCCATGTTTTTCCCTCAGCCCAAAGTACCACCTGGTACTACCAAGTGCCAAATTACCACCCTCGAAAATACCATGCCCGCGTCCAAAAACACATGTCTGCGCCCACGATTTCTGCTCCGCCCAAAGTACCAATGGGTACTTGGCAAAGTGCCAAAGTACGTGCCAAAGTACCAGGTTGCCAATCACCGTGCCAAACCCCTCTGTCACCGTGCCAACCACCTCAAAAACTCCTGCCACAACGTGTTTTCCAACCATGTACATGCATCTGTATCCATGTACGTGTACATGCGCCTCCGCCACCATTGATCATCGTCGACCACCTCCGCAAGTCGCCCATCACCTCCAGGTCACGTTGCCGACCTCCACTCCGACCATCCACTCGTCTATAGTGATTTCATTGTCTTCTTCTCCCATCGTCGAATGGGTATCATCGGAGAAATCTCCATTTGCTCCTCCACCATCGATCAGATCCATGTTCCACTTCTTCCACACCACTGTGACTCCACCATGCTCCGATCCCCCATAGACAGCAACCCCCTATCGCCGCCGTTGATCAGCAGTTCCGGCGAGAACCCCAGTAACAAAACATGAACCCAAAATCCTATTTTTGTACTGTTTTCAAAAACTACATTATAGAAAATCTTTTTGTATTTTTCCTATCACCAATGAACCTCTACGCTCCTCCATGCCTCGCACAACGTCAGTTCATCCATTCGGTTGCCGGAATTTGATCGAAACCTAATTTCTGATCATCTCAATATTTCCTGACTTCCACATCATTAAAAATCATGAAACTAACTTTAAAAATCATGATTTGATATCATAATTCTATTTATGTAATCAAAACTGGGTTTTATCTTGTTTGAATTTTTGAGTTTACAGAGAGTCATCCGAGAACATATTGTGTTCTGTTTTTGGAACACATAGGATTTGCAATTCTTCTACTTTTGATTTTATTTGCTAATGTGTGATACGTATTTATCTTATCCTATAATTTTCAGCAATCCTAATGTGAGGAATCTGGTTTGATTTACTTCCAGGGACAGGGTGCAAATGTTCTGTGTCTTACAGAACATAGTACAGGTTTAACTAAGGTTCTTAAATCATCAACAAAGAAGGTGCAAACAATACTAGTACTCATATATATGAATATATCAATCTATAAAAATGTATTTCAGGGGTTTTCTAACATCAATCATGTGTAGTTTAACTTACAAGAAGATGGTGTTTAACATACATGAACTTGCAGTTGCAACTAAACACACATAAACTGTTTTCAGTAAAACATTTAAACAAGGATTTAAATAAGGTTTTACTCACCTTGAAAGCTTTCCAATTTCCAGTAAGAACTTCAGTTATTTTGTGTAACTTAGAGTTGTTTGTGACAGGAAAAATGCAAACTCTATGTGTATTTATAGCAAACCCTTAGGTGTTTAAAAATAATTTCCCTCACATGGTCTCTACAGTAAATTCAAGTTTAGCCTCACCCGTCTCTGTAGTTCCTACGGCTGATTTTCATGGGAAAAGATCTTGTAACACCCCACGACCATTAATGTCACTCTCAAAGGAAATGCAATAACTTCCATGGAGTATTATTGGAGTATAGAACAGAATATAACAAGACAGATACATATATTGGTACTTGAAGAATTTTAAAACAACTTTTATTGCAGCGGAGAAATAGTTTGATTACAACGACATCATAAACCAACAGTAAAACCAAGTACACTTAGTAACCATCTTGACAAATTGTTTTCTGAGTACATAAAGTAAAAAAGCATAACCCCAACATATGTAGCCATAAAAGAGATGAGTTGAACTTCTCTTTCAGCAATCCAAGCACTTCCAAAAGAGAGAGAAAGATCCAAATCAAGCTCCACTAGCACTAGTCCCACCCTGAGAACCTGGGGGGAGGGGGAAAGGAAGAAAAGTGGAGAAAACAAAGGGGGTCAGACATAAAGTCTGGCGAGTACCATAAATTTAACAATATAATTATTAAAGTAATTAGGATAAGGCATAAACTGGTAAAACAAGGAATGACTGTGAAACAAGTGGGCAAGACAAAACAAACAAGAGGAATATTCTGGTGTTAATCTCACTCCTAATCACTATAGGGTAATTACTATACTGCACCATTACTACTCACCCTAAAAGTTGATCCCGTCTACTGAACATAATAATTATAATGGTAGTTTCGTGTACCTCTAGCTGTCTTTATAGGTGCCGCTAGCCCCTATCTCCACTAGTTGTACCCACTACCCCAATGCGATCGGCTCCCTAACTCGTAGATACCCGTGCTGGTCCCACAGTGGGTGTATCACTCTCGAAAGTGGCTACCTGATACCACTAAAATTGCACGGTTTATATCTACACGATGCAACAACGTCTTACCCACCAGCCCGGGCCCAGCACGCACATGATCCCATTGGACTTGCGTTGCCACCGTTAACCCGTTTTGACCTCTTACAATCAAATCCAATAAGCGTGTCCCGTCCTCGATCTAACTCGAGCTCACTAAGATACTTAATGGGTTACTGGTTTGAAATGGTCCCCGATGCTTGACACAAGCTTTCCACCTATGCTTGGTCCCCACTAGAATTTTCCACTTAACCCATTCTTATTCATGTCTTCTTACATGTTTCAATTTGGTTAAGTGTTTCTAATCGTATTTCACATGTCACCCATGTCACCCACTTAACCCCCATGTCCCACCACATGTTTATCTTGGTTAAGTGTTACTTAATTCATTATAACCATAACCTTGTAAGACCTCCCACATTATCTCCCGTTTGCGGTTGCTGGATTTGTCGGGCGGGTCCGTGCAGTCTTATACCGCAAATGTGTCTAACCTCGTGTCTTTACAATTGTTACGCATTTAATTTATGCCTTCGACCTCTCACATTAGACTACCGTTTGTGGTTGCTAGATTTGCCGGGTAGGTCCGAGCAGTCTTACACCACAAACGAGTCTAACCTCGTGTCTTAGACGTTTAATATTACAAATTATTTCACCCCAATATGAATTAATTATCCCTATTCAAATTTTCAACAATTTCCAAATTAATTATGTCCATAATTGTCACCTAAATTATGTCCATACTTTTTAGGTATAAAAATTATACCAATTAA
This sequence comes from Allium sativum, assembly GCA_030737875.1. Taxonomy (NCBI): domain Eukaryota; kingdom Viridiplantae; phylum Streptophyta; class Magnoliopsida; order Asparagales; family Amaryllidaceae; genus Allium; species Allium sativum. The sequence goes on from CM060915.1 coordinate 485,031,893, forward strand.
TGTCTCAATTTAATTATATGCTTTTAAAGCCATTTTATGCCAATTCGCAATATACATAATTAATATTTTCCCATTGTCCCCACGCTATTCGTATGTTCAAATATGAAATATGTTAGACTCGCAAATAGTCTAACTTATAAAAAGGAAACATCATAACTTGCGTAACACATAAAAATAGATATAACTTGCAAATAGGAATTATAACATAAATTTGCATAGCCAATAATTTGCATAGACAATGGTAATATAGAATCATATATTTTCATAAACTACCATGGATCTAAATATCGATCTAAACATGAAATTGTGAACTTGTGTATATGAATTATGGGTTCCACCTAAACTTGCATATGTGAATATAATTTTCACCTGAAAATGTGAATATAGTTTTCACCTAAACTTGCATATGGATTCCTACAACTTGCATATGAATTTATCACATGTTTTTGCATATAAACTAGCATATGTATTACTTGATTCACATATAAACATGTGTACAATTCACATATAGACTTGCATAAGATTCATATTCAAACTAGCATACGACTTAACATCCCAAAATTGCATAAAATTCACATACGAATTAGCATATGATTTAACATCCCAAACTTGCATAAGATTCACATACGAATTAACATATGTAAAAACGAACTTGCATAAGATTCATATTCAAACTAGCATATGATTGAACATCCCAAACTTGCATAAGGTTTCACATACGAACTAGCATATGATTTACATCCCAAACTTGCATAAAATGAATCAATTTAAACATGTATAATTGGACATATGAAATAAATCTACCAACATAAGATAACAAAGTTAAACAACATCACGTGATTCAACAGACATGTTCTCATAATCCAATTATAACTCATCATAATTAATTTATTAATTATATTGTGAAAGAAATAGTACTCACAAAGATAGGTTAGAGAAGAGAATGATTTGTTCGTCTTTTGAATTAGAATTCTGACTTGCTAATCCCTAAGCTTTAGGAAGGAGAACTATCCTAGCAATAGCATGGTGGCCAAGAGACAAATTTTGTTTAGGTTTAGGGTTTGAGTCTGGGCACTCTTTTATAAAAGTTTGAATCAACCTAAGTCGTTAGATTATCATAGGAGCAATCCCAACCATCCAGACTAGATAGAGTTATCTAGAACAGCCACATCAGCCCTAATGACTCAGCAGAGAGTCAGAAATCGTCACATTTCAGATCTGCCCGAGGGTGGTAGGTCGAACCCTAGGTCGACCCCCTGGTTGACCTGTATAGTGTAGGTCGACACCCAGGTCGACCCCCTGGTCGACCTGGCCTTGGGCGGGAGAATTCCCACCCAGCCCGCTCCCCTGTTTGAATTTTGAATTTCGAATTTTTATTCTGAACTGTTTCAATTTATATAAAATTGCTAAAACTTCCGAGGGCCATAAATTCCTCATACGAAGTCCGATTTACAAAAACTTGGACTCTATTCCAAGCAGAATTTCGAGACGAACGCAATGACGTAACCCATTTCCCTTAATTCTCACTTTAATTATTAAGTATTCTGAGGATTGTTAATTTTAATATTCATAGAAAATTCAGGGTGTTACATTCTCCCCTCCTTAAAGGATTTCACCCCCAAAATCTCCAAGTTAAGGAGAATTATATCGTAACATCCAATCATCCATCAAACACAGGCATCCATTGTCCTTACAAGATTTCTAATGCCATATTAACATATGCAAAAAGTGTGTATACGTTCCTTATCTAATGCAAAATCAGGCGGTCCACTGATTCAGTTGACCTCCTTAATGCAAATCATGATAGTGCCATGCGTCCATTATGCATGCAAAAGAATCCTAATGATACATATTACTTCTACATGTATGCACAACCATTCATCAAAATGCAACATCCATATGATAAAACAACCATTATATATCCATTAATTTAAATATGCACACACATTTATATGCAATATGAAAGTGATTGAGCCGATCTAGTGCCTAAAGTGTGTGTACATGCATCCATGAGCAACCACTCGCAACCATCAATCATAACATGTTTCAAATACATGTTTACATCCATCGGTTTCTACCTAAGGATAAAGAATAGGACTAAGGATATATACTTAAAAGATAAATATAAGCATGAATAAACTTATGGAAAAAAGAGATCAAGGAGGTACCCTCAAAGAGAAAAGGGTAGGCTGCGCGTATTTTCCTCTCAGTTTCCCAAGTCGCGTCATCCTCAGTGTCAATCCATTGAACTTTAACAAGCTTGACTTAACGGTTGCGTAGCTTTTTGACTTCCGTACCCAAGATACGAGTTGGAACTCTTCTCACAGTCGCTTCTCATTCCACTTCTACTTCCTCTAGTATACTTGGCTCCACCACTTCCGCAAATTCATGTAAGCATTTTCGTAGTTGAGAAACATGAAAAACATTATGAACTCCAGCCAGTCTCTCGGGTCCCTGTACTCTTTAAGCCATCGTCCCAATCCTTTTAATGATAGGAAATGGTCCTACAAATCTTGGTGCTAGCTTTCCTACGGACCCAAAGCGAATGACATTCCTCAAAGGAGATACTTTAAGGAACACCCTATCTCTAACCTTAAACTCAAGGTCGGTCCTTCTTTTGTCTTCATAGGACTTCTGTCTATCTTGTGCAGCCTTTATCCGTCTTCTTATCAAGTCCACCTTTTCTGAGGTTTCTCTAATCATGTCCGGCCCAAGTACGAGCTTTTCTTTAGACTCCCACCAACAAGTTGGTGATCGGCATGGTCTTCCATATAAAGCTTCGAAGGGTACCATGCCTATGGTGGCTTGGTAGCTATTGTTGTAGGTGAATTCCACCAAAGGAAGATGATCCTCCCATGTCCCTCCAAAGTCAAGAATGCACAATCTCAAGAGGTCTTCCAATACTCTGTTCACCCTTTCCGTCTGACCATCGGTTTGGGGGTGATAGGCCATGCTTAAGCATAATTATGTGCCTACTGCCTCTTGCAAACTCTTCCAAAACTCGCTCGTAATGATAGGATCTCGATCACTCACTATGCTGGAGGGTATCCCATGGAGTCAAACTATTTCTTTAAGATAAATGGATGGTAGGGATGAAGCAGTCCTTCTACTTTTAACAGGTATAAAGTGAGCGCTTTTAGTGAGCCTGTCCACTATTACCCAAATACTAGTATTGCCCCTACTTGACCTGGGCAACCCATCAACAAAGTCCATCAAAATGCTATCTCACTTCCACTATGGGACCTCTAGGGGATGAAGCAGACCACCCGGCTTCTTCTGCTCCGTTTTGACTTGTTGGCATATCAAACACTTAGCGACGAACTCGGCTATGTCACTCTTCATGCCATTCCAAAAGAAAACCCTTTTTATATCTTTATACATCTTGTCTCCGCCTGGGTGTATGGTCAGCTTAGAATGGTGCACTTCTTCGAGAACCGTCTTCACTAAGTCCCTTACTTGTGGGATGCATAGCCTTCCATCCCGTCTCAACCAACTCTTATCATTGATGGAGTGTCTATTGAGGTGACTAAAAGTATCACCCCTAACTAGCTTATCCATCAAATCAACTAGCTAAGGGTCTTCTCTTTGCGCGGTTCCTATTGAGTCCAAAAGAGTAGGCCGCACCTCTAGCGATGCTAACAGACCAGGCACAATTTCAGAGGAGGGTCTAAAGTTGAAGTTTGCTATATACTCCAAGCTTTTCCTTTTTACAAAGAGAGGACTCAAGGTCAGCTTCTTCCTACTTAAGGCGTCTGCTACCACATTACCCTTGCCTAGGGTATAGGAAATCTCAAAATCATATGAGGCCAGAAATTCCATCCACCTTTACTGTCTTAAGTTAAGATCTTTCTGCAAGAAAAGGTACTTCAACGATTTATGGTCAGTATACAATTCAAACTTCTCACCTAGGAGATAATGGCGCCAAGACTTAAGTGCAAAGACGATGGCAGCCAACTCTAGATCGTGGGTTGGGTAGTTTTTCTCATGTACTTACAACTGTCTACCTCCATAATCTACTACCTTCCCTTCTTGCATCAAGACAGCACCTAGTCCTGTACCACATGCATCCGTGTATACGGTAAGCATCTTGCTCCCATCCGGCAATGTCAGAACTGGGGATGTTGTTAGAGCCCTTTTCAAACATTGGAAAGCAATATCGCAATCCAAATCCCAAGCGAAATTTAGGTTGTTCTTCGTTAATCTGTCAGTGGGGCTGAGATTTTTGCAAAGTCTTTAATGAGCTTTCGGTAAAAGCCCGCTAGCCCGAGGAAACTTCGGACTTCGGTTCATTCCATGGAACCTTCCAATCTTGCACTGCAACTACTTTTGCGGGATCCACAGCTAACCCTTCTTTGGACACCACATGTCCAAGAAACCTCACTTCTTCTCTCCAGAAATGGCATTTGGAGAATTTGGCTTTCAGCTGATGTGCACGAAGAGTATCCACGACTTCCCTTAAATGCAAAGCATGCTCTTCTTCATTCTTCGAGAAAATAAAAATGTCGTCTACGAAGACCACCACAAACTTATCAAGGAATTCTCTAAACACCCTGCTCATCAAGTCAACGAAGTAAGCGGGTGCGTTTGTCAAGCCGAAAGGCATGACAAGCCATTCGAAGAAACCATCCGCGGTTCTGAACGTGGTCTTATCAATGCTGTCTTCAGCCACTCTTAGCTGATGGAACCCGGTAGCCAAATCTAGTTGGGAGAAAACATACGCACCTACGAGCTGATCAAACAAGTCATCTATTCTTGGAAGTAGGTGCCTATTCTTCTTGGTCAGCTTGTTTAGCTCCCTATAATCAACGCATAAGCAAAGTGAACCATCTGCTTTGGTTGCGAATACTACTGGAGCACCCCATTCAGAAATACTCCGCCTTATAAACCCCTTTTCGAGCAACTCTTTGACTTGCTTACTGAGCTCTTTTCTCTCCCTTGGAGCCATGTGTCTAACGGGTAGAGCTACGGGTTTTCCATTATCAACAAGGTATATGCAGAAGTCTATCTCCCACTTCGGAGGTAAGCCCTTCATCTCTTCAAATACATCTGAATATTCACGGACTAGTCTAACAGACTGCAAGTTTTCAATAGATGCATCAAGAGATTCTAGGTAGCTAAGCATAACAGAATGTATGGGATTACAAGAGATTTCGAGAATGTTGCCGAGGCGAGTCATAAGTCTAACCACTCTCTTTTCAGAATCGAGGATGGCACCGTTACCGGATAACCAATCCATGCCTAGAATCAACCCATAGCCCGTGAAGCCAAGAACGAGGGCGTTGCATTCAAACTCAACGCTCAAGATAGATACTCTCAAATCCCGACAAAACATTAAAAGATGAGCCGAACCACTAATAGGATTTGAGAGTACCATGGGATCCGTAACTAGACTAGTATTTAGGTGCAGTGTTTCAACTAACGAAGCAAACACAAACGAGTGTGAAGCGCCAGAATCAAACAAAGTACGAATAGGATGATCAAACGGAAAAACCAAACTTTCAACCGAAATGTTTCTACCTCTCTCCTGTCCTGGTGCCATGAGAGCATGAACCTGCCCTCTTGCCTGCCCTGGTGCCTAAGAGCCTGACCTGCCCTCCAGAAGTAGACCCTGCCCTCTGTCCTTGCCCTTGTCTTCTCGATCAGTCTTTGATCAGATGTCCTACCTCACCACAGTTGAAGCAGCCGGTCTTCTTCTTCTTCCTACAGTCCTTGCTCAGTTGGCCTGGTGTTCCACAATTAAAGCATCTTTTCTTTCCTTTGCTATTGTTTTCCTTACCACCTTGCTTAGGTTGCTGCAGTGACTTCTTTTGATCCCCTTTCTTTTTTGGTGCCTTATTAGCATTAGCGCCTTTCACCTCTTCATGCGTAAGCGCCATGTCAACCAGTTTCTCAAAGGTAGCCCCCATAGGAATGTGGGTCATAGCTAACCCATGTAGCGGCTCATTCAAACCTTTAACGAATCTCAGGGCCTTATTTTCAGGTATGTTCACCAAGTCTAAGCCAAAACTCGCCAACTGATTGAACTTGTTGACGTACTCCGTTACTGATAAATTCCCCTGCTTCAATGCTGAGAACCTTTTCATGTATAAATTCTCTTCTACTCGTGAGAGAAATTTCATCTCGAACCTATGTCTGAAATCCATCCATGTCTCCACTGGACGCTCTCCATTCATGACCTCCCACCAAAACGAGGCTTCGTCCTTCATTAACCAAGCAGCCAATTGGACCTTCCTTCCATCTTCTATCCCGAAGATACCAAACAAATCTTCCACCTGCTTAAGCCAATTTCGAGCTTCGACAAACGTCTTTGATCCGTGAAAAGGTTTTCTGCCCATTGCTGGAAAGTCGTTGCGTATCTTTGAAAAAGTACCAACACGGGAGGGGGAGGAGGAGGAGCGACTGCAGTTGGGGGTGGAGGGATGTCTGTTGGGCCTGTGACGGTGGCCCTAGGCTCCAGATACCTTCTGAACCAGGTTGGTATCAGTATTCCCTCGGGTATCTCGGGTAACCCAGACATGCTGAAAAGGAAATGAAGAGATTCAAAATGGAGAATTCAAAAGAAAGATATATGGCTCTTGGGGTTATGTTTTTAAAACAAACTTTTCTCTTGAAAATACTCTCCTAAAAACATACTTTTGAAAGTATTTCTTTATAAAATGCTTTTGAAAAACAGTTTTTCAAAATCTCTTATCTGTTCTGTTAACCTTCAGCTCTGATGCCACGTGTAACACCCCACGTCCATTAATGTCACTCTCAAAGGGAATGCATTAACTTCCATCGAGTATTATTGGTGTATAGAACAGAATATAACAAGACAGATACATATATTGGTACTTGAAGAATTTTAAAACAACTTTTATTACAGCGGAGAAATAGTTTGATTACAACAACATTATAAACCAACAGTAAAACAAAGTACACTTGGTAACCATCTTGACAAATTGTTTTTTGAGTACATAAAGTAAAAGGCATAACCCCAACATAAGTAGCCATAAAAGAGATGAGCTGAACTTTACTTTCAGCAATCCAAGAACTTCCAAAAGAGAGAGAAAGATCCAAATCAAGCTCCACTAGCACTAGTCCCACCCTGAGAACCTGAGGGGGGAGGAAGAAAAGAGGCGAAAACAAAGGGGGTCAGACCTAAAGGCTGGCGAGTACCATAACTTTAACAATATAATTATTAAAGTAATTAGGATAAGGCATAAACTGGTAAAACAAGGAATGACTGTGAAATAAGTGGGCAAGACAAAACAAACAAGAGGAATATTCTAGCGTTAATCTCGCTCCTAATTACTATAGGATAATTACTATACTGCACCATTACTAGTCACCCTAAAAGTTGATCCCGCCTACTGAACATTATAATCATAATGGTAGTTTCGTGTACCCCTAGCTGTCTTCATAGGTGTTGCCTGCGCCTATCTCCACTAGTTGTACCCACTACCCCCATGCGATCGGCTCCCTAACTCATAGATACCTGTGTTGGTCCCACAGTGGGGTGTGTCACTCCCCAAAGTGGCAACCCGATACCACTAAAAATGCACGGCTTATATCTACACGATGCAATAACGTCTTATCTACCAGCCCGGGCCCACGCACGCACATGACCCCGTTGGACTTGCGTTGCCACCGTTAACCCGTTTTGACCTCTAACAATCAAATCCAGTAAGCGTGTCCCGTCCTCGATCTAACTCGAGCTCACAAAGATACTTAATGGGTTATTGGTTTGAAATGGGTCCCTCATGCTTGACATAAGCTTTCCACCTATGCTTGGTCCCCACTAGAATTTTCCACTTAACCCCATGTCCCACCACATGTTTATTTTGATTAAGTGTTACTTAATTCATTATAACCGTAACCTTGTAAGACTTCCCAATTTAGACTCCCGTTTGTGGTGGCTGGATTTACCGAGCAGGTTCGGGCAGTCTTATATCGTAGACGTGTCTAACCTCGTGTCTTTACAATTGTTACTCATTTAATTTATGTCTTCGACCTCTCACATTAGACTACCGTTTGTGGTTGCTGGATTTGTCGGGCGGGTCCGGGCAGTCTTACACCACAAACGAGTCTAACCTCGTGTCTTAGGCGTTTATTATTAGAAATTATTTCACCCCAATATGAATCAATTATCCCTATTCAAATTTTCAATAATTTCCAAATTAATTATGTCCATAATTTTCACCTAAATTATGTCCATACTTTTTAGGTATAAAAATTATACCAATTAATGTCTCAATTTAATTATATGCTTTTAAAGCCATTTTATGCCAATTCACAATTTACATAATTAATATTTTCCCATTGTCCCCACGCTATTTGTATGTTCAAATATGAAATATGTTAGACTCGCAAACAGTCTAACTTATAAAAAAGAAACATCACAACTTGCATAACACATAAAAATAGACCTAACTTGCAAATAGGAATTATAACATAAATTTGCATAGCCAATAATTTGCATAGACAATGGTCATATAGAATCATATATTTGCATAAACTACCATTGATCTAAATATCGATCAAAACATGAAATTATGAACTTGCATATATGAATTATGGGTTCCATCTAAACTTGCATATGTGAATATAATTTTCACCTAAAATGTGAATATAGTTTTCACCTAAACTTGCATATGGATTCCTACAACTTGCATATGAATTTAACACATGTTTTTGCATATAAACTAGCATATGTATATACTTGATTCACATATAAACTTGTGTACAATTCACATATAGACTTGCATAAGATTCATATTCAAACTAGCATACGATTTAACATCCCAAACTTGAATAAAATTCAAATACGAATTAGCATATGATTTAACATCCCAAACTTGCATAAGATTCACATAGGAATTAACATATGTAAAAACGGACTTGCATATGATTCATATTCAAACTAGCATATGATTGAACATCCTAAACTTGCATAAGGTTTCACATATGAACTTCCATATGATTTACATCCCAAACTTGCATAAAATGAATCAAGTTAAACATGTATAATTGGACATATGAAATAAATCTACCAATATAAGTAACAAAGTTAAACAACATCAGGTGATTCAACAGACATGTTCTCATAATCCAATTATAACTCATCATAATTAATTTATCAATTATATTGTGAAAGAAATAGTACTCACAAAGATAGGTTAGAGAAGAGAATGATTTGTTTGTCTTTTGAATTAGAATTCTGACTTGCTAATCCCTAAGCTTTAGGAAGGAGAACTATCTTAGCAGCAACATGGTGGCCAAGAGACAAATTTTGTTTAGGTTTAGGGTTTGAGTCTGGGCACTCTTTTATAAAAGTTTGAATCAACCTATGTCGTTAGATTATCATTGGAGCAATCCCAACCATCCGGACTAGATAGAGTTATCTAGGACAGCCACATCAGCCCTAATGACTCAGCAGAGAGTCAGAAATCGTCACATTTCGGATCTGCCCGAGGGGGGTAGGTCGAACCCCAGGTCGACCCCTAGGTCTACACCTTGGTCGACCTGTATAGGGTAGGTCGACCCCCTAGTCAACTTGGCCTTGGTTGGGAGAATTCCCGCCCAGCCCGCTCCCCTGTTTGAATTTTGAATTTTGAATTTTTATTCTGAACTGCTTAAATTTATATAAAATTGCTAAAACATCCGAGCGCCATAACTTCCTCATACGAAGTCCGACTTACGAAAACTTAGACTCTATTCCAAGCAGAATTTCAAGACGAATGCAATGGTGTAACCCATTTCCCTTAATTCTCACTTTAATAATTAAGTATTCTTAGGATTGTTAATTTTTCACAGAAAATTCAGGGTGTTACAGATCTTATGCAAGGATTATTTTATGTAGAAAATTTAGCCAATGGCCTTGTCCTATGTTAGGACTTCTAGAAGCTTACTTTTTTCTCCATACTATCATTAAATGCTCTACATACCTACATCTTTTCAAGTAATATAAAATGGTTTCTTAGCTACTAAGGTTTTTGAGATATTTTAGCTAAACATATATATATATATGTAATAACCCGGAAAATGTGAACCAGTTTAAAATTTTTTAAATTAGGTTATTACCAAGAAATTTGAATGGTTGAAATAGCATATTTCAATAAAATATAGAATTTGGTATGGTATGGCAGTTTGAAATTTTGAATACAAACTTTGTCTGACTGTACCGGGTGGAAAATATAACGGATTTTAGCAAAACTGAAAATATTTAAATCTGTTTATCAATACCTTTCTAACGAATCTGAAAAATCGAAATTTCATAACGGAAATCAAAAGTTATGGCCAAATGAATTTTCAGAAAGGTCGCTATATAGTATATAAAGCCCTTGAAAATTGAGATTTTGCATACGACCTCGGAATTCGACGAAACCACTTTTGTTGGGTCCGGGATGTCAAATTATTGCTAAGTTTCAAATTTCATAATTTTTGAAGCTAGTATGTGAGCGGGGCAAAAGATAACGTGTTTGGTCAAATTCTGTTAAAATGGGTCGACCTAAAAATGGCCGTTTTTCAAACGAGTTCAGAATTCGACGAAACTGGTTTTCTTAGGACCGTATCGTCAAAACAAAGCTAGAATTATTTTTATGGAATTTTTCGATTCAGTTTGTGGCCCTGGCAAATTGAAATGTACGTTTAAATTAAATATCGAATGTTATATATTTTAATTTGAAAAATAACTGACTGTAACAGTCGAAATGGCCAACGAAACATATCCCATTGTGTCCGGAATGAGGGTATTTAGCTAGGGGCGACAGTCGTTAGGTTTAAAAAGGAGTCCGTTTGCAAAAACACTATTTAAAAATTTCTATAAAGCATGGACCAATAGGAATTTTTCTTTAAAAAATAAATAAATAAAACCACGAAACCCTAGCCGCCAGAGACGATTGGACGACGCACAGTGCTCAAAACTTCACGTCGATATTGCCGCCGCCTCAGGCCATTTCACCGCCGCCGCCAGTTGAGACTTCTGACCGCCTTCGCCTCCTCTCCACATCCGACCAACCCACGACTCCTCCCATCGACTATCGGCGTCGGAAATCGAAGAGGAAGGCGCGACCTTCTGAGCGCCGCCGCGACGAGCACAGGCCACCGAACCACTCGCCACCACCGCCGATCTGGAGGTGCTTCGTAGCTCTTTGACGCAGCGTAGCCTGATCGAAGCATAGAGGTACGGATCGACTGAAAATTTGAGACCTAGTTTCGAAGTTTTTAAAAACTTTACTGATGTAAATTCTGTAATGAAAATAACACTTTTAAGTGTTGCAAAACTTTGAAAAATAATATCTTTTTCGTTCTTTAATGAAATTCGATGAAACAGGAGACACCGTGACCGCAAGGAGGCTCTCTACATTCTAGAAGAAGCCGCGGATTTTTCTGACCTTCCTACGATTTTTAGCACCGCAATAACCAATGTGAGGAATCTAAACTATTTGTGTGAATGAAATCGTGTTGTATAAATTATATAAGCGAAGTGTAAATTATATACGCATTGTATACCTCATGTACATGTGTTGTATAAGTTATATTAGCGATGTATAAATTATACAAGCGTTGTTTGAAACATATATGCTTTGAATTGTGATGAAATGCAAGTGAATTATTATATTATATATATATATATACTCCCCTCGTCCACAGACCATGGACGATATTTATTGCTTGTGATTGACGTGATATTATATGGTTTGACGAATGGTTGGAAATAATTGTTTATGGTTGATATTATGGTTGAAAAATACCTTTGTGGTTGAAAAATACCCTCTTGTGGTTGAAACAAAATAGAATAGGATTGTGGAATTGAAAATAAAACATGCCGCCTGCGTGCGAACTAGATGCATGATCCCCATTGTCAAAAACCGCGAGGTTTTAAGGTAGAGCAAGGAGCCGTACTAGGGACGGTCCCGGTTTTAACTACCCTGCCGTTATGCTGCCGAAATTTTCTGAAATATTTATGTGTTAGAATAATTTTCATTCGTTGAAATAAATTACATAAACTATATAGAATATTCATGTGTTGAGTTGCAATTCATTCGTTGAGTTGAAATTCATGTGTTGAATATTATTTGAATTTAAACAAATGGCTTTAGCGATAAAAAATACATTTTTATATATACATAAACTATATCGAATATTCATGTGTTGAGTTGCAATTCATTCGTTGAGTTGAAATTCATGTGTTGAATATTATTTGAATTTAAACAAATGGCTTTAGCGATAAAAATCACATTTTTATATATATACAAACTATATCGAATATTCATGTGTTGAGTTGCAATTCATTCGTTGAGTTGAAATTCATGTGTTGAATATTATTTGAATTTAAACAAATGGCTTTAGCGATAAAAATCACATTTTTATATATATACAAACTATATCGAATATTCATGTGTTGAGTTGCAATTCATTCGTTGAGTTGAAATTCATGTGTTGAATATTATTTGAATTTAAACAAATGGCTTTAGCGATAAAAATCACATTTTTATATATATACAAACTATATCTAATATTCATGTGTTGAGTTGCAATTCATTCGTTGAGTTGAAATTCATGTGTTGAATGTTATCATCTTTAAAAAATAAAATGAATCGACAATGAAAACTATATTTTTATAGTGAATATGAAGTGATAAAAATACACACGTGTCGAATAAATATTTTTTATGATAAAAATATTCCTTTTATTATGTATAGGCTTAGTTAAAAATACACATGTGTTGAAATAAATAATAGTTTGCTAGAAATATTATTATTAGCTTTGTTCTGCATATATATACATGTGTTGAACAGGAAAAATGGATTAGCTGTAGAGTAAAGAAATTATTTGCGTGCCCGACAAATAGGTAAACCTTGATGAGTTGGCTGCACAATTTTATTTATATATCAACTCCTGTGAATGCCATTGGATGCGGAGTGCTGGTTTTTCTGTGTGAAATAATAAATAACGCCATAGGATAGTAACAATTAATTTTGAACTACACTACATGGCATACTTCTTGACGATAGGCATACTTCATCATATTCCACATATGCAATTGGAGCTTGTGTGACGAGGTGGAAGATTTACCATACAAGCAAGAGGCTTGTATGGCGATGACTATGTACTACAGGTTGAACTGCGGACTGATATGGACTATATAAATTATAACGATAAATTGCCAGATTAATAAAAACCCCACACGGGTTTGGAGTTGACAATAATCACGTCGCTCTAGTTATTAGATACGGCACATGGACTATTTATTTCCACACGGAAACGGGGTGACGGGAATTTATTCTCTGGAGTGATTATCAGTACATGCTCCCCCGTAAACACCAAAATATATCACTATAAATATGTGAATGCTTTTTAGGATTTATTGGGTACCTAATACGGCCCAATAAATTTCCAAACCCCTCCCCGTACAAAGGAGGTTATGGCGAAATTTTTCGAAATATTAAGGCGTTAGTGAAATATTTGAAGTGAAAACGAAGTTGAAATTATAAAATGAACTATAGTTGAAATTATAGAATGAACTATATTTATATATATAAATATAATTATAATTAAAAGGAATAGAGGCCGTGTAGTTCGTGTTTCGGAATCGTAATTTGAAACGGTTAGTACGAGAAATCCGACCATCGGATTTTCCCGAAACTGCAACCGCTGGGTTCGCCTTGGAAATATCTTTCCAATGGCACCAACCTTGTAAAAATCCAACGGTTGTATTGTCCGGAATGTTTAATTCAAATCTGAAGAAAAACAGCGCTAGTGTCGTTTATATTTATATATAAATATAAATATAATTAAATTGAATCGAATAACGACGCTGCAGTTCGAATTTTGAAACCGTAACTTCAAACGACTAGTGTGGAAGATCCGACCGTCGGATTCTCACGGAACCGAAACCGTTGGGTTCGCTTTGGGAATATCTTCCCACTGATATAGACTTTGTAGGAATCCAACGGTTAGATTTTCCGATATGTGTAAAACAAATTAGGAGAAAAACAGCGACAGCGCCACAGCACGACCTGAAACGTCGTTTAATTAAATATGGCCATTTTTAAATAAATAAAATTGGCGAACAATCGTTATAAAATATTATAAGCAGCATTGATTAAAAATAAGCCAATTGGGCTTGAATTGCTTGATATTTATTGGTTGTATGTGTTTGACGCAAAAATAACACTAAATAACTGAAAGATGGATGTCGAAAAATATAACCATATAAAGAATCGATTTAAATTCTAATGACGGGGATTATTTGAAAAGGCCGAGCTAACCCTCATTTCAAATAATTTATCGAGCGATTCGAATTGGAAAATGCAAAGACGATTCAAGACCGACGATCTTCGTATCGGTTGGATGGGCGCTATTGAGGTTCCTGACCGGAGTAGCTACCGGAAAGGGACGGAAGTAGTAGCCGTCTGAACGTATGTGTTGATTGGACGGATATACGAGGAATTGACGCCTCCGGTTTCGTTCAGACCCGGGACGGACTTGTAAATGGACTGTGTGTCTGACATTGGATTTTGTTCTATACTGATTGATCTCTGTTAAATATATATCTGTTTGGCGGCGGAGAATTTATTCTTTTGCTTAACGCCCTTCTCTGAGACGTACGAGCTCAGAGGTTATATATCGATGGAAATCAATCGTATGGAGTGGACTGCTTATGTGGCATGCCAAGATGCTGTGATCAAGGCTTCTGTTGCAAAGCAAAGTCTTGAGGATGATGATCAAAGCAAGGTCTACGTGGCCTAGCTTTGTGTATTTCGTAGATTCGCGAGCCTCACACCCCGGTATGAGTTGAAAACGGGATACGGACCGCTGGGAGAGCACGACGTTTCTTTCTAGCTATGGTGGTGTCAGTGACTTACCAGCCCTGACATATATATCTACTTTTCACCTTTGTGGTTGTTGGAATGCGAGGCGCCTCGATTATAGGTCTGTAAGGACCGGGAAACGTGTGTTCAGGAATAACCAATCCTCTAACGTAAGTGAGGACCGGCCCAGCCGCATCCAGGGGTTGCCCAGAGTGTGTAGTCCCGAGGCATTTGCTAGAGTGTCTCGAAGCGGAGAGGAGCTTGCCCCTTGCCTCGACTCGTGACGGAAATCCAATTTCCAATACGAAATAACAGACTTGATTGTAGAACTAGTATGGCGACATAGTGGTATGGGGCACTTATGCGTCTATGATTGATATTTATGATGCTATTCATTTTTGAAACATATATGCACTAGTAATAATATCAAATGATTTCGTTTTATACGTATCAAGCATATTTGGCCCTTATAAGGTAAAACTCTATCCTCCGGCTTGCGTTGCATTGTATGATGGGACCTGAGTCTTATAATGGCTTCATTCTTTCTAAAAGCATTGCGTTGTTTTAAAAGAATTTACTTTGTTTTAAATGCACTAGCAATCACTGGAGTAAACCCGTTCCGCGAAAGTGGCGTGGTCCTATGATTTGCTATTTACTTTTGTTTAATTGTTAAAAGATTCCTCATACCAGTCCCCATGACTGACTCGTTGTTTGTTTCACTTTGCAAACGCGGGTGCCCTTATTTTCACACGGGCAGCCTAGTACACAGGTGACAGGTTGTTTTTGGCTCTGCACTGCTGCATAGAGTGCATTTTTGGCTCATGGCGAGGCTGACTACACAGAGATGACTTTGGCATTTTCCGCCATTACTATACTTATATTATGATTCCGCCACGGGCGATGCAGACTGATTTACTTTCCGTATTTCTTATTGTATGTATATGTACCGCCTTCGGCGATGTAGACTGATACCCTTATTATGTCTCACTGCATGTATGTATTCCGCCTCTGGCGATGATGACTGATCACTTTCCTTTCATTTACTAAGTTATATCCCACGTTATGCTATTCTGATATTCCTACATGTTGTGATTCCGTTGTCATATACATGTAAAATTGTTTTATTTATTGTTTCTGCTATTATCTGTACTCTGCTATGATGATTAATGTGTTATTTCCTAATGATTATCCTTAATACCGCCCCTCGGATTTTGGGATCGTCATAATATATATGTAAGTAGATTTTAGGTGATGTTCTTCCTACAAAAGTGACACTATTTAACTCAAATCATATTATGAATTTTATCTCCATATGCTTTGAATTGTGTCTTGTCTTCCTATACTTGCATTGATATTTTCCTACTTGGTCAACATGATATGTGTGCTAGTATTTTATGTGTTCATATATATGGCCGAATTCTTTCTTTGTCATGCACACTTATTTGTCTTTTTTATTAAAATACCCCTTTGTATTAATAAAATGACCAATATGCCATTTTATATGTATTCTATTAGTTATCTATATATATATATATATATATATATATATGTATGTATTTAAGTCTACACCCATATGCATATATATATATACTTCTAATGTGTTTTCAAATGATGGTTTTAATGTTACACATTTGTGCTTTGATTATAACATAAATATGTACATTGTTTATTTATTCATACATATGTTTACATATGTTTTAAGCTTGTTAAATGGTTTATCTCATTTTAATCTTCTTATTAAAATGATTATCAAAAGTTAGAAAAAGTCGGGACATTACAGTTCACGACAAACCCAAAATCCCATTTGATATTAAATGCAAGGCTCTAAATAGAAAATATATCGGCTTATATTCAATATCAAATCTTGAAATCAACAAATATCGTATTGGAACAACGATATATATATCTTCCAAATTCTTCCACAATGTCTGTATAATCACGGAATTCAATATCAAAATATTCTGAAGACAGTTTTGATTCAATTCCATTCCAATTCAAATATTGGAAATTCTGGTTATTTTAAAACCACTTTCAAATCCAATTTATTTATTTAAAAATATTGGATTATAATTCTAGTTCATAACTAGTTCATTTCGATAAAAAATATATTTTTACCCTTTCAAATATGGAATTTTTCATCCCAATTCTTTCCAAATCATTTATTATGATTTTACACAAATTATTGATATTTTTTATAATTTTATCAAGGCCCGTACAGTTGATTTCCATAAAAGGCCATAGAACTGCACTTACAACGACCTTTTCCAAATTAGATTTGGGCCTAATTCCAAATCCAACCATTAGATTTCAAATCTCTCATATTTTTTTGGAAAGCTCTTTTCGATACGAACCCAATGGTTCTGGTTTTAGGAGAATCCGACGGTCGGATCTCCTATAATGTCCATTCGAAGTCAATGGTCGAAATTCGCGCACTACTGCGGCGCGGCGCGTTCTATTCAGGTCATTAAATATATATATATATATATATATATTATATTTCATCGATTTCCATTTAAAACGAATTTTATAAATCGTTTTAAATTTGTTTTCAAAACAATTCCTACTTCATTTTAAATTCTAAATCAAAATTGAATATTCCTTATTGTTAATATATAAATGATAATATTTTCAAAATATTATATTTTGAAATCATTTCCTTTTCGATATTCATTTTAAAAATGGATAAAATCGATATAAATATCGTTCTCGTCGAAATGGCGCTTAACAAATCAACACAGCTTCGTATATTTAAATATTTTCATGTCCATCCCAAATCGGACATAAAAATCATATTTTGATTCTTTTACTGAATATTATTTCAAAATATTCATGATTTTAAAATATTCGTTATTTTAAAATATTCATTCTTTCTGAACTGGAATCAGACACAGTCGATTACCATATAATGTTATTTATATGGATTTCATACAACACATGTATATAACAACAATGATCAACAATCAACCATCATCCAGAGTGCACTACACAACTGCATAAGCATTAAATATAAATATCTAATGCATACAACAGCCTAACAACCCATCGATTGACATACAACTAAATATTGGGATTAGTATATGTCCTATATCATCCCAATACCCGTGTGGGGTTTTCAGACAATAAACACTGATTATTATTTGTGCAGTTGGGCGATGTGTAAAATATATCATCCCAATCCATATCAGTCAAATGGGTGTACATAAACAAATCATCTAATTTGTAAATGAATATTTATTTCAACACATATATACAATAAAAATGATATTTTTATTATTCAAATCTTTTATTCGTCACATGAATATTTTATACAGCTTATATATACAATAAAAATGATATTTTTATTGTTCATCACCTTACAATCAACAATCACAATACAGTCCATTTCCATAACATAATACAATCAAACAAGTCGTCCATGGTCTGTGGACGACGGGGAGCAATTCATATATGTAGTTATAAAATAAATAACTGTACAAGAAATTATAGTGAGAAGTTCTCACCTTGGGGATCCACTACGCCATTCTTTGTTTCTGAACGGTTTGGATTTGTTTCTCGTTCGTTCTATCATAATCTGTTACACGCGGTATATGTTAAAAATCACATTTTTAATCGACGATCTTAGTAAAAAAAATCAAATTTTTATTTCAAAGTTATATGGATAAAATCATATTTTTAACTTGCTATTCATATGATAAAAATTATATTTTTATCCTATATTATGATATATAAAAATCATATTTTTTTCAAATCAAAGAATTCATATTTTTCTAAACAAAGAAATCATATTTTTATATTTTTAAAACTCATCTTTATATTTTTAAAACTCATCTTTATATTTTTTAAAAACCATTATTCTATATAAAAATCATATATTCATAATTCATTATTCTTTTATAAAACAATACTATTTTATACAGAAAACACATTAAAAAATGCTAGAAATAATTTAAAATCTATTCCAATCTGTACTGCAATGTAGTGTTCGATTTTACGGTTCTAATGGTCCCAACCTTGTCAAATTCTGCTTCCATTTGAGTGGGATACCAGTGTTTATACATTAAACATTTCTAATACATCATTAATAATTAATTAATTTTAATCATCACCCCAATTACATAGCTAATCCTTCTTTCTCCTCTGTAAATCGCGTATCCTTTGCTCGCCACCAACCCTTGAAAATCGCGCCCACCACAAAGAGCCAGACCATGATCCATCTACTGTACGTCATCGGCCAACAAGGGAGCTTCCACCGCCAGGGGTACGGTCGAGCTCGATGGCGCATTGATGTCAGAAAATGCCATCGATTGGCACGGCTTTGCAGCTCGATTTCTCCAAATACACGAAACAGAATTCGATCTATGCCGTTGAAGTTGGAGACCCTGCCATGGTCTTCGATTTCCATTTGGATTCTTTGAAAACGGTTGAAGGGATTCGGAGTTAGGAGGG
The DNA here is from genome assembly GCA_030737875.1 of Allium sativum. Classification (NCBI taxonomy): domain Eukaryota; kingdom Viridiplantae; phylum Streptophyta; class Magnoliopsida; order Asparagales; family Amaryllidaceae; genus Allium; species Allium sativum. The sequence continues at coordinate 485,051,137 of CM060915.1, forward strand.
AGGGAAGTTTGGAGCAATATCGGCTGTTCGTTTTGGGAATGCGGCGGCTAGGTTTCTGAGTGAGGGAGAGGGTCTAAAACATTTGTATATTTAATTAATTAATAATTATTTAATTTGCAAATTATCCGACATGATTCTGGACTCCAAATTAAACCCACCACCTATTGTCCCTAACCAAATACCGCCATTCCGAACACAATGGAATATGTTTGGTAACCCAATTCGGATGTTGCGATCAGTTTTCGCTAGATTTAAAATATAAATTATTATATTTTAAATTCAAACGTAATTTTAATTTAAAAGGGCCGCATACGGATCTAAAAATTTTAGAAAAATAAATCTGGCTATGTCTTGACGATACGGTCCTAAAAAACTAATTTCGTCAAATTTGGTGACCATTTGAAAAATGGTCATTTTCTGGTCAATCCAAATTGACTTAAACTGTCAAAACACGTTTTCTTTTGCCACACTCATATATTAATCCCAAAAATTATGAATTTTGGAGTCTAACAATAATTTCACCTTCCAGATCCAACAAAAGTGGTTTCGTTGAAAACGGAGGTCGTTTGCAAAATCGCTATTTTTAAGGGCTATATTTCCATAGCGTCTATTCTGAATTTTCAACTGGACATAACTTTTTATTCCCGCTATGAAATTTGGATTTTTCAGATTCGTTAGAAAGATATTTTCAAACAGATTCAAATATTTTTTTGTTTCACTAAAATCCGGGTTTTTTTTAATCCTGTACAATCAATTGAAATTTGAAATCGAATTTTCAAACTACCGCGCCATTTTCAATTCCTTTTATAATTAAAATAAATATTTGTATTCTAAATTCGATTCAAATAAATATATACATTCTAATTCTATTCAAAATAAATTTCTAGTCATTATTATTTAAAATAAATCATTTTAAATATTCAAAATTCATTAAAATTACCAAAGTAAATTTTTAAATTGGTTCCGATTTTTCGGGTTGTTACACAATCAGAGAATGATTCCTAGATACCAGAAGTCGTGATTTGGGGTTTATTGCAAAAACGTTAATTTGTTATTGGGTCGACCATAAAAGAAAAGGAGACAAAGCGGATAATTCTTTGAAGTGTTAAAGCATAAAAAAGGGGTCGTCTCATTTTATTTAACCTTGATTCTAAAAAAGGGTTTTGTCTTTTTCATTTTTGATTTAAGTTGTTCTTTCTTCTTGTAAACCGATCTATTATTTCCTAGTTTTTTAAACTAGGGGGTCTAGCTATAGGATTTATAGTTAGGGAAAATCTGATCTCGGGGTTTGAGATCAGTACAAGGTTTTGAGTGTAGAATTAGAACAATAGCGAGGGGTCATGAGTGTACAGGTGTTGTATGTGGGATATTGTTTTAATACTTAGTAAGAAACCTTGGGGAATGCGACGGTAGGCAGGGGTTTGCCGTAGTTGGGTAAATTATGTGTCATTTATTTTCTACATTTATTTATTCTATAATGATCTGTGCTGTGATAATTTTTATATTCCGAAAAACTACAATAAACCCTATCCACCCCCCTCTAAGGTTAATTTAGATCCTATATACACCCTATGAGTCAACCTTCAGGTCGACCCTAAGAAAGGCGGGGTCGACCTGGGTGACGTGAATTTCACGACTGGCACGTTTCTTCTTTGATTCAAAGTTTGTCAACAATTATCTATATGCTACAAAGGTCAAAAGGACTAGATATATGATGTGCAACTATTTCAGTAACATTACTAACAATTAGAAAAGATTAGACATGATTTCAGCAAAAAATGAGAGAAATATAAGGTCAAAAAGTTGCATGTACAGCCAGATCCTACTATAGAAACAAAACTTACTTTACATGTTTGTAGTAACGATCTGAAACACATAAACATACATGAACTTATAGATTTAACATCTATCACACTACATGAAATAAAAGTGAGTTTAACTCACTGATTTGGTTTAAAGTAGCGATTCAGTAACAATTTGGAGCAAAAGACTAGAGATTTCGGCCCTATAGGAGCTTTACACTCATGTATATTCAATTACAGACACCTGCAACAACATACCAGTGAATAAAAATTCCACAAATGTAAGAAAAATTGAGGTAGATTAATGGTTTGTCCTGATTACATATAGGAATTTAGTTTGTAGCCAGTTATTTTCAATTTTAGTTTGAGTTCGTAGTTTTGATTTGAATTTTTTGAGAGGAAACTGAAAATTTTGCTTTTTACTGCAAAATAAAAGAAGAAGAAATTTTCTAGAAAAGGTACGTACTACTGGTTTTAGTTTTCTCCCTTTCCTTAATTATCTTAGATTTAGGCCTTGTTAATGGTCTATTTAACCTTAATGTAATTAGTTAAAGCATTATTACACTAATTAACAACTAATAGCACTATGTTACACATTTTTAGAACTATGTTACATTGTTTCAACCTTATAAAATTTGTACAAACTTGTTTTAAATAGTTCTTTTGGTGTTCTCATTTTATTATTTACAGATATGCTCAATTTCATAATGTTCAAAGTCATTAAGTAATTCATGAACTTTATTAAAATAATGAGCTAGTCATTCTTATTTGGTTGGAAAATCTACTCGAACCTGACATATGATGAGATTGGAAAAGATTTGAATAACTTTTAATTTTTAACTATTTGGAGTGTTTAAGCTTCGCAATCAATGTTTTGTATTCAGCTTCATTAATAGCAACCGAAAATTGAATCTTAGTGCGTAGTAGATAAAGTGTTCTCATGAGTTACTAAACCAACTATGATGCCGAAGCATTAATTATTTGAGGCTCCATGCACGTACAACTTCTATTGAAAGGTTGGTCATCCATTGCTCTTTGAAGCGTCATCTTGTGTAATGAGTTTAGCAATGAAGTCCATTAATGGTTATTCTTGGATTCCCCTTCGAGGGAGATAGGTTATATTAAATTTTCTTAGATCGATATTCCATTTCAATATTCTTACCAATACCGTAAGCCATTGCAAGTACTAGCATAACATTTGGTTTGTATATACCTAGATAGGATAAGCCTAAAAAATAGGGGTGGAGTTTACTGGAAGATATTAATAGGCAATAGGAAAACTTCTCTAGCCTTGGAAAGTTTCTCTTTGCACTTGTTAATCTCCTACTAGCATAGAAATAGGCCAGTTGAAGGCATGTATTGAAATAGCTAAGTAGATGAATATGTATTCGTGATCCACGGGCTTTGATCGAATTAGAGGTCTCTCCAAGTAATTCACCAAATCCTGGAACACGTCGATGATATTTTCATCCATGCAAAATTCCTCTTCTCCCTTTTAATGAGACCAAAGAAGTGGATATATTTTTCTATAGCTCGAGAGATGATTTCCTATCAAGACTTTGAATGTCTTTAATTACCTTTGGAACTTTGATACTTCAGATAGCGGCAATCTTCTTAGGGTTGACTTTAATCTCTTGAGAGTTAACAACAAAACCTAAAAGCTCTCTCAACATAAAGCCAAAAGATAAATTAATGGACTGGGTTATATTCCATACTTGCAAAGAACACACAACATCTTCGCCAGATCGTCGAGGTGGTTATTTGGTTATTTTGACTTAATGAGAATATTATCTATGTATACCTTCTTGGATCTCCTTGTTAGGGATTGCAGAATGGATCGTTAAGGAAAAACAAGCACTATAGGGGGGTGAATAGTGTTTTTGAGAAATTAAACAGAATCTAAAACTTATATAACTACTATATGAATCAAACACCACAGAAACAATCACAGACACAGAATCAAGCAAAAACACAGAAATAAACAGAAATATAATGCAAAAAAAAGAACACACCGGATTTTATACTGGTTTGGAATTGCTCGTACGTCCAATACCACACAACGTTGGATTGCGCAGAGTTTTATTACTATATCAACATTCAATTACAATTCTCCTTGATTTCACGGCTACAAGGCATACCACCAATTCCACACACACTTGATCAAGTATATCCGCCTTGATTTCACGGCTATAAGGTACCACCGATTCCACATACACTTGATCAAGTATATCCTCCTTGATTTCACGGCTACAAGGGATACCACCGACTACTCTTTCTTGATGTTACGGCTTCAAGGGATACCACCAATTACAAACACTACCCAAAAAATTACAACAAGCCCTATATGTCTTCAATAGCACTTTGATTCAGAGAGTAATGAATAGAGAGTGAGAAGAAAGAAGTTTTATGAAAATAGAATTGAATTCGGCAGAGTATAAGTGTAGAAATCATAAAAATGAGAAGATATAATGGTGTAAAGAAATGAGATGAAGACAAAGTGCAAGAATTATGAAAAAAATCGAAAACAGACCCTATTTATAACATTTGAAAGGTTGCAACGTTTGTGGAGCATCACAAAAAGTGAAAAGACACTTCCTTTCAATTTTCAAAAAGTGACAGTTATATGTCAATATGTATATAAATGTATGTCGACGTATCATAGTTTAAAAATGAATTTTTGATCATTTTTCAAGTGTTTTGATATATATATAAAATTATGGAAATTCTTGAATTAAAACATAGTGTTATGAATGAATATTATAAAGTAGAAAATCATATGAAACCATAAATATAAACATATTTATAAAATTATAGAGTTAAAACTATATAAATATAAAGTATATAAACGTATAAATATAAAATTTATAAAACTTGAGTTTATAATCAAAATAAAATAAAATAGAGAAAATAGTGATTGAAGATAGAATTTGAAAATAAAGTTTGAAATCTGGAATTGAAAAACAAAATCTGAATTTGAAATTTAATTGAACCTGGAGTGCTATTTAGAGTCTTACATAATCTAGACTCTATTACTATATTTGTCTTGAACTCTTGAAATCTTGAATACTCATGAGTCTTCAATCATCTTTGAATTCTGAATCTCTACTATCTTTAAACTGTACATTCTTTAGTAATAATTCCTGTTTATAAATCTTGCATATGTGTATATATATATATATATATATATATATTCTAGACAAATGTGTTAGTATATATTTTATAATCAGTTAATACTGAAATAAGGTTGTTGTTATCAAAACTCCATTCTCCAAAAATCTCCCCCTTTTTGATGATGACAACCATAGTTTATAAAATATGATATATGTATATACCTATTGATGATGATCCTGCAAATACTCTCCCTGTCTATATGCATCCTATAAACTAATTCTATATTTTATAATTTCTCCCCCTTTTTCATTTCAAAATGAAATTCTAAAACTCCTCCTCCTAAATCCTATAATGATCAAAATAATTCCTATACCAAAGTAAAATACTCTCCCTTGATCTATATAATCCTATAATAATAGCAATTCCTAAAATCTTAATTATCAATCATCAATATAAACCAATCCAAGTATTATAATTACATATGTTTGATGTCATACATACAAACTAAATCAAGCACATCACATCATATATTTAATGTATACAAGTTTTTGATCCAAACAAATTCAATCAAATAAAATCACCCATACCAATCAATTAAACGTTTCTTAGGACTTCAACCCAACCATCTTCTCCAAAGATTGGATCCTTCTTTATGAGTTCCCAATCTTTATCTTCTTTGGTTGGTGGAGCCTTAGCGAGATAGTTATCTTCATCCCTGAAAAGAGAAGAGATTAGCCACCAAATTGCATCAACATGCTTCTCTTCCTATTCAAACATCTTTATTTGGCTTAATTCGAGATGACGCTGGTTTCGCAGATTTATAGAAAGGATATTCTTGAAAGAATTCAAGGTTTCTTCAAGATTTTCACTAAGATTATGAATTGTATTTTCCATGAATTTGAGAGGAAATAAATAAGAGAGAAGGAGAAATGGGATAATGAATTTTTCTATAAGAAATAGACTTAAATAGGGTCTGGAATTCGTTGGATTTTGAATGGATATGAGTTAGTTATTTAATTTTAAAATTTGAAAAGATTTGAAAATCTGGTAGTTATATGTCGACATATACATAAATGTATGTCGATATATCCTATTGAAATTTTTGAAACTTTTGAATCTTTTAATGTTATATTATATTATAATTAACTCTAAGTTTTTTACAGTAGTTTGAAGATTATTTTAACACAAATAAAACTCCGTTGATTACATAATAGAAAGCAAATACATCCAAAATTAAGACACACTAAATACGAGATTCAAAAGCAAATACAAGCAAATATAAGCGAATACATAAAGATAGATTAAACTAGATAGACTAGTTTTGTAACGACCCGTATTTTTGGCCGTCAAATATTTAATTTATTATTTGAAATATTATATTTGGAGTGTTAATGGATTTTAATATTTAATTCGTTATTTAAAACGAAGTTTTAACGTTAATTTTATTTATAATATAAAATGAGCTCGAAATCGCATGGCAGTTCGTAATATGGAGTTTTGAACTTCAACTCGATATACAGAATCTGATATAAGTCGGATTTCTGTGAGACAAGAAACGTTGGGAGCCTGTTGATGATAATTTTCATATGGAAAAGAAAATTCCATATTTCATGTTATAGTTTGTTAATTATGGCCAAATCAAATTTAATAATAGTCGCTGTGAAAATCGTTATTAAAATATACGCGTTAAAATAGCCGTTTTGCAAACGGACTCAGATTTCGACGGAATCAGTTTCATTAAAACCGTAACGTTAATTTATTGTACGGTGTTGAATGGCATGGCAAACTGAGGTCGTAGTGACGATGGCAGCCATAAACGCCCGTTCAATTTCTATAATGCGTAATTAATTTAATAAAGGGTTATTTGGGTATAACCTGAACAGACGATCGAATTTGGCCGCGAAACCAATTCTGTTGAGTTCGTATCGTCGATTAGAGTCAGGATAGATATATAGTTTGTTATTTTTGGAGACTGTGCAATTTGGTGTCCAGAATGGCATTGCAGTGCGCGTAAAAATAGCCTAACAGGGGAACAGTCTCAGAATGCGACGAAACTGGTGCCGTTGGGTCCGTATTGAAAAATTATTATGGGATTTCAAGGTTTCAAGTTGATTAGGTTTATCTAATGATCATGGAAAAATTAAACGCGTGTTTATTTCTTGTTTTATAAAGGAATTTTTTTCATACGACCTCGAATTTCGACGAAACTTGTCCTATTGAGTCCGGAATATATTTTTACACCAAGATTAGTTTTTTTATCAGTAATCAGAGATCGTTTGCCGGTGTTTTAATCAACTACTTTACCGTGAAGTTTCGTTAAAAAATATATTATTTTTCGGCACCCTATATATATCAATACAATACCCTAATTTCTGTTGTTTCACAGTCATTTTCTCTTTGAGCCGCCACTATGGAAATGGATGGCCGATATTCCTGGTCCTTCCTCCAAAAAATCAGGAAATCGGCTCACTCTTTCAACCTACTTTCTTCTGCAACTCTGCTCATCTAGGCGAGCTCGTCATGTTTGTACGGTGATGATGGAGTTCCGTGGACCGAGGCGGAAGGAGCAGGGCCTGAAAGGGCTAACGGTTCGGGCGGATTTGTTAGAAGATGGAGACACTTGGCGTCGAGCTACTGAAGGAGTGGACAGAGGAGTTGTAGGCGCTCATGGCGAAGGCACCTGATCAAACTCCGTTGCTCAGAAACTCGGTGCGGTGGTTGATTTTAAATGGCAGCGTGAGTTTGTTCAAAAGGGAGATGCCTAGACCGAATGTTTTGAAGCAGGTAGTAAGAAACCAACATACGGAGGGTAGGCAAGGAACAAATGAAAGGGAATTAGTAAAAACCGTAATTCTCTAATTATAGTTAGTCAAATTATAGTATAATTTAAACTAATTTTTGTAAAACCGTAACTGTGAATTGTGCAGAAACGAAAAACAAAAAGGGGGTCATTCCCTTTTCTCCAATCAAATGATGCGGCATAATAAAGTATAGTAATGTGGATTTTTGGTATCAAACAGAAGATGGAAACGCGAGCGAGAAAAGGGAAGCAAAAATCGAATGGGTCTGTGAAGCCAATGTTGATCGAAACAGTTCAGCACATTTAATTGGACCGTGTTTTTTTCATTCAATCCACTGATGGTCCCAAAGCAAACATAATTAGCATGTGAGTTATAATTGGACTAATATTGTTATAATTATGAAGTGTTAAGTAAAAACTTGATTTAGAAAACAAACGGGATAAATAAGGTTAAGCTAGTTTTGAAAATCAAAGGGGTCGGCTATTTAAAATTTATTAATACGTAAATGAATTTGATTAAAGTATGTAGGAATTTAAAATATGATTTAATTATATTAGCTTTGAATATTTATACCTTGTCCATGTTTCATCAGAATTGGACCAAGTGAATTGCGTTGAAACCATGGTTTCGAACACTACAGTCTGAAACAACTTGGACGGTGTTGGAAGCAGTTGGAGCTTTTAATTGCATTGAACACATGTTTAATTTAATTAAAAATGAACCGTTCAACAACGAATCAAATCAAAGTGAGTTAAAATCACTCAGCTTTCCCATTTATATTTTATATAAATTGGGTTTTTATTTTGTGTGCTCTATTTGCAATGGTTGATTGTTCGCTAGTTATATATCTATTTATTGATTTAACTGATGAAATTAAACTGTTGTTTAATTTCGGTGAAATACCAAATCGTGATTTTTACAAATTGGTTCCAATTAAGGTAACTTACCTTATTGGTCACGTTTATAAAATAACGTGTTGAATTGTTTGAATGGTTTGAAGTGTTTGATTGGTTGATGTTAAATAGTCGATTATTTACTGTTATAGTTAAATGAAATGGAATGATCTGGTTGTGATAACCGTTTTGAATACATGGAAGAACAGGTTGGAGGGATCCAACCGGATTCCTCAATATATTATTTATTTCATATTATCAACATATGAACTGTCCTGTTTGGGTGATTGATTTGATTATGGATTGTTGACTGAAAATTCAACATCTGTCTAGTTTAAGCCAATGGGCAATTTTGGTTGAATATTTGGCAACATATGGCCTATAAAATCAATCGTTTTATAAATATTGATTCACCGTCAGGTGAGCCGATAGAGATGAAGTTATAAAATTTATTTTATAACTGGGTATAGATTTTGAATATAAGTTATTTAAAGGAAATAAATATTTATTATTTAAGTTTATAATTAATTATAAATTCATTTTATAAGTAACTTCTGATGTTAATATGATTTATCAACTCGTGGATAAAAATTTACCCAACGATTAAATTTGGATAATTGGTTTGTTAATGTAACGACCCGGATTTTGAGCGTCTTTGGTTATCGACATAAACTCCATGTCGATAACCAAAACATCGAAAAATCCTGGTAATTAATGAAAGAAATTAGAGGGTGAGAATAGATAAGATAGAAACTTAGAATAGAAGAAGAAGAAGAACACAACATCAGAGTAACACGAACCTCACAGCGGAACGAATAACATATAATAGATAACATAACTTTGAAATATAACAGTTATGTATACAATAGCACTTATCAAAGTACAGCACTTACAACATAGCGGAAATAACTATAGCTATATGATCTTGAAGCCTCCTGCTCCAAGCTCTCCAAGTATATCTGTAAATTCCGGACTACTTGACTGCCCTTACAAAATTGGGCACCCAAGAGTTTAGGGAAAACAACAAAATAAACTCCGGGTCAGTTATGGGACTAGTGTGAGTAAAATAGTTTAAAATAGTTCGAACAAGTAAATGATATCTCATAAGACCACGCCATATAACGGAACGGGTTTTTCCCTTATGAGAATCCAAAATATCTTTATATCAAACCTTTTGATATTATAATAATGTCTATCAACCACAATATAATAATCATCTAGCAGAAACGCTTTCATCTCACGTTCTACATATATAGTATACAATCAAAACCGCAAGCACGTATTAGGTAATGGATTTCCAACTATGACAAGGTATGAACCACGTTTCGCTAATGTACCTCTATAGAGGAATACACTGGGTTCAACAAGAACATCTTGCAACCCGGCCACACATGACCGACCACTCATTTTGCTTGAGTGTATCGAATGTATATCACCAACGGTTGGGATCAGCAACCGTTCCCGTATATATATGGGACAACATTGATAGATTAAAGAAGCAAATGAATATTTTCGAGATAGGTGATTATACACCCTACTTCGGTGCGACCGACTTAGCCATGCTGCCTGTCCGATTTCTGTCATTTACCAGTTGATGAGGCTAGAAGCTACGCTTTATCATCACATCAGAATCACTTTGAATGCCACATTTTCAGATCCATCGAAAATCACTAATTGACGTCTACAACAGTACATTACGTGTTAGCTAAAGAAGTTTCCTTCTCCGCTTCCACTCTTGGTACGGTTGAAGAAATCAATGTACGTAACCTTTCTGGAAATACTCTGTCAGACATTCATCCACACAAGTCATCCTCATTCACTTAGAATGTCACATCGTCATACCCGCCAAATCACAAATTGATTTATCCAAAAATAACACGGGTATACAGCTAAGAGAAACGAATTCCTCCGCCACCAAATGTGAATACGTTTGAACAGATCAACTTACGCGATCCATTGGATATACTTTGTCAGACCTTCGTCCATACAAGTTGTCCTGGGACTGGACAAACCGAAGGCACTATTTAGTATATCCATCTTAGTCACTGTTATCTAAGACTTATACAACATCCCTTGCATTTTACTCCGTCTTCAATTTATCTTTGGCATATATGATTTGCAACGCTTATGCCAATACAGAGTGGTTCTTTGGATAATAATCCAACCGGTCTCTCCATATTAACAACGTTAAAATGGTCAAACTTCGATAGTCTGTGAGTAAACTATCGAAGAAAAACAAGTGTGCAAACAACGATATTATTTCCAGATGGAAATTATATCGAACAAACCTCATTTAACATTAATCTCTTTAGTTCATTTATTTACTTATCTCCTGTTTCCCTATATTCATATTTCTTATTTTCTAAGTTTAGAAAAATATACGTTATTAACAATGGAAAACATTTCCATTTCCTTGTTTGCTATATTAGCAAACATTTCTGGTTCTTCTTTGGAAAACATTTCCAAAACTCGTACGTTGGACTTAGGCAGATGTTTAACAAACCATTTCGATGCCAACTCAAACCATTACACTTATTAATATATTCACTTAACCATCACTTTACTGCCGAACCTTAACCATTCCTTAGTTAAAAACGAAGCCAATCAAGTTGGGGTAGAACTACCTCTCAGACCTTAACTGAACAACACTTCTAACCTTGAAATAGGCAAAGTTCACTTTATATTTCTTTAACTAATTCCTTACTTAACCTTTCTTTCGAATAACTATATTCGATTAACTCTTTTCAAATAACTAGATTTGATAACTCCTATTTGATTTACTCTATTCACGTAACTCATGTCGAATAAACTATATTCGATAACTCCTCTTTGATTTACTCTATTCACGTAACTCCTATCGAATAAACTATATTCGATAACTCCTCTAACTCTATTCGAATAGACTATATTCGATTAACTCCTTTACTCTATTCTAATAAACTATATTCGATTAACTCCTTTAATTCTATTCGAATAAACTATATTCGATTAACTCTAACTGGTTAACTCTAACTGATTAACTCTGACTGGTTAACCCTAACTGTTTACTCCAACTGGTCAACCCTATATGTTTTAACTCTAATTTATTAATTCTATCTATTTAACTTCAATCGGCTAACTCTAACTGTTTAACTCCAATCGGTTAACTCTAACTGTTTAACTCCAATCGGTTAACTCTAACTATTTAACTACTATTTGATAACGTTTATTCATTTATAAAGATTTACTTTTAGTAACAGTTCTTCACTTTATAAATGTTCTCTTTAATAACGTTACTTCACTTATACACATGTTGTGTACATATTCTATTTAAACTGTCGGTGTTAAAACCAATATCTCTTCTCTATATAAGTTCAGACTTATACATTCCATTTGTCGAATGATAATTATTTATTTAATTTATAAACTGTTATTTATAAATAAATCCCTTCTATTTATCTGTTAAAAACAGATTTCCATTTTCAATTTATTTTCTAAATATTCCTTTGGTTTAATTCTATTTATTTATCAAATAAATATTCCTTTTATTTAATCCTATTTATTTATCAAATAAATATCTCCTTTTAATCTTTATTTATTTACCAAATAAATATCTCCTTTAATCTTTATTTATTTCCTAAATAAATAAAGCCTTTTCACTTTTATTTATTCCCTAAATAAATAAATTCTTTTAACTCTTTATTTATGTCTTACCAATATATTCCTTTATATTTTCTTTCAAATATATTTCCTTTATTCAAAATCCTTTTTCTTTTATAATATAAAATCCATTGATTTTATATAAATAAATTATTTTCAAAATATACTTTGAAAATCCCCTTTCCACATTCTGGTATTTCTTATGGTATTTAACTTACCATATAACAACGATAAATATCGTTCAAACACACATAATCAATGTTAGATTATATATCACATATATAACATAGTAGATAAATCACAGTAAAATAAATGTTGAGGAATCCAGTTGGATTCCTCCAACCTGTTTCCCTGCATCACAGATGTTAAACAATATAATTAACATCGATTTCACTTCGATGTGAAACATTCTGATAAACAGAATAGACATATAAATATTTAATGGTTTATATATATACATATATACAGATATATATGTATATATATGTATAATTTCTACTAACTGACTAGCAGTTCAATCAAACAGTCAACACACCATCAAACAGACAATTTTTAACAGTTCTAAGAATACACTGTAAAAATAGAAATATTCAGAGTTGGTGAGTTTTACTCACATTGGACTATCATCATTAGATAACGATAAATGTCGCTTGATTCAGACGGACAATTTATTTTACCATAAATTGTAATGGACTCCAATGGACTTCCAGTCAGTTCCATTGTGTAGTCGTCGTCCATACGATCTAACGTGACTGACGGTTCGAATTTCTGATAAAGTATGATCGAGTTATACATTTTACAAGTTGATATACTATTTAATTAAATAAAACTTAAATACTTTTCCTTTAATTGGGCTTGCTCTATTCAAACAGGCCCATCCCTCCTTTAAATTACCAAACCCGCATACCTTCTTCCTCCTTCACATTTTCGATCCCAGGAAAAACACCACGGCCTCATTCGATTTCCTCAAGCATCCACAACTCCACCGTTACTTCACCTTAAACTAGAAAATCACCACCAAATCACTTCTACTTCCGACCTCTTTCTCCCTATCATCCTTGTACGCAACTCGCAGCACCCTCGGGAAGCGCGACTTCGAGCTTCGGAGCTCGGCTACAGGAACCTCCGACCACAATGGAACCCGAACTCTACTATAACATCATATCAGGTGCGGCTTTCATTACCGAATCCAAAAACAAACTTCATTCCTTGAATCGAAGCTCCTACAACTCAAACCCGTAAACCCTAGGTTTACTGCTGCCATCAATAGTGAACGCAAATGGGTATCGGTCCCTTCAAAAATCACACGGGCTGAAGCGTGGCACTCAGCGAAACCATATATTTTAGTTTTGGAAATTAAGGGATTTTTATTTGATTGATCTTGATTTTTTGCTTTGTCTGCGTTTTGTGTTTTGCTGTTGAATGAATGTGGCGGCTTAGAATGGTTTGGAATTAGGTTTAGGGAATTTGAGTTCTATTTATAGGAAGAAATAAATATCTAGAAATTTTTCATAGAAGGAATATTCCCTTTTTATTCTCCATCGTTAATTCGTTTTTGACTTCTAAAAATTCGTGTGATCACATACGATACCCAAAAATCACGAAAATTGACATGCAGCTACGGTTCGACATTACGGTCCCAACAAAACTGGTTTCGTCGAATTCCGATTTCATATGCTCACCCGACGTATTTTTAACTGTCGAAATACTGACTGTTTTTCACTCTAAAAATCCGTACGGCCACACAGTGACTCTAAAAATCACCAAACTGGAAATCTAACAACTATTTGACATTGCGGATCCAACAAAATTAGTTTCTTCGAATTCCGACTCCGTTTGCAAAAGTGGCTATTTTTAAAGCTCTAGATGACCCATTTAAATATATAAATATATTTAAATATAATTAAATTTAATATAATTAAATTTATATTATCGTATATATTCACAGTGGAATACCATACAGCTCTAGAATATTCCTATATGAATTTCTAACTCGATATTCACTTCTGGGTCAACCCGATATTCGATTTATATTGAAATCCCTTTTAAAAATATAAATAATTCCTTTATAAATTATAAAGGAATTCCATAGCGACTTTTCAGAAATTTGATTTGGACGTAAATCAAAATCTACACGACAAAATCCCGATTTTTCTCTTCCACTAGAAAGATATACTTCACCAGCTCCACACGTTTCTTGTTTAACAGAAATCCGGCTTAAAACGAATCCTGTACATTCAGTAGAAGTTTGAATCGCCAAATAGCGAACTGCCGCGCCATTTCAAGCTCTATTTTAGTTATTTTAAAATTCTACATTCAAACTGTCGTCGATTGAATATATAATTCAACTCTAAGCTGAATTAAATCTAAGGGACGACCCCGTTCACAGAATATTGTGATTTCCAATATTTTGGATTATTTCTGAAATAAATATATTATTTAATTAAATTAATTATTCTATATTATTTAATTAAACCTCTATTTAATTCATTACATCACTATTTATATAATTAAATAAATTAATTATACCCCTTGAAAATGCGGGTCATTACATTCTTCCCCACTTAAAATAATTTCGTCCTCAAAATTGCTAAGGTAGAGGACGACCCTATCTATTGGAATTCCTACGATTTGTTTACCCCTTATTTCTGATTTCAACTGAACTAATTAATATCAACTAAAATATTTATTCATTCCGACTAACTAAAATTTCCAAAAATTCTGAAAATTTTCTAACACTTTAAATTTTCGGAAAATTTCGCCATAACCTCCTTTGTACAGCCCTATCTGTAAAATCACAACTCGCCTCTTTAGGCCATCTCCAAGCCAAAAGAAAATCAAACAGCCAAGCGACTTGCTAATTCGGCTCATAAATCTCATGCTTATATCAAATATAAACTTGTACCTTTTTGTCGGGTATATCAACTCTATCACTTTCACCTGTTATCAATCCAACATATACCGGTGTTATCTCAACCAAATTCCAACCTGTTTTTATCCACAATACAACCATTCGCTTTTAACTAAGACAAGTTCCAATTCAAACTCGAGTTTGGTTCTCGATTTCAAACCCTTAACTTGGTTACCAAATTACACTTCAAATTCGAATCTCCCAAATCCAATCTGTCTCGATATCATTCAAATTCCCTTTTAGTTACCACTTAACTGATTTTATTTTAAATTCCAGTTTGGTTTTACAAATTGCTTATTCAAATTTGGTTTTAATCCGAACAATCTTTCCTTAGGAGTTTTTAATCAGCTTACTCTTTTCAAAAATCAAATTTTCCTTTTTGAAATTCAACACAACTTGTTTTTTTTTCAAAACAAATTCAAAACAGTATCTCTGGTAGTAATTCGTCACTTACAACTCGAAAATGAACACTGATGATGCTGCAGTCATTATCAGAATTATTTTCCAGTTATCGAAGTGAATTCAATACTATATCACCTCCAAAACCATATTCTTTAAACATTTTTATTTTTAAATACATTTCAAATCATCCTTCTCAATGCTTGTAAACCAATTTAAAATCTCCCAGGATTTTAAAATTTCCTTATACTTAATCAGAATCCATTTACAAACTCCAGGGTTTTAATTCCAATCCTGATTAAATTTCAGATTTTATTCATTTCGATTTAATATATTACCTTTATATGAATTCTGATTGGTTATTTACATAACCATTTCACTTATAATCTTACTCGATTATAATAACGACCAATACATCCAATATATATTAATAATTCCAATATAAAACCTTTATATCAAAAAATACTTTGGGTAAAATTATTTCATTTACCTTTTTTCTCGAAACATACCATGATGGTTCATCGTATTCAAGTGTTTAGTAACTCCTACCGATACAGTGGATCAAACTGATCGACCAGAACTCATAAACAACTTAGCCAATGAATCTCCACAATATAAAACCATTTTTTTATATCAAATACAAATACGCATTCGTATATATACAGTCAAACTCAATCTAGGGTATTACTAACCTTATCTCTACCGAGTCACGCCACAGAGCCAAGGTAATTCTTAACTTAAGCTCTGATACCAACTGTAACGACCCGGATTTTGAGCGACTTTGGTTATCGACATAAACTCGATGTCGATAACCAAAACATCGAAAAATCCCGGTAATTAATGAAAGAAATTAGAGGGTGAGAATAGATAAGATAGAAACTTAGAATAGAAGAATAAGAAGAACACAACATCATAGTAACACGAACCTCACAGCGGAACGAATAACATATAATAGATAACATAACTTTGAAATATAACAGTTATGTATACAATAGCACTTATCAGAGTACAGCACTTACAACACACCGGAAATAACTATAGCTATATGATCTTGAAGCCTCCTGCTCCAAGCTCTCTAGGTATATCTGTAATTTCCTGACTACTTGACTGCCCGTACAAAATTGGGCACCCAAGAGTTTAGGGAAAACAACAAAATAAACTCTGGGTTAGTCATGGGACTGGTGTGAGTAAAAATATTTTAAAACAGTTCGAACAAGTAAATTATATCTCATAAGACCACGCCGTATAACGGAACGGGTTTTTCCCTTATAAGAATCCAAAATATCTTTATATCAAACCTTTTGATATTATAATAATGTCTATCAACCACAATATAATAATCATCTAGCAGAAACACTTTCATCTCACGTTCTACATATATAGTATACAATCAAAACCACAAGCACGTATTGGGTAATGGATTTCCAACTATGACAAGGTATGGAACCACCTTTCGCTAATGTACCCCTAGATGGGAATACACTGGGTTCAACAAGAACATCTTGCAACCCGGCCACACATGACCGACCACTCATTTTGCTTGAGTGTATCGAATGTATATCACCAACGGTTGGGATCAGCAACCGTTCCCATATATATATGGGACAGCATTGATAGATTAAAGAAGCAAATGAATATCCTCTAGATAGGTGATTATACACCCTACTTCGGTGCGACCGACTTAGCCATGTTGTCTTCCCGATTTCTGTCATTTACCGGTTGATGTGGCTAGAAGCTACGCTTTATCATCACATCAAAATCACTTTGAACGCCACATTTTCAGATCCATCGAAAATCACTAATTGATGTCTACAATAGTACATTACGTGTTAGCTAAAGAAGTTTCCTTCTCCGCTTCCACTCTTGGTACGGTTGAAGAAATCAATGTACGTAGCCTTTCTGGAAATACTCTGTCAGACATTCATCCACACAAGTCATCCTCATTCACTTAGAATGTCACATCGTCATACCCGCCAAATCACAAATTGATTTATCCAAAAATAACATGGGTATACAGCTAAGAGAAACGAATTCCTCCGCCACCAAACGTGAATACGTTTGAACAGATCAACTTACGCGATCCATTGGATATACTCTGTCAGACCTTCGTCCATACAAGTTGTCCTGGGACTGGACAAACCGAAGGCACTATCCAGTATATCCATCTTAGTCACTGTTATCTAAGACTTATACAACAGCCCTTGCATTTTACTCCGTTTTCAATTTATCTTTGGCACATATGATTCACAACGCTTATGCCAATACAGAGTGGTTCTTTGGATAATAATCCAACCGGTCTCTCCATATTAACAACGTTAAAATCGTCAAACTTCGATAGTCTGTGAGTTAACTATCGAAGAAAAACAAGTGTGCAAACAACGATATTATTTCCAGATGGAAATTATATCGAACAAACTTCATTTAACATTAATCTCTTTAGTTCATTTGTTTACTTATCTCCTGTTTCCCTATATTCATATTTCTTATTTTCTAAGTTTAGAAAAATATACGTTATTAACAATGGAAAACATTTCCATTTCCTTGTTTGCTATATTAGCAAACATATCTGGTTCTTCTTTGGAAAACATTTCCAAAACTCGTACGTTGGACTTAGGCAGATGTTTAACAAACCATTTCGATGCCAACTCAAACCATTACACTTATTAATATATTCACTTAACCATCACTTTACTGCCGAACCTTAACCATTCCTTAGTTAAAAACGAGGCCAATCAAGTTGGGGTAGAACTACCTCTCAGACCTTACCTGAACAACACTTCTAACCTTGAAATAGGCAAAGTTCACTTTATATTTCTTTAACTAACTTCCTTACTTAACCTTTCTTTCGAATAACTATATTCGATTAACTCTTTTCAAATAACTAGATTTAATAACTCCTATTTGATTTACTCTATTCACGTAACTCCTGTCGAATAAACTATATTCGATAACTCCTCTTTGATTTACTCTATTCACGTAACACCTGTCGAATAAACTATATTCGATAACTCCTCTAACTCTATTCGAATAAACTATATTCGATTAACTCCTTTACACTATTCGAATAAACTATATTCGATTAACTCCTTTAATTCTATTCGAATAAACTATATTCGATTAACTCTAACTGGTTAACTCTAACTGATTAACTCTGACTGGTTAACCCTAACTGTTTACTCCAACTGGTCAACCCTATATGTTTTAACTCTAATTTATTAATTTTATCTGTTTAACTCCAATCGGTTAACTCTAACTGTTTAACTCCAATCGGTTAACTCTAACTGTTTAACTCCAATCGGTTAACTCTAACTGTTTAACTCCAATCGGTTAACTCTAACTGTTTAACTCCAATCGGTTAACTCTAACTATTTAACTACTATTTGATAACGTTTATTCATTTATAAAGATTTACTTTTAGTAACGGTTCTTCACTTTATAAATGTTCTCTTTAATAACGTTACTTCACTTATACACATGTTGTGTACATATTCTATTTAAACTGTCGGTGTTAAATCCAATATCTCTTCTCTATATAAGTTCAGACTTATAGATTCCATTTATCGAATGATAATTATTTATTTAATTTATAAACTGTTATTTATAAATAAATCCCTTCTATTTATCTTTTAAATACAGATTTCCATTTTCTATTTATTTTCTAAATATTCCTTTGGTTTAATTCTATTTATTTATCAAATAAATATTCCTTTTATTTAATCCTATTTATTTATAAAATAAATATCTCCTTTTATTCATTATTTATTTACCAAATAAATATCTGCTTTAAACTTTATTTATTTCCTAAATAAACAAACCCTTTTTACTTTTATTTATTCCCTAAATAAATAAATTCTTTTAACTCTTTATTTATGTCTTACCAATATATTCCTTTATATTTACTTTCAAATATATTTACTATATTCAATATCCTTTTTCTTTTATAATATAAAATCCATTGATTTTATATAAATAAATTATTTTCAAAATGTACTTTGAAAATCCCCTTTCCACATTCTGGTATTTCTTATGGTATTTAACTTACCATATAACAACGATAAATATCGTTCAAACACACATAAGCAATGTCAGATTATATATCACATATATAACATAATATATAAATCACAGTAAAATAAATGTTGAGGAATCCAGTTGGATTCCTCCAACCTGTTTCCCTTCATCACAGATGTTAAACAATATAATTAACATCGATTTCACTACGATGTGAAATATTCTGATAAACAGAATCGACATATAAATATTTAACGGTTTATATATATACATATATACAGATATATATATATATGTATAATTTCTACTAACTGACTAGCAGTTCAATCAAACAGTCAACACACCATCAAACAGACAATTTTTAACAGTTCTAAGAATACACTGTAAAAATAGAAATATTCAGAGTTGGTAAGTTTTACTCACATTGGACTATCATCGTTAGATAACGATAATTGTCGCTTGATTCAGACGGACAATTTATTTTACCATAAATTGTAACGGACTCCAATGGACTTCCAGTCAGTTCCATCGTGTAGTCGTCGTCCATACGATCTAACGTGACTGACGGTTCGAATTTCTGATAAAGTATGATCGAGTTATACATTTTACAAGTTGATATACTATTTAATTAAATAAAACTTAAATACTTTTCCTTTAATTGGGCTTGCTCTATTCAAACAGACCCATCCCTCCTTTAAATTACCAAACCCGCATACCTTCTTCCTCCTCCACATTTTCGATCCAAGGAAAAACACCATGGCCTCATTCGATTTCCTCAAGCATCCACAACTCCACCGTTACTTCACCTTAAACCAGAAAATCACCACCAAATCACTTCTACTTCCGACCTCTTTCTCCCTATCATCCTTGTACGCAACTCGCAGCACCCTCGGGAAGCGCGACTTCGAGCTTCGGAGCTCGGCTACAGGAACCTCCGACCACAATGGAACCCGAACTCTACCATAACATCATACCAGGTGCGGCTTTCATCACCGAATCCAAAAACAAACTTCATTCCTTGAATCGAAGCTCCTACAACTCAAACCCGTAAACCCTAGGTTTACTGCTGCCATCAATAGTGAACGCAAATAGGTATCGGTCCCTTCAAAAATCACACGGGCTGAAGCGTGGCACTCAGCGAAACCATATATTTTAGTTTTGGCAATTAAGGGATTTTTATTTGATTGATCTTGATTTTTTTCTTTGTCTGCATTTTGTATTTTGCTGTTGAATGAATGTGGCGGCTTAGAATGATTTGGAATTAGGTTTAGGGAATTTGAGTTCTATTTATCGGAAGAAATAAATACCTAGATATTTTTCATAGAAGGAATATTCCCTTTTTATTCTTCATCGTTAATTAGTTTTTGACTTCTAAAAATTCGTGTGATCACATACGATACCCAAAAATCACGAAAATTGACATGCAGGTACAGTTCGACATTACGGTCCCAACGAAACTGGTTTCATCGAATTACAACTTCGTATGCTCACCCGACGTATTTTTAACTATCGAAATACTGACTGTTTTTCACTCTAAAAATCCGTACGGCCACACAGTGACTCTAAAAATCACCAAACTGGAAATCTAACAACTATTTGACATTGCGGATCCAACAAATTTAGTTTCTTCGAATTCTGACTCCGTTTGCAAAAGTGGCTATTTTTAAAGCTCTGGATGACCCATTTAAATATATAGATATATTCAAATATAATTAAATTTAATATAAATAAATTTATATTATCGTATATATTCACAGTGGAATACCATACAACTCTAGAATATTCCTATATGAATTTCTAACTCGATATTCACTTCTGGGTCAACCCGATATTCGATTTATATTGAAATCCCTTTTAAAAATATAAATAATTCCTTTATAAATTATAAAGGAATTCCATAGCGACTTTTCTGAAATTTGATTTGGACGTATATCAAAATCTACACGACGAAATCCCGATTTTTCTCTTCCACTAGAAAGATATACTTCACCAGCTCCACACGTTTCTTGTTTCACAGAAATCCAGCTTAAAACGAATCCTGTACATTCAATTGAAGTTCGAATCACCAAATAGCGAACTGTCGTGCCATTTCAAGCTCTATTTTAATTATTTTAAAATTCTACGTTCAAACTATCGTCGATTGAATATATTCGTCAATATAATTCAACTCTAAGCTGAATTAAATCTAAGGGACGACCCCGTTCACAGAATATTGTGATTTCCAATATTTTTGATTATTTCTGAATTAAATATATTATTTAATTATTTAATTAAATTAATTATTCCATATTATTTAATTAAACCTCTATTTAATTCGTTACATCACTATTTATATAATTAAATAAATTAATTATACCCCTAGAAAATGCGGGTCATTACAGTTAAGAAATAATTAAATGAAATTATTTAAATTAATTATATTATTAATTAATTTAAAGTGAGAACTAATTGGAATTGGTTAACGAGGTAATCGAGTTTTGAATTAACAAAATCGACCGTTTTACTGGAATCGACCGTTAAATTAGTTTGTTTCGAATTCACATAATAAAAATAGTTTAAAGAATAGTGCTGTAACTTTGACAAGATTTTTCTAAAGGAATTTACTATTTATTTTAGTTAATAAAAGAATTAACTACTGAAGTAGTTAATGATTGAAATAAATTATTATTTTAGTCAATAATAATTTAGAAATTTCTTTTAATGGAAATTCATTAAAAAGTAATCAAAGTTGGAATAACATCTAGTGAAATGGTGAAGGGAGTTTATGAACGGGTTTTATATTTAAAACCCGAATCTTTATAACCAAGTTAAAAATGGATTTCCAAGCGAATACAATTGTTTGAAATAATGTTACTTAATTATTTGAATTAAGGAAAATGGGTATAGCCGAGAAAGAGTGTTCAAAAGAGGTAAGCAGGTATTATGAAACCGTATTTTGAATAAAATAGTTCAATGGCATTTGTATTGGGAATAGAATGAAATATTGGTTCCGGGTTACAACCGGTATCTATCTGAAGATATGAATGTTGTTGATCAAGGTCTGAGAGGTAATTGAAATACCCCAACTTGAACGACTTCAGGATTATCTGAGGATGATACTGGTTGGTAATGGGGAAAGGGGCTAGTAATAATTTATTATTTCCATTTAAAGGAATAATAATGCAACGTTTAATGAAAATTTGGTGTATATATATATAATGAAGATTCCAAAGTAAAAAGGGAATGAAAGGCATTACGTGTAATTATAACGATATTTTCAAGTTAGAAGGAGACGTAAAGATGAGTTTTATTCTATCAGAGTAAACATGGATTATTATTTCAAGTAATGAAATAGATAATATTTCATAACATTGTTTTATGAGTAATAAGTTAAAGCGGTTTTCCAATATTATATAATATAATAATATGGCTAATGTTTTGAAAGTGAAATTTGAAAACTAAATATTATATAGGATTTCCTAAGTATTAAAATGAACTCGTTTAAAGAATAATCTTATGTTAAATAAGAAGAGAGAAAACTATATTTAAAATATCGAAAGATTGAAGAGTTTGAATTTACATTGGTTTTAACTAAAAGGCCAAGTGGGACCGAATACTGAACCAGTGAACTCACTGGATTGTCATGATTGAAACACTGTTTTTTTTTATAGTTAGATCACCGACTATCAAATCTGTCCAATACGATTGTTGGTACGGAAAGACCGGGATCGAATTTATATTCGAAAACCATTCCGACCAACAAATACATGAAGATATCAAGAGACAATTGAGATGGAGCATTGAAGACCGTGGATCTTCATTAAACGGAAGAACCACTAATAATCTTTGGTTAGCTCCCAGAGATAAGCTGTGGTTCTGTCGTGGTTGGAATCTACGGGTTGCAAGGACCTCTCGCTACTAATCCATGGGGTGATTCCTATATTGGATGCAGTAGGAGAGTACCTTCGATTCATCCTATTCCTGGATGACTTGTATGGACGAATGTATGACAGGGTATTTCTTGAAACCACGTACGTTGATTTTTACAAATATACCGAGTGGTGGCAAAGAGGGGCACTTCTTTTATACCTGGAGTATATTTGTGGACGTCAATTAGTGACTTGACGGATCTGACGATGTGGCATTCAAAGTGAATAGTTGCCAAATGTTTCAAAGAGTAAATCTAAACCTCAAGCCTCATCAACCGGGAGATGAAAAAAATCGGGAAGGCAGCATGGCTATGTGGGTCGCTCCCATTAGGGTGTATAATCACCTATCCAGAGAAATTCCAATTCATTCTTGAATCTATTTCGATGCTGTCCCTTTTCGGGAAACAGTGGGTAGCTCCCAACCGTTGGTGATATATATTCGATACACTCAAGCGAAATGAGTGGTCGGTCAAGTGAGGGCCGGGTTGCAAGACATTCTTGTTGAACCTAGTGTATTCGCCTCTAGAGATACACTATCGGCAGGTGGTCCCATACCTTGTCATAGTCGGAATCCAATCTCCAGTAAGCGCCCGCGATTTTGTTTGTATACTATATATGTGGAGTGTGAGATGCAAGCGTTTCTACTAGATTCTATTTACTTGTATTTAGACATTATTATAATATCAGACAAGATATTGGTTTCAAAATGTTTTGGGTTATCGTAAAGTAAAAACCATCTGTTTTTATGTGTGGATTTGGTCTTACGATTATCTCTTTTGAAAGATTTTAACTTTAAAATCAGGTTGTGTGATACCCTTAAACTTAATGTGTTTATCTCACTCTTGTTCACCAGACTGACCCGGTGTTTTGTAAATGCTCGGGTTAGCCTGGGGAGTACAGGTTCAGGTTATCAGACGTTGCGAATTCCAGAGACAAGCTGAAGGTGTTCAGACGTATTGTATCTAGTATTTATTCCGTTGTGTGATTGTATATGAGGACAGGTTATTTTAACTATCCCATTGTGTGATGTACTCTGATATTGTAAGTATATTAAAGCTCTCAATAAAGTTTTATTTCTGTATTATATTTTGTTCCGCTGCGATGTGAGACTCTGTGTTGTTTTGTTTCTTCTTCTTCTTCTATTCTAATATTTCTTTCTTATCTCACCCTCTAAATTCTTTCTAATAACGTTCCAGTGTTTTCGGTGTTTGGGAGGTCGGCACGAGTTACGGTAAAGGTATTTATGTCGATTTTCAGGGCCGAAATTCCTTGGGTCATTACAGTGGTATCAGAGCTATTGGTTTAGTGATAACCTTGGCTCTGTGGCGTAACTCGATTGAGATGGGGTTAGTAATACGCTAGATTGAGTTTGTTATATATATGAGAGCGCGTATTTGTAATTTGATAAAAGATTATTTTTGAAATTATTTTTGTCCAATTTATTTTATAATAAAAGTAATGATTTTTCTCAATTTATTATAATATGAGAAATCGATTGATTTGTTAATGTTGATTTGAATGATATGGTTGGATTGTGTTGTTGATTGCTTGAATATAAATCTGAAAATGATAGACTTGGTTTAAAACCAATATGAAATAAATAAGTTGGATGAATCAATCCAGATCAATAAACCTAAATGGAAAATGAAAGAAATAAATGAAGTGATTATAAATAATTATAATCTCATGTGGATTAGATTGTGGGTAGAACTAGTTGGATCGTATGATATGGATAATTGAAACTAATTGATGTTGTTTTGGGGACTAATGAAATTTATTTAAGTTGAGAACAGGTGCAGAAGTGCCAATTCAACTTTAAAATCCATCCAAGGGGAAATTCTGGAATTAATTGAATCCAGTCTGAAAGATCCGCATAATAACTAAGCAAGCTCGAATATAAAATATTGCTTACCGCATAATAACGCTCGCAAAAAAGGTATGCCTATGCAGAATATGAAATTTTGGTTTTTATTTGGGTCTTGAGTTTGGTTTTTGAATTTTTCCGACCCTGTTGGTCGAGGTATATATATTTCTTGACCCGGCGATATTGCAGATGTCCTTCGTACAGGGGAGACTCTGCCAAAAAATTTCCAAAATTTAAGGTGTTAGAAATTTTTTGAAGATTTTTGGGAATTCTTTTATTTGGAATAAATTGGTTTTAAAACTAATTAGATTAGATTTGAAAAAAAATCGAGTTTTAAATTTATTTTTGTAAAGATAATGGATTCGTAACGTTCTTTCTTACCTTAGCAATTTCGAGGACGAAATTATTTTAAGGGGGGAAGAATGTAATGACCCGTATTTTTGGCCGTCAAATATTTAATTTAATTTATTATTTTAAATATTATATTTGGAGTGTGAATGGATTTCAATATTTAATTCGTTATTTAAAACGAAGTTTTAACGTTAATTTTATTTATAATATAAAACGAGGACGAAATCGCGCGGCAGTTCGTAATATGGAGTGTTGAACTTCAACTCAATATACAGAATCTGATATAAGTCGGATTTCTGTGAGACAAGAAACGTTGGGAGCGTGTTGATGATAATTTTCATATGGAAAAGAAAAATCTAGATTTCATGTTATAGTTTGTTAATTATGGCCAAATCAAATTTTAAAATAGTCTCTGTGAAAATCGTTATCAAAATATATGCGTTAAAATAGTCGTTTTGCAAATGGACTCAGATTTCGACGGAATCAGTTTCATTAGAAGCGCAACATTAATTTATTCTATGGTGTTGAATGGCGTGGCAAACCGATGTCGTATGTGACGACGGCAGCCATAAACGCCCGTTCAATTTCTATAATGCGTATTTAATTTAATAAAGGGTTATTTGGTTATAACCTGAACAGATGATCGAATTTGGCCGCGAAACCAATTCCATTAAGTTCGTATCGTCGATTAGAGTCAGGATAGGTATATAGTTTGTTATTTTTGGAGACTGTGCAATTTGGTGTCCAAAATGGCATTGCGGTCCGCGTAAAAATAGCCTACCGGGGGAACAGTCTCAGAATGCGACGAAACTGGTGTCGTTGGGTTCGTATTGAAAAATTATTATGGGATTTCAAGGTTTCAAGTTAATTAGGTTTATCTAATGATCGTGGAAAAATTAAACGCGTGTTTATTTCTGGTTTTATAAAGGAAATTTTTTCATACAACCTCGGACTTCGACGAAACTTGTCCCATTGAGTCCGGAATATATTTTTACACCAAGATTAGCTTTTTTTATCAGTAAACAGAGATCGTTTGTAGGAGTTTTAATCAACTACTTTACCGTGAAGTTTCGTTAAATAATATATTATTTTCCGGCACCCTATATATATCAATACAGTACCCTAATTTCCGTTGTTTCACGATCAATTCCTCTTTGAGCCGCCACTATGGAAATGGATAGCCGATATTCCTGGTCCTTCCGCCACAAAATCACGAAATCGTCTCACTCTTTCAACCTACTTTCTTCTGCAACTCTGCTCATCTAGGCGAGCTCGTCATGTTTGTACGGTGATGATGGAGTTCCGTGGACCGAGGCGGAAGGAGCAGGGCCTGAAAGGGCTAATGGTTCGAGCGAATTTGCTGGAAGATGGAGACACTTGGCGTCGAGCTAAAGGAGGAGTGGATAGAGGAGTTATAGGTGCTCATGGCGATGGCACCTGATCAAACTCCGGTGCTCAGAAACTCGGCGCGGTGGTTGATTTTACATGGCAACGTGAGTTTGTTCAGAAGGGAGATGCCTGGACCGAATGCTTTGAAGCAGGTAGCAAGAAACCAACATACGGAAGGTAGGCCAGTAACAAACGAAAGGGAATTAGTAAAAACCGTAATTCTCTAATTATAGTTAGTCAAATTATAATATAATTTAAACTAATTTTGTTAAAACTGTAACCGTGAATTGTGCAGAAACGAATAACAAAAAGGGGGTCAGTCCCTTTTCTTCAATCAAATGATGCGGCAGAATAAAGTATAGTAATGTGGATTTTTGGTATCGAACAGAAGAAGGAAACGCGAGCGAGAAAAGGGAAGCAAAAATCGAATGGGTCTGTGAAGCCAATGTGGATCGAAACAGTTCAGCACATTTAATTGGACCGTGTTTTTTCCATTTAATCCACTGATGGTCCCAAAGCAAACGTAATGAGCATGTGAGTTATAATTGGACTAATATTGATATAATTATGAAGTGTTAAGTAAAAACTTGATTTAGAAAACAAACGAGATAAACAAGGTTAAGCTAGTTTTGAAAATCAAAGGGGTCGGCTATTTAAAATTTATTAATACGTAAATGAATTTGATTAAAGTAAGTAGGAATTTAAAATATGATTTAATTATATTAGCTTTGAATATTTATACTTTGTACATGTGTCATCTGAATTGGACCAAGTGAATTGCGTTGAAACCATGGTTTCGAACACTACAGTCTGAAACAACTTGGACGGTGTCGGAAGCAGTTGGAGCTTTTAATTGAATTGAACACATGTTTAATTTAATTAAAACTGAACCGTTCAACAATGAATCAAATCAAGGTGACTTAAACTCGCTCAGTTTTCCCATTTATATTTTATATAAATTGGGTTTTTATTTTGTGTGCTCTATTTGCTATGGTTAACTGTTCGCTAGTTATACATCTATTTATTGATTTAACTGATGAAATTAAACTGTTGTTTAATTTCAATGAAATACCAAATCGTTATTTTTACGAATTGGTTCCAATTAAGGTAACTTACCTTGTTGGTCACGTTTATAAAATAACGTGTTGAATTGTTTGAATGGTTTGAAGTGTTTGATTGGTTGATGTTAAATAGTCGATTATTTACTGTTATAGTTAAATGAAATGGAATGATCTGGTTGTGATAACCGTTTTGAATACAGGGAAGAACAGGTTGGAGGGATCCAACCGGATTCCTCAATATATTATTTATTTCATATTATCAACATATGAACTTTCCTGTTCTGGTGATTGATTTGATTATGGATTATTGACTGAAAATTCAACATTTGTCTAGTTTAAACCAATGGGCAATATTGGTTGGGTATTTGGCAACATATGGCCTATGAAATCAATCGTTTTATAAATATTGATTCACCGTCATGAGAGTCGATAGAGATGAAGTTATAAAATTTATTTTATAACTGGGTATAGATTTTGAATATATTATTTTGAATAATAGTTATTTAAAGGAAATAAATATTTATTATTTAAGTTTATAATTAATTATAAATTCATTTTATAAGTAACTTCTGATGTTAATCAGATTTATCAACTCGTGGATAAAAATTTATCCAACGATTAAATTTGGACAATTGGTTTGTTAAGAAATAATTAAATTAAATTATTTAAATTAATTATTTTATTAATTAATTTAAAGTGAGAACTAATTGGAATCGGTTAGCAAGGTAATTGAGTTTTGAATTAACAAAATCGACCGTTTTACTGGAATCGACTATTAAATTAGTTTATTTCAAATTCACGCAATAAAAATAGTTTAAAGAATAGTATTGTAACTTTAATAAGATTTTTCTAAAGGAATTTACTATTTATTTTAGTTAATAAAAGAATTAACAACTGAAGTAGTTAATGACTGAAATAAATTATTATTTTAGTCAATAATAATTTAGAAATTTCTTTTAATGGAAATTCATTAAAAAGTAATCAAAGTTGGAATAAAATCTAGTGAAATGGTGAAGGGAGTTTATGAACGGGTTTTATATTTAAAACCCGAATCTTTATAACAATGTTAAAAAGGGATTTCCAAGCGAATAAAATAGTTTGAAATAATGTTACTTAATTATTTGAATTAAGGAAAATGGGTATAGCCGAGAAAGAGTGTTCAAAAGAGGTAAGCAGGTATTATGAAACCGTATTTTGAATAAAATAGTTCAATGGCATTTGTATTGGGAATAGAATGAAATATTGGTTCTAGGTTACAACCGGTATCTATCTGAAGATATGAACGTTGTTGATCAAGGTCTGAAAGGTAATTGAAATACCCCAACTTGAACGACTTCAGGATTATCTGAGGATGATACTGGTTGGTAATGGGGAAAGGGGATAGTAATAATTTATTATTTCCATTTAAAGGAATAATAATGCAACGTTTAATGAAAATTTGGTATATATATATATAATGAAGATTCCAAAGTAAAAAGGGAATGAAAGGAATTGCGTGTAATTATAACGATATTTTCAAGTTAGAAGGAAACATAAAGATGAGTTTTATTCTATCAGAGTAAACATGGATTATTATTTCAAGTAATGAAATAGATAATATTTCAAAACATCATTTTACGAGTAATAAGTTAACGCGGTTTTTCAATATTATATAATATAATAATATGGCTAATGTTTTGAAAGTGAAATTTGAAAACTAAATATGATATAGGATTTCCTAAGTATTAAAATGAACTCGTTTAAAGAATAATCTTATGTTAAATAAGAAGCGAGAAAACTATATTTAAAATATCGAAAGTTTGAAGAGTTTGAATTTAGATTGGTTTTAATTAAAAGGCCAAGTGGGACCGAATACTGAACCAGTGAACTCACTAGATTGTCATGATTGAAACACTGTTTATTTTGATAGTTAAATCACTGACTATCAAATCTGTCCAATACGATTGTTGGTACGGAAAGACCGGGATCGAATTTATATTCGAAAACCATTACGACCAACAAATACGTGAAGATATCAAGAGACAATTGAGACGGAGCATTGAACACCGTGGATCTTCATTAAACGGAAGAACCACTAATAATCTTTGGTTAGCTCCCAGAGATAAGTTGTGGTTCTTTCGTGGTTGGAATCTACGGGTTGCAAGGACCTCTCGCTACTGATCCATGGGGTGATTCCTATATTGGATGCTGTACGAGAGTACCTTCGGTTCATCCTATTCTTGGATGACTTGTATGGACGAATGTCTGACAGAGTATTTCCTGAAACCACGTACGTTGATTTTTACAAGTACACAGAGTGGTGGCAAAGAGGGGCACTTCTTCTATACCCGGAGTACATTTGTGGACATCAATTAGTGACTTGACGGATCTGACGATGTGGCATTCAAAGTGAATAGTGGCCAAATGTTTCAAAAAGTAAACCTAAACCTCAAGCCTCATCAACCGGGAGATGAAAAAAATCGGGCAGGCAGCATGGCTATGTGGGTCGCTCCCATTTGGGTGTATAATCACCTATCTAGAGAAATTCCAATTCATTCTTTAATCTATTTTGATGCTGTCCCTTTTCGGGAAACGGTGGGTAACTCCCAACCGTTGGTGATATACATTCGATACACTCAAGCGAAATGAGTGGTCGGTCATGTGAGGGTCGGGTTGCAAGACATTCTGATTCTGACTATGACAAGGTATGGGACCACCTGCCG
The DNA here is from genome assembly GCA_030737875.1 of Allium sativum. Classification (NCBI taxonomy): domain Eukaryota; kingdom Viridiplantae; phylum Streptophyta; class Magnoliopsida; order Asparagales; family Amaryllidaceae; genus Allium; species Allium sativum. The sequence goes on from CM060915.1 coordinate 485,081,979, forward strand.
ATAGTGTATCACTAGAGGCGAATACACTGGGTTTGTATACTATATATGTGGAGCGTGAGATGCAAGCGTTTCTACTAGATTCTATTTACTTGTATTTAGACATTATTATAATATCAGACAAGATATTGGTTTCAAAATGTTTTGGGTTATCATAAGGTAAAAACCGTCCGTGTTTATGTGTGGATTTGGTCTTACAATTATCCTTTTCTTTTGAAAGATTTTAACTTTAAAATCAGGTTGTGTGATACCCTTAAACTTAGTGTGTTTATCTCACTCTTGTTCACCAAACTGACCCGGTGTTTTGTAAATGCTCGGGTTAGCCCGGGGAGTACATGTTCAGGTTATCAGACGCTGCGAATTCCAGAGACAAGCTGGAGGTGTTCAGACGTATTGTATCGAGTATTTATTCCGCTGTGTGATTGTATTTGAGGACAGGTTATTATAACTGTCTCGTTGTATGATGTACTTTGATATTGTAAGTATTTTAAAGCTTTCAATAAAGTTTTATTTCTGTATTATATTTTGTTCCGCTGCGATGTGAGACTCTGTGTTGTGTTATTTCTTCTTCTTCTTCTTCTATTCTAATATTTCTTTCTTATCTCACCCTCTAAATTCTTTCTAATAACGTTCCAGTGTTTTTGGTGTTTGGGAGGTCGGCATGACTTACGGTAATGGTATTTTCGTCGATTTCCGAGGCCGAAAATCCTTGGTTCGTTACAAATTTTCAGATGATGATGAGGAAAGTGAGATTCCAAGCTTTCTTCCAATCTTGACCATGAACTTGGTCATTTTTGAAAATTTCTTCTTAAGCTTCTTTTGATTATTGACAATCTTCACTTGATTTTGAACAATCGTTTCTTTGGAAATGTGTCTAGTGTTGGTTGGACAATCAACATTTTCTAAAAAGTTTCTTCTTCGTAGTCGACTTCCATTGGCGCTTGTTCTTGTTGCGTTCAGGCTCTTTTGGCTTCGAATGTCTCATATGGTTGGAAAGTGAGAGGAATGTACATGAGATATGTTTGATGAGTCAAACACTTTTGTAGGCACAATTTCTTCTCCATGAAGATCAACTCCAAAATATTTGAAGATGCGAGTGAGATAAACACCATAGTAGAGAGTGTTTTCTCTTGATGACAATTCTACGGGTTTGATCTCTTTTAGGCCCAATTAATGGTATAGCCACCCATAATAGCAAAGAGGACTTTTTGGACTTTGAGAGTTGGATTATTAAAGTTCTGGAGCGGAGAGTGATGGTATGTTGGAGGAGGAGGTTGACAATTCTTGTTTTTGGATGGAAAAAGCGATTTTTGGAATCCATGTGAGCATCGCTTTCGAATATGTCATGATAGGCCTCTAAATCGGTTTCGTCGATAACGAAATCCGAAAAAATCGAGCCTATGCTTCGGCAATTCAAGATATTGCCTAAGAGTTCGGCATCGAGAACAATTTGTGTGCCTTTGACGCTACTCTAAATTTGGTCTTTGTTGCCTTAGTAAAATCCACGATTAAGATTCGCATAGAACATCTTGACAAGCTTAGGATAACATACTTCGTCATTATCTTGTGAGTCAATTAGACTCAAGACTTTTTATTGTTGGAAGAGAGATGTAAGATCATAAGAGGGAAAATCACTAAAGATGGCTAAAACACCCATGTTAACTTTAGCATTCGCTACATAGTTAACATAAGTCTTGATAGCTTCTTCTTTGTCATTATGATGATAACCTTTGATGATTTTGGTTAAATTCAATTTCCGAGTTGAACTTGAGGAAGCCATTGAATTTATAGTTTTGAAGAGAATAGATATCAAGAATATTGATTTGGGTTGTGAATGGAAGGTAGAGAGAATAGGTATATATATAGAAATTGAATGGATATAAATTAAACAGCACAACTTTTCAGTAGTCAATGACACTTTTTCAGACCTTAGGAGTTGGCAAAAAGTTGGAGGGAAGTTTGAAAGTTTAAACCTTTGAAATTCAAATTTAAAATTTAAAATTTCTGGTCATATATGTCGACATATAGACACATGTATGTCGATATATGTGCCTATTTTCAAAGGAAATTGAATTTTTGTGAAATGTAATTTAAATTATCGATTTATATTTCAGGTTTAACGATTTCCTAAAATAATTCTAATCCTAACAAACATTCAAAAATTTATTTTACTATTTTATTTGTTATTTATTATTTTGAATTTCAAAATTCAAAATTCAAATTTTAATTTCAAATTACAAATTTCAAGTTTAAAATTTAAAATTTTAAATTCAAAACAAAGCAAATAAACAAAGCTACCATTCAACCAAATAAAATTAAAGATTAATTAAGGCGTACCCGGTTTTTAGATCCTTTTCTTCGAAATTTTCTGAATTTTGAATTGTTGTAAATCACACATTAAAATTTCCGGTTTCTGGCTCTTCAACACTTGATAATGAATCTGAATCATCTAACGTTGCTGCGTATGCTTTCTTTCTCTTTCTTGATGAATTTTTGTTGTCTGTTTGTTCAGTGGATTTATCTGGATATGGACACATTTTCCTTATATGGCCTGGTTTGTTGCAGTTATAACATTGACCATCATTGCTTTTGAACTTCGTCGGTTATAATTTTTCCTTTTATATCTTAGAAATTTTCTAAAATGACTTGTTGTAAAAGTTGTTTCTTCATCATCTTCACTACTCGAGTCAGAATCATTTGCTGTTGCTTTTAATGCAATAGATTTCTTATCAGTTGACCTGTTTTCCTATCTCTTCTGTAATTGCACTTCATAAGACATCAGATTTTCGATTAACTCCTCAATCTTCATTTCATTGACATCATTGGCTTCTTCAATTGCCCAAGTTTTCTAATCCCATTCTAGAGTTAATGAACTCAGTATTTTTTTGACTTGGTCTTCTTTAGAATAAGTTTTTCCAAATGCTGTTAACGAATGCACTATCTCTTGAAATCTGCAATACATATCAAGATAGACTCATTCTCGTTCATTTTGAATAACTCAAACTAATTAACTAACATTGCTCTTTCAGTTTGTTTAACTTTACTAGTTCCTTCATGAGTAACTTGTAATGTTCTCCAAATTTCATAATCAGTTTTACAAACTGACACTCTATAAAACTCATTCCTATCTAGTGCACAGAATAACATATTCACGGCTTTAGAATTGCTTCGTGCAGCAGTCTTTTCGTCATTTGTCCATTTTGCAAAAGCAGTTGTAGGTTCAACAAATTCATTTTGTGTACTATTCCATGTGTCTAATCCTACTAAGTGTAAATATATTTTCATTCTACATGAATAATTACTACATCAAACAGTGGTGGTCTAACAGGGGACTGACCTTCTACAAAAGAACTATTATTGCTACCGGTGTTGGTTGCCATTATCACTATTTTCAAAAATCAAATTACGAACTTTTTGAAAGACCTTGATCTGATACCAATTGTTAGGGATTGTGGAATGGATCGTTAAGGCAAAACGAACACTAGAGGGGGGGTGAATAGTGTTTTTGAGAAATTAAACAAAATCTAAAACTTATATGAACTACTACATGAATCAAACACCACAGAAACAATCACAGACACAGAATCAAGCACAACAACAAAAATAAACAGAAATAAAACGCAAAAAAGGAAAGAACACATCGGATTTTAAACTGGTTCGAAATTGCTCCTATGTCCTGTCATTCGGAATGCTGGATTGCGTAGAGTTTTATTACTATATCAATATCCAATTACAATCCTCCTTGATTTCAAGGCTACAAGGGATACCACCGATTCCACACATACTTAATCAAGTATATCCTCCTTGATTTCACGGCTACAAGGGATACCACTGATTACTCTTCCTAGATTTCACGGCTACAAGGGATACCACTAATTACAAACGCTACCCAAAAAATTACAATAAGCCCTATATCTCTTCAATAACACTTTGATTCAAAGAGTAATGAATAGAGAGTGAGAAGAGAAGAAGTTTTATGAAAATAGAATTGAATTTGGTAGAGTATAAGTGTAGAAATCATAAAAATGAGAAGATATAATGGTGTAAAGAAATGAGATGAAGATGGAGTGGAAGAATTATGAAAAAATTCGAAATCAGCCCCTATTTATAACATTTTAAAGGTTGCAATGTTTCTGGAGCATCACAAAAAGTGAAAAGACACTTCCTTTCAACTTTCAAAAAGTGACAGATATATGTCGACATGTATATAAATGTATGTCGACATATCATGGTTTAAAAATGAATTTTGAGTATTTTTCAAGTGTTTTGATATGTATATATAATTCTGGAAATTATTGAATTAAAAGATAGTGTTATAAATGAATATTATAAAGTAGAAAATCATATGAAAACATAAATATAAACTATATAAACATATTTATAAAATTATAGAGTTAAAACTATTTCAATATTAAGTACATAAAAGTATAAATATAAAATTTAAAAATGTAAGTTTAAAATCAAAATAAAATTAAATAAAGAAGATAGAGATTGAAGGTAGAATTTGAAAATAAAGTTTGAAATCGAGAATTGAAAAGCAGAATTTGAATTTGAAAATGAATTTGAACCTGGAGTGTTATTAAGAGTCTTACATAATCTAGGCTCTATTACTATATTTATCTTGAACTCTAGAAATCTTGAATGCTCATGATTCTTGAATCATCTCTGAATTAATAGTCTCTAATATCTTTAAGCTATATAGTCTTCAATAATAATTCCTGTATATAAATCCTGCATGTGTATGTTTGTATATGTGTATGTGTATATATATATATATTCTAGACAAAAGTGTTAGTATATATTTTATAACCAATTACTATTGGAATAAGGTTGTTGTCATTAAAACTCCATTATCCAGCACTCCTATTTTAGTATTTGAACACCTTATTAACCAATCATTTATAAGTTGCACTAGCGTTGCTTAATCTAAAGGGCATTATGATATGGCAGTATACTCCTAGGTAAGTGACAAAGCTAGTATATTCTTATCTAGGTCATGTATTGGTAATTGATTGCCACTATATTATTATCTAGTTGTCTAGGGGATCATCCGTATGTCACGCTGGGAGGTTAACCCACTGCCTGCAAGTCATTACATCGAAACTACAAGTTGGTCTACTATTGGATGTATAAAGCTATCTTTTGGGCATGCTTAGTTCTGGTCAAAGTGGTCTCTACATGTTCTCTACTTTTCATCTATTTTTTCCATAAGGAATGAGTTGGAGGTCCACCTCAAGTGAAGAGCATCATGGGTAAGGCTATTGTTGAGTAGCTTATCCTCCTCCTCTCTAAGTGCACTCAGTCTAATTTTATCCCAAAGTATGGTGCTTTTTCTTGACCAAGGTGGACTTCACGTCAATGTTCAGGTGTAGCTTAAGATCCACGATAAGATTCTACACATGTCTCTATTGGTCCAAGCAAACATATCCAGGTTCTCTAGAAGGAAGTTTGAAGGTTCCTTTATTAGTCCAGGGTTAATCTAAGATCAGATCTTCAAGACCTACGACGGGTAGTTATGACTACCATAATTTTGATTATAATCTTAGTATGTGCATCTCTCGAGTATCCTAGCTTATTAACTTTCCTATGGTTAATGTCTTTGTAGAGACAACTATGTTGCCCGGACCAGGACTCAGTGGCTAGTTGTTATGCATTAGTATTGTTGATGTAACAAGCAGTCTGCACATCCACGACCTTTTCTTTTCAATGGACTTCTTTCCATTTGATTATGTACCAGGCCCTTTTGATGATTTGTTCACCTCTAGCGATCCTGACACCATGCTTAGTCAAGAATTTCTTAAGTAGTCACCGTTTGGCTAGTTATTCCTAGAATTTAGATAAGGTCAGTCGTCCCAAGAATAAAGTGTTGTATGAGGAGTAGATGTCAAGTACAATAAATGGAAGTACCCGCACTCTTCGATGTTTCCTCTTATCAAGCTTAGCTAGTCACTCCATTATACATATCGGTTCATTAGCAGTACCACTAAAGTTGTGATGTAACAATTCAGAGTTTTATTGTTAGAGTATGTGCCCTAGAGGCAATCCATTTAATGTGATTAATTACATTGCTGATGTTATATTTTATTTTGAATAAAAGATTCTGCTATGTTATATTCACTGCGTAATATAAATATTAACATAATAGAGGTCCTTAGAATAATAATACAGAATTATATAATTTCAAGTAAGTGACTTGAACATTAGATTATATAATACGAGTGCAACGACACGCGCATCACACGTGATGATGGCACGCGCTTCGCGAGTGATCAATGCACGCGCTTCGCGCATGGAGCGTTGTTGATTAAGCTACAAACCTGAATTGTTTGTTGATATAAAGAAAACAGTGTTTTTTTGTAGGCGTATTGCCTTGTATTGGAGTTTATTATTTGATTTTTTAATTGCTAACTTAGTTTTGTGGTATGAGCTTGTATAATGTAGACGATGACATTTATAGGAGTACATTAACATGTCTATGTTAGGATTGCCTTATATGTTGTTAAGGTAGGAATGACGGTTTGAATAAATAGTCCCACATCACGAAATAAATTGAAGGAGTAGAGTACAAATATGAGTTGGTAGGAACGTAACAATAGAGATTCCTTTTGTTACTAGGATGTGTGTGTCAACTCATATGCGTGCGCCCTACGCAGGAAGAAGGGGGATTTGTTCTGACCGTTGTTACATAACAGTGGTATCAGAGCCGAAGGTTACGGACTGGGCCATGCATGCAAGGCAGTGCTCTCAAAAGATACTTGTAGGATGCAAGTCAAGGGGGAGACTATTAAGATTGCCTCGCATGTTGTTAAGGTAGGAATGAGGATTTAAATAAATTGTTCCACATCACGAAATAAATTGAAGGAGTAGAGTACAAATATGAGTTGGTAGGCACGTACCAATATGAGTTCCCTTTGTTACAAGAATGTGTGTGTCAACTCATATGCATGCGCCCTACGCAGGTAGGAGGGGGACTTTGTTCCGACCGTCGTTACATAACAGTCTGTGCATAGGAATAAATAAGAAATAAAGTAAAGAGCAATCATTAAATCTTTGTTTCAAACATGTTATGTGCATACAAAAATCAATGAAAAGTCAAAAACTAAAGAAAGCACAGACATAAATATTTTACCATTAGACTTCCCAAATCAAATTAATGAAACAAATATAACTGTGTGCATCAGTGTTTGCAAAGGAATAAGTACTGGGACGGTTAAATTTTACACATACATTATTAAAATGTTAAACAAATAGTCAATTATAGTTAAAATTCTAAATTTCAAATAGAATCAACAACAGTGGATATCAGAAACATTGAAACTTGAACACCTTTGCATAAATAAAGGACTAAAAAAATCCATATATTAATAGAAGGTGAAACGAAGAAGAAAGACATACCTTTAATCAATTCTATGATTCAAGCACAACCCATGCCACGCATTACATATTCCGTTGGCAAGCTTAATATGTAGTCTAATGCAACTCTGCAGACGTTAACTGGTAGACTTCTTAATAACCATGCATTACATGTTCCCCCAAATTGCATATCAAGATTTATCTATTGCAATTCAAGAAAATTCATTTTGATCTATGGCAGTGTAGCTTTGCAGTATGGCCTGCGCTTTGAATTATATGTTTGGACCTCAACAACCAGTAGTTTATTTAGCTTTGCTCCTTTGTATGTTCCTGTTAATGCATTCAACGACATAACATTTGTTGCATTTTTTCATTAATCGTACAGTAGGATATATTATCATATCAACACTTGCTATGTTGACCAAAGCTCTGCATAGAAAATAATTAGCATGAATTTTGACTTATCTACGTGATAAAATACCTTAGCATTACATAAATAAAGATGCATATATCTCACACTGCAAATACAACAAAATAGCCAAGTCTCACCTAATATTTGGTGCAAATAACTTTCCAACAATTCACACAACAAATAAGAATTATATGCAACATATATACAATTATCTATTCATCCGATATCCTATCTTTTACTTACTGCAATTTGCTTTCCTCCTTGTGGGTGCCAACTGCATTTGTTAGTTTGTAAATGTTAAGTTATGCCACTAACCATATTTCATATTTTCACACATTATTTGTAAGGTCCTGTGCACTTGTGCACTCCTAATATACATCAGTCATCCTACTCCTAATACTGTAAGGAACGTAACTCAGGTTGTCCGAGCCTTGTCCCTTAGAAAACATAATCAAAGCATCAGCAATAATGTTTTCACTTTACCAGGAAGCATAACATGCTCTCCATTTCCAGAAGGAGTATAGTCTTGATTGCCAATCTTCCAGGAGCTTTTGACATCAGGAGGTCTCCTGTCCTAGTCAAAGTCATAGGATCTAGGTCCTCCTGCACTGTGTCTTCTCCAACGCACTGTGTCTCTACATCTTCTACGTCGAGAATGGATTCTATTCTACGAAGCTCGAAGGTCATGCATTTTTCGCCTACGTGTGTTAATCATCAAAGAATCATGCTACCTTCTGATGAATTATCATCCGGTGCTTTTCCAACGTTTCCTGGAGTGGATGTCCCGAAAGCTTCTCGAGTGTTTGCTTGCAGCTGAGCTTCGTCTTTATTTGCTTTGAGCTATACTGAGGTTATCAATGGAGGAACTGAATCATATATCAATGCCTAGTATTGTGTTGGCAACCTTATCACTTCGTATATGAATGCAAAATTTACACAAGAATTAAGGAACATGTAAATAATGGTGCATACTCTAGGCAGCATCGCATCTATCTAATATGTAGTTCAATAGCCGAAAGATAGGTAAATTAAATTTACACCAAAAGGCATGTATAGTTCATTAACAAAAGCTTTGGCTATATAGTTGTAGAATTTGAAAAATCATCATAAAATTACACCAAAAGGCAATATTTACGTCCCAATTACCATGTCCTAATTACAATGACAAATAGGTAAATTAAATTTTCTATGTAGAAATATACAAACATATATGGGCTATTTATATATACAAACATATAAATTTTGAACCTACATGTGTTTTCTAGCATGTTTTTTCCTCTCTCTTGGCAATTGTTAGTACGGTTCTGGTGTTAATTTATTTTGTTATCGCTTGGCTTCTTCATTTCTTGATTCCAAATAATTTTTTTCCTTCTAATTTAACAAAACCTGCTAAATACATCATTTTGCATGGACATCTGCGTACTCCCAAAAACTCTGCAAGCTCCTAGCAGCGCGCTCCATGTACTTGCTTCTGGTTCCATAGCATTTCCATAATTATTTAATTAGCTTCATGTCTAGCTAAATATCCACCATGCAAGCATAGTGTTCCATTCGTGGAACAATGTCATAGTCCTTCCATCATATCAAAGTAAACTTTTCCTTGTTCAATTAATCCAGTATGACTACGTGTATAAAATAAAGCCACAAACACTACATGATTAGGCACAAAAACAAAATTAAATCACCTAAATTTATTAAGGTAAACTTACTTGACAAATTCGATAGAAATGAGATATGTTAGCTTAAGTGTCTTAAGTGAAATACACTCTTAGAAAAAAAATTACATTAAAACATTAATTTCATACTCCTATATAACAAAAACCAAACAAAAATAACAAACCATTGTTTTCAGATCGTACTTATTAGTGAAATGTCTGTAACAGTATATATCATTCATGAGCAAAGCATATTTGATGCTATATGAATTGTAAAACCTTAAGGCTGAATAATTGATGCAATGACATAAAATGATGGATAAACTATTCAATTTTCCATATTGTTTTATATCGTATAATAATGAATTGAAAAGGGTTATGACCAACAACAACTTTAGAAAAATAACTTCAGACTTGTAGATATGACAGATGGTGAGCTTGAAATGAAAATGAGAGTGGAAGCACCTATAATTATGACAGTTTGAAGCCAAATGATCTTCGTACCACTACCAATACAACTATTCAAAGTAAAAGCAAAAATAATAAGAAACAAATCTTGTATTTGTAGAAGGAAATAATAAAGCAAGCCTGATTGAGATTTTTCAATATGCCAATACCATGGAAAAGTGGAAGAAAAATTAAAATTAATATATGACCTTGCATTATGGTATATAAAACCTATTTTCACATTCAACGTCAGTACAAATACGCTTATTGTTCCCTTTGGAATCACCATCCTCTTAAACTGCTCATTGCAGATAATAAACTTATTTTCATAAATTCTTTAGTTAATGTAACAGATTGTGCATGTACCATCTTCTACTGACAAAAAAACATGTACAGTAGTTAGCATTGAAAAATAAATAAAGCATAGTTCACTCATAATACCATGAAGCATATACTATAAATAGGCAGAAGGCTACATTTTTATCAATATTGAATCAGAAAGGGAGGGAAGAAGAATAAAATCTTAAGCAGAGAGCCTCCCCTGCCATAGTTTAACTCAAGCTAGCTATCGATAATCATAAAAGCACATTAGCAGCTGGTTGTATTAAAAAAACTAAAATGTAAGCATAATAAACTGGTTGTGCTTGATTCAGTCCATTCAACTTCTTTGTCAACTGTAGCATCTAACAGCATGGTAATAAAAAAACGATAATCAAGTGCTTCAGACTACTGTTCCAAGAGAATCAGATGTCTACCATGCAAACCAATTAAACGAAATAGTCTAAAACGTAATAAGGTAGGTGGACTTAAATTAACCAAACAAATGAATGTTTCTAAATCCTTAATCGTTGGTTACAATAAAATGTGAAAAATAGGGAGAATGACAAACTTAACAAAAAATTTGGTGAAAAGTATAGAAACTTTAGAATTTAGTGAGAAGGCCAAATGATAGTGTAAATGAAAAAATGCTAGTGGGCCTCCCTAAATTCCACCTTTAGTGTAAATGTGTCTTTCTCTCTAATTTTGAAACTTTTCATATTTTTCACTAAAAAATTTCCAAAGTTTGTCCTTTAGAAGAATATCCTCCAATAAAATATGCGTTCACAATAAAATCGCTGCAGCAATCAAAATCAACCGAAGATGAAATTAGCTTAGTTGCCGCAGATGTATGGATGTTGCCGTAGATGTGTGGATCAATCTGTCAGTCATCATCATGAATTTTGCAGCTTTAGTGTATTCAAGGAGTCCGAATGCACAAATCTAATCTGCAAAGAATGGAGAAGGCAAAACGATCTTTCTCCTTTAATTACCTTTAATTCAGTTGATGCCAAAGTTACCTGCTAGAGCCATCGATCCCTTCAGCTAAACCCGATTTCGACCAACCAGACATAAACCAAGCAACCTCAGAATAATGATAAAACAAATTTCAATAATGCAAATTTTCATAATTCTATAGACAAAGGGAAAGAAGGAATCGAAAATCAAAGAGTGAATAAAAACGAAAAGGAAGGTGGAATAAATTTTCACCTTTTGTTCTTCTGTCTAGGTCATTAGTCAAAACAATTGAAGGAAACAATTAAAGTCGATGAGAAGAACAGATTTGAGAAAGTAGTTTCTCGGTGGAAACTGGGCGATTGAGAGAGGTGAACTGAAAGGAAAGATAAGGGAATGTGGAAAAATGGGAAAGGAAGTTACGAAGCACTAATTTGTTTCTAGTGGAGAAAGAGTGGGCTCACGATTTAACACGGTTAAAATAGCGTCAAAATAATTATTGAAGTGGATGAATTACATCCGCTTGATGTTTTTCCTATAATTAAATCACCACCCCTCTTTGTCTTTTGGCTTGTCTACCAAGGAATTTTATTATATAGATAATAAGTATTAAAATTCCTAATATCCCTAGTCAAGTTTTATTGTTTATATAAGACACCAATAGAACATTGATACTAGTATGTTGATTGACTGGTGATCATATCTCATTGATATTAATGTCAATACATAAATACGTATTAGAGAATAGTATATTGGACTGACCCTGCTTGAGAAAACTTCATGAATCATAATTAATAGTGTCATAAGTTATTCTCATAGTGACAGTGATGCAATGGTTCTCTGACCTGAAATAATTATATATTTTGCTCGAAGATATTTGTGTTTTGATATCATCAAAAGTTACTTTAAACCGAGTAGACGATAAAGGTGATTATCGGATACATCTAAAATCGATTAAATAATATGAATGATCTAAATGGATTCTAACCCTACAATATAAGTAGAGATTTCCACGGGCCTCTTGATTGAGTATGATTATAAAATGCATGGCCATGCTCAAATATTGATTTGTTTTATATAATCTGCTCATCGATCAAGATAAAAGGATTAAATTATAAAGAGGATGATATGTTCAATGCCTCAAGTTTGATCGTGGATATAATGATTAAAAGGATTAAATTATATTGAAACACTAATCACGGAAAAGGCTGTATCGGATCGTTGATTTTATTATAACTTTGGTAACAGCGATGTATTACTAGATTCTGCTCACTGTTTATAATTTAAATATTGTTTAAATTATTGTCAAAATTATAGTAACCTATAAGGTCACACAAAAGACTGTTTAAAAGGATGCGAACCATTCATAACAAAAGAAATTCAAACGTTGATATTTTCTTTTGATTTTGAAGTGGAATCGAGTTTTACGATTCTCCTTAAATCTCTCGCTTACTTTATAAAATAGGATTCGACCTTTCTTTCCGAGATACACAGAAAATAAAGAAACTAAAAAGGGAAAAACTAAATCCATCAATCGGCTAATACCGATCTCTCACTCGCCTCTGATCTCGTTTGACGACATCGTAGCAATGTTTGTGGACTTCTATGGAGGCGCCGCCATCAAGAGCGCTAAGATTGATTCAATCCGGTCGATATCTCGCACGTGTCCGTGAATTGGAAAACAAGGGTAAAAGTTACACGGTTGATTTTGAATTTATGCTTGCAATAGGGTTATTAAATTTGTTAATTCCGTTGTGATCCAATCCTATTTTATCTTCAATAGTATCAGAGCTTGAGTTTTTACGAATTCAAATTGTTGGGTTGGCTGTGTATATTCTTATAATGATAAATCAGTGTTATGAACACTGGTACAAGTGAGAAATGGGTTGTAACAAGGATTCGGTTCTTAAATGAAACAGTTTCAGTATAAACAAAAAATTGTTTTTGTTATAAAATCTAAATAGAATCATGTATTAATATATGATATTAATTCTATTGTGTTTCCAGTTCATACTCGATATATTTCATAATATGAACTCTGCAAATCTGGCTTAATCTTTATCTCCATGTGATTTCATATAAGTATTTAGATCTGATATAGTTCATGTAAGATAGTGAATCAAAATGTTTGATTATAGAAAACAACAATACTGTCTTAATAATTTTAATAGTATAAAGCCAAAACCTAAGTTTTAGATTAATATATATAGTTCAACACAATCTGTGTATATACCTATGCAGTTAAAGCCCCGCTAAAGCCTCGCAGAATCCCCGCTATGGCCCGTAGCGCTCTCCGACCATTACACTATTTCAATTAGCGCCGATGAACAGTAATTCCACTTTAATCCCCGCTATTTTCCGCTGCTTCCGCTAAATCCACACTATTTAGCATTCTCTTTAGCATTATTAATATACAGAGGATAATTTGACTAGTTCTCTTTTAAAATAAATCAAAAAAGTTAATATAAAGAGCTAAATTTAAGTCACAAGTTTCTTATATAAGATAGAAATCTATAGTAATCCTCAAATCTAGTGTGCATAACCATGATATTCTTTGATTTTGTTACATAATATTAATTAACATTCATTTCTTGTACACAAAGGATGCAAGAATGATAAATATTTATTTTAATTATATAGTTTAGCATCTAATTAACAATTTTGCATCTCCGCTATATCCCCTTTATTTCCCCGCTTTATCCCCGCTATAGCTTTTTACACCTCTACTGCTATAGAACCGCTAAGCGCTTTAACTACACAGGTATATACTATGCTACATTTAAATGTTTATATCTTGATGCAGCCTTAATGTATGTTTTGAACTGATAGAGTATCAACCTGCCAAGGCTAGTATAAAACACTTTTTCTCCATATCTGATAGTCAATTTAATTTGTATATGTGCATAAGATAATATGCAGCTAGTTTGTATTTTGATTCATGCAGTAGAAATATTGTGAAAGATTAAGGGTTATGACTTATTTTTCATGTTGTGTGTGCATCAAAAGTATTAGAATCTGGATATATATATATATATATAATTGTTTAAAACTGGATTGTGATTGTTGTGATAATTGAATCCATGTGTATAATTAATCTATGTGTGTATGCTGATGATTGTTTTGATGCAAATGTGATTTGCAATTTCTAACTTTTATAGTACATGTTGTAAAATACATACTCTATTGCAAGGAATCGTAGTACAATGTGTATAGAGATTTAAAAGCTATATATGCATCCTGAAGTGTTTAGTGATGTATTGATTATTGTGTTTGCATGTGCTAATGTCACCCTGCTTGTTCCTTCCTGCCATGTTCTAAAATTTGTCATACCATATTATACATTTTTCTAATACTGCAAAGTTGTTTGTAGTCACAATAATATACACATTTTAGTGAAATATGTATATTTTATTTATAAAACATTTAAGTTCACAAATGTGTTACATATCACACTCTTAAATGTATACATGAAATGGTATGTTTAATCCACTTCGTTTTAATGTATTGCTTGTATTTGTAATAATATAAGTTTATTGTAAATTTGATTTGCAACTAATCTCCCCAGTGGTTTACTTTTGAAACATAGTCAGTGGCATTTACATTGTATTATACACACATAGCAATGTATGTATGTATGTATATACTTGTACTGGTATTATATATGTATTTTGCTTGAATAAGGAATTGTATCCTGAGAAGATAGGCATGAACTTGTAAATGGATAAGGGTGCACTGTTGTGTACACTACATGAGCATGGACTACGCTGTCAAAAATATGAGATATATGAATGCATGCTCTATTATACATAGTTGTATAAGCCCACTTTTATGCATATACGTATATATAATTATGATTGGACCTATATGCAATCATGTATGAGTAAGTAAAATCACAATATTCTTGACTGTAAATATATGTATCCAAAATGAATTAATGACTGTAGAAATTATGACTTGCTATTTGTATTCATACTGCAAGTATAAATAAAAGTATTTACATACAAAAATGTTTTGGAGTTAAATGACATATATAGTTTGAAAACCTTTTTCAAATAATAAATACGTCTCTTATACGTATATTTCTCTTAATCGGGTAACCTAAGCTTTGATACCAAATTTAATAACCCACCTGGAGTAGGCCTAAATTTTGACCTAGAAAAGGCCCATCGAAACCTAGAGCCACTCTAAATGGGTCGTTGGTTCCTATAAGCAATTACGTTTGCATAGAATAACATACCATTAATGAGATGGAATCTCACACAGCAAAAGGGATAAAATATAATCATGAGAAAATAGATGTAGCATTTAAATTAAAAACCAATAATGTATGTTACAACCATTATTCAGAAAGTTACATCCAGTACATCAATTAATAACAACAATATTACTGCCAATAATAAATAGGTCATAAATAGATATGTTCCTCCATCGTCAGGTTCCCACCACTTGATCTCCCAGCATGAAGTCCAACTTATTGTCCTATAAGTACGTTAAGAGGAGGGAGGCCAGGGTATAAAGCCCTGGTGAATGAAAACCACATATGTTTGAAGGGTAACTATTCTTATATTTGGCAGGATAGATATTTC
Source organism: Allium sativum (assembly GCA_030737875.1). Taxonomy (NCBI): domain Eukaryota; kingdom Viridiplantae; phylum Streptophyta; class Magnoliopsida; order Asparagales; family Amaryllidaceae; genus Allium; species Allium sativum. The sequence continues at coordinate 485,097,701 of CM060915.1, forward strand.
ACGATATGTCTACGTGAACAAGCATACACACAAGGAAATCAACCTAATTAATGAGGTGGACATTCATACAATCACTTAAGACCTTCATTAGCACTTTTGGGTGGATCCTCGATCACTTAAGACCCAAAGAGGTGGACATTCTCGGTCACTTAAGGTCATACTACTATATTGAATTTAGGGTAGATTAATATAACCAGTTAAGACCTTAGGGCAGACCGTAGCCACTTGTAACAACCTGAATTCCAACAGACTGAATTTTTTTCAAAATTCTAATCTATCGAAACTCGTGTTGGTTTGCTCTGGTATCCTGCAGAAAAGACAGAGACATAAAATAGGTCAGAGCTCAGAAAATAGCTCACAGCGGAATGGATAAAATATAATATACTCAAAGTATAGCCTCACCGTGTGACGGCCCGCCTCGCACCGGCCTGCATTACCTCCAAAAGTGCGCTGTACACATGCCCGACTAGCACAAGACGGTCGTCATAAGAAAGGAAAGAAGGGAATGAACTAATCAAAGAACCTGTAGAATGTCTCACAGCGCATGGAATAAAATATAATAATAATGTACTTGACATAAAACAGGCGAGACAGTGCATAAGCTGATAACTAAAACCAACATCAATCTCAAAGCAGCGGAAATCCAAATACAGCTTATTACAATTTTCCAAATTTACTGTCTCTAAACAAAAGAAAGCTGAAGTAGAAGATACACCAACAATGCCCAAGCAGTGATCTTCAACAACACAGGGAGAATACTAAATATATATATCACGTGGAAGCCTCCTGCTCGTCTTCGGATCATCTACCCGTGCATCACCAGCTAACCTGTCTCTAGTCTGCTCGTGTGAGCACCCAGAGTAATAAGAGGAGACATAAAACTCTGGGTCAGACATAAAGCCTGGTATGAGCGATAAGCATCTAAACAGAATAATAACAGGTACACTAAACCATACCTGAACCTGAACCTGCAACCAAAGAGTTAGTACCACATACCGTACAATACTCCAAGGTGCCATAATAAATAGTGTAAGAATACGGGGGTGGGGTGTGCATGTCAAAATGATAGCAAACAAATCATCCATAGCAACCATCCTCACATCTCTCACTCAGTGCGTAAAGCGTACGGCATCTACCACTTTGGAACACTGGACAAACTGAGGCAACGACGAATCCCGACTTGTAGAAACCCTGCTGTGACCAAGCCAAACACTTGGAGTCATGACCAAACATTTCAATGACCCACTTCATTGGTCATAGCCCTTGGTTCTACCGATGCCATAATGGCCCTGAATCCGCCTTCGTACCTCCTACCATAGTGGTCCAAAGCTATAGGTGTCGATAACTCCTTGGCACGCGTCCCGCAGCAAAGCCCAATCATGAAGTGAACTCGTTGATTCCCATCTGAATCTTAAGCTCTAACTTCTCATTTGGACTTCCTTTGCATCTCGGGTTTGGTCGAATTGGAGTGGGTCTTCAGAAGAGTTGTCGTGCGGTAACAGTCCTAGAACTCGGTTCGGTTCGGTAGCGTCGGTTCGGATCGGTCCTCCATCCTTGCCATCTTCTATTCGGTTCGGGTCGGGTGCTTCACCCCGGGTCGGGTCGGCGTCCTCCTCCGAGTCGGGTCGGGTGTCCTTCCTTCCAACGCTCCGATCCGCTCCCTTATTTCTTCACGTATTCCGATCCGATCCCTCCTTGTCATCTGATCCGCGTGGCCTTCCCTCTTGCTAGTCCTCCCAAGTGTTTACTTCCGATCCGAGCCGTGCATCTCCAAGTCTATCCGATCTGGCCTCCAATTATTCTTCCGATCCGATCCCCTCGTCCACTCCAACTCTAAGCAAAAGCCTTCCTTCTCGCCGAGCCTCCTCCAGTGACAAGTTCCAATCCAGTTCGGATCCCCCTTGGTCAGTTCACAATCCGATCCGACCCCTTTCTCTGATCCGAACCGGTTCGGAACCTGCACACTTCTGCAACTTTCCAGCGAGCTTTCTACGCCATTCGACAACATTTTCAAGCAATTTAACTATTCTAATCAATCATAAAACATACCATAGAGTCATAGCAACGTGCAATAGCAACCACAAACAGCAAACAACAATTCAATTGAATCAAAATGGATCAAAAGTGGCTAAAACCTCACATTTTCCTATAATCCTTCTTAATCATGTTTAAGCATACGATTAGCAAAACACATCGAAATTAACCCAAATTTCTAACAGAGCCTTAAAACATTATTTTAGAATTTTAAGAATTTTTCCAGAATTTATTTACGTATAAATTCGCTAATCTTCACTAATTACCCTTAATCACTGTAATTAGTGCAAAAACTATGCAAATCACTCACCTTGGCCACAAACAAAATTCTCAGAACTGAAACTCCTCTGATTTGGGCGAATACTGATGTCCAACAGCAGCTCTAACCTTGCTTTGGTGCTTTTTCTTCTTAATTTGATGCCTCTAAGCCTTAATCCTTGATTAGGAAGTGATTTTTGGGTGTTTTAGAGAGATTTAGAGAGTGGAGGCCATGACTAGATCAAGAGGAATGAAAGTGGCGGCTGGAAAATGTCTAAAGAAATGTTCCCTAGCCCTAATCAGCCCCTACATACTCCTAAACCCGAAATTCCCCTTTGGGCCAAGCTGCTAATCACCCGGTTAAGCCCAATTAAGCTGTTATTCTCCATCTGAAACTTGTTTCAGCCATATCTCCCAAACGGTAAGTCCGTTTGGCTAATGTGACCACTCTACGGAAAGAGAAACCATCATCCGAAGCCAATGGAAGTGGTTTCAGGTCAAAATTCATTTCCAGTCAAAAGTTATGGCCAAAACAGTGCCAACTAGGGGTAAAATGGTCATTTAAAAATCGGGAAAAATCATGAACATGGGAAATGACCACAATAGTCGTCTCCCAAAGTTACATGACCATACGACTTCGTATGTGAAAGAAATAAATATTCTACGATCCTATGATGCGCAGAATGCGGGTCGTTACACTCTCCCCCCCTTAAGAAATTTCGTCCCCGAAATTCCTTAACTCAAAACATACACAGGATCCCGCATGCCTAACACCCACATACAACAATCAAACATGCAAAGCAAGCAAACAAGTCTATCCTAGCATGCGGAAAACTAAATCGTTAATAAAATCTTACCAGACAAAGAGTTCTGGATACTTCTTCCTTATGTCCTCCTCTGTTTCCCAAGTACAATCATTCTCGTCTTCGCTCCACTGTACCTTGACTAGCTTCACCGACTTCCTTCGAAGTTGCTTCATGTCGTGTGCGACAATACGGGCCGGCTTGCGGTTTCCAACCGCCTCGGGTTCTACTTCGAAGTCCTCCAACTGATCAGGTGAGATAGTCATATCTGAGTCGTGAACGAACTTCCTTAGTTGGGAAACATGAAATACGTTGTGAACTCCCGCCATCTTCTCTGGTAAGTCAATTCTATATGCCAAATTCCCGACTAGTTCAAGAACAGGGAATGGACCAACAAATCTTGGTGCTAATTTACCTCTCCTGCCAAATCGTATTACGCTCTTCAACGGAGAAATCTTGACAAACACCAAGTCACCAACGAAGAATTTTAAGTCTCTTCTTCTCCTATCAGCATAACTCTTCTGCCTATCTTGGGCTGCCTTCATTCGTTGCTGAATGATCTTGATTTTATCTGAAGTTTCCCTCACCACATCTGGTCCAAGCATAAACTTCTCGCCAGTTTCTATCCAACATGATGGTGAGTTGCACGGTCTTCCATACAAAGCTTCAAATGGAGCCATACCGATACTGGATTGGTAACTATTATTATATGCAAACTCTACTAGATGCAAATGGTCATCCCATGATCCACCAAAATCCAATATACATGCTCTCAAGAGATCTTCCAAAATACGATTCACCCTTTCCGTCTGACCGTCGGTCTGAGGATGATATGCGGTACTGAGATGTAACTCTGACCCTAGCGCCTCTTGCAAGCTCCTCCAAAACCCACTAGTGAACAACGGGTCTCGGTCGCTCACAATGCTTTTAGGTACTCCATGAAATCTCACTACCCACTTCATATACAATTCTGCTAACTTAGCTGCCGTTCTGGTCGATTTGACTGGTATAAACCTTGCACTTTTAGTCAGTCGATCTACAATTACCCAAATGCTGTCATATCCCGATCTAGTCCTTGGTAAACCATCGATGAAATCCATCGAGACTTGCTCCCATTTCCATTCGGGAACTTCTAAAGGCTGCAACAACCCACTAGGCTTCTTTTGCTCGGCTTTTACTAGCTGGCAATTCATGCACTTGGATATAAACTTCCCAACGTCTCTTTTCATCCCTTCCCAGTAGTAGGTCTGCTTCATATCTCGATACATCTTATTACCACCGGGGTGTATGGTCAGCCTTGAGTGATGACACTCTCTAAGCACTTCATCCCTCAATCCATTGACATTGGGTACAACAAGCTTTCCATTCTTTCTAAGCCATCTATCTCGATCAAGCCCATACTTGTTCATCTCCTCATCGATACCCATCTCTAACTTGGAGATGATCTCCAATAGGTTAGGATCGTCCCTCTGACTAGAGCCGATCCGTTCAATCAAAGTGGGTCTGATCGTCAAACTTGCTAACATTTCTGGATCCAATTCGCACTTTGGTCTGAAATCAAACCCCGCGATAAACTCCAGTTGCTTCCATTCAAGGAACATAGCCCCTAAGCTGGCATGTCTTCTACTCAATGCATCAGCCACCGCATTGCCCTTTCCCGGTGTGTATGCGATGTCAAAATCATAGGAAGCTAAGAACTCTAACCATCTCTGCTGACGGAGATTTAAATCCTTCTGGGAGAATAGATACTTCAACGACTTATGATCTGTAAACAGCTCAAATCTTTCTCCCAAGAGATAGTGTCTCCACATCTTTAACGCGAACACGATCGCTGCCAATTCTAAATCATGGGTAGGGTATCTTCTCTCGTGCGGTTTCAATTGCCGACTTGCGTAAGCTACAACCCTACCGCCTTGCATCAATACAGCTCCCAGTCCGGTACCACAGGCATCCGTGTATACCGTCATCTCTTCATCCCCCTTAGGAATGACTAACACTGGTGCGCTTGTCAACTTGTCCTTTAGGCTTTTAAATGCATTCTCGCACCTTTCATCCCAGACAAAAGCTTGATTCTTCTTGGTCAACTGGGTCAATGGTGCTGCTATCTTGGAGAAACCTTGGATAAACTTACGATAATATCCCGCTAACCCCAAGAAACTCCTTACATCTGTTGCATTCTTGGGTGTAGGCCAATCCTGTACCGTAGCCACCTTCGCCGGGTCCACGGCAATACCATTCTCTGATACAACATGGCCCAAGAACCTCACTTCCCTCTTCCAGAAGTGACACTTAGAAAACTTTGCTTTCAGTTGGTGTTTTCTCAACACCTCCATCGCTACTTTTAAATGTTCCTTGTGTTCTTCCTCTGTCCTCGAATAGACCAAAATATCATCAACGAACACAAGGACAGACTTATTCAACTGATCTCTGAATACCCTATTCATAAGATCCACAAAATATGCCGGGGCATTAGTCAGCCCGAATGGCATAACCAACCATTCATAAAATCCAGACGGCGTTCGAAATGCCGTTTTAGCTATACTCTCAGCTTCCACTCTAAGCTGATGAAAACCTGTCGCGAGATCCAACTGAGAAAATATTCTCGCGCCACTCAACTGATCGAACAAATCATCTATCCGCGGTAGAGGATACTTATTCTTCCTCGTCACTTTATTCAATTCGCGGTAGTCTACACACAAACGAAGGGAACCATCCGCCTTGGTAGCAAACACAACTGGTGCTCCCCATTCAGAAACACTCCTTCTGATAAATCCCTTCCTCAAAAGATCGCTGACTTGCACCTCGAGCTCTCGCTGCTCCCTTGGTGCCATACGACGAAGTGGCATCACTATAGGTCTGGCATCTTTTACCAAATCAATACGAAACTCAATCTCTCGGTGTGGTGGAAGTCCGGTCACTTCTTCGAAAACATCCGGATACTGGCCAACCACGGGCAAACCTGACAACTCACTATGCGGAATGTCGAGGGAGTTTAGAAAACTAGCCAATACCCCCTTACTGGGTAGACCACCAAACACTATCCTCCGCCCATCATCCGCTCTAGCTGTCACCAAAAAGCCCTCACAGTCTACCACCACCCCGTATCTTTGGAGCCAATCTACTCCCAAAATAATGCCAAACCCAGTAAAGCCCAAAACAAAGCAATCACAAACAAACATGCATCCATGACTCGATAGAACCACATTACGACAAATCATGCTAAGACTAGTCGAACCACCAATCGGGTTCGTCACTACTAAAGGTCTATCGACAATCTCGGGCTCCAATCCCAACCTATCTACCAGGTCACTAGATATGAAAGAACTGGAAGCTCCGGTATCAAACAAAACTCTCACAGGAACATCATAAACAGAAAGCATACCTTGAATGACGACATTCTTTCCCTTCTCCGCCGCAGTTGGGGCATTCGACGAAGAAGGAATAGCATTAAGGGCATATGCTTTCACCATTTGCTTTTCCTTAGGGGGTTGCGGACACTTGTCCTTGTGATGTCCCAATTGGCCACAATTGAAGCACTTCCTATCCGCTGGCTTGGACCGACAATTACTAGCATAATGGCCCTTCTTACCACAGCTGAAGCACTCCACATCTTGCTTATTCTTTTTCTTCTGGCCATCCTTAGCCTGATTCTGCTTTCTCTTATTCTGGGAACCACCTTTGCCTCCACCACTAGCTTGTGGCTTTGGCTCATCTGCGGATGCAACCTCAGTCTTTGGCTTAGGGTAGAGACTTTCTGACCTTAACGCTTTCCCCACAATCGATTCAAACGTCTCATCGATGTGGTTAATAAGTTTTTCCCCCAAGTACTGATCCAATCCAGTTATGAATTTCTCATTCTTTTTCTCAGCAGTATCTATGAGAGATAACCCATATTTTGACAAAGTGTCAAATTCAGCAATATACTCCGAGACAGCCCTGCCATTCTGCTTGAGCTCCAAGAATTTCTTAAATAACATTGACTTCTGAGCAGCTGGGATGAACTTCTCACTAAAGCGAGCCTTAAACTGCTCCCAAGTAATCTGATCTTCGGGAGTTGCTGCCTTTATAGCATTCCACCAATTCATTGCCCGCCCTTGCAGCTGACGGGACGCTAACTTTCTCTTCATCGCATCCTCGATACCCAAATCCTCGAAGATACGTTCGCAACTATCCACCCAATCCTGAACATCCGTAGCCGACTCCGTTCCATGGAACGGCTTCCCACCAAGGCTAGTATAATCCTTATTCAGCTTGGCGAAGTCAACTCTTGGCGCCTGCACCATTGGACCACCACCATTTCCACCATTGGGAGCTTCCCTCTGTACATCTCTAAGCATCTCTCTCATGAGGTCAGTAAACATCGTCCTCATGTCAGCAGCATTCCCATTATTGGCCCCTCTACCGGTACCTCTAACATATCGGCTCATTGTCAATCTGAAAAAGGAAATGATTAACGACTCCATAGTGGTGTTAGTGCAGTACGACTTCATCCTTATACTACTAATAGTATATACATATATAGCTTTTGAAAACCAAAATAATCACAAATACGCTCTCTCGTATACGTATACTATCTCTCCCTGATAACTTCCCTAGGTTAACTACGCAACCTAGAGCTCTGATACCAAGTGTGACGGCCCGCCTCGCACCGGCCTGCATTACCTCCAAAAGTGCGCTGTACACATGCCCGACTAGCACAAGACGGTCGTCATAAGAAAGGAAAGAAGGGAATGAACTAATCAAAGAACCTGTAGAATGTCTCACAGCGCATGTAATAAAATATAATAATAATGTACTTGACATAAAACAGGCGAGACAGTGCATAAGCTGATAACTAAAACCAACATCAATCTCAAAGCAGCGGAAATCCAAATACAGCTTATTACAATTTTCCAAATTTACTGTCTCTAAACAAAAGAAAGCTGAAGTAGAAGATACACCAACAATGCCCAAGCAGTGATCTTCAACAACACAGGGAGAATACTAAATATATATATCACGTGGAAGCCTCCTGTTCGTCTTCGGATCATCTACCCGTGCATCACCAGCTAACCTGTCTCTAGTCTGCTCGTGTGAGCACCCAGAGTAATAAGAGGAGACATAAAACTCTGGGTCAGACATAAAGCCTGGTATGAGCGATAAGCATCTAAACAGAATAATAACAGGTACACTAAACCATACCTGAACCTGGACCTGCAACCAAAGAGTTAGTACCACATACCGTACAATACTCCAAGGTGCCATAATAAATAGTGTAAGAATACGGGGGTGGGGTGTGCATGTCAAAATGATAGCAAACAAATCATCCATAGCAACCATCCTCACATCTCTCACTCAGTGCGTAAAGCGTACGGCATCTACCACTTTGGAACACTAGACAAACTGAGGCAACGACGAATCCCGACTTGTAGAAACCCTGCTGTGACCAAGCCAAACACTTGCACTACAAGAAAATGTGGCATATATAGCATTATATTATAGCCTAATACTTAAAAGTGCTATATAAAAATCATTTAGGCAAAGATATAATAATAAATTGTGCTATATGAAACGTGTGTAATAAATAATTCGCTATGTTTGAGCCAACTCGTTTAGAAATGCGGGAGTTGAAATCTAAGCGGTAAAGTTAAAGAAAAAGGCCGTGGAAAATAAAATCCTTCCCTAACACTTTCTATCTCCAGCTAATCCCTAAAATTCATCCCAATGTTAATTTTTCGATTCACACCTAAAATCGATCCATCAATTTTCAATTCAATCTAGTAACGATCTCTGCCATAACTGGTTTCCATTTCCGATTCACATCAGAAACTGGTTGCCATCTCCGATTCGCACCAGGTACCTTCAAATCAGCGATGGGTTTCTCCGCTAGTAGCTAATTTTTAGCTCAGATCCCTAGTTTATTGATTTATCCAACCTTTCTATTTTTATTTTTGTAATACGGCTGGTGATGCTTTTCCTTAATTAGCTATTGATGATTTGTAACCTAGGTATACGTTGGTAGTAATTAATTGTGGTGATGTTAATATCCAACAGTACGTGCGTTTTAGTTTGCAATTTTCTCATATTACTGATGCGTTTTTGTTTGAAAGTTGATTCATTCGCTCTAGCTTGGTTAGAACAAGAAATCGTACTGATTTAGAGTTTCATTTCCCCTTTTTGTTTTTAATCTGAAGTAGATTCCAGTATAATAATTGGTTGATTGATTAACATAATGTTACAATTAGCAAGCTTTATTGCAGATGTCAAAAGCAAAGTTTCAAGTGCACCTGACCTACAACACTTCAATTATATTATTTATTGATTTTTCTTCATTTTTCATATAATATATTTGAAACCAACAGACATGATGATGAGGAATCTGATCCATATGATTGCTTGCACCCATACAGCAAGATAATTAATTAGTATATAAGCAGCAGTAATTAAACTAATGAATTGCACCTTTACATGACATGCATCTATGCATGTGCTTCTTTTTATTTGCTTCCTTATATTAATTATGAAGATTTAGAAATAAGTGTCTGGATCATAATATAAAATTATATCAATTGTTGTAAACTATAAAGTTATCCAAAGTCGATACTTGTACAATTTTGTATTGACTTCTTTCAGTTTTTCTTTTACAAAGCATTTATTTGTATTGCTTTAACAAATCAACTTATTATATATGTATGTTGCTGACCAATCCTCATGAAACATGTGGTATAACACCTTGGCTATGAATGTGGAATCTACATTTATACTTGAATTTATAGCATATGGACTAAATATGATTATGTATAAACAAGGGAGAGATGTTTTAGACTTGTTAGTAAGATGCAGTAGTTTGATTATACCTACTTGTTAATTGGTCAAATCAAATGATATATTGTGTTGTACACTACACAAGTTTGTATATCTATCTTATATAAGTTTATAACTACTAGTCTCACAGTCTCATTAGTCATTATTGATAGATTCGAGCAATTTGTTATGAATTTTCATGCCTTTTATGTTTCTTAATACCTCTAAACTAATACTATTGAAAAAATAGCGAAAGCACTGTAGTATCGTATGTTGAGATTTGAAACAATATGTTTGGACATTGAGAGCTGCATTAGGCAGTTAATAGGTTATTGCTGTAGTGCTAGTTGTTGGGGGTGTTTGTTAGATTCAGATTAAGGAATTAAGATAGGTAACAATTAAATGTTAACATTCTTTATGACAGAAATGTGTGGTAGTTTTAGAATGTGTTTTATTCCTGATTCATATTATCAAAAGCAAGTTAAGTGGTGTTTCTATAGTCACAAGTCCACACACTGAGCCAATAGTTCTTTTATTAGCTAATGTTGATGTGGTTTTTCCCCCCTTTATTATTAGTTGCAAAGTGATTCATATTAATAATTCCATGTATCAAGGTCGTATATTCCATGATAACATTTTACAAGATGCAAGCTTAGTAGTAGTTACCCATCCTTTTGATTAAGCAAATTAAGGTAAATCATCTTTAGCACATGCATGTCATTCAACAAAGTAAATCATCTTTAGCACAGCAAGTTAATTAGTATGTTTCGTCTTTTATATCGACTGCAGTCTGCAAGTTTGGATTTACAAACATTAAAACGTGAACCTAATTTAATGCTACAATCGATTAAATAAGAGATGTCCTAAATCCACATATATCCCACCCATGTATCTTGGATGCTTCAGAAGTATCTGGTTCAATAGCTTATATTTTTCATGGCATTGACTACTGACTTGCCACCATGATCTCAATTTATCTGTGTTTGTGTGTGCTTTAAATGGATTAACGGTGCATGGTTATATATGCGAAACTGCAAATTTGATTTAAGAAAAAAGAAAGAAATAAGTATATACGCACAGAGAATTGGAATGTATGTTTCATCAGATGTATTGACCTTTTTTAAAATATATGATAATGAACATGTCTGCCATACATGTTACAAATAAGTGTTTATGGCAATGTAGGACGCCAAGAATAAAGAATAAGTTTGACTCGATCTGGGAAAACATTTTCTTTTCTTTGGAGTATATACCAAATTTTGTAAGTTTTCTCTCTTTTATTCTTAGTGGAGCATGATATTGTTATAACTGATGATGTGTAAGCAAACTCTATTGTAAAACGGAGATGATCAGCTAAGTGTAATAATATACAACATATAGCTGCATGTAAGCACACTTTACTAATTTTCTATGTATTACATTTATACATAAAAATTATATAACCATGGCAAAAATGTGTTGAATTGTGTTGTAGATTTGTCTAGCAGTTAAAAAAATAACAGGCTTTCTAATAGCATGTTTCGGAAAATTCTGAGTTTACAAATTTGGTTTGAAAGTAAAACATAGTTGATTCACATTAAACGATATTATTTACTTGAGGCATATTATTACTTTTTTGTTTTCTTATTGGCTTGATGGACATGATTGTTTTTTCTTTTGTAGTTGCTTAGATGAGTAGCTTTGATTTGGATTTCAGTAAGTAGAATCATTCGGATTCCTATGGTGAAATTCACTCAAATCTTGAAGACTATATGTAAAAATGGTGACCTTGGAAATATTGCTATATGTTATATTAAGTTATTATTTCATGTTTTATACATAATAAAGAGAAGTAAACGTCATATTAACATACTACATTATTTTTAGGATCATTGAGAAAAAATGGACGTGGCTATGACAAACATGGATGGGAAATATCAGGCAAATGGAAGATAACCTTCATGAAAGACGTGTCATACGAGGAGATCAGTGACCTTTGCAAGACACAAAGCTAATTTTGTAAGTTTACATACTTCTTTTTGTAATAAGCTTTATATACCACTATTTTTTTTTAGACCATGCAGTTCTTAACTCTTAGCAGCTAATAGATGAATGGTCAAACCAACCAAGAAATCATGCACAGTGCATGAATATATCGAACTAGGTCGACATTAATACAACTTTATAATTTCTTATTATTTATCATGTGAACATATTGATATGTTAGGCATAGAATGTGAAAGTAAACATCTGCTTTTTGATATAGAGCCAAGTTTATCTAGCATGATGTTGTATTCGTGGAACTACTGGCTCATTAGTTGCACATGTGTCAAACTTGATGCTAGTTGAGACTTGAAAGAAAAGCTGATATACGTGTTGGAATATTTCGACAATCGGGTCACATATGTAAAATAAAATGTGTTGTGCTATTTTGGTGTAAAGCCTAATTAAAGTGATCTAATTTTGGATTAGAATTAATAGGCTTAAAGTTTAAGTTATCATGGGCCTAATGTGTAGATACCGGGGCATTTTATAATTTGTTGAAGGGCCGAATTACAAAATGCCAACTCTATAAATAAAGGGTTATGGTCCCCGAATTACACAAGCCTTAGCAACTCTCTAACCTCTTCTACGGAGAGCTGAATCTAATCTAGGGTTTGTGTCAATTTGGAAGACCGAACCAAACTCTTCTTCTTCTACAACAGATAATCTTCTCCGTGGCAACCAATTATGGGATTCAGGTATAGCAATAATTAAATACAGATTCAGGTACGCTTCCGCTAATCAAGTTATCTATTTTCTGATTTGTTCTCGATTAAATCAATATGGTTACATTTCAGATCTAGGGTTTCACAATTGGGTATTGTTAAAGTATACTGAAATTCTAACAAGTGATATCAGAGCAGTCCATATTTGATTTTATTGGGAAAATTTTGGTTTTAAAAAATTTGAATTAATGAAACTTGGGTTGAGGTTTGCAATTCATAATTTTTTGTTGTCATATATTTATTCGGATCATTCTAGCAATTCATTAAATCCATCCTGCGGCTGTAGGCTATCAACACGGGAACGGAATTATAAGCTGGACTATAAGTTTTTGAAATATGCAAAACTACTGTTAAATGGTGCATGAATTATACAAGATGGCACAGTTTTCGTTCTATTATTATTGCTTGTTTGAATCGTCACATTACTTAAGTATCTATTTCGTTCCCATGTTTGTAATGTAAACTATTTGTTTCAGTTTTTGGTTTTGACAAGCCAATGAAACAATATTGATATGCAGGTTTAGTTAAGATCTGGATAAGGTGCTATAGACCGTTTCAAACCTAGACCTTTTATCATTATAATATGCTATTGAGTTGCGGATAACATTATGTTGACTATTTCAAACTGAAGTATGTTTTATTTTTATTTTCATCTTTTTAGTCTGCCGTTGACCTACATTTAAGGGTAAGGTTTCGACACAAATTATGATGTCTCAGCATAATTCTGATCCTATAAATTTACATAATAATTTCTTATGTTTGAATTTCCAAAATAATAGCATCGGTTACCTCTTCCGAGCTTTTGAATCTTCTACCCTTTAGTGCGGATACAATTAAATTCTAATGCAACATCATCAGTTAATCAGATGGTTATCTGTATTCAGGCGGACGATATAATAACATAGAAATGAATTCAAAACATCTATTGTAAACTTGTCTGCATGCGTTTCATGTTATAATTGTAGATCTATAAATATAAGGCATGCAGACGTTATCTTGTCACATTGTATATCCATATAAATTATAAACGTAAAGTGATTATGTTGCTGCGATGTGATGTGTTGACCTTAGAATCAAATAATGAAGACAGGTTGAATTTTAGAATGTATGGTCATTAATTTGACTGGTGCTTCAGCATTTTGTTAACACTAGATTCACAGTCCAGATCCTAACTGGCTATATGTGCATTTTTTTTTTCTTTCTTATAATACAGAACCACATCACTACGTCAACCTATAATCATGCATTAAAGTTTCCTACTAAGTTCATTATAAACAATAACATAGCTACGGTTTCAGATAACATGTTTCTAGATTTCACTATCTATAATCATGGTTTGAGCATAGATGGTTATACAATTTTTGATAATACTGATGTTATTGTACATACTGGCTATCATTATTTTCAGATACTTCGGTGATTTAAATATGACTTGACTATTGATCTCGGTTTGCATAAGTCTATCTGGTACTTCATATTACAATACGGTGAAATGATAACATGGTCTACACACAAAGTGACACTTTATGTGTAAATCAAACATGGAGTGACTCGGTAGCATAATGTTTAGCCATATTGTCGTTTAGATATATAACTACGTTCATTCATTTAATTCAGTGTGACATCCATTATGTCATTTAGATTTACTTTTTATATGGCGCTCGATTCTGACATTCATTTATGACATTATTAAGTGATTTATTTATGATGTCTCATTTCAGCATATCTATTAAGAGAATGTCATGAATGTAATCATATAAAGCAAGTGAATGCATTAGCTATGATTCAAAGTATTTTCAGAAGTGTTTTATAGCACTCAAAATATATTATATATGTAGTAAGTATAAATTCAAATATAATTTTGGCGTCTCTTTACAGCTGTAAATATTTTACATTAGTAGTGAATTAACTTTAAAATAATATGTCACCAAAGTGACCTCTATATTTTGGTGGTTCATGAAAATGTTTAATATTTGTGTGTAGTTATTCATGCGAATATTAGTCGGCCCAAAGGAAGGCTAATGTTTGGCCGAATCACTTATACATGTGTGATGATAAATACGTGACAATTATAAAGTTTTTCGAGTGAATAATTAATCGGCCCAAAGGAAGGTTGTTATTTGACTTGAATTTATTGTCAGTGTTTGATCATTACAACAAGAGTACCACTTACAGTTAATATTACTATCCAAAGACTTGATATTAATGTGTACTAGGTATTTTGAGAAGAGATTTACCAATTATTTGAATTTACTATGGTTGATATTTGGCTATGAGCATATACGGTCAATCTTCATTTTATTTTTTGTTCATTTTCAGCTAATTTAACTGAATTATCTGTCAATTTAAAGAATATTTCCATCTTGTTTTGGGATAAATATAAGGATTTGTATGAGAGCATGTTATTTGTTCTTGACTTTATAGATTTAACTCTTGTAACTAAGAGGGTTACAGCCAACCCTACTACGGTTAAATATTCTTATAATGTTATGAAGAATATTGAAAGGTGATAGAATTCAATGGCAAGAGTTAAATGATCATTAAGTAAATACTTCAGAAGTTTTCAAGGATGTGCTATAGGTAACGATAACTAATTTTGTATAAGTTATCTACTGAGAATGGAAACGGTTTTTTGTGAAAACAGTAAGGGAAATCAAGCACTCTTTGTGGTGCTTGATTACATAAAGTCAAAGTAAAAGAAATAACATACAGATATTTTTTTTTATAGTTGTTTCTTTAATGAGATATACAGATATATAAAGTAAAATATACATGATATTTTATAGTTCTTATTGAGGTTTAAGTCAAAATTTTTGGATTTATTTGATTTTTTTTTTTTAATGTTGTCATTTAGACAGGTTTCGGTTTTATATTTCCATGAACATATTAGGTTATTATTGTTCATCAAGAAATAGTAATGTTAATTTATGAATAAATTCAAAATTTGAAGTAAATGAAGCTATCGATGTCTGATATATAAGTTATGACTACTTATGCTAAATAGCTTGTGTAATGATATCTCAAATTTTGTTTTTTGGTGACTAATATAATTATTTGTTTCAGTTTACTGAGGAATTATAGATTGAGATATCATAAGGATAGAAAATACTTTATTAATATTCTAAGGAATTTAAAGTTTATAATCTTTATGAACCCACACTAAGGAAAAGTTTTAATGCGGGAAATGCAATAGTTTTTGAGAATGTTGAGTTTGGGGGGAGAAATAAAGTAATATCATTGTCTTTAAAGAGAACCATTATCTTTGATTCAACTACGGTTACTTCTTCGCTTAAAGTTTAAGATTAGTTTTCTTTTATTAGGAAGAAGTAAATTAAGAACCATAATAAGACGATGTAGAAGATAATTTTTTCTATAAGCTAAGGTTACTGTTTCAAGAAAACAAACTCAACAACCTCAAAATGCAAGATCACTATGGAAATCCACCTAAATGGGAAGAAATGCTCTATTTCAGATTATTGTGTAGTATTTCTTCATAAAGATAAATAATGGATTGATAAAGATAATGCTATGGACTTACATCAATCCATGTAAGGTACTAATTGAAAATGTGGATTTAAGAAATGAACATATAGCTAAATCTATATGGATAATAAAGTTTGAAATCTCCCTCTAACTTAAGTAATAAGATCATCGGTTATGAATAACTATTCAAAGCCAAAAGGGATCAAGTGGGTAATATTGAATTTTATAAGGCACTTTTATTGAAATCGCTATTATTAAAAGGAAATTTTATTTTCTTTAAAGAATGTTTCATTTTGGACTTAGTAAACGATTCTTTAGAATCGATCGCTTTGGAGCTTACTACAGTTTGTACTTTTGAGCATTATCTGATGGAGATTAAAGTTATGTTTCAATGGAGACATTGGTGAAACTACTTAAGAAACTCATTCATGGATTAGTCTTTTGTATTTGGGATTCAAATACACCATTATTTTTCATGGGGTGATATTTGGATTATGACAAAAGAATTAGGAAGATAAATGCTTAAAAGATTTGGTATGTAAACTGTGATTCAGTTGATTTTCTTTTACCAAAACAGATAAATGTTGCCATCCTTGAAACTAAAGAAATGCAAAAGATTTTTCATGCATTTGCAGTTTGAATTCCAATGCATACTAATGTATATACACATATGGATATGCGTGTATTATTTTTATTTGACAGATACCTTACTGATATTAAAAGTGGATCACTGATTTAGTAGTCAAAATGGTTATGAGATATCTTTAAGGAATAAAATAAAAGATCATATGCTCATAGATAAAAGATCGGATCGGTTGGAGATCATAAAGAATTACGATCCAGATATTTTGGATGTCATTACCGTAAAAGATCCACTTCTAGCAATGATAATATATTTTATGGGTGAAACTATATAAGGGAAAAGTGTCACTTAGGCACTTATAGTTTTCACCACTTTGAAAATATCGTCTTTGGTTAATTATAAGACATCCAAATATGGAAAATAATAATGAAATTTTGTCACAAGACTCCAGTTATTGATAAAGAATTGAAAGACCAAGTAATATTGTGACAGTAAAGTATATATTATTTTCCAATAAGGGAAGAGTGCAAAATATATTGTAAATCATAGAGCATATTTAAACAAACTCCATTATGGCGGATCCGCTTACCAAAAGGTTATCACCTAAGGTCTTTCATGAGCATGTAGCTCAATTGGTGTAACTTTTATGTAAGGATATTTTGGTTCAGGGGGAGTTTGTATTTGGTATTGTCATATGACTCATTGCTCTATACTTCAGTTACAGATATATGCATATCAAGTTCTTTTTCTGATCAGAAATAAAGTAATGAATTTTTCTTTGCACTCAGGTTGTTTAAATATTAAACATTTGATCTCACTAAAGAAGGACCAGTTGGAAATAGACATGTATAGATCACATTTCATGTAATTTCCATGCTACGCATCCATGATTGATCTATGTCGTTTGATTGTATTGATATATGTGACCATTGATGGGTATAGTTACGATAAATGTAACGAATGCCGCTTTGATCCTTTGTCAACCTAATTAATGGACGAGATTGTTTCAGATACACCATATGTTATAAATAGCAAATTTTGGAGCTCATAAAGTCAAACACATTTTAAGGTTATTTCATATGTGACCCAGGGGGAGATTGTTGGAATATTTCGACAATCGGGTCACATATGTAAAATAAAATGTGTTGTGCTATTTTGGTGTAAAGTCTAATTAAAGTGATCTAATTTTGGATTAGAATTAATAGGCTTAAAGTTTAAGTTATCATGGGCCTAATGTGTAGATACCGGGGCATTTTATAATTTGTTGAAGGGCCGAATTACAAAATGCCAACTCTATAAATAAAGGGTTATGGTCCCCGAATTACACAAGCCTTAGCAACTCTCTAACCTCTTCTACGGAGAGCTGAATCTAATCTAGGGTTTGTGTCAATTTGGAAGACCGAACCAAACTCTTCTTCTTCTACAACAGATAATCTTCTCCGTGGCAACCAATTATGGGATTCAGGTATAGCAATAATTAAATACAGATTCAGGTACGCTTCCGCTAATCAAGTTATCTATTTTCTGATTTGTTCTCGATTAAATCAATATGGTTACATTTCAGATCTAGGGTTTCACAATTGGGTATTGTTAAAGTATACTGAAATTCTAACAATACGTAATAGTAATGGACATTTTTAGATTGAAAACAAATAATTTACTCATAGCAGAATATAAATCATTTTACACAAGCGTTGGCGTCACCTACTATTGTACTGGGTTTTTGTCACTGTTGTGTTTCAGCTGAGATTTTGTATTCATATATGGCCATTTTGCAATAATTTTTTTGCATTCAAAAGCCTAATCATATTCAGCGTCTAATATTAGTTGTCCCTGGGCCGAAGGGAGAAACCTTATTTAAGGTATTAAATATGCAGGAAAATATCCTATAGTACAAAATGAACAAAAAATTGTTACACAAGGACAAGAGGCTAAAGTTTTGTCCATAAGGACAAATTTTAGTGTAAAGGGAGGAATTATAGTGGCTCCTAAATTCCTCCCTTTACACTAAAATTTGTCCTTATGGATAAAATTTTGCCTCCTTGTCCTTATGGAACAATTTTTTGTTCATTTTGTCCTTGAGGCAAAAAAACCCTTAAATATATGAATTTGTTGTAAAATTTACGTTAGTAACTCAAAAAACCAGTTATAATGTTGAGTGGCTCTCTAGTTGTTTATATAAGGATTGATTTATTACTAGTGTGTTTATAATAATGTGTTCTAGTGACATTCTAGTTTTACACTTACAAAAGTAGCTCTTGTGGAACTAATGGGCAATTTTTTTTTTTTTTTTAAGTTTTAGTATAACAGGGGGTTTATTATGATACTTCACACCATTATAGAAAATTTCTTACTTTGAAATGTTGTTTACATAATAATGAATCTGTATACTTACTATTACTAGGTTACTGATTCATTGTGAAACAATTTGTATAGTGTGGCTTGACCATGCAGTTCACGAATTTTACATACATTTAAGGTATGAATTTGGTTGTAAATAGGCAAAGTTTTCCCCATATTTTTGTAATATATAATTTGTTGTTTGTACTACATGCTTAAATGTTCTATGTCCTTATCGCCTCCAACTTATATATATCATAAACCATTTACTGAATCTCAATTGATTATAACCGAATATGTCTTGTAGTCTGAATTTTCTGTTATGTGCTCTTATGTATCAAAAGCAAATGCTCTTGGCCAATTGATTAGCTGTCAAACCTAAGCAGATATATTTAGTTCATATTATATAAATGTATGAAAGTATATATTTGCTAGTTATAACTGATTTATTGCTTTATTGCAGTTCGCTTACGCTGACTGAAAACCTCTTCATTGGTTTATTATTCTTATCTATTTCATGCTTTGAATGTCCTAGATTGTACCCTAAGTCAAAAGCCAACTTTTTATATTTGCTTAAACTGAACAGAACTGGACACATTTTGTATGTTACTGGCTTTGTTTATTTGCAATATAAGTATGTAACTCATGTTACTTCAGTTTTTGCAGGAATTGACTAGGTCTCCTTGCTGGAATTCTACCAGCTGCAAATCAAGTAGATGGAATTATCAGTTTTTGTACGGTATAAATGATTAAACTCAGACCAACCTATATGCAAACTGGTATTATAGTTAAGAATATACGTGTCATAAAGTCAGAGCATGCATGCAAAAATTCTCGTTAGTGGACTTAGTGTTAAATTTTCAAGTTTTTTTGGCTGTATGAATAATTGATCATGTGAGATGCACAAATATATTGTCCATTTCTTTTAGGTAGGCTGATGAAAAAATAAGTAATACTCAATAGTGTTTACGCACAACATGAATGTTCAACATGCAGTATCACATTTAGTTACTGAAAACTCTGCTAAATGGATATGGAAGCCCAGTTGCATGGTGGAGGGGGTTCCACTGACTTTACTATCATGTACAATAATTTCCTGCACCTCTCTATTGCATAATTATTGCATCTTACAAATTAGTTTTGTAAATTTGCCATCCATACCTATGGTGGAATTTTCACTTGGACAGCCTTGGTGAATCCTTGCCAGATCTTGACCATACAAAATTTTGGTCCGAAGCTAATTAATTTTTTGGAGGTACATAAATATATGTTGTACAATCAATTTCACATGGGTTCATTCATTCTACACTTTTTCTTTTTTCATATAATTAAACTGATCATTTATGAAAACCGAAGACAGAATTCATTTATAAATGTAAGGCCCAATATCTCTTGTGATTAGTAGTTTAGCTTTGCCATTTTGGGTGTCAGTAAAATATGTGAATTGAGATAGGATCACGCTAGCTTCAATGGACTCAGGTATGGGCAAAATTCATTAACAGCTGACAAGTAGCTTTCTAAAAAATTTAACAAATTCCACGATTTACGAGGTGCTTTTACCCCTAACGATAACTGTCTTCATTACTTCTGATCTGATGTCATTTACAAAAGCTGCTATTTTCGTTGGTTTGAGTATGACTAGGGGCATTTTAACTGGTCGGCACACTCGTGAGTGCCAGCTATGGGTAAGAATTCCAAATGAAGTTTAACCTCTTGCGTCGACACCGTTTTATTCCATTGCTTACATTGCTCACAGTTGCACACACATGCATGTTTCTGTGTATGCTGTTTTCTTACTGTCTTGTTTACTGATAAAAGTTGCACAACCAGTGAAATTTGTTCACATGCTTCCAGCAAATATGTTCATTCCTTATTTATTTTTGTTTGTAAATAAAATTATACCCCAACCCAACATGCCTATTGACTGCGGTTCTTGAATGGACAGTAACTAAAATTAAAATGTGTAACATCCTTAATGTAGTTAAGGAGCACTCACAATCATGCAAATGTGTATCTTTCACTGTTGTTAATTGTTGCAACAAAACAACGAACCCGCATGTGGTATGCTTTTTCCTTCGTACTTTTTTTAATCAGCAACATTTGACCATGTTTTCTCAGCATATATTAATATGCCTGTATTTTGTTTCAAATAAAGGAAAAAGCAAATGTGCCTGGGCTTTCCGTACAAGGATTTGATGTTAATTTTGTGTTATGCTGTGAAAAATTACTTTTGGACTCCTTTAAATCTTGCAGAAATCCAAGCACTCCCACATTTGTTTTGAAAAGATTATGGCATTGCATTAATTTTCGGCAGCATTATAAAAAAAATGGATCACTCTATAATGAATTTAAGTTTCTGCCAGCCCTTCCCGGTTTTCCTCCTATTAAATTGGTGGTGGGGGTTATCAGTTGAATTGCTAAAATTATTTCGTAATACACGTATATGAGCACTCTTCCATTTCCATTATGATTTCTCTCTCTCACACATGGTACTCATAGGTTGCGTTACATTTTAAAATTGCTGGTTTTTTTAAATCATAGGTTGATTAGTAATATTTAATATAAGAAAATGTGTCGTGAAAAAAACAATAACTAAATGCAGACAATTTTATCGCCGTATCTCATTGTTGTTTCCTGCATACCTCGCTCGCATGTTTTCTTGAACAGATTTTTTCTTCATCTGTGAGAACGATGTGTTGATTACATATATTTGACTACAATAAGGCAACCGTGTCTTTTGAAAATTTACCCTGCTAATCGCCTGCAATACTATTTTCTATGTTCTATATGGATTATCAGCATATGGTTTTGTTATCTTGATTGTCGGCTTCTTCCCAGCGTATTTTTTTTCTACTTTCATTTTGGCGTTATTTAATGTGTACTCAAATTTGGAGGTTGTTTCCATGCAGGTTTGGAAAAATGCTCTGCTAAAAGAAGACCAACACTACGAGCAAAATCGCAGAAAAGAAAAGCCACATTGTTTTGGTCCGTTTGCACTTCCTGCAATTTCAACTTTGCTGCAATATCGTGCACCTTTGTAGGAAAATAAGTCATCTTTTAGTTCACAGGCAATAAGAAGCGCGTCATCTAAGACCAAAGAAGTCTTGCATGAGTTGAAGAGATTAGCTTCCTTATCGAAGCGGCCGGGTCCTGGTAGAGTCGATAGAAATAAATCAGCTGCTGCACATGCCCTTAAGGGGTTGAACTTCATCAGCAAAACATGGTGGTAAATGCAATGTTGTTGAAAAGAGGTTTGATGACCCGAGTAAAAAGAATGGGGACTTCTAAATAAATCTCAGTCTGGGGCTTGTAAAGGTAGCTATTTCATTTATTGCTTACCACCTGTTTCAATAAGCCTATATCTCCTGTAACTCTTTTTACAGTTGTCCTCCCCACTTGATTTTGTAAATTTTGAAATTTGTAATTTTTTTTGAGTATTTCACACGTTCTAGCATATATTTGCTGAAACTTTTGAAACTATACTTGATTTGTGAGTTTTGGTGACAGATGGATGAGCTTAAATTGAGTTTTTTGCATTTTTCTTTGTTATAAGATTGTAACTTGTGCTTGTGAATTGCAGGTTCTAGAAGTTGGACGAGTTTACAAGCTGAAGACTAAGTGATTTTTCATGTAATCTTGTTTTGAAACGATGTTTGAACAACATGTACATTGACTTATTTCTATATTTATTAGTAGATTTGTTAACTATGACTTTGTAATTGAAATTAAATATGCTTTTGGTATTAGTTTTTTGCTATTGACAGTTTTGTGTTGTGAATTTACTGCTTAATTGTTTGAACTGTGCACAAATTAAATAAGAGATTTGCTATATAAAAGGTGAAATGCTATCTAAAAAATTAAATACTGTGGAAAACCTTTTCATATCATTGGATCTGTGCTACAAAAACATTGAAAACGTTATATATACAAATATTCATAGCAGAAAACTCCACTTATGAATTCAAAATGTGAAATCCTATATAAAATTATAAAACTTGTGGAAATTTTTTCATATCACTAAATATGAGCTATGAAAACAGTAATAATGCTATAAAAAAAGTGAGTATTTAACATAGTAAGGTTTGAACGCTATATATAAATGGGGAGTTCAGTAATAGCGGAATTTTTTTAAAAAACAAAATGAAAAATATTTTTTATAGCAATGAATATGTGCTATAAATTATTGATAACGCTATAAAAAGTAAGCTGAGATTTTAGTAAGCAAATATAATTGCAAGGTCTGAATGCTATGTAAAACATTTCATGCTGGTGAACGTGCGCTATAAAATGTATAATACTATAGCATTTAGATTTAAGCTATAAAATATAACAGGGCTATTATTACATGTCGTTATATAGCGTTGTCACTAATGCTATGGTAGCCAATTATAGCGTTTTTCACGTGCTATTAAAACATAATTTTGTTGTAGTGTTGGAGTCATGACCAAACATTTCAATGACCCACTTCATTGGTCATATCCCTTGGTTCTACCGATGCCATAATGGCCCTGAATCCGCCTTCGTACCTCCTACCATAGTGGTCCAAAGCTATAGGTGTCGATAACTCCTTGGCACGCGTCCCGCAGCAAAGCCCAATCATGAAGTGAACTCGTTGATTCCCATCTGAATCTTAAGCTCTAACTTCTCATTTGGACTTCCTTTGCATCTCGGGTTTGGTCGAATTGGAGTGGGTCTTCAGAAGAGTTGTCGTGCGGTAACAGTCCTAGAACTCGGTTCGGTTCGGTAGCGTCGGTTCGGGTCGGTCCTCCATCCTTGCCATCTTCTATTCGGTTCGGGTCGGGTGCTTCACCCCGGGTCGGGTCGGCGTCCTCCTCCGAGTCGGGTCAGGTGTCCTTCCTTCCAACGCTCCGATCCGCTCCCTTATTTCTTCACGTATTCCGATCCGATCCCTCCTTGTCATCTGATCCGCATGGCCTTCCCTCTTGCTAGTCCTCCCAAGTGTTTACTTCCGATCCGAGCCCTGCATCTCCAAGTCTATCCGATCTGGCCTCCAATTATTCTTCCGATCCGATCCCCTCGTCCACTCCAACTCTAAGCAAAAGCCTTCCTTCTCGCCGAGCCTCCTCCAGTGACAAGTTCCAATCCAGTTCGGATCCCCCTTGGTCAGTTCACAATCCGATCCGACCCCTTTCTCCGATCCGAACCGGTTCGGAACCTGCACACTTCTGCAACTTTCCAGCGAGCTTTCTACGCCATTCGACAACATTTTCAAGCAATTTAACTATTCTAATCAATCATAAAACATACCATAGAGTCATAGCAACGTGCAATAGCAACCACAAACAGCAAACAACAATTCAATTGAATCAAAATGGATCAAAAGTGGCTAAAACCTCACATTTTCCTATAATCCTTCTTAATCATGTTTAAGCATACGATTAGCAAAACACATCGAAATTAACCCAAATTTCTAACAGAGCCTTAAAACATTATTTTAGAATTTTAAGAATTTTTCCAGAATTTATTTACGTATAAATTCGCTAATCTTCACTAATTACCCTTAATCACTGTAATTAGTGCAAAAACTATGCAAATCACTCACCTTGGCCACAAACAAAATTCTCAGAACTGAAACTCCTCTGATTTGGGCGAATACTGATGTCCAACAGCAGCTCTAACCTTGCTTTGGTGCTTTTTCTTCTTAATTTGATGCCTCTAAGCCTTAATCCTTGATTAGGAAGTGATTTTTGGGTGTTTTAGAGAGATTTAGAGAGTGGAGGCCATGACTAGATCAAGAGGAATGAAAGTGGCGGCTGGAAAATGTCTAAAGAAATGTTCCCTAGCCCTAATCAGCCCCTACATACTCCTAAACCCGAAATTCCCCTTTGGGCCAAGCTGCTAATCACCCGGTTAAGCCCAATTAAGCTGTTATTCTCCATCTGAAACTTGTTTCAGCCATATCTCCCAAACGGTAAGTCCGTTTGGCTAATGTGACCACTCTACGGAAAGAGAAACCATCATCCGAAGCCAATGGAAGTGGTTTCAGGTCAAAATTCATTTTCAGTCAAAAGTTATGGCCAAAACAGTGCCAACTAGGGGTAAAATGGTCATTTAAAAATCGGGAAAAATCATGAACATGGGAAATGACCACAATAGTCGTCTCCCAAAGTTACATGACCATACGACTTCGTATGTGAAAGAAATAAATATTCTACGATCCTATGATGCGCAGAATGCGGGTCGTTACACACCGTATTAATAATACTGCCTAATAAGTATCCAAAGCTATCATGTCTCTGTCACAAATCTAACCTGCGAGTATGTTATGAGGAGGGGGTCAGAACACATGTTCTGATGACTGGATTTAAATTATACACTTTGGATAATCCTACATATCTTGTTCAATCACATTTTCTTATTTATTAAGTTACTTGGATTAACAAAACTCAAGGCTTACACACACGTCATATCCACTTACTTCCCAGTTGATTAACCTAATACAGTACATATGTAGCTACCCCTCAATATTGAGGTACACCTCATGGTACCCCACTCGCACGGTCTCCACCGTAATGCCACAGAAATGAATGCAGTCCCTCACCTACACCGGAGTGACGTACGTATATCTATACAACAATGTTACGTTCCGCATATATCTATCATTACTACGCTACGTAAGCGTACGGAGTGCCACCGTCGATCGAATCAAATTTCATACCGTAGAAATGTCCTCAGGTCTACGATACACCACCCAAAGCCAACATGCATTTATCAGGACTGCCCCCACGTACATATCGTCAATAGTATTCAATGAATTAACCGCACATAATGTGCACCCAATTCTGTGGCAGGGCTATATAAGAAACACGGAACCCGGTCGGGAGCTTTTCCATATTTGTACAGGCCCGCCTTTAAGAGCCTTAAAATACAGATATTCCTAGGGTCTGTTTTCATGTGACTATGGCCCCACCTCAGCCTCTCCCTCAACCAGTAAAGCTACAAGAGCTAAGCGGCTTGCCCCTAACAAACAATCTAAACATCCAGTTGGCATCTCCCCTCAACCACCGTACCTCGATAGTGAAAGGTGAACGGTCTATTGGGTTTACTCTAGTCTTTACGCATCCCACTAGCTGCCGATGACGGGTACCCAACGATCTGCTATCCTTATTGGTCCTAACCTCTGCCTCCCCGTTGAGGCGATCGCCGAATCACCCTAGTGTCACCTCGTCACAGCATTTTGACTGCAAATCTACTTTTGCAGTCAAGGCCCACCCACCTAGTAGTTACATGCAGATCCAACCTCTGCGAGCACAACCTAAACATCTGCCACCGCACAGAGGACTAATAGGAGCACCTTACATATCTTAGGAAGCCGAGTGCTTCCCCATCCAGTTCTTCTGTAATGACCCGCATTTTCAGCAATATAATAATTAATTTATTTAATTGTTTAAAAGGTGATTAAAAGGATTTCGTGGTCGTTGTATTAAATAATGGAGAATAATTAATTAAAATAATAAATTAAATAATATATTTAATTCTGAAATAATTAGAATTGGCTGAAATGGCGATATGGTGTGAACTGGATCATCTGTGATATTTAATTCAGTTCAGAATTTGAATTTATATTAACGAATATATTATTTAAAATGAAGATTGAACATATAATTTTATTATAATTATAATCGAACTCGAAATGGCGCTGTAGTTCGTAAATTGGCGATTCGAACTTCAACTGAATGTACAGGGTTCGTTTTAAATCGGATTTCTGTGAAAGAAGAAACGTATGGAGCTGGTGAAGTATATTTTTCTAGTGGAAGAGAGAAATCGGGATTTCGTTGTGTAGATTATGATTTATGTCCAAATCAAATTTTAGAAAAGTCGCTAGGGAATTCCTTTATAATTCACAACGCTTTATTTACGTTATAAAAGGAATTTCAATATAAATTGAATATCGATTTAATCAGGATTTGAAATATCGAGTTAGAAATTCATATAGGAATATTCTGAAGCTGTATAATATTCTATTGTGAATATATACGATAATATTTATTTATAAATATTTAATTTAATCATTTTTAAATATATTTATATATTTAAATGGATTATTTAGACCTTAGAAAATAGCCACTTTTGCAAACGAAGTCGGAATTCGACGAAACTAATTTTGTTGGATCCGCAATGTTAAATTATTGCTAGATTTCAGTTTCCGTGATTTTTGAAGTCGATGTGTGGCCGTACGGATTTTTAATGTGAAATACAGTCGATAATTTGACCTTTAAAAACACGATGTGTGAGCAAACAGAGTCGGAATTCGATGAAACTAGTTTCGTTAGGACCGTAATGTCGAACTGAAGGTGCATGTCCAGTTTCGTGATTTTTGGGTATCGTATGTGGTCACAGGAATTTTAGAGAATGAATAAAAACAGTAGTTGCTTATAAATGAATTTAATAACGAATATAAAAATATTATAAATTCCCTATAAGTACCACACCAATTCTCTTAAACCATAAAATTTTCACTTCGCCGGTCAACAGGAAACAAGAATCGCGCCTCCAATATTTTATTTTATTTCTCCTGTAAACATTTCGATCTTCCAAAAATTCCTATAATCCAAGAAAAATCCTACAAATGAAAATACTTGTATATTTAGGATCTTGGTCTGCTCTCCTTCATTCTGATACGGGTTTGGTGTTGTTCGAACTCCTTTTGTTCGACGTCGGTTTCATTCAGCGAGCCTAGGGCTTGTGCTCTTGAACCATAGGATCATGGAGATGAATTTTTGAGTTCGGATTCATAATCGGGGTGGAAAATGGTGTTTGTGTACCAAATCTAGGAGGATGCGGTGATAACTGTTGTGGAGGACCGGAGATCGCAAACTTCCAGTAGCCGTCGAGTTGGATGTTTTTAACATTTGTAGATGGAGATTTTCGCGGACATGAAGGTGATGATTCTCGTTTGTTGAATCGTGAGGAGGAGGTGAATTGTTGGTGGGGGAAACATTTCGTTCATGGAGCTGAAAAATACTGGAGTCGTGAATTTCAAGTTTGGGGAGGAACATGAAGGAGCGGATTTGGGCCAGTACGAACGGGTTTGGGCCGAGGAAAATATAGGGAGGCCAATTTGAAAAATAAGTTGAGTTATTTTTAATTTAAATTAGTATTTCAATTTGTAATCGCAATAACTTCGTCATATATCATCATAATTTTGAACGGTTGGATCCGTTAGGATCGTATGGACGAGCACTACATAATGGAACTGACTAAAAGTGGATTAAATACCATAAAAAGACCCTGGGATGTAAAAAGAATTATTTCAATGTATATTGAAATAAAGGGATTTTATAAAATCAACAGATTTTATAAAAGGAAATATTTCGAAAGTAAATAAAAGGAAAATGTTTATAAAACGAATAGAGTTTTATAAAAGGGAAAATGTTGATAAAACGAATAGAATAGAATAAAGGAATATTTATTTAGTAAATAAATAGAATTATAAAAGGAATATTTAGTTGGAAACTAAATAGGATTATAAAAGGAAATTGACGAGATAAAAAGGAGTTAATCAAACGTAGTTTATCAAAAGGAGTTAATCAGACATAGTTATTTAGGATAAGTTACCATTTAGAACGACTGCTAGCGTAATTCGCAGGGCTGCAGATAGCCTACGGCGTTCGGATGTTTCCTGAGGGAATCAGGCGTAACCATTGTGATCGCTGCGATCTAGAGTTAAGCGAATGGAGTTAAATCGAATATATTTATTCGAAAGGAGTCAATTGAACATAATTATTCAAAAGGAGTTAATCGAACATAGAAATTAAGAAATGGAGTTAAATAAATTAGAAACTGACTAGAGATTAATAAGTTGAATGGTTTTCTGAGTATCGATCTGATGTTGGTTTCGGCCTTCGGCGTTTATACTAAGGAAGTTGTTCTCTTGTAAGTTTATAGTTAGAGTCTGATAGATGTGGAAGAATAGTGATACATAATTAAGCTATGGAAATGTTTTCCAGTGTTAATAACATATATTTTCTAAACATAGAAAATAAGGAAATGTGAATATATATATATATATGTTAAATGATGATTGATCGACATAATTTCCATCTGGAAATAATTTCGTTGTTTGCACACGTGTTTACTTTTGATAGTTAACTCACCGACTATCGAAGTTTTTGACCGTTTTAACGTTGTTAATATGGAGAGACCGATTGGATTATTATCCGAAGAACCACTCCGTATTGGCATAAGCATTGCAAATCATATATGCCAAAGATTATTGAAGACGGAGTAAAGTGCAAGGGCTGTTGTATAAATCTTAGATAACAGTGCCTAAGATGGATATACTGAATAGTGCCTTCGGTTTGTTCAGTCCCAGGACAACTTGTATGGACGAAGATCTGACAGAGTATACCTGATAGATTGCGTAAGTTGATCTCTTCAAACGTATTCACGTTTGGTGGCGGAGGAATTCGTTTCTCTTAGTTGTATACCGATGGTATTTTTGGGGAAATCAACTTGTGATTTGGCGGGTATGACGATGTGACATTCTAAGTGAATGAAGATGTGGCATGTAAAAGAGAAGCGTAGCTTCTAGCCTCACATCCGGTAAATAACAAAAATCGGGCAGGCAGCATGGCTATGTAGGTCGCACATATTAGGGTGTATAATCACCTGATCTAGAGTTTCATTTACTTCTAAAAATCTATTGTTGATGCTGTCCCATTCGTGAAACAATTGCTTATCCCAACCGTTGGTGATATACATTCGATACACTCAAGCGAAATGAGTGGTCGGTCATGTGTGGCCGGGTTGCAAGATGTTCTTGTTGAACCCAGTGTATTCCTCTCTAGAGGTACACTAGCGAAAGGTGGTTCCATACCTTGT